>CM077164.1:41752232-42373683 GCA_039583875.1 Platanthera guangdongensis | reverse complement strand
AACAAACCAAGTGCTTGAAAAATGAAGTGTATCCACATAGAGAGGCTACACATGAGTCAACACCATGTATCACACAATGAGGGATTACATTGTATGGTCCTGTGTTTGGTGACCCATTGTAGACTGAATTGGTCTACACTTGATAATTAAGTCCTGCAAACACATAACTCAAACAATACATCAAATACAACTTAATTCATCTTAGTTCAAGGGTGACTTCATAAAAATCTGGGTTACTGTGGATACAATACCCAACACTACTGCAGTCTCATACTAGTCCAGTTCATCTCAACAATTTATTTTAGTGCATTTACTATCCAACATTTTATTACTGCAGTTCATACTTTACTCAGTACATATTTCTGCAGTTATATTCAGCAACATTTTTTACTTACCGCTCTTATTTATGTAATTTACTGTTTCTGCATTTCTTGCTCGGGTTCTGCTCTGACGAGCGTTTGGCTTTTTTGGTAAGCGTTAGTTGGGATAACCAAGAGTTGAGTTATTCCTCCAGGGTTACCCCAAGTAATGTGCTCTCGCGCTCGTTACACGGGTTTTGAATATCTGCAATGTGTTGGCAGGTTTTGAACACATGTAGTGCATTGGCATGTCTTGAATACCTGCATTGTGTTGGCGGGTTTTGAACACATGTGGTGTGATTACACGTTGTGAATACTAGTTGATTGTGTGGCTGCTACTTGACCTCCTTTTAAATAACTGATGTTTATATTGTTGTTTTCCAGTTTTTTATATGTTTCGCACTTCAAATTTTTGCTCCTGGCTTATGATATGAAAATGCTTTATATATAAATGTTGTTGCTAACTCTCTTTTACGTCGACTATTGTTGATAATTTAAGGCTCCACTCTTGTCCCAAGTTTAGGATCTTGGGGAGAGAGTGTGAATCCACTTAATCTTATGACTAACGTTTATTTAAATAACCATTTATGCAAGATGGAGTCGCGCGATGCCCAGATACCGCGTGAGAGCTACCATCCTTATAACCGACACAAGCGATGAACCAGTCTTGCCTCCAATCTTTAGAAATGTGAACTCATAGCTTGGTAAAAATAGAGAGAGAGTGTTGTAATTTTCTTTAGTCCGATGGGCCCCGCATGTATAAACTTATGCCTACGCCTCTGTTTTAATATATTTTGGTTTCTAAATTACTTCTGCTATGATCTGATTGATGTAATGAATTTGCATAGCCTGACAAGACAATCATTCTACACTTTAAGAGTGAATTGTTGCCAATGGAAAGCGTATGGTGGTCCGTCTTGGGCGGTAAGGCCCGTAATCTTGACCCACCCGGTCTATGGTTCGTGGGAGGGCCTTACAACATGACAAAGAAATAGCATGAACAAAGAACCCGAGCGAACAAAGCAGTTAAGTGGAAACCACAATAGAAGACCAGAAGAGTGCTAGCCCCAGGAAGAAAATAACAATGAGAGAGAAGACTGCGGAAAAGGAAAGAAGGCTGCAGAAAGACTAAACCGCACGGTTGAGTGAGAGCTTGAAAAGAACTAGTCACAGAAAAAGAACAAAACAGAGAGCACGTGATCAGAGCATGACCACACGAACAAAGGAAGCCCGCGGAAAGTATAGAGATTGCATGAACATAACATAGATCGTGTGAACAAAGAACAATTCGCAAGAAGAGAGGCTAGGAAAGGGAGGGCATGGAGGGAGACCTCAAGCGGCTAGAAAAGGAGACCACGAGCTCAATAAGATACCGAATAGCAAACTGGAGCAAAGGGGAAACGATCGCGGTTAAGAGAAAACAAAATGCAAAAAGAGAAGAGGCTGCGTTTTAAAGAAAAAACCGCAGAGAGAAGAAAGAAGAGCGGACGGTTAGAAAATAAGAGAACGCTCAAACTGCATGAAGCCTAAAAAATCAACTTGGAGCAAAAGATCGGTTAGCTCTGATACTATGTAAAAAGAGCTAAATAAAGGCAAATTTTATTACTCCAAAAGGATAAATAATACAAAGGTATGCCCCCTTATTTATAGAAAATAAAAGAGAAAAGAGAGTACAACAGGTGTGTGGGACTAAACACGAGCCGCACGAACTATAGGTTTGAATAGGTCAACCTGCAAGGCTATACAACAGGAGAACTGCTACACAACTAGTTGGAAACCGTCAAGTACCAATCAGGGTTGCCACTAGTCTGCATCTATGGGTTGCCACCAGACCACAACTAGAGAAGACAACCACCCAGACAGCACAGCAGATGCTGGTTGACAAAAGCGGTTTGCCAAACCGCTAAGACTACACTGCAGATTTGTCAAACTGCCGGGACTTGTTAAACCGCCAGTCCGCCAAGACAAGCCGCCAGATTAACCGCTACCTCTGACCGCCAAGAGATCACAGACGTCAGATGAAAAAACTGCTGAGACCAGTCCGTCAAGACGTCAATCTCTCTGTCTGCCAAGTCAGACTGCCAGATCAACAAACTGTTGAGAGCAGTCCGCCAAACAGCCATGTTCTAACAAAAGGCATTGCATCTACATATGTGGTCACATATCTAACCCATCCCCTAAAATATCATTAGTACTCGATCGAGGAATATAATATTTCACATTCGATAACGATTGCGTTCCTGTAAAAATAGATATGTTTAAATATTACAATGCATAAAAATTATTAAACAAAATCAATTTACATGCACATCGGGGTATCAAACCAAGACAAAATCAATCATCTCTCTATTTAGGGGAGCAAGATCATCCCTCCCGGGGTACTGATATCGCTCACCCAGTAGGCATCTATCCTGTCTTTTTTCTTTACTGCCTTTCCTGTGTGAAGATTCCCCCATTTTTGGAAACAATTGTAGAAGCAGTTTTGAAAGGAATTATGACATTTATCTCATGCACATCCTCCTTCTCCTCCTCTGTAGCAGTTACAATTGGCAATGGTGGCGGCGACGATGGCATGTTGTTTTTTACATGTTAAAATTGGTTGTCATCTGGTCTACTATCCCCCTATTAGGCTCCCAAAACATCAAACTTTTCTTGAATAAAGTTTTTCAACCGACCGACCACATCATTTATATACCCTCTAAACCTTTCCTCATCCTTCTCCTTCCTCTCCTTCTCCTCCCTTTCTTCTCTCCCTCTCCTTCTCCTCCCCTCCTTCTTTCCCTTCCAAATCTCCTTCTCTATCTCCCCATCTTCTTCTTCTCCTTCCTTACCTCCTTCTCATTCCCCTCCTTCTCCTCCTTATTTTTCTTGTAAGACCCTCTTTTTTTTGCAAAACCAAAAAGTCTATGCCCAAACCGCCACTTTGCAGTGAACACCACATGCTCGAGAAGGTCGTCACTACAAAACAACGATCCTTGCCATCCATACCCGATCGCAGAAGTGAAGAGTATGTACAAGTAAAAGAAACTCAAATGCTGTCCACAGAAATCACATGAACATAAAATAAATCCCCACGAAGGGAGAGTCCATAGTAACGATAAATCAAGTACTAATAAAAAGGGCTCCTGCCTGATACATCACGATCCTCACTAAAGTCACTCTACGCGGAAGCAAATCTATAGTAGCTACTAATGATCGGACTCACTGTCCCTGCTGCGTGAACTCTCGTACTAGACTGTCCCGTCTCCAAGCGCACCGACCTCTGGGGCTGCATCTCCCTGGTTTCGGCTCCACGATCCCTAAATGATTTGGTCAACGATCGTTAGTCTAAATACTAAGTCCTATCATCCTCCACCCCTCCCCGATGGCTCCTAAGCAACGAGCAGGCAGAAGAAAAGGTAAGGTATTTAAGGAGGAGAGTAACAAAAGTATGCAGGTGACAGCGAACTAGTCTATTAGGATTGTATAATCGCAGCAAGTATAAGTAAGCAAATAGTAGGTAATCAATAAGAATCCACATGAAAAGCTGAGCAAGTAAAGGACAAGAAGGTAGACTGAGTAAGTAACCATGACCTATAGGAATTCCCATACAAACATATAACTAAGGGTCCGTTTTACAAGGTCATTGTATAAAGAGTCCTCATACTAATTTATACAAAGGTGTCAAGGGTTATATGCAATGAACATGCTATGACATGCAAGTATGCTATGATAAGAACATGCAAGTGCAACACACACACCCGACTCTGTGCACATAGACCTTTAGTTCCCCATTTCTGGAGCCTAACCTCCCAGGATACCTCTATAGTGGCAAACGAAAGCGGTGGGTTGGGACTCGCCCACCTCTAAACCGATATCAACACTACCAGTCAGACCTATCGTACGCCTCAACGTTGGTGCACTAATTGAGCTCCTGCATACTCTTACCGGCTGGCGTGTTGGTTTTCTCTATGAGGATGGCACAACACTTGTGCACGCAGCGGAAGAATAAAAAACATCAAGAAAATCCAAAGAGATGGGATCGGCCATGTAGTTGAATCAAGAAGTTAACATACAACTATGCCAAAAATTACCTCAGTGGCGTTGAGTCACAACTCAACGGAGATGCTCCAAGCTTCGTCTTCTTGCTGTGGCGAGTTCTACGTGGAATGATATCCACGTCTCTGCGAGATCCCACACGAGCGGGAGAACGCCGACCTATCCGTCACACGGATAAATCGGAAGGAGAAAGACCGCACCTTGCTCTTCCACGGACTGATAGGTCCGCGCCAGGAATAGCAACACCAGCGACAATCGCCGGAGAGGAGGAGGTCGACGGAGCGAGCACGGCGGCGGAGCTGTTTCGTTGGCGGGATTCGGATCGGCGAACGAAGAGTGGCGAACGGTTCCGTCGATTCGATCAGCTCAGGTCAGCACGCGAGAGAGATCCGAAAAAACCCTAAGTATCTATTTATACCAAAGGCATAAACAAACTTAGGAATATCGCTATCCGCAGACCACCCAGAAAATTAGGGTTCCAGAATCGGCGAGAATCACCTAGCAGATTCGGTGAGAATCAATCGGCGAGAATCACTAAGATCGGCAAGAATCAGTCGGCGAGAATCACCTAGGATAGACGAGAATCACCATCGATCGGCGAGAATCACCTAGGATCGGCGAGAATCAGTCAGTGAGATCAATCGGCGAGAATCAGAGTACAATACTCGACGATTCACGTCGACCCTCGGTCGACTATTCTTACCAATCCTTCAAGGCAACATTTGCCTAACCCGACGATCCTTTAAGGCAACACTTTGCCCATAACCCCATTCAGGTCGTGATTGGTAACCTTTACCAACACAGTCAATCATCCAACTTCTACACATCTCTTAGGTGCGACCCTGCAGGCTCATATCGCGTTGCAGTGAGATTACATGTTTGACCACTTGTAATCACCATGGTAACTCCAAAAGACTCCCACTTGATCTTGAAAGTATCAAACCAAAAACCTCACAAACAATGAGCGGCATCTAGCAATGCATCATTGCTCCCCAAGCAATAAGAGTTTATAACTCATAAGCCTTTATGACCAATGTATCAGCATTGTCTTTGTCCCTTTGTCCCTTACATCCGGAAAGAACTAGAGGCATGGACCGTGTCACACTCGTAATAGCTCAATCCAAGTTTCTTGATCTAGGACGGACTTCCAGAGAATGGTGAGTCCAATATCTCACATATTGACTCAACCAAGCATGGCCATGCATTTCTCAGTCCAGTTCCATCAAGGGGCCCATGGATGCAACTCCTGTCATACAGGAGGACAAATCACATATCTGCTCATACACAAACCCCAAATGATTCGTAACATGCCCAACACCACCCTTATCATCAACCTTTCTCAAGGAAGATTTTAGATGGCATCAAAGCACGCTCTTTCTCACTTGATGAATGTTGTGACTTCAGGTCAAAGGACCACAATACCATTGTCAATTGAGACCTACTCTGACACGATTGGATGACAATCCACAGAGTAGTCTCAGGTTGGGTCTGTCCAGTACAACTTGTTCACTAACAAGTACCCACATGATGACTTGATATCACAATATCATGACCTGTGAGAACCGGTCATCAGTCAACGCACGTGCTAGCCTTCATGTACCATCATCACCCTTAGCTTCTATGATGATACTCGACCAGGGACCTTTTAGAATGAAGCTTCAAATAAATCATAGGCTCTCACATTCAACTCACGTACTTGATGTCCCATGGAAGCGAACATTCTAAGGGTATCTATTATGTTAATATTTAACTATCATATAAAAACCTCATAATAAAAGAACTTGTCATTAACTGTAAGAGAAAAACTAGGTACACTATTCATCATATGAACAAATGGCCACAAAATACATGTTTACATGCAATCCACAAGATTCTCACTAGAGTTGATCATTTAGGTATCGTAATACCCATCGATCTAGTATGACCATCATGCTTTTCTCTGCGCTAGAGGCTTTGTCAGTGGATCCGCAATATTCTCCTCAGTCGGCACTCTGCAAATGTTCACATCTCCTCGTTCGACAATCTCACGAATAAGATGAAACCGTCGAAGTATGTGCTTGGAGCGCTGATGGGATCTAGGTTCCTTAGATTGTGCAATTGCACCATTTTTATCACAGTAGAGAACTACGGACCAACAATGCTAGGAACTACATCAAGCTCGCCGATGAATTTCCTAATCCATACAGCCTCCTTCGCCGCATTAGCTGCGGCGATATACTCGGACTCTGTTGTAGAATCAACAACTGTCTCTTGCTTGGAACTCTTCCGCTCACAGCTCCTCCATTCAGGCAAACACAAAACCTGACTGAGACTTGAGTCGTCTCTATCAGTTGGAAGCTAGCATCCGTGTAACCACTTACAACGATCTCTTCCTCTCCACCATACACCAAGAACACATCCTTAGTCCTTTTTAAGTACTTCAGGACATTCTTGACTGCAATCCAGTGACACTCACCGGGTCTGACTGATACCTGCTAGTCATGCTCAAAGCAAAGGAGACGTCGGGTCGAGTACATAACATCGCGTACATGATTGATCCAATTGCCGAAGCATATGGAATCAACTTCATGGCGGTCCTTATCTTCACAAGACTTTGGACACTGGTCCTTAGAGAGATTCACACTATGAGACATGGGCAAAAATCCTTTCTTGACTCAAGCATGTTGAACCGCTTCAACACCTTTTCGATGTACGTACTCTGGGTCAAACCCAGCAACTTCTTTGATCTATCTCTATAGATCTTAATACCGAGTATATAATCCTTCACCCAAATCCTTCATTGAAAAGCAGTTCCCTAGGTTGTTCTTAACAACTTTCAGGGTAGGAATGTCATTCCCAATCAACAGTATGTCATCTACATACAATATCAGGAAGACAACAATGCTCCCACTGATTCGCTTGTAAACACAAGGCTCATCTTCATTCTTGATGAAACCAAACTCTTTGATTTTCTCATCAAAACGAAGATTCCAACTTCGAGAGGCCTGTTTCAGTCCATAGATGGACTTATTCAGCTTGCATATTTTAGTGGCTTCATCTGGGGATACAAAACCTCGGTTGTGTCATATACACTTCCTCAAGGAGGTTTCCATTAAGGAAAGCCGTTTTGACATCCATCTGCCAGATCTCGTAGTCATAATACGCAGCAACAGCAAGCAATATCCTTATGGACTTTACCATGAAACAGGGGAAAAAGTCTCATCATAGTCAATACCATGAATTTGCTTGAAACACTTAGCCACCAGTCGCCCTTTGAATGTATGTACATTCCCATCCAGTCGGTCTTCTTCTTGAAGACCCCACTTGCACCCTATGGGTCGTACCCCTTCAGGTGGTTCCACCAAGTTCCAAACTTGATTTGCATACATGGGAGTCCATTTCGGATTTCATAGCCTCAAGCCATTTGTCGGAGTCCGGTCTATTCATAGCCTCTTGGTAGGTTGCTGGTTCATCATCATGATCCATAAGCAACACATTACCTATTTGAGACATGAGAAAATCCATATCTCTCAGGCTCAAACCTCGGTCTCCAGATCTACGTAGGACTTGTGTTCCTTGAGCAGGTTCTCTAGCTACAACATCTTGTAGTCCTGTCTCAGAATCCAATTCTGGTTCATTCACTACATGTGTTTCTTGAACTTCTTCAAGCTCTACCTTTTCAGTCTTTATTGATAAGAACTCTTTCTCCAAGAAGACACCAGTCCTTGCGACAAACACTTTGCCCTCAGAGGGTAGGTAAAAAAGTAAATACCCTTTTTTTCTTTAGGATATCCCACCAGATAACATTTATCCGATTTGGGTTCCAGCTTGTCAGGCATTTGACGTCTCATGTATGCCTCACAGCCCAAATTTTAATGAACAACATACTAGGACGCTTCCCAGTCCATATCTCATATGGTGTCTTCAGAACCGTTTTCGTTGGAGCGTGATTCAATGTCATTGCAGCAGTCTCTAAATAAAAACCCCAAAGGAAACAGGCAAGTCTGCATGACTCATCATCGAACGTACCATGTCTAACAGAGTACGATTTCTCCTCTCAGACACACACCTTATGTTGTGGTGTTCTAGGTGGAGTGAACTGTGATACAATACCACACTCTTTCAGATGATCACGAAACTCATGACTCAGGTATTCGCCACCTCGATCAGATCGGAGTGCTTTAACCCTTTTACCCAACTGGTTTTCTACTTAATTCTTAAACTCTTTGACTTTTCAAAGGTCTCAGATTTGCACTTCATAAGATACACATATCCGTATCTACGAAATCATCAGTAAATGTAACAAGTAGAAATACCCACCTCTACCATGAAACTCATGGGCCCGCATAGATCACTATGTACACACCCAAGAGATCCTCAGCCCTCTCAGTATAACCAGTGAAAGGAGCTTTAGTCATCTTGCCTAACAACAAGATTCGCATCACTCAAATGATTCATAATCAAATGAGTTCAAAAGTCCATCTTTATGGAGCTTGGATATGCGCTTCTCGTTGATATGGCCCAGACGACAATGCCAGAGAAAAGTAGGGTTCGAGTCATTTATTCTTAGTCTTTTTATTTTCTACATTACAAATCAGATGGTCCCAGTTCAAAACATAAAGACCATTAAACAATTGGCTACAATATAACAAACATCATTCTTAAATATAGAACAACAGTTGTTCTTAATTATAAAAGAAAATCCAATCATGTCCAAACATGAAATAGATATAATGTTTCTAGTTATGGCCGGAACAAAATAACAATTATCTAGTTCTATTCAAGCCCACTGGGCAAAGAAAGATGGTAAAACCCTACGGCTATAGCAGCAACTCTTGTCCATTGCCGACGCGGAGATCCACCTCCCCTTTACTCAGCAATCTTCTCCTTCCCAGTTTCTGCACATTTGTACAAATGTGAGAGCCACATCCGGTATCCAATACCAAGATGAAGAGCAGAAAGGTTTATCTCTATAACGTGAACATTTGAAGCGGAAAGCATACCTCCCTTCATTTCTGCAGACCTTCAATGTACGAAGGACAGTTTCCTCCTCCAATGACCAGCCTTGCCACAGTGGTGGCATTTCCTTCCTTCACCGTGCTTTTCTTTTTCATCAGTGCAGAAGACTTGGACTCAAGATATGACTTAGGTCCCACCTTCGTCTTCTTAGAGCCCTGGCCTTGCCCTTGCCCTTATGCACCATCAGTATGGGGCTGGCAGGCTTGACCTTCTTCATGATTTTTCGGCAGTTCTCAACATGCCTAGGAGTTCGGGCAGTGTCTTGTCTATTTCATTCATGTGTAGTTCAAGACGAACTGCTCATAACTGTCCGACAACGATTGCAGGATCAGATCTGTGGCCAACTCTTGACCAAGAGGAAACCCAGCCTTTCAAGGTTCTCTATATACTCAATCATCTTGTACGTGAGTCCCTACTGATCTCGAACTCCCATCTTGCACTGAAACAACGCTTTGTGACGTCGAACCTCTCTTGACGAGCCTGCCCTTGAAACATTTTCTTGAGATGCTCGTCAATCTCCTTGCACCCATGTTCTCATGTTGCTTCTGAAGCTCAGAGTTCATAGTGGCAAGCATAAGGCATTCGACATCTAAAGCATCATCAGTATGCTTCTTATAAGCATCCTTCTCAGCATGGAAGAGTTCCCGGTCGGCACCTCGGGGCTTCTTCTTCCAAGACATAGAGCTTTTCGCTCTTGCCTGAGAACATTCTCAGGTTCCTGTACCAGTCCATGTAATTAGTCCCACTGAGCTTATCCTTCTCAAGGATGGCTCTCAGAGACAACGTGGAGTGTGAAACACTTGCCATGGATTCTATAAGAATTTATGCAGAATAAAATCAGTACCAAAATTTCAAATACAATTTATTTTAATTTGGACTTCAATTAAAACACTCCCACTATTTTATTCGAAATGATAGCCCTCACTAACAATTCAGAGAGTTCATGCGAGCTACTCTTTTAGTGGACATGATCCGTATTTCACCAACACAATGAGTCAGCTTTGACTTTCCTCTCACGATGCGGTTATTTAGGTAGGCAACGCTTGCCAATTGCATCCTCATGCAATTCTTGTATGGTTGGTGAATAACTCCTTACTCGTATCCATCATATGGTGCATGCCAACCCTATGCCTCTAGGCACTCAACCTTTAGGTCACCTAGTTAAGCTGGACCCGATGTCGACAGTGGGATATCACAATTATCCGCTCGCACCCTTACCAAGATAGATTAATGCACCTTGCTTTGGCAAGCCCACACTTCATCGATCGAGGCAGGAAGAGTGTCATCCATCGGAAGGCATCCGAACACTTAATATTTGATGAAGGGATTTTGATTATGGGTTAAAAGTTAACCATGATCAACATTTGATCAATGTGCACATCCAAAGAAAAACAATTTTTCTAAAACCACATGCATCCCTTATGTGCACAACCTGACACCATCAACATTTGATAGAAGGAAGGGCTAAATCTGAACATCCGGAAACTTCCAAATCCTCAGATTTACATGCATTGGACAAAAGCAAAGACAACTCAACTTAAAGCAGTAGACAAGCTCATCTCTCTATGTTGGATTCAAATCCAAAACAAACTCGAGGGATGGTTACTGCTAAGGAGACTACAATTTCTAACAATTAGAAATTTCCACGAAATCCCAGACATTCTTGGCGGGGTACCAAGACTAAATCTAGACATTTAGAACACTTCTAAATCCCTAGGTTTACACGTACTGGAATAACAAAACTTCCTGTACAACAATCATGGCCGAAACCTCCCTCTGATACCACTGTTGGGTTTCTCTATGAGGATGGCACAACACTGTGTACGCAGCGAAGAATAAAAAACATCAAGAAAACCCAAAGAGATGTGATCGGGCCATGGTAGTTGAATCAAGAAGTTAACATACAACTATGCAAAAATTATCTCGGTGGCGTTGAGTCACAACTCAACGGAGATGCTCCAGCTTTGTCTTCTTGCTGGTGGCGAGTTCTACGTGGAATGATATCCACGTCTCTGCAGAGATCCACACGAGCGGGAGAACGCCGACCTATCTGTCGCACGGATAATCGGGAAGGAGAAAGACCGCACCTTGCTCTTCCAGGACTGCTAGGTCCGCGCCAGGAATAGCAACACCAGCGACAATCGCCGGAGAGGAGGAGGTCGACGGAGCGAGCACGGCGGCGGAGCGGTTCCGTCGGCGGGATTCAGGATCGGCGAACGAAGAGCGGCGGAACGGTTCCGTCGATTCGATCAGCTCAGGTCAGCACGCGAGAGAGATCCCGAAAAACCCTAAGTATTATTTATACCAAAGGCATAAACAAACTTAGGAATATCGCTATCCGCAGACCACCCAGAAAATTAGGGTTCCAGAATCGGCGAGAATCACCTAGCAGATTCGGTGAGAATCAATCGGCGAGAATCACCTAGGATCGGCGAGAATCAGTCGGCGAGAATCACCTAGGATAGGCGAGAATCACCATCGATCGGCGAGAATCAATCGGCGAGAATCACCTAGGATCGGCGAGAATCAGTCGGCGAGAATCAATCGGAGAGAATCAGAGTACAATACTCGACGATTCATATCGACCCTCGGTCGACTATTCTTACCAATCCTTCAAGGCAACATTTGCCCAACCCGACGTACTTTAAGGCAACACTTTGCCCATAACCCCATTCAGGTCGGTGATTGGTAACCTTTACCAACACAGTCAATCATCCAACTTCTCCACATCTCTTATGTGCGACCCTGCAGGCTCATATCGCGTTGGCAGTGAGATTACATGTTTGACCACTTCTAGATCACCATAGTAACTCCAACATGGCGCACCGGACTTTATTTGCCCAAGTGCTAAACCACACTTGCCGAGTCAACGTATTGGTATTGGTGCGACGACCCTCCAATACCGAAGACCCCACCACCTTATACTTATGCACATGCAACATTAATGTATTTCCTACCGAGCCAAAGCTCCCCGGACTATCCCGTCCGTCATAAATATTCACCGAGCCATCGGCTCGCCGGGCTAACATGCCCATCACCAAACCACCGAGCATACCCGCCCGTGAGACCCACCTAACCCCACACCACTGGGAGTTGTAAGTGTAACCCTAGTGTATTTCTAATTACTCTTGTATTTCATTTAGTCTTACGTCTAACATTAACCTTGTACTGCCCGCGCATTCCCTGTGAAGGGTCTCTCGAGAGCAGTAGGAACTAAGATGGTTTGAAGCCCAAAGCTCTCATTAGCAAGGTACATATTATTATGGTATCTACCGTAATAAACCCCATTTAAAGTTATACTTAATCTAACCCTAATGCATTTTGACTCTCTTCTCTCTCCACAATAAGGACGATGTTTCGTCGATCCCGAGCACCATTTAACACCAATCAACCTAATACTTCCACATCATGACTCCTATTGATGAACTCATTTTTGCTTCTCCACAAATCAGTAAACTGTCAACCCTAACTCCCTCTTTCCATTTCTCATGTTATCACAATTTTCAGTTTTACTATATGCAGATCAATCTAAGCTATATGATGTACATGACATGAGGTACTCCAAATTTTCATCCAAATGCCCTAATATAATTATTGTCGGTCTATCATGACACATTTAGTTTAAATCCAGAAACTTATAAATTTCATAATTAATTTGACATTTATTAAAGTTTTCCAAAAGTTAGGCCATGGTAGTAATTGAACATGAAGTACTAGATTTCTTTAAGTTATGGCCACCCAAAAATTAGTAACACATATGATAGCAAAATATCAGTGAATACAAAATTTCAGATTTGTAAAATGTATATAACCTTTAAATAATTAATTCAAGGTATTTTAAATACTTAGAATTAATGAAGGGAGTACCATAAATCCTAGTCCAAAAATTATATAAATATTATCAGAGCCTTCATAATGATCATACAACACTACTGACAAAGTTTCATGCATTCCAAGTCAGAGCCATGTAGAAAAATACTTCAAATAATTCCATTAAAGTGCACTTGTGAAGGAATATTCCTATAAACTCATCCAAATAACATGTAATAATTGTCTGGGCTCTATAGGCCCTAAAATGTTCTCTAGGCCAAGTGACACAATTTTCCAGCAAGATATAGTATTTATTATCTATTTATTTAAAATAAGTGCACTAGTTCACTTTACACATGAATACTAAAGAAATTCTCAAATAATCCAAATAATTTACTAGTAATCTAAATGATATTTAGTTACCTTCAACCTTTTTTTCTAGAGTTTCATATCATTCTAGAGTTTATTTAAATATGGTTACTTCAAAATCTTCATAAGGGACAAGATGAAGGTTATAACTACAAGTATAAGCTACTATTTTCTAAACATCCTATAATAAATTTCAGAGGTCAATATCACTATAAATTACTCCTGCCAAAATCTCATGAAGATCCAAGATCATATGGCCCTTCAATATTTTCATAAAAATTATAGGCTTAAACTATCCCTAATTGGTTTTAAGTTGTGTTCCTAAGTTGAAATGTCACAAATTCCTTCCTATGGCTATTTACCATCTTAGGATTACATGGACTAAACCCCAAGTCCTTACATGGACATATCAACCATTCCTTCACAAAACCCCCAAAGTTCAACCTTAGGATTTGAACTAGGGTCCTAGGGCATATACACCCTAATCCACCCCAAACTCCATGTGAGGGTGTTCAAACTAACCTTGGGGCTCTGCCAAAGTCCCAACTCCTTTGGTGAGAATTGGCCCCTCCATGCCCCAAGCTCACTCTTGCCCTAATTAACCCTTAAAGGGCCACACATTGGTCTCACCAAACCTATTTAATGAAACCCAATTGGGCTGAGATTTTTATCGTATTCATGCCATGACCCTAAGATACAGACACCAAAATTTTGGTGGGTATAGAGGTTATTAGACCCCTTAAATAATTCATACAAGATTTATTAAATTTCTGCAAAACTTTTAGAAATTATTTTCAAAAAATTCCCATTTTTTGGATATGTTACACATCTAGATGCGAGAGGCGCGTGCTCCGAATTTCAAGTCAGTTGGAGGCCAGGATTGATGAGAGCACCCTAAACAATCTATGATCAAGTCTAGGAATAGACCTCACAAAAATGAGTGATGTGGTCTTACCTAAACTCCAAATTGGTTCAAACTAATTTTATAATAAACTAGACTCATAGATCTACAACTTTCATGCAGACCACTTTTACTTTAGGGGACCTAGTATTTTTAATAATTAATTTAAACGCCCAATAACTATGAAAGAACTGAAATAAAATGAATTAGTATATAATCATTTCAAGAATTTTAAAGCATAATAGGATGGGCACTGGCTTTCTTCTTCCTCCATCCAACAACCTAGATCTGCCCGACCTGGAGCAAACTCCAAGCCCAATTGCTGGCCCTCCAGCCACCTCCCCGACCAACCACCGCCACCACCACCTCCGCTGAGGTGAGGGCTATCAGCCGGAGGTGGTTTGGCCGCCGGAGACGGCAGATTCCGACGAACCCGACATTCATTTTTGCGGTAAAACCAGTGAAAAGTTCCACTAGATCGTGCTCAATTGATCCCGATTCTCATCTCTAATGAACCCTAAGATCTTGCCCATGAAGAAGGAGTAGAGGAGACCTTAGTGGAGGGCTGGAGTCGGGCCGATCGATGTGCCACCATCGTGGGAGTTTGCGATTTTTGGTGCTCTACAACTGTACAACCAACTAGCTCAGTTTCTTCAGGTAAAGGGTGGAAACGTCTCCTCTAACCTTGAGGAAGCTTTTAGAAGAGCCAAAAGGGGGAGGGGAAGGGTCAAGGCATGAATTCTCATTTTCACCATTAATGGTGAATTTCGGGTAACTGAATTCTCAATGTATTAAGCCCCTTGGTGATCTGAAAAATGTTGGAAACCCTTTCCCTACTCCTGATGAGTTGAATCCAACCATAAATGGGGAGATTTGTGGGGGTTTCACCATCCATGCCATTATTGACCCCTCTTTCTCTCTCTTCCTTATTGGAGAAATTGATTTCAGCCACCTTGGGTGGCCGACCATGGCTATTCAACTCCTCAAAACTGATGAGGGGGAATGTATCCAGCCTTTGGAATCAATTGGAGAAGCCCTTGGTCTCCCTTGGCCAGGAATGGCCTCCTTTCTCACTTTCTCTCTCCTCCATTAAGGGGGAAAGTGGAGCTTTATCTCTCCTAGTCACCATGGCCGAATTTTGATGATTATTTCAGCCTATAGGCACCCCACTAACCCATATTATTCATGGAAATAAGGTTAGCCAAGGGAGAATTGGGCTTGAGCTTGAGTTAGCACATTCGAGCTAGTTTGACCTATTTCAAGGATTGAGTTGACTTGGTCAAATTGACCCTTTTGGGTTGACCCCAATGGGTTCTAGGTTACCCATTCGTCGAATATTCTTATTCGACGAATCATCAAGATTCGTCGACATAACTCAATGTCGTATGCAAGCACATTGTACAACCCCGTGTCCGGCGAGCAAGGTCGAGCGGGGCCCAGACAGGTCGGGCTAAAAGCAGTATGCGAGCTCGGCAGAGGAGAGGCTGAGCCCCATCTCGGCATTCGTCGACCAGAGCTCGGCGTTCGTCGACCGGAGATGAGCTTTCGTCGACCAGGAGCTCGACATTCGCCGAGCTAGTCCCAGCTCGCGTCCTCGCAGTGGAACTCGACGACAGCAGGCGAGCAGGACCTGCCGAGGTGACCAAGCCCCCCAGCCCGCCTGGAGGAATGAGGTACCTTTTACTGTTTTGCCCCCGCTGGTCTGCCTTTAGCCCTTCAAAACAGCGGAGTTCGGCTGTTGGCAGAACCAACCAAGGGTTTTCTGGTAATTTCAGGTCAGTTCTTTCTATTATTGGCCGTCCAGATTCTAAAAACTATAAATAGGACCCAATGGGGTACCCCAGAAAGCAGGCTTCCTGTGTCTTCTTGCTCCAGTTTTCAAGTGCTTTCTGAGGATACCTTAGCTCAGCTTCTAGCTAAGGAGGGGAAGCGCTCTGAGATCTTCCGGGCGTATGGTGGGACCTCTCCGCCGAGCCCTTGGGTCGGTCTTACCTTGTCTTCCTTGTTGTTTTTGCCTGCAGGAGCGAAGTAGGCGTGAGACCACTCCTTCCCCAAGGGTCGAACTCCACAGGAGACCGATTTTCGGTTTCAACATTTTGGTGCGGTGAGCGTGGAGAGTGGCCAGTACAGAAAAGCTTCAGCGAGCTCGATGACAGGAGGACAGGGATCTGACAGGCCGAGCTCGCCGCCCCCACCTCTCTCCACGGTGGGGATGTTTGAAGATTTCAGGAATGAGGTGCTGACTCTTGTCAAGTTCGCACTCGGCACGCAGGCCGAGTGCTCGACTTCGGCAGTTCAGATCGCGACCGCCCCCTCCTTGGGCGAGGACGCTCCCGGCAGGCGAGCTGGGAAGGAAGTGGCCGGGGAAGGCCGAGGGTGCGAGCTCCCCGGGCGCGAGCTCTTCCCTGGTTCGGCAGGCCGAGGTCGGTTCGGCGAGCTGGGCTCACAAGACTTGCCAGCTCGCCCGGTGGGGGAGGAAGCCCTTTCAGCGAGCTGGTCTCTTCGGCTCCAGTTCCAGATGGGTTCAGGGAACCCGAGATGTCCTATTACACCGGGAAGGGAGACTCGATCCAGCATGTTCAATGGTTTGAGGACGTGGTCTCCATCCGACAGATGTCGGATGGGTTCAAGTGCTGGCTTTTTGCTATCACCCTCAGGGAGAAGGCAAGGTAGTGGTTCTATCAGCTACCGGCCAGCTCCATCTACTGCTTTGAGGACTTGCGTCGAGGGTTCATGATGAGGTTCACTACCTCGAAGAAGAGGAAGAAGGAGTCAGAATCCCTTTTCCACATCAAGCAGGGGTGTGGGAACGAGACGTTGGGAGCTACGTGGACCGGTTTCAGGAGGAGGTCACTCAGGTCCAGGAGATGCCGGGCCATAGTCTGATGATGGCCTTCACCCTGGGTCTGCAACAGGGTTTCTTCAGAATGGAGCTGAAGAGAATCCCCCCTCTCCTACGAGGAACTGATGAAGAGGCGGCGAGAGAAGTTGACGGGGAGGCATCAAACCCGGAATTTGCGAGGAAGCTGGCCAGGTGGGCCATGGAGGAGGAGAAGGAGTCGAGAGGAGGAAGAGGACAGGAGGAGAGGAGAGGAGAGCCCCGACAGAGGGAGAAGAGGCAGCTCCAGGGGTAGCAGCAGCCGAGGTGGGGGCGCCAGGAGCCCGTCCGTCGGCTAGGTTGG
Source organism: Platanthera guangdongensis (assembly GCA_039583875.1). Classification (NCBI taxonomy): domain Eukaryota; kingdom Viridiplantae; phylum Streptophyta; class Magnoliopsida; order Asparagales; family Orchidaceae; genus Platanthera; species Platanthera guangdongensis. The sequence continues at coordinate 42,356,026 of CM077164.1, read as the reverse complement.
AGACCTGAGTGGCAAGGGCAAGGCCACAAAGAGGATACTACGGAAGGGATCGCTACTAGGGGGCAAGATCAATTACACCCCCGGGCTGGAGGCAGGCCCAGAGGCCCCGCTCCCCGACCAGGAAGAGGCTATGGCCATAGCCTTGGGTCCAAGGAGAAGGGTAGTGAGGAGAAGAAGGAGGGAGTTTAGGGTGGAGTTGCCCTACTACTACCCATCAGGAGAGGGGCATGCCACAGCCACCTGCCCAGAGTTCCTTGAGATGAGAGGGAATAGGGAGCAGCAGCAGCGGCAGGGTCGGCAAGAAGTGAGGATTGAGGAGGTCCTGCCTCGGGCAGTGGAGGATCGTTGCGAAGACTGGGTGGACGTTGTAACCCGAGAGGGATCAGAGTGATTCACGGGGGGGGGGGGGGGGGGGGGGGGTAGGGGTCGAGGCTTCCCGAAAGGCAAGTCTCCACACCATGTATCGTCGGAGCGTCGCCTCCACATCATAGACCCCACCCCCGAGGAGAGGATCCTCTTTCTCCAGAAGCAACATGCCAGATCACGAGGATCCGTTCTGTGATGCGCTGTTCATCAAGACAGCCATCGAGAACTTCACCGTGTCTCAGATCCTTGTTGACAATGGGAGTTCCGTCAACGTCGTCTTCAAAAAGGCGTTTGACGCGATGAAGGTGGAAGCAAAGAGGGTGCTGGCCTCGGATGGACCCTTGTTCGGGTTTTTGAGGGAGAGGAAGAAGTGGAGGGAGGAGTAGGCCTCCTGTTACTTGGGGAGGGCAGTACAGAAACTGCAGGTTCGTCATTGTGGAGGCCCCCAGCAGATACAGCCGCCATCTTCGGGAGGCCCCTCATCAGCGCCTTCCGCTGCGTCCCCTCATCTTTCCATCAGTGCTTGAAGTTCAATGCCGAGGGGATCCAGGTCAGGGTCAGGGGGGACCCAAAGGTAGCACGAGAGTGCTATGTCACTGCGGTGAACACCATCTCTTAGCTAGAGGGAGCCAAGGAGATGGGGCGGAGGATGGATGAAGATGAGTAAGAAGGAAGAAGGGAGGAGCCAGAGATGGGAAACTGCGCAGAGGGGAAGGCGGCAGGAGGAGACCAGGAGCTGACCGAAGTGATGACCGTGGAGGAGATGGAAGTGGAGGTCCCTGTCAGAAGGGAGGGATGTCGAGGAATGGGGGAAGCAGTCCAGGCTAGAGGCTGCGGAAGAAGTGGTGGAGCTAGAGGTGCTCACCCGAGGAGGCAGGATGGAGAAGATCCGCGTCAGCGAGGGGCTGACCCCGGAAGACCAAGGCAGGATGCTGGAGTGCATCCAAAAGAACGTGGACATCTTCGCTTGGAACGCCGCAGAGATGCCAGGGGTTAACGCGGATGTGGCCTACCACCGTCTCAACCTAGACCCGGGAACACGCCCCGTTCAAAAAAAGAAGAGGTCCACCGCGGACAAGCTGACAGAGCCCATCAGGGAGGTGTGGGCAAAGCTCCTGAAGGCCGGCTTCGTGTCCGAGATCCAATACCCCGGCTGGGTCTCCAATGTCGTCATGTTCAAAAAGGGAGACGGCCGGTGGAGGATGTGTATCGATTTTTCCTTACTTAATAAAGCTTGTCCTAAGGACTGTTATCCTTTGCCTCGGATCGACGCGCTGGTTGACTCAGCCGTCGGTTTTTCTGTAATGAGTTTTTTAGATGCTTTTTTAGGTTACCATCAAATCAGGTTGCACACCCGGACATCAAGGATGTCTCGTTCATCATAGGGATGGATGCTACTGTTACAGGATGATGCCCTTTGGGCTGAAGAATGCAGGGGCGACCTATCAGAAGATGATGGATAGGGTCTTCAAGGAACAGAAGGGGAGGAATTTGGAGGTGTATGTGGATGACCTCATAATCAAGAGTCGGGATGTGGACTCCCACCTCCAGGATCTGGAGGAGACCTTTGCCACCCTACACAAGTAGAAGATGCGGTTGAATCCCCTAAAGTGTGTCTTCGGGGATAGCAGGGGAAAGTTCTTGGGGCACCTCCTCACCCCTGCGGGGGTCGAACCGAATCCAGATAAGGTCAAAGCAATCTTGGAGCTTGGGTCGCCACGGAATGCTAAGGAGGTTCAGCGGCTTACAGGAAAGCTGGCAGGGTTGAGTAGGTTCCTATCCTGGGCAGGGGAAAAGTGCTCCCCCTTCTTTAGAATGCTAGGGGGGTCAAAGGTTCGAATGGACCAAGGAGTGCGAGTAGGCATTCCGGGCCCTCAAGGTGAAGTTGACTCAGGCCCCGCTACTCCAAGGGCCGAAGGAGGGGGAGAACCTGTTTCTATATCTCGGGGTCGGGGCGGAGGTCGTGAGCTCCGTCCTAGTTCGTGAGGAGGGGAAGAATCAGCTCCCTATTTATTATGTGAGCCGGGTCCTGAGGAAGGCCGAGCTCCGATACTCGATTTTGGAGAAGTTGGCTTTCACCCTGATCATCTCAGCCCGGAGGCTGCGACCTTACTTCCAGGCACACTCGATCCGAGTGGTGAACGACCATCCCCTCTACAACATCTTTGAGGGGGTGGAGCATTCAGGCAGGCTGGCCAAGTGGTCGGTGGAGTTGAGTGAGTTTGATGTATCGTTCGTTCCGTGCCTTTCGATCAAAGCCAAGCGATGGCCAACTTCCTTGCTGATTACGTGGTTGAAGTGGTAGAGGAAGAACTCACCCGTCCGACTCCTTGGAAGGTGAAGTGGATGGCGCCTCGGGGAGGCATTCCCTAGGAGTGGGGTGATCTTGGAAAGCCTCAAGGAACTAGAATTGAGCAGACGTGGTGGTGCACTTTCCCATTACGAACAATCAAGCCGAGTATGAAGCCGTGATCGCAGGGCTACGCCTAGCCAGGGAATTGGGGGTGTTGGACGCGGAGGTCCTTACCGATTCCATAGTGATAGCTTCCCAGATCAACGGGGAGTTCGAGGCGAGGAGCCTACCCTGCGATTATACTTAGCCAAAGTAAAGGGGTCATAGGCACTTTCCAACCTTCTCCATCCGACACGTGCCCCAGGAAAGAAAACGAACAGGTCGACCAACTAGCAAAGCATGGTCCCCAGGTTGGGGGGTACCATCACCGACCTATTCCGCCCCTCCATCGAAGAGGGAGCTCATGCAGATTGATCAATAGGCTTCGTGGATGGACCCAGTTGTGGCTTTCCTCTCCACGGGAGAGTATCCGAGGGGCAGATAAGAAGAAGCTAAGGCACAAGTCGGCATACTACCTCCTCCAGGACGGGCAGCTGTACATGAAGACACTCTCGGGGATGTTGGCCTATTGCGTGGCCGAGGAGGAGGTACAAAGAATCTTGGAGGAAGTCCACTCCGGAGAGTGTGGAAGCCACTCCGGGAGTCGGACCCTGGAAGGAAGAATCGTCAGGCAAGGGTACTTCTGGCCCACCCTGGGAAATGACGCAACAGAGTTCGCAAGAAGATGCCACAAGTGCCAGCTGTTCACCCCCCCTCCAGCTACAGTCGGCCCAGCGGCTCAGAAGTAACACGGCCCCCTGTCCCTTCGCCATTTGGGGAATGGATTTGGTTGGACCATTCCCCCAGGCCAGTGGGCAGAGAAGGTTCCTCCTGGTAATGATCGACTACTTCTCCAAATGGTTGGAGGTGAAGGCGCTGGCCAAGGTGACTTCCCAGGTTATGAGGAACTTTGTTTGGGGGGGAGATCATCTACCGCCACGGGCTGCCCCAGGCCATCGTCACGGACAATGGGCCCCAGTTCGCCATCGCCGAATTCACTAGTTTTTGCGAGCAGCTTGGAATCGACCTCAGGTTTGCCTCAGTCCATCACCCCAAGAGCAACGGGCAGGTGGAGGCCGCGAACAAGATCATCATCAACCTTCTCAAGAAGAAGGTGGAGAATTTGAAGGGGAGCTGGGTGGAGCAGCTTCTCGCGGTTCTCTGGGCCCTAAGAACCACCCCAACACGGCTACTGGAGATACTCCTTCAAGCTCTCTCATGGGTGCGAGGCAAGTACTCCCCGTTAATTTGAAGTCCAACTCCTCGAGTCGTTGCGGCAAGGAAAGCCGAGAAGAATGGCAGGCAGAGAACGAGGAGGTGCTGAGGCTCTCCCTGGACATGGTGGAAGAGCTGAGGGGCCTTTCCGCTATCCGACATGATGAGATAAAAAGGAGAATGGCCAAGTACTTTGACAAGCATGTCAGGGTCAAGCAGTTTATGGAAGGGGACTTGGTGCTGAAGAAGGTGGATGCAGCGGGAGGTCGGCCCCCTCGGTAGGAAAACTCAACCCCAGCTGGGCGGGACCGTTCATTGTAAAAGAGGCTTTAAAATCGGGAGGTTATCGACTCCAAAATGTGGAGGCGATGTTAGAAAGTAGAGAAAAAGAAGAAAAGCGAAAAGAAGAGAACAAGCCGAATAAACTTTTGAATAATCGAAATTTTATTATCCAAAAAAGATATCATTTACAAAGGTATGGCCTCCCTTATATAGAATGGAGGAGATAAGAAAGAGAGTATACAAACAATGTGGGACTAAACATTTACAGTACTGAGCGGCTAGAATAATGGAGACCGCATAGGCCGCGCGGTTAGACAGATGGGCTAACCGCTCGGCAACTCCAGCAGGATAGAACAAACCGCAGAGGTATAAGACCGACAGACTGCCCGGTCTACAAACCGCTGGATCAGGCCGCTAAGCCGCCCGGTCTAACACTTCAACACTCCCCCTCAAGCTGGAGCATAGATATCAATCATGCCCAGCTTGTCACAAATGCGGAAGAAGGAAGTAGAAACCGGCTTGGTGAAGATATCTGCCAACTCCTTGTCAGAGGTGACAAAAGGAGTACAAATCTGATTCTTCAAAATCTCCTCCCGAATGAAGTGACAGTCAACCTCTATATGCTTCGTTCTCTCATGGAAGACCGGATTTCTGGATATGTGTATAGCGGCCTTGTTGTCACAGAACATAGGGAGAGGACAATCATATACCTCGCCCAGGTCAAGCATGAGAGCCCGCAACCACTTTAACTCACACGTAGTTGACGCCATACTCCGGTATTCTGCTTCGGCACTGGATCTGGAAACAACAGACTGTTTCTTGCTCTTCCAACTCACGAGATTACCTCCAACAAAGGTACAAAAACCTGACGTGGATTTACGATCGCCTTTGTCATCCGCGTAACTTGAGTCTGAGTAGGCCTCAACCCTCAGATGGCCATTTTTCTGGAAGAGTAACCCTCTGCCCGGTGCTGCTTTGATATACTCTAAAATCTTCAGGGCGGACTGAAGATGACACTCCCTGGGAGCTTGCATAAACTGACTGACCTTTCCTACAGCATAGGCGATGTCGGGTCTAGTCACCGTGAGATAGATGAGTTTCCCTACCAAACGTCTGTACCGTGTGACATCAAATAGAGGAGGCGATTCATCCGTCCACGTTTTGTCTTCTCCAACAGCCATGGGAAGATGAGCTGGTTTGGCACCTGTCAAGCCTGCTTCTCGAAGAAGATCAAGGGCATACTTCCGTTGAGAGAGAACCAAGGAGTCAGGTTTCCGAGAGATTTCTATCCCCAAAAAGTATTTTGGGGAGCCCATATCCTTCGTGACCAAGTGCTGACGGAGGTGCTTCTTCGTCAAGTCCACCCCATCTCGGTCATCACCAGTAAGGAGAATATCATCCACATATACGGCCAAAACCACCAGTCCCGAGGCCGTTTTGCGAATGAATAAGGAGTGATCGGCCGAACTCCTTGAAATCCGAAAGCCGATGGTTGCCACAATACCACTGAATTTTTCGAATCATGCCCGAGGGCTCTGCTTTAGGCCATAAATGGCCTTCTTCAAATGACAGACACGTGCCTCCCCCTGAGCAACATACCCAGGAGGTTGCTCCATATAGACGTCCTCCTGAAGATCGCCATAGAGAAAGGCATTCTTCACATCAAGCTGGGAAATATCCCAAGCCCGGTTAACAGCCACAGAAAAGAGAACCCGGATGGTGCTGAGCGAGCAACCGGAGAGAAGGTATCAAAGTAATCAACGCCATAAGTCTGAGTAAAGCCCTTGGCCACCAGCCGGGCTTTGTAGTGATCCACAGTGCCGTCGGGGCGAAACTTCACAACAAAGACCCAGCGACAGCCAACCACATCAGTGCCCACGGGAGGAGGAACCAGGGTCCAGGTACCCCATTCAGTAAGAGTAGCCATCTCCTCATCCATGGCAGACTTCCAATGAGGGAAAGCGAGAGCCTCCTGGTAGGTACGAGGAGTAGAAGTAGCAGAGATAGCCAAGGCAAAACACCTGCGAGAAGGAGAAAGCTGATCATAAGAAACAACAGCCGTGAGCGGGTGTTGAGTACACGCCCGCACCCCTTGCGAAGGGCAATGGGAACATCCAGATCATCGGGAGCGTCGGCGACGGGAGCGTCAGCGACCGGAGCGTCCGTGGCGGAGAAGGCTGGCCCGGGACTAGAGAGAGACGGCAGCGGAGAGGAGGATGGAGGGGTGGGTGGGGAGACGGACTGAGAAGGAGTCGGTGGAGGAGGAGACGAAGGTGGGAAAACGTCGAGAGGTGTGGAAGGAACGAGATATCAGAAGGAAGAGAAGGAAGAGAAGAGGAAGGAGAGAAATAGAAGCATTTTCGAAAAAGTCACATCTGCGGAGACAAACTGCTTGCGGAGAAGGGGTCAAAGCAGCAATAGCCTTTTTGAGTGGTAGAGTACCCCAAAAAGACACATTTGGTGGAACGGGGGAAAGCTTGTCGCGGGTAGCGGAGGGAGCGTGAACAAAGGCCGTACAGCCAAAGACACGGAGAGGAAGAGGAAAAGGTTCCTGGTGGGGGTAGAGAAGGGAGAAGGGAGTCCGGCCGTGGAGGACCGTGGAGGGAATGCGATTGATAAGATAGCAAGCGAGCAGCACAGCGTAGCCCCAGTAGGAGCGAGGGACGTGCATCTGCGCCATGAGAGTACGCGCAACATCAAGCAGGTGACGGTTTTTACGCTCCGCCACCCCATTCTGTTGGGAGGTGTAAACACAAGTCGTTTGATGAATGAGGCCGTGTTGGTGAAAGAACGCGGAGAACTCATGAGACAGATATTCCTTGGCATTATCAGAACGTAAGACTTTAATAGAGATAGCAAATTGAGTCTTAATCATAAAGTAAAAAGATTGCCAAACAGAAAATAGTTCAGAGCGATCCTTTAAGAGATACACCCAGGTACATCGAGTAAAATCATCGATAAAAGTGACAAAATAGGAACTGCCCCGACCAACTGTGAGGGTAGGAGCAGGACCCCATACATCAGAATGAATAAGATCAAAAATGCGAGAGGAGCCACGGCCTTGCTTCGGCGGGAAGGAGGAGCGATGATGTTTGCCAAGCTGACACGCATCACAGTTGAGCGGAGAACTGGTGGGAGGTAAGTGGGGCAGAAGCTGACGAATAAGCCGAGGAGGAGGATGTCCAAGACGAAGATGCCACTGAAGGAGATCGTGGAGGAGGAGTAGGCAGAAAGAGCGGAAACATCGTCGAGGAAGTAGAGGCCGCCGCTCTCAGTCCCAGTAGCAATCGTCCGCTGGGTCCTCGGGTCCTGAAAAGAATAAGTAGTGGGAGTGAATAAAACAGAGCACTGAAGTTGCCGGCATAAAGTAGTAACAGATAACAAATTGTACGGGAACTTCGGGACATAGAGGGTATCCTCCAAGCAAAGCGATGGAGTGAGTTGAACCATGCCCGTCCCATGAACCGGAGACGAGGAACCATCCGCCACACGAACTGGGGGTAAGCGGTCATGGGTCTCAAGACGGGAGAAGCAATGAGGGTTGCCCGTCATATGATTGGTGGCACCGGAGTCAATCAGCCATTTACCTTGGGTAACGACGTGGGCACTACCTGACGTCGTGGCCACAGAGGCAGACGGCCTAGAGAAGAGGCGGAGGCCGAAGGAGCATCACCGGAAGGGCGAAGATGAGGATGTTTCTGCCAGCAGCGGTCAACAGTATGACCAGTACGATTACAGTGAGAGCAGAAGAACCGGGAGGAACCCCGTCCGCCAGAGGAGCTTCGGCTACTCGGGCCCCCCCGCAGAGCTTGGTGAGCAGAGGAGTCCTGGGAAGGGGGGGAGGCCAACAGAGGCCGCTGGAGGAGCGAAGTAACGGCGGCAATGCGAGCCGCAGTGGCATCCAAAGTAGGAGATTCCGCCTCACCCAAGATCTGCTGGCGGATCATATCATAAGAGTCGGGAAGACGAAGAAGATAACAAACAACCAGGAGTTCCTGGAAGTGTTTGTGCTGGTCGGCCAAGTCCGCGGAGAAGGGGCGATTCTGGAGGATTTCAGCCCCAAGGGCCTGAACCTGCTGATAAGCCGCAGCTGGGGACATGGAATGGCGGGCGAAGAGGTCCGCATAGAGAGTATAAATGCGGGACGTCTGGCCCCCCTTAGAATAGAGAGGGCAGCGAGGTGAAGCCATGCGGCCTTGACCGTCTCATCATGGCGAATGACGGAAGGCACTCATCAGAACGGCTGTTGGCCAGCCAGGTGCGAACAAGAGCATCACTCGCATCCCAGTCATCAAACTCAGGAGAGGTGCGAGGAGGAGGGTCATCGGTGAGGTGATGACGCTTGCGTTGAGAACGAAGGAGAAAGGTGAAAGAGACGCTCCAATCGGGATAGTTGGAGCCCACAAGCTTGGAAAGGGTGCCAAGGTTGCCCGAAGGAGGAGAGGAGAAGAAGGAGCTGCAGGAGTAGTGGTGAGACCGGAGGTAGTCATAGAACCCGGAAGCAGAAGAAGCCGCACGAACAGGAGCGTTAGAAAACAGAGGAAGCCGCGCGAACAGTAGCGGCTAGAAAATGGCACTGCGGGGAAGAGGTCGCGCGGACTGAAAAGGCCGAGCGAACAGAAGAGAGGAGAAGAGCAGGTGACCGCGACCAAGATGCGGGTAAGAAAGAGACAACCCGCACGGTCAGACAGATCACAGCAGCGGCTAGAAGGTGGTCAAAGGCTCGGCGGGGAAGAAGTCGCACGAACTGAGAAGCCCGAGCGAACAGAAAAGAGAAGAAGAGCTGGCGACCGCGACCAAGATGCGGGTGAGAAAGGAACAACCCGCACGGTCAGGCAGATCACAGCAGCAATCCGCGAGTAGAGAGACAATACACACGCGGACAGGGACAGACCGCAACGACTAGGAAGTCGGAGAGGCAAGAAAGAACAAGGAGCACGGCGACAACGAAACAGGTCGCTGCGACAACAAGGAGAAGGAGAAAGCCGCGCGAACAGGTTGGCGGACAAAATCAAGCCGCGCGGATAGAAACAGGCCGCACGGATAGAAGAGAGGGCAAGCCGCGAATCAAGTCGCAGAGCGCGAAAAAGAAGTCGCGAACAACAGAGGACGCACAGAATCAAGAGGAAATGACCGTGTCCTCTGATACCATGTTAGAAAAGTAGAGAAAAAGAAGCGAAAAGAGAGAACAAGCCGAATAAACTTTTGAATAATCGAAATTTTATTATCCAAAAAAGATATCATTTACAAAGGTATGGCCTCCCTTATATAGAATGGAGGAGATAAGAAAGAGAGTATACAAACAATGTGGGACTAAACATTTACAGTACTGAGCGGCTAGAATAATGGAGACCGCATAGGCCGCGCGGTTAGACAGATGGGCTAACCGCTCGGCAACTCCAGCAGGATAGAACAAACCGCAGAGGTAGACCGACCGACCGCCCGGTCTACAAACCGCTGGATCAGGCCGCTAAGCCGCCCGGTCTAACACTTCAACGGGCGAGACCCTGAGTTTCACCTGGAGTGGTGACGACTTAAAATGCTTTTTACCCTGAAACATGTAAGTGATATCTTGATGATAATAAAATTCTTTAACACTTCACGTATTGTCATAGCTAGCTTGCATGGAGAAATGGAATGTGTTTGGACCCCGAGCAGATCCCGCTGCCAGACTCTCATCTAGCTGGCAGGGCACGAAGTCACTCGGTGTCATCATTGGCCTCGAGCAGATCCCGCTGTCAGGCTCTCACCTAGCTGGCAGGGCAGGAAGTCGCTCGATGGAATGATTTTGGACCCTGAGTAGATCCCGCTGCCAGGCTCTCACCTTGCTGGCAGGGCAGGAAGTCACTCGGTGTCATCCTTGGCCTAGAGCAGATCCCGCTATCAGGCTCTCACCTAGCTGGCAGGGCAGGAAGTCACTCGATGGAATATTTTTGGACCCCGAGCAGATCCCGCTGCCAGGCTCTCATCTAGCTGACAGGGCAGGAAGTCACTCGGTGTCATCCTTGGCTTCGAGCAGATCCTGCTGTCAGGCTCTCACCTAGCTGATAGGGCAGGAAGTCACTCGATGGAATGATTTTGGACCCCGAGCAGATCCCGCTGCCAGGCTCTCACCTAGCTGGCAGGGAAGGAAGTCACTCGGTGTCATCCTTGGCCTAGAGCAGATCCCGTTGTCAGGCTCTCACCTAGCTGGCAGGGCAGGAAGTCACTCAATGGAATATTTTTGGACCCCGAGCAAATCCAGCTGCCAGGCTCTCATCTAGCTGGCAGGGCAGGAAGTTACTCGGTGTCATCCTTGGCCTCGAGCAGATCCTGCTGTCAGGCTCTCACCTAGCTGGCAGGGCAGGAAGTCACTCGATGGAATATTTACGAACCCCGAGCAGATCCCGCTACCAAGCTCTCACCTAGCTGGCATGGCAGGAAGTCACTCGGTGTCATCCTTGGCCTCGAGCAGATCCCGCTGTCAGGCTCTCACCTAGCTGGCAGGGCAGGAAGTCACTCGATGGAATGATTTTGGACCCCGAGCAGATCCCGCTGCCAGGCTCTCACCTAGCTGGCAGGGCAGGAAGTCACTCAGTGTCATCCTTGGCCTCGAGCAGATCCCGCTGTCAGGCTCTCACCTAGCTGGCAGGGCAGGAAGTCACTCGATGGAATATTTTTGGACCCGAGCAGATCCCGCTGTCAGGCTCTCATCTAGCTGGCAGGGTTGGAAGTCACTTGGTGTCATCCTTGGCCTCGAGCAGATCCCGCTGTCAGGCTCTCACCTAACTGGCAGGGCAGGAAGTCACTCGATGGAATATTTAAGGACCCCGAGCAGATCCTGCTGTCAGGCTCTCACCTAGCTGGCAGGGCAGGAAGTCACTCGGTGTCATCCTTGGCCTCGAGAAGATCTCGCTGTCAGGCTCTCACCTAGCTGGCAGGGCTGGAAGTCACTCGATGGTATCAGACTTGAGATTTCCAGAAGAGATCAAGAAGTTTCAAGTGCCAAGGAGCAAGGGGAAAGGGTTCTGTATAGGCGAGCTCAGACTCATCTAACCCAGCTCGGCATCAGCAAGAGGACTCTGCATAGGCGAGTCTGGACTCGCCAACCCCAGCTCGGCATCGACAAAGAGGTGGCGAGCCGGGCCTCGCTGAAGGAAGGCGAGCCAGGCCGGGGCACTTCACCCCTTTGCCTGTTTTACTTGGAAGATTTTTTCTTCTTTTTGAGCTCAACCTAAATGGCTCGCGGGCGAGTTGATGTGGTGTGACAAGGGCGGAGAGCAGCCCACTCCCGAATTGTCTGGGGCTCGGCGAGCACTCAGAACGTACTCACTCGCGGGCGCATACACATGACTATCCTACTCGCGGAACCTGTCTACGCGAAGTCGCCAGGGGAAGCGCTCGCGGATGTATACAACATGTAACTCCCCGAAAATTGTGTGTGAGTCGGTCGCGAAAAAAAGGGATTTTTTTGGTGCCTGTATAGGGGTACACGGCCTAGGACACAGGCGTGTCCAAGGCCGTGTCTGGCTGGTGATTTTTTTTGGCCGTTTTCATCCCGAGAAGGACACGGCCAGGAACACGTTTCATGACACGGGCGTGTCATTGGACACGGGCGTGTGCCTACCCGTGTGCAGTTGGGTCGTGTCCATTGTCGTGGCGGTTATGCGTGACATTCCCTCGAACACGGGCGTGTCGAGGAACCCGACACGGGCGTGTCAGGTGAGACACGGGCGTGTCTTGGCCCGTGTGTCTTTTTTTTGTTCGACGATCGTGCCTTTAACAAGGCACACGGCCTGGGACGCAGCCGTGTGCGAGGCCGTGTTCGTCCCAGGTCAGGGGATTTTTGTGCAGATCGGAGCCGTTCGTTTTCTTTAATTAAGATCCAACGGCCCAGATGGTTTCCTGCTCTGTTAAGGCCGAGAATAGGGGAGTTAATCCTTCATTTCTCTCCAACCATTCTCTCTCTCAAGGAGTTGGAAAGAGGAGGAGAAGGAAGGGTTTTCCGTCCGCCGACGGAGCATCGTAGCACCGTTTCGAAATCTGAGAGCGGATCCGTGGAGGAAAGGTCGTTGCAAAGAGTTCTGTCCGCGTAGTTTTTCCATGGTGCCAAAACGGACTATAAGGGTAACGATTCTCAACTTGAGCATGTGAAGCTCTTTCTTTCTGCATAGGGAATCCCTCTCCCGCGAGTGTGCGGTGTGTATGTGGTGTTCCTTGGGGTGATGTGAATAATCCCCCTTGTGTCGCATATAGAGTCCGGAATCGTAAGTACGGGCATAGACATTGTGTGTGAAGCCTACCCGGACGTGTATTGTCTGGATCGGTGATGTTGCATTTGATATGTTATGCCGGAGAAGACTCCGTGCTTTGGGTTTTCGGTTTCTACGCGGTAGATTGTAGCAGGGATCCTTGGAGGATAGCTTCAAGGCGCACCCAGAAAATTGTGTGGAATCGTTGTTCTGCTAACTTGCGGTCTGGGAACCGGCCTTGATCATAGCTGGGTTATGAGATTGTTTGGAAAATTTTGAGATCCGAGAGAAGCTTGGCCCGCGCGTAGAACTTAAATTGTATATGCGGCGTGAGCAACAGGCAAGTGGAATTGGACCTAGGCTATATGGAACGGTGCGAGAAATCCGAAAAGGGCACTGGCCGTTGGCATAGTCGGAGCCTTAGATGGTGGTCAGAAAGGCTAAATGCTCACATGTTGTTGCCATCCTGGGGTGGTGGTGAAGACGCTGATTGATTAGGATTCACCGTTAATGTGCCCTGAGTGCACGGGTGTTTGGTCGTGCGAGCCTACACCTGTGGCATAGTATATTGCGCTTTATTATTTTATTGGGCTAATGTTATGCAGGGAAAAAGCACCGCCGTCCCGAGTAAGGGACGGGGTCGTTATAATTTGGTCGGCTTTTAGCTGACTGTTGCTTTGTTTGCCACCGTGCGGTGGAATCGTGCTTGCAGGTATTGCGAAGCCGAGTACCAAGTAGCGGGCTGGAGCCCATGTTGCTGTGCTGGCCCTAGAAGGCCGTAGAATAGTTGTTTTTACTTTTATCATGTGTGGCCGGCCTGCGAGCCGATGTATGTAAGACATGTTTTATTAAGTGAACTTCTGTAAGGCCATAAGGCCATGTACCTTTTCAGTGTATTTGGGTTCATTCCTGTGGTTGTAGTCGTGGATATTCATATTTATATTGGATTTAAGATTTGGGTTCTTTCAACTTTAAAAACTTCCGATAGAATGCTCTGTGTAGGACGTGTAGTCTTAATTGGATAGTTTGAAGATTCATTTGGTAACCCTTCCGACTGTCTGTGGTATATGGCGTTAGGTTCCAGCTGGACCTTCTATTATATGTCATGTGACAGATGAGGGTGTTACAATTTGGTATCAGACTTCTAGTTACGGTCCGACTTAAATGAATTCGTGGGCGAATTCTTTTAAGGGGTGGTGAGCACATGTGTGCGTCATCGTTATAACATCAAAAAGAACCATGAATGCCCACTTAGATTGAAAAATACACTTGTTTTTGTGGAATTTGAGTGTTCCAATGATTGCTTTTAGCAATTTGTGTCGTCTAATCGTGTGTTTGCTACTATAGGAAGCTAGGAGCGGTGCTGGTCAGTCAGAGCATCCGCAATCAGCAAAAGTAGTGCAACAAGGACGTGCTTGAAACACCTCCTTCAGCAGAAACCATCAGGATGGTGGCTGAAGAGGTATTTGCAATGATAAATGCCCAACCTGCAGGGCAAATGCATCGCGCACCTCCTGCGAATGAGCAAGAACCGGTTAGGGCGGCAGAGCCGAGAGTGGTGGAGCGCGCAGCAGTTGACTTGGTAGAGCCGAGGAGAGCTACGGAGAAACAGCTAAAGCATGTGATGGGCTTTAATCCTCCGAGGTTCGATGGGGTTGGAACGCCAACTCAGGCCGAGGACTGGCTCTCTTCGATAAAGAGGGTGTTGACAGCCACAATAATTGAGGAGTGGCAGAAGACCACCATAGCGACTTTTCTTTTGGAAGGTGAAGCGAGGCTGTGGTGGGACGAGTTGGAGTTTCATCTTCTAGTGGGAAGGCAACTTGTGGATGTGCCGATGGAGGAATTTTCAAGATTGTTCCTAGCCAGATTTGTACCCTCTGCTCATAAGTTGGAGATGGAGAATCAATTCCTTGGCTTGACGTAGGGATCCAGAAGCGTAGACGAGTATCTACATGAGTTCACACGGTTGGGTCGTTATGCTGGTGCTATGTTCACGGAAGAAGAGAGGAAGACCAACCGATTCTATGAGGGTCTTCGCGGCGATCTACAGTTACTCCTTGCTGGTCCTAAGGCGCAGTGCTTCCTAGCCTTGGTCAATTCGGCCCGATCGTTGGAAAAGGTTGCGAAGAAAGTCCAAGAGAAGAAGGACCCAGGAGAAAAGAAGTCCGAGTTCAAGGTGCCAAATAACAAGTCAAGTTTCTGCAGATGGAACAAGAAGCGGAGGACTTCGAACTCAGCCCCGTCGGCTGATGCGTCGGGGGCAACTACAAGTCGAGTCCCAGGAGCTTGCTACAACTGCTGTAAGACGGGGCATTTTGCTCGTGAGTGTCAGAGCGGACGTTCAAAGTCCAAGAGGAAACCTGGAGCGACTTATGAGGAGAAAGGGAAGGTGGTGGAGTCAACCGCGTCCCACCATGCTCCAGCCCAGCCTAGAGTCTACAACCTTGGTCTTCAAGAGGCCATGAAGCAAGCAGACGTGGTGACAGGTATGAGTTAAATTGCAGTAGTTTAACCTTCATAATTGTTACCCCTTTTGTTTGTTAGCTTACTTTTGTTGATGTTAGGATTTGTGTTGATCTTCGAGTTTCCGGCGAGAGCCCTGTTTGATTCGGGAGCATCGCATTCCTTCTTGTCCGAAAAATTTATATCGCGCATCGGAGTTCCATCCTCGATGGCAAAAACAAGTTGAATGTGTTGTTGCCCAATGGGTGCTCAATGCATGCGGATAGGGTCTGCGTAGTGAAGATTCAGATTGGAGACCAGGAGTTTGATTTGCGAGCGTCGCTTTTGTCGTTAGTGGAGTACGGCGTGATCTTCAGTATGGATTGGCTCTCGGAGCAGGGTGCATGCATTGATTGCAACCGTAAGGAAGTTAAGTTGAGTCAGAACACTGATCGGGAGACGACTTTTGCGGGAATGAAGGGATCAGGGAAAGTTTTGTTGTCGGCCCTTCAGGTGTTCAAGGCAATTCGGTCTGGGGCAGAGCTGTTTGTCACATTAGTGCAGACTTCGACGCTAAGCCAAGTCTTGACAGCATTCCAGTTTGTCCGAGTATCCTGATGTGTTCCCAGATGATCTCCTAGGAGCCCCCCTCAGCGGGAGATAGACTTTACTATAGAGCTGGTGCCGGGTGCCAAACCGTGTCATGCTCCCCCTATCGGATAGCGCCAAGAGAGATGACAGAGTTGAAGGTGCAAATGCAAGAGTTGCTAGAGCAAGGTTATGTGCGTCCAAGTTCTTCGCCTTGTAGCGCACCAGTTCTCTTTGTTAAGAAGAAAGATGGGAGCTTGCGGCTTTGTATCGACTACCGAGAATTAAACAACCTTACGGAGAAGAATAAGTATCCGATTCCGAGGATTGACGATCTATTTGATCAGCTGGTTGGGTCAACAGTATATTCGAAGTTAGATCTGAAATCTGGATACTACCAGTTGAGGATAAGGGAGAGCGACATCCCAAAGACAGCATTCAGTACGCAGTTTGGGAATTACGAGTTCACGGTCATGCCGTTTGGGTTGACGAATGCGCCATCCGTGTTTATGGATCTGATGAATAGGACGTTCAGAGAGTGCCTGGATCGTTTCGTGATAGTATTCTGATGACTTATTTTAGTCATCGTTTTTGGGGTAGTTTAGTATGCAAAATTCCTAGTTTAATTATATGTTTCAAGTATTTTTATGCATGTTTTGTTTTATTTCTTCTTAAAGTCTTGTTGTGTTAGAATATTATAATTCCTAGTTTTATTATAGTTTTATTTGCTCATTATGTTGCAATTTTATTTTATTATATTTTGATATAAAAATCTATAGTTTTAGTATAGGTTTTATGTTTTATGTTTTACTAGTGTTTTGTTATGAATATAATTAATTAATAGTATGTTATGTTTGTTATGTTTGTTATGTTTAGTTTAGTTTTAACAACTAATATTATGTTACTTATTTGTGTTATGTTTTGTTATATAACTAATGTTATTATGCTTTATTTTCTTGTAGGTCCATGCTACATGATGCAGCCCACTTCAAGTTAAACCCGAGCCTCCACTTGAAGCCAACCCACATGCAGCCCTTGAAGTTTTGGAGCAGCCCGACCCCTTCCCTTGAAGCCACATGATGCAAGCCAAGCCCTCATGGTGAACCCGAGCCCATGCAACCAGCCCACAAAGTGCAGCCTTCTTCAAGTTGGTCGGCCCCCTCCAAATGCAGCAGCCACCTTCAATTGAGCAGCCATTTTAATGATGCAGCAGCCCAAACCACTTCATTTATGCCACATAAGTGCAACCAAGCCTCCTCCAAGTGCCACCCGAAAATGCATGTATCAAGCCACCTTGCATGGCTCCCCATTAAGTGCATGGCCGGCCACCTCATGCTCTCCACTTCACTTAATTCCATGCATGTACCTTCCCATTCATGCATTTCCCTCCTTGATGGCCGGCCCCCCCTCTCTCTCCCCTTTATTATTTTCTCTCCTTTCATATTTCTCATTCATCCCTTTTTCCCTCTCTCTCATCTCATTTAAACTCATACATTCCCCCTTTTTTTATTCCTTTTATTTTCCCAAAAGAAAGTGCATGTATTTGGCTTTTTTCTCTCTCCCTCATTAAATGATGTTCATGCACTCTCCCCTACACATGGCCGGCCACCCCCCTTGGCCTCCTCCTCTTCATTTCATTCTAGATCCTTCTTCATCTCCTATAAAAGCAACCCATCCCTCAAGCCAAGGGGAGAAATTTTTGGGAAGTGAAGTTTTAAGTTGAATGAGAGTGTTGAGTTGAAAAGTGGAGAGTGTTAGTGAGTTGTTATTTTCTTTCATTATTGTTGTAGTATTTTCATTTTTGTAATCCTTTTCTTTCAACTTAATATAATATTGTCCTTTTTTAAATATTGCGTTCTCTTTTATTTGTGCAATTAATGAATATGAATTTCTTTCATCCTACTTTGATTTCAATTTCTATTATGCGTAGCTAATTTTCTTTAGCATTTGATCATGAGGATCCATGATTTGAGATAGGAATTATTTTTACTTCGAAATTTTATTTTTGCTAACTTTCGCTCGATCCCTCTTTGATTTATTTCGAGCCGACTCCGTATTTCCGGTATGCGGTAGTAGGCCTTTGATCTCATTTCATAATAGTCGAGAGACTTGTTGATTTGAAAGATCACTCAAAGAGGGAAGGAGTTGCACGCAATCCTAGAGATAGGACGACGTAAATCCTCCGGATTGGAGTCAAATCCAATAGTGCAGATCATCTCGATAATGCAACTTTAGGCCCTTTGACTTGTAAAGAGATTTCCATCAAAGCGTCTATAAGTTAGGAGACTTAATGCTCTAGCGAGATTTTGTCTTATTTTCGGATCCGTCATGGTCGAGTTAAGTCGCAATTATAAAATATTATTTTTATTCCTCCTATCTCTTTTCATGGTGAATCATCGATCAAGTGCTATCTTTTAATCCATAGTTCCGTTTTAGATTTCGTTTCATTTTGATTTTAAAATTCTCAAAACCCACTTTCTTCCGGTAGGATAATAGTTCAAGCGTGAGTAGCAGTACTTGACAACCCCGTGTTTTAATACGACCTTGATACTACAATTCGACAGGTACACTTGCCTGTTCGGGTTTTAGCCCATCATATTCATCGATGATATCCTGGTGTACTCACGGTGCAAGGAGGATCATTACAATCATCTGGACATGGTGTTGGAGACGTTGAGGAGAAATCAGTTGTATGCTAAGTTCTCCAAGTGTGAATTCTGGTTATCCTCGATAGCGTTCCTTGGTCATGTTGTCAGTGGAGAAGGGATAGCTGTGGATACGGCGAAGATAGTGGCGATACGAGAGTGTCCTGCTTTGACTACAGCGGCAGAGGTCCGGAGTTTTCTGGGGCTTGCTGGCTACTACAGGCGCTTCGTAGAGAACTTCTCGCGGATAACACTACCACTCACGACGTTGACTAGAAAGGATCAGAAGTTTGTGTGGTCTCCATAGTGCTAATAGGCTTTTGAAGAGTTGAAGAGACGGTTGACCACGACGCCTATTTTATGTTCGCCAAGTGGAACCGAAGGGTTCTAAATCTATAGTGATGCTTCGGTAATGGTTTGGTTGTGTTTCTGTTACAGTAAGGGAGAGTGATAGCCTATGGTTCATGACAACTGAAGGTTCATGAGAGGAATTATCCGGTCCACGATTTAGAGTTAGCGGCCGTGATATTTGCTCTAAAGCTTTGGAGGCACTACCTGTACAGTGTGAAGGTCGATATTTACACCGATCATAAGAGCTTGAAGTACCTGTTGGACCAAAAGGATCTGAACATGAGGCAACGGAGGTGGATGGAGTTCTTAGGGGACTACACCTTCAAGATTCATTATGTGCCTGGGAAGGGAAATGCAGTGGCGGATGCGTTAAGACATAGGATTCCCGCACAGGCCAACTGGTTATCGGTACATGATGAGAGATTGGTCCAAGAGTTGGAGGCTTTGGAGATATCTTGCGTCGACAATTAGTCTTGTGCCGAGGTGAAACTGTTTTGGACAGAGGTACAATGTGACCTAGCGGATAGAGTTCGGCGAACTTTGGTTCAGGATAGCAGCATGAAGCAGATCTTGGATGAATCTTTGGATGGGTCAAATTCCCAGTTTGCGGTTGAAGATGGTTTGCTAAGGAAGGACGGTCGCCTATGCATTCCTAGTGCAGATAATCTTCGGGAGGAGTTGATGTATGAGGCACATCATACCAAGTACTCAATCCACCCGGGAAGCACGAAGATATATAGAGACATGAAGAAATTATTCTGGTGGCCGGGTTTGAAGAAAGATGTAGCACTCTATGTGGCTAAGTGTCGTACATGTGCATTGGTGAAGGCGGAATGCCAGAAACTCGGAGGTTTCTTGAAGCCCCTACCTATCCCAGAATGGAAATTCGATGACACATCTATGGATTTTGTGCATGGTTTGCCGAGGTCACGGAAGGGAAACGATGTCATATGGGTGGTCGTAGATAGGTTGACAAAGGTGGCACACTTTATTCCGAACAAAAAGGAAGATCCGGTGGAAAAGTTAGCCAAACTCTACGTGGAGAATATTGTACGATTGCATGGTGTGCCCCGTAGTATTGTTAGTGATCGAGATGGACGCTTCACGTCGAATGACTGGAGATCGGTGCATAGTCTGTTGGGTACTAAGCTAAAGTTCAGCACAGCCTTTCACCCGCAGACGGATGACCAAACCAAGAGGATCAACCGGACGATGGAAGACATGCTTCGCATGTGCGTCCTAGATTTTGGAAAGCAGTGGGAAGATCACCTGTATATGGTAGAGTTTGCGTATAACAACGGCTTTCAGGCGAGTATTGATATGACCCCTTTCGAAGCCTTGTACGGGAGGAAGTGTCGTACGCCGTTGTCTTGGTTGGAGGCAGGCGAATCGAAGTTGTACAAACGTCAAGAGGTGGAAGACGCCACTTCAATGATACGGACAATTCAGGAAAGGTTGAAGATCGCTCAGGATAGACAGTCAAAGTATTACAATGCCAAACATAGGAATGTGGAGTTCAATGTTAGCGACATGGTGTATCTAAAAATCAAGCCGTTCAAGGGTGTATCGCGGGTTCGACGCTTGAAGAAGTTGAGTCCAAGATATCTTGGACCATTTGAAATCCTGGAGCGTGTTGGTGAGGCGGTGTATAGATTAAAGCTGTCGACAGAATTGAGTGGGCTGCATGACGTGTTCCACATATCGGTGTTGTGTAAGGCAGTGCAAGAGCCTTCGCAGATCATTGCGGATGATCAGGTACCGGTTGATTATGAATTAACAACAAGGGTCAAGCCAGTACGTATTGAAGATGTTGTAGTCAAACGACTCCGCAACAAGGAGGTCCGAATGGTTAAAGTCCGTTGGGATAACTGCGGACGTGAGGAGCTTTCTTGGGAGCGAGAGAAAGCTATGATGGAGGAATACCCAGAGTTATTCCATTCAGGTATTATTTAGATTTATGTACCTTTGCTTAATTTTGGGACGAAATTCCTTAAGTGGGGGAGATTTGTAACGCCCCGAATATTGTGTGTGAGTCGGTCGCGAAAAAAGGGATTTTTTGGTGCCTGTATAGGGGTACACGGCCTAGGACACGGGCGTGTCCAAGGCCGTGTCTGGCTGGTGATTTTTTTTGGCCGTTTTCATCCCGAGAAGGACACGACCAGGAACACGGTTTCATGACACGGGCGTGTGCCTACCCATGTCCCTACCCGTGTGCAGTTGGGTCGTGTCCATTACCGTGGAGGTTATGCGTGACATGCCCCCAAACACGGGCGTGTCGAGGAACCCGACACGGGCGTGTCAGGTGAGACACGGGCGTGTCGAGGAACCCGACACGGGCGTGTCAGGTGAGACACGGGCGTGTCTTGGCCCGTGTGTCTTTTCTTCGTTCGACGATCGTGCCTCGAACAAGGCACACGGCCTGGGATGGTTTCCTGCTCTGTTAAGGCCGGAAATAGGGGAGTTAATCCTTCATTTCTCTCCAATCATTCTCTCTCTCAAGGAGTTGGAAAGAGGAGGAAGAAGGAAGGGTTTTCCGGCCGCCGGCGGAGCATCGGAGCACCGTTTCGAAATCTGAGAGCGGATCCGTGGAGGAAAGGTCGTTGCGAAGAGTTCTGTCCGCGTAGTTTTTCCATGGCGCCAAAATGGACTACAAGGGTAACGATTCTCAACTTGAGCATGTGAAGCTCTTTCTTTCTGCATAGGGAATCCCGCTCCCGCGAGTGTGTGATGAGTGCGTGGTGTTCCTTGGGGTGATGTGAATAATCCCCCTTGTGTCGCATATAGAGTCCGGAATCGTAAGTACGGGCATAGACATTGTGTGTGAAGCCTACCCGGACGTGTATTGTCTGGATCGGTGATGTTGCATTTGATATGTTATGCCGGAGAAGACTTCGTGCTTTGGGTTTTCGGGTTTCTACGCGGTAGATTGCAGCAG
Organism: Platanthera guangdongensis; assembly: GCA_039583875.1. Taxonomy (NCBI): domain Eukaryota; kingdom Viridiplantae; phylum Streptophyta; class Magnoliopsida; order Asparagales; family Orchidaceae; genus Platanthera; species Platanthera guangdongensis. The sequence continues at coordinate 42,334,576 of CM077164.1, read as the reverse complement.
GGATCCTTGGAGGATAGCTTCAAGGCGCACCCGAAAAATTGTGTGGAATCGTTGTTCTGCTAACGTGGCGGTCTGGGAACCGGCCTTGATCATAACTGGGTTATGAGATTGTTTGGAAAATTTTGGGATCCGATAGAAGCTTGGCCCGCGCGTAGAACTTAAATTATATATGCGGCGTGAGCAACGTGCAAGTGGAATTGGACGTAGGCTATGTGGAACGGTGCGAGAAATCCGAAGAGGGCACTGGCCGTTGGCATAGTCGGAGCCTTAGATGGTGGTCAGAAAAGCTAAATGCTCACATGTTGTTGCCATCTTGGGGGTGGTGGTGAAGACGCTGATTGATCAGGATTCACCGTTAATGTGCCCTGAGTGCACGGGGTGTTTGGCCGTGCGAGCCTACACCTATGGCATAGTATAGTTGCGCTTTATTATTTTATTGGGCTAATGTTATGCAGGGAAAGAGCACCGCCGTCCCGAGTAAGGGGCGGGGTCGTTATAATTTGGTCGGCTTTTAGCTGACCGTTGCTTTGTTTTCCACCGTACGGTGGAATCGTGCTTGCAGGTGTTGCGGAGCCGAGTACCAAATAGCGGGCTGAAGCCCATGTTGCTGTGCTGGCCCTAGAAGGCCGTAGAATAGTTGTTTTTACTTTTATCATGTGTGGCCGGCCTGCGAGCCGATGTATGTAAGACATGTTTTATTAAGTGAACTTCTGTAAGGCCATAAGGCCATGTACCTTTTCAGTGTATTTGGGTTCATTCCTGTGGTTGTAGTCGTGGACATTCATATTTATATTGGATTTAAGATTTGGGTTCTTTCAACTTTAAAAACTTCCGCTAGAATGCTCTGTGTAGGACATGTAGTCTTAATTGGATAGTTTGAAGATTCATTTGGTAACCCTTCCGACTGTCTGTGGTATATGGCGTCGGGTTCCAGCTGGACCTTCTGTTATATGCCATGTGACGGATGGGGGTGTTACACAGCACAACAAGGAAAGTACAAAAAGAAAGGAGAGAGAAGTGGCACGGGTATGGACAGAATATTTCATTCATTAAATAAGTGTTTACAAAGTAATTACAGGGAGCTCGCCTCGGCGAGTAGACAAAAAAGAAGAAAGTACAAGCTACCCTCAGGCCTCGCCCCCCCCCCCCCTTGCCGGATTGATCCTCGCCTTCGCCCGACTGATCCGAGGAAGCTCTTCCCAAACATCGCGTCCAAGCTGTCCTCCTTTTTCGCTAGGCTGCGTTGCAGGGAATAGGCTCGGCATCAGGTACCGGGCCGAGATCTCCTCGCACCCCTCCACCAGCACCCCAGAATCCTTCATCATCTGGAGGGTGCACTCGACGGCTTGGATGGAGTTGATCCGTAGTCTCTCAGTGAGGTCGGCCTCGCCAAAGATCCGCGGGCTCTTGTAGGGGAGGGTAGGGTCGATGTCATGTGGTAGGAAGAAGATCTCCGCCTGGCGGTGGACCTCGCGGAGGAGGTACTGATTCTCCTCCTTCAGCTTCGTGTTCGCGCCCTCCAGCTCGGCAACGCGGGCACACAACTGGCTGATCTCCTCCCCCTGCTCGGCATTGCGAGCCTGAAGCTCCCCCGCGGCCTTGGCGTCCTGAAAGAGAATTCGGTTTGGAATCAACGCGGAATATTCTAAGTAAAAATAAGGGTGGTGCTTGTCACTTACCAGTTCGCCGGTGGCTTGAGCGAGTAGACCCTCCGCGATGCCGAGCTGCCTCGCGCGGTCAGTGACCTTATCCTTCGCAATGTCACGAGCCTGATCAGCCTTTTGGAGTTGGTGGTTGAGGGCAAAGCTGCGGCGTGATAGCATGTGGTGGAGCTCCAGGGTCTGCAGGTGGGCCTGCAAACCCTCATGGCCGAGCTGCCGGAGGGTCATCTTCTTGTAGACCTCAGCATCCTCGCGGCCATATAGGCCGAGGCCGAGGGCATAGGCGTGACCGGTGGCGGGCTCGCGGTTGTGCTAGGAGGGGTGCAGGGTGGAGATGGAGACTCGATGGGCGAGCTCATCCCACTACAGCATGGGCTCGCCCGCCGAGTCCTTCCACCGCCCGCCGAAGTTGAAGAGGGGGTGTTGCTTTGGCGTCGCACGCTGGTGGGCCTTCCCCTTCTCCGATGGAGGAGGGGAGATCGCCGCCGTGGAAGAGGGGACCTCGCCACCTTTCCGTCCCTTGCTGGTAATATCCTTCAGCGGGCTCTCCGGCGACGCGTCGGGAGGGGTTTCCGAGGAGCTGATGTATTTGGGGCTGGGCTGGGCTGTTGATGTATTTGGCGAGTTCGGCCTCTGCGAACTCACTGGCAGGATCCCAAAGAGTAGAGGCGGGTCCTGAGGACGGTTGTCCAGTGACATGAACCACGAGTCGGCAAGAGTGGTCTCGTCTCGTGGTGTGGGATCTCGCGGCGCGACGCCTCCGCCATCCGGTTGACCATTCGGGTCGTCGCCGACTACAACGACCTCTCTATCCTTCTCATGGATCGTCCGGTTCGAGGAGCCGATCTTGTGCTCCAGGGTAGCCCTCAGGTCTTGGTAAAGGTTCTCGGCCGCCTGGGGGAATGACTTCGACCTCTTGGAGCCGGGCTCAGCAGAGTCAATCTGGGGAACTTTAGCGTGAACCGCCGTCAAGGCGGCGACGCGAGCTACGGAAGCATGGCGAGCCCGGTCTAAGCGTTCTTGGATCTCCTTGGGAAGCGACATCCTGGCAGGGTCAGAGCAAAGGGAATGACAAGAGTCAGGTAGGTGGGCAGGTGCACATATATATAGCCGCAGGTGGACCCCACCCAAAGATTCCCTCCAACCCGCCAACCCACGCTCGCCGCACACTCGGGGTTGGATGTTTCTTTCCGAGCTTTGCTAAGCTCAAAAAGAGCGGCGATTGTGTACAACCCCGTGTCTGGCGAGCAAGGTCGAGCGGGGCCCAGACAGGTCGGGCTAAAAGCAGTAGGCGAGCTCGACAGAGGAGAGGCCGAGCCCCATCTCGGCATTCGTCGACCAGAGCTAGGCGTTCGTCGACCGAAGATGAGCTTTCGTCGACCAGGAGCTCGGCATTTGCCGAGCTAGTCCCAGCTCGCGTCCTCGCAATGGAACTCGGCGACAGCAGGCGAGCAGGACCTGCCGAGGTGACCAAGCCCCCCAGCCCGCCTGGAGGAATGAGGTACCTTTTACTGTTTTGCCCTCGCTGGTCTGCCTTTAGCCCTTCAAAACAGCGGAGTTCGGCTGTTGGCAGACCCAACCAAGGGTTTTCTGGTAATTTCAGGTCAGTTCTTTTGGTTATTGGCAGTCCAGATTCTAAAAACTATAAATAGGACCCAAGGGGTACCCAGAAAGCAGGCTTCCTGTGTCTTCTTGCTCCAATTTTCAAGTGCTTTCTGAGGGTACCTTAGCTCGGCTTCTGGCTAAGGAGGGGAAGCGCTCTGAGATCTTCCGGGCGTGTGGTGGGACCTCCCCGCCGAGCCCTTGGGTCAGTCTTACCTTATCTTCCTTGTTGTTTTTGCCTGCAGGAGCGAAGTAGGCGCGAGACCACCCCTTCCCCAAGGGTCGAACTCCACAGGAGACCGATTTTCAGTTTCAACACACATCACTTTAAGTTAAAATCGTCGAGTGGATTTCGACGAACATTGAAGGGAGTTCGAGAACGGCTTGATGTATCATTTCGTCAAAAGGAGTTCGACGAATGCCGAACGGATTTCGGGAAGGTTGACGAACGACTTGCTGCATCATTTCATCGAACGAAATTCGACGAACGTCAAACGGATTTTGCGAGTTCGACGAACAGGGTGCAATCAACTCTTTCGATGCTTCCCGAAATATTTCTAAGTAAAATGGCATTGAGTGCACTCAACGCCAATCAATCTATGTCATTGATTGTACTCAACGCACTCAATGCTCTGAGCCAAGATATTTCTCTAAGTAAAATGGCGTTGAGTGCACTCAACGCACTCAACACCATTCAGTCCATGGCGTTGAGTGCACTCAACGCACTCAACGCACTCAACGCACTCAACACACTCAACACACTCAACGCACTCAACGCCCTGAGCCAGGATATTTCTCTAAGTAAAACGGCATTGAGTGCACTCAACGCACTCAACGCCAATCAGTTCATGGCGTTGAGTGCACTCAACGCCCCGAGCGAGGATATTTCTCTAAGTAAAATGGCGTTGAGTGCTCTCAACGCACTCAACGCTAATCAGTCCATGGCGTTGAGTGCACTCAACACACTCAATGCCCTGAGACAAGATATTTCTCTAAGTAAAACGGCGTTGAGTGCACTCAATGCCAATCAGGCCATGACGTTGAGTGCGCTCAACGCTCTCAACGCCCCGTGTCCAGATATTTTCTAAGTAACTTCCTGATCTAAATCGATGCTTCCCAAACCTGAGCCAATTCTCTTTGCTCAAAACGCGTGCGAGGGGCCTAGCACGAAATGGGATGTTATACCTTGGAGGTCACTTGACCCTTAGTTAGGGCACTTTGACTATTTTGGGGTTAGGGTTGACTTTGATCAACTTGACCTTTTTAGTTGGCCTCAATGGGTCCTTGGTGACCCAATGAACCTTCTAAAGGGGTAGAGATGTTGTGGTGTGGTCAAAAAGTCAAGGTGGGGCCCTAAAGTCAAAACCTAGGTTAGGTAATTGGAAACTGTTATTTGCAGACCATGGTGATCTCACCTACATTCCTAGGTTCACTTGCTCTTCTTGGGCTTTCTAGGGTTTTTTCATGACCTAGTCATGACAAAACCACTCCTAGGGGTCTAGTTGTTTGAGGGATGTTACAAATCTCAATACATAAAAATAAAAATTTCGTCCCCGAAATTCAGGTTAGGCCTACGGGGTTTCAAGTATGAGAAATAAAGTGTAACATCCCAAGAGGTTAAAGGGTATACCTGACATGAAAAGTTTTCGGTACTTTTGCTACATCAAGTCCTGCGGCTCCCATGTGTGCTTCTCTTGTCTATGATTCCTCCACAAGACCTTGACCAGCAGAACCTTCTTGCGCCGTAAGACCCGTATCATAGTATCGTCTATCCAGATCGGTTCCAGGTGCACCGATCATTCAGAAGCTATAGGCCCATCTGTAGTCATAATTTTCTCCTTCGGTCGATGTAGAGCTCTCCGCAGTCCAATATGCAAAGACGCAACAAATCCTCCAGTGTCCGATTGGTGCGCTCGGTCTGCCCATTCGTCTGAGGGTGGAAGGCGGTACTAAATGTCAACTTGGTCCCTAAATAAGCCTGGACCGACCTCCACTTCTTAGACGTAAATCGTCCATCACGATTATACACTATCGTCCTCGGCACTCCATGGTATCAGACGAATTGCTCCACAAACTTCCGCACCAAGTCACCCACTGGAGCGTCCTTCCTAATCGGTAGAAATTTGGTCACCTTCATCAATCGATCGACGATCACCCATATCGAGTTGTTCCCCGCATGTGTCCGAGGAAGACCATGTATGAAATCCATGGATATATCATCGAACTTCCACTCCGGCACCAGAAGGGGCTGCAACAATCCAGCTGGACTCTTACACTCTGCCTTCACTAACTGAAGGCCTCACAATGGGTCACGAAGTATGTGATATCCCTCTTCATGTTCGACTAGTACATCGTCCTCTTCAGGTCGGTCATCATCTTAGTGATGCCCGGGTGAACCGAGTACCTGCTGTAGTGAGCCTCGGTCATAATGTTCTCCCGAATCCTGCCCCCAGCCGGTATGTACACCCGTCCTCTAAAGCATAACAACCCATCCTTTTCTGTATACACCTCGGTCGTGCCCGCCTTCAAGGTACTGAATAGTGGCTCTAACTTGTCATCCCTCCTCTGCTCAGCCCTGATGCGATCTCGAATATCATCGGTAGTGCTCATCACGACTAGATACTCCTCATAAAGCTCTGAGTCGTTCGAGGACAACAAAGTAATCTGCATATCCTCCATCATTCGTACCAGCTCCATAGCCATCAACTGGGACTCTGCTCCTGAAGTGGTAGTCTTCCAGCTCAGTGTGTCTGCCACCACATTCTTCTTTCACTTGTTATAGTGTATCATGTACTCATAATCAGATAGAAACTCCACCCATCGTCTCTAGCGGATGTTCAACTCCTTCTGTGTATCGGCATATTTCAGATTTTTGTGATCCGAAAATATGTCGCAGTGCACACCATAAAGATAATACTGCCAAATATTCAGAGCGAACACCACTGCTCCCATCTCCAAGTCATGCACATGGTAGTTTTGCTCGTGCTTCATCAGCTGGCGGGAGGTGTATGCTGTCACAACCCGCATTTTTCACCGCCAAATAAGTATATCAGAGTAAGGGAAAAATGCGCGTCATGATGCCACGTCAGCAGGGGATAACTACGGATGCTCAGGCAAAACTCCTACTTAACCATGAAGAAAGGTTCTTTAAGTTATTTAGAGTTAAAATCAATTTAAGTATAGCAGATAGCTGTATCCATCGGCTTAGTGGCTCATCTAGTCCACAAGAAAAGTAGTTAAACGCAGCGGAAAAATACTTCTTTTATCGGAATATGCACCCTACAAGAGCTTAGACGTTCCCAAAGGACACCTCAAGGTATGCAAGTTCTAAGTTTATAATAGCAATAAAAGTATATTTATACGGCCGTTAAATATAGTGACTTAACATTTTAAAAGCGTGCAATGCATGATGTAATAATAGTAGTTTTATTTTATACTCGAAAATACCTACCATGCATTCCTAGCATAAAACATCCCAGAGAGCAAGTATCCCAAACACACAGAAAGAAAGCTAAGTAGCTAGCAAGTATCCAAAAAATAACATAACAATCCTGTGGGCGTCAACAAACTGACATGAACCCATAAAAGTAAAGTATGTCTGAACTAGTGAATAAACAAAACAACAAACTACCTCACTACGGCGAGGCAAAAAACACAGCCAACACTGCTGCTCAGAAACTCCAAAACCAGCACGGCTACCAGCTACAGCTCTGAACCTGAGGCATTTCAAAGACAGAACACCTCAGCAAGAAAGTACAAGTACTGGCGGAAAGTAAGCCAAAAGTAAACAAAGTCGTGGGGTACCAACCCAAGACCAAAGGAAAATACTTAATTAAACTACAACAGAAATGTACAAAATCCAAAAGGAAACACTTACATAAAGCGTCAAGTACCATAAAAACACCCCAAATGCACAAGACTATATGGGGAAAAAGGTCATGATTAAATCATCCGGAAAAGAAACAAACCCCTACTAGCCTCCTATGGTCAAGTCTACCAAACAATCCAAAACGGGCAGGGTGGACAACTTAGCTGGACACAACCCCAAAGACAATTATCTGTCTAAAAGAGAGGAAGGCTAAACACTCCACCATTCACCGCAAATGCCCCAAACACCCGGTAGAGCCCCACAAGGTACTAATAGGTAGACCTAACTTTGTGGCGGTGGTTTTGACCACTCAAAACATCCACAACAACGAAAACCCAAGAGGAAAACCCCCGTAACGACCCTTGTTTAGAGCTCAGAGGCCCACAAAAACGTGTAGCTTGTCTCGCCCCACGACATCGCCACATAGAAAAACCATGATAAAAACCTCAGGTCAACAATGACACATCAGATTCTACTAGACAATTCTAGAATGAAACGGTTGATCAACCCTTAGGAAGAATTTCCAACACTAAATAAACTCTAACGCATTCTACAACAATAGTTAAGGGCGATTAAAGCCAACAATATAATATTTCATCAAATCACTACAATGCTACGAAGTTGAACAATCATGACAAGAACTTAAAAATTTAAGTAAATTCCAAGGGGTATTAAATATATCTACAATTGGAATGACAAAAGTGTCGAAGGGTTAAAGAACATAAGTTAAACAATTACCATCAAGATCAAGAAAAAGGGGGAAAGAGGAAAAACCACCACTTGCCTTAGTTTTACCTGAGTAAGATGTCTAATTCGCACCACGACGTAGATCGCGGCTAAAGAAGATGAGGGAAGTCGAAATCTAACAAGAATGGTCAAAAATAGGAGTAAGGGCCGAAAACCATAGAGAGAAAATCTTAAGGAATGGGAAAAATTTTACCACGATGGCGTAGCTCTCATGAGAGCTTTCCGGATCTATATTCTGTTGAAGATTTCGAGCACCGGAGCACCGTCGGCGGCCACCGGAAGGATAGTGGAAAAACTCTCTCTCGCTCACGCCACTGGTTCGGAAGATGAATAAAATGTTCAGTCAAAATGGAGAGGAAATAAGAAGTAGGTATATATATACCTAGGGTAAAAAAATTCGGATAACCGCACTTTAAAAAGGGTTGGGGTCGGCTGAACTGGGCTTCCCGAGAAGAAAGAAGGGTTTTCTCGAGAACAAGGAGGCTGTTCTCGAGAACAAAAAGCCAGTTCTCGAGAACCAGGAAGCTGTTCTCGAGAACAAAATGACAGTTCTCGAGAACCAGGAAGCTGTTTTAGAGAACAGAATGACAGTTCTCGAGAACCAGGAAGCTGTTCTCGAGAACAGAATGACAGTTCTCGAGAACTAGGAAGCTATTCTCGAGAACAAAAAGACAGTTATTGAAAACCAGGAAGCTATTCTCGAGAACAAAATGACAGTTCTCGAGAACAAGGAGACTGTTCTTGAGAACAAGAAAGCAAATTCCTGAGAACCGAGAAGCATTTCCCGAGAACTGGGAGTGGATTTCTCGGGTGGAAGAACATATTTCTCGAGTACAGGAATAATTACTCGAGAATAGGAGGATGCCTCTCGAGAACATCATACCCTCTCGAGAAACAAGATACTTCTCGAGAACCAGAAGGGCTGTTCTCGAGTACAGAAAATGGACTTCTCGAGAACTAGGAGGACTGTTCTCGAGTACAAGAAACATTTCTCGAGAACAAAACCGATTCTCTAAAATTAGGAAGAAGAACAATCCCGATCGTCGAACGCAAAACCCTTTCAATGAAATCAGTTCGAAGATCGTCGAACGCAAAGGAAAAACACGCTCGATGAAGTTAGTTCATAATTCGTCGAACGTAAAAGAACAAAATTCCGTTCGACGAACTGCGCATGAAAATCGTCAAACCCAGAACCCAGAACCACTCGATGTTCGTTGAGCTTAGATCGACGTTTGTCGAGCTCAGCTCGATGCTTCGTCGAGCTCCGCTCGACGATTGTCGAGCTCAGCACAGCGCCCAAAAATTTATAATGAAAAAGAGTTCGAATAAAACCCACCCCCTCGGGAGGGTTTCCCGAGAATCAAAACAAGCTTACGGCTTTGATATAATAATTATCATAATCAAATGGTTGAACCAGGGAAATATGAGTTCAAATCAAAGGCCCAAACACGCTGAATTAAACGACAAAGACAACCCTAGAATCCGACGTACCATTCTTGAAACACTATCATCAAAAGCTTACACAAGCAAAGAAAATCCTCACAAGGATCCAAACACGCACGAAGAATCCAAAATGCTCGGAACGCCACAAAACCGGACAAGTCCAAGTCCTCAAAACCTCAACCCTAATACTAAGGAAAACCTTCCAACCCATCAGAATCCCAAAATCAGGATAAACAAGCCCAACGGACGCGAAAATGCACAAATGTTGCAGCGCCGCTAACAAAACGAAAAGGGTAATGCACTGACGTCAAAATAATGACGTCGACAAACCAAATAAAGACATCGAAAAATCGAGGGTATTACAGTCACACCCCCTAAAAAGTGGTTTCGTCATGAAACTTATCACAATCTTAAATGTAAACCCAAACCAAAACCCAATTATTACCAAAAACCTGAAGACATACCTGAACTAAGGGAAGAGATGCGGATGAGATTCTCTCATCGACGACTCCAATTCCCACATCACGCTCTCGACATCTTGATTTCGCCAGAGTACTTTAACCATGGGAATGGTATTTCTCCGCAATACTCGGTCTTGACAATCCAAAATGTGAACAGGTTCTTCCACATACGTAAGGCTGGGCTGAATCTGGGGCACCGAGTCAAGGACTTGACGATCACTATGGATACACTTCCGCAACTGGCTCAAATAGAACACGTCATGGACACCAGGTAAGGTAGCCGACAACTCCAGCCTGTAAGCTGACACTCCAACACGCTCCAGAATCAGAAAAGGTCTCACATACCGGGGGTCTAACTTGTGATTCTTTCCAAACCTTTTTAACTCTAGACATCGGGGAAACCTTGAGAAACACCATGTCCCATACAACAAACTCTAAATTAGTCTTACGCCGATTGACTTTCTTCTCATATCGTTCCTATGCTATCCGAAGCTTTTCCTAAATAATCTTCAGGGAAATGTACATTTCTTCTAACCCTTCAGGATCCAGTAACGGTTTCTCACCGACCTCGGCCCAAAATAAGGGAGTTCTGCATCGCCTCCCATACAAGGCCTCAAACGGGGCCATCTGCAAACTTTCTTGATAACTATTATTGTATGCAAACTCCATCAATCTGAGTCGCTCATCCCACGCTCCCCCGTGGTCCAAAATGTAACATCTGATCATATCCTCCACGATCTAGTTCACTCTTTCCGTTTGACCATTTGTCTGTTGATGATAGGCTGTGGAATACCATAGATCAGTACCCAAACCTTCCTGTAAACTCTTCCAAAAGCGAGATGTAAACCTGGAGTCTCGATCAGATACAATACTAATTGGCACTCCATGTAATCTAATGACTTCATTTAAATATAGCTCAGCTATCTTTTTCATGGGATAATCAATCTTAAAAGGCACGAAGTGAGCACACTTCGTTAGTCTATCAACAATATCCCAGACTGAATCGTGTCCTCGGGGAGATCTCGGTAACCCAGTAATGAAATCCATTGAGATACTCTCCCACTTCCAACTCAGAATTTCTAAGGGCGTTAGCTTACCACCAGGTTTGTCATGATCGGCCTTTACTTGCTTGCACGTAAAACATTTTGAAATGAAGTTCGCTATATCACCTTTCATTCTGAACCACCAGGCGATCTGTTTCAAATCTTGGTACATCTTGGTTGAACTTGGGTGGTAGGCAACGGTGGAACCATAAGCCTCACTGCACAACTTAACTCGAATATCTTCATCATTGGGGATGCAAAATCTATCGCGGTACTTCAAGGAACCCACGTCATCGATCAAAAAATCCGGCAACTCTCCCTTCTCAGTTCTCTTGTAAAGGTGCAACAACTCCGGGTCTTCCATCTGATGCATTATTGTGAGATAAATTCTTCTACCAGTGAATCCACAAAAATATTAAAAACATTCCCCGTTTTTTTACTCAGTGCGTCGGTTCCCACATTAGCTTTGCCTGGATAGTACTGGATCTCAACATCATAATCAGTAACATACTCTAACCATCTTCTCTAGTGTAGATTCAACTCTCTTTGAGTGAAAACGTACTTTAAGCTTTTATGATCGGTATAAATCTTGCATATTGCGCCATACAGTAAGTGCCTCCATAACTTTAGGGCATAAATCACTGATGTGAACTCTAGATCATGTGTAGGGTAGTTATTTTCATGTACCTTTAGCTGTCTCGACCCATATGAAATTACCTTGCTTTCCTGCATCAACACACAACCCAAACCAACATGTGATGCGTCTACAAACACCGTATATTCTAACCCTTCAGTAGGCAGAGACAAAACTGGGGCAGTGTACAGTTTCCTCTTCAATTCTAGAAATGCTTCCTCGCACTTATTACTCCAAATGAAAGTTGCATTCTTCTGCGTCCGTTTAGTCAATGGCGCAGATAACGTAGAGTAACCCTCTACAAACCTCCGATAATAGTCAGCCAACCTTAGGAAGCTCCTTATCTACTTGGGGGTGTTGGGCCTATTCCAATCCAAAACTGCAGTCACCTTCTCAGGGTCAACTGAAATTCCATATTTATTTACCACATGACCCAAGAAGGAAACCTGAGGCAACCAGAACTCACACTTACTTAGCTTGGCATATAGCTTATGCTCCCTCAAAGTAGACAAAACTAAACGCAAGTGTTGGGCATGCTCATCAGCGCTGCGGGGATACACCAAAACGTCATCTATAAACACAACCACGAAACGGTCCATAAAATCCTTGAACACACAGTTCATCATATCCATAAAGGCATAGGGAGCATTAGTCAAACCAAAGGACATTACCAGAAACTCAAAATGCCCATGCCGCGAATGAAAGGCAGTCCGTGGAATATCTACCTCACAAATCCTCAACTGGTGGTAGCCTGAATGAATATCGATCTTTGAAAACACATAGCTACCACGCAACTGATCAAATAGATCATCAATCCTAGGCAGGAGATATCTATTTTTAATGGTGACTTTATTCAGCTCTTCATAGTCAATACACAGCCTCATTGATCCGTCCTTTTTCTTTATGAACAAGATGGGAGCACCCCCAAGGAGAAGAACTCGGCCTAATAAAACCACTCAGGAGCAACTCATTCAACTGAGTACGCAGCTCCTCCAACTCATGCGGGGCCATCTGGTACGGTGCCTTAGCAATAGGACGGGTACCTGGCTCTAGATCTATGACAAACTCCACGTCCCTCTCAGGCGGGAGACCAGGAAGATTAGCTGGAAAAACATCCGAAAACTCACGCACCACTGGAATCTCCTCTATACGCGGCAAGCTAACAACGGTCTCCAAAACTGAAACTAAACAAGAGAAACATCTACAATTTACCATCTTCCGAGCACGTACCGTGGATATAATTGGAGAAACTTGGTGCGAAAAACCATAAACACTCCTGGGTTGACTATTGTCCAACTTAAAGTCCAAGCGCTTAACCTTGCACTAGATAACCGCATCATATTTGGACAACCAGTCCATGCCCAAGATCACATTAAATTCTTCCAAGTCTATCATCTTCGAATCAGCAACTGCTAGAAAGTCATCTAACAAAATCGGACAACTTCGGAAACCCAGGTCCGACACCACCGAGTCACCGGAAGGGTACGCGACTTGAAACGCATCTCCGACTTGATCGAGATTCAAATGATGACGCTCAACAAAGGCCCTAGCCACAAACGAGTGGATAACACCAGAATCAAAGAAAACACGCGTCCAACAGTTATTTACTTTAAATTTCTCTATAAAAACGCTTACATAACTAATCGAACTACATCAAAACTACAACTACTAACTAAAACAGAAACAATACCAGGTTAGAAACTAACCTGAAATCACTTGGGTATAAGTACGGGCCTCCTTCTGAGACAGCAAGTTCAGCTTTCCCTTCCCTTTGTCTACATGTTGCGGCAGTGGCAAGGCCGGAAGCGAAATTGGCTGCAGTGCAGGCTGAGACTGCGGGCACTTTGACTTGATATGACCTTTCTGTCCGCACTGAAAGCAGACACGAACATTATCCCAACAGTGGGTAGCATCATGCCCATTCCGTTTGCACGAAGTACAAACCAAATCTCCCTTAAGAGCACCCTGGATCGTATGGACCTGCTCATGTTTCCGAGCTCCTAGCCTCTGGAAACATTTCTCAAACGGGTGGCCTGGCCGGCCACAGAAACTGCATATTTCTTTGCTCCTCTTCCTCGAAGCAGCACCAGATTCCTTGAAACTCTTACTCTCACCAGTCTTCCTCTTATCCTTTCTCATTTGTTGACCTTGGTTCTTGGCATTGTCAATTGCCTTAATCTTAAGAGCTGCTTCGACTGCTTCAGCATAACTCCCCGATTTATAAGTACTCGCCAACTGCTGGATGTCACTCTTCAGACCACCCAAAAAATGCTTGACTCTGTTATCTTTAAAAACTACTAAATTTGGGGTGAACCGGCTTAGCTTGCTAAACTCCACCTCATACTCACTCACCGTGAGTTGCCTCTGCTTTAAGTTCCGGAAATCATTTAACAAATGGTCTCACTAGACCGACGATAGAAACTTCTTCATCAAACGCTCCTTGAAGACTTCCCAAGAACATCCATCCTTCAAGTATTCCTTCTCCCTTAGCCACCAACTCCTTGTCAAACCCTTGAGCTGGTAGGCAGAGACCATTACTCTCTGCTCCGCTGAAACTCTGGAGTAAGAGAATATCTCCTCAATGGCTATAATCCAGTCATCCAAAGCCATAAAGTTTGTCCTACCATCATAGGTAGGGGGTCCTAATCGCTGGAAGTGCGAGATGAAGTTCATCTCTGGTGGCAGCACAGCTGGGGGCACCAGAGGAGCAGGAGGAACTGGAATGCCATGACCCACAGCTGGGTCCTGAACTCTAAGCGGTTGTCCTGCAATGATAGTCAACAAGGTTTGGATCTGCAACAGCATCTCCAACATTTGCCTAGACAAAGCTTCATTGCTCTATCGCAATTCTTCAATCACGGCCTCATTCTAAGCACCAGATGACTCACCCTCTGACAGGGGAGTCGACCTCATCATAGGACGTCTCGACATTCTATAAAAGGTAGCGAACGACTCGTCAAAAACAATCCCAGTCCACAACCAGGTCACACAACTAGTTCAGACCATACTAAGACACTTTCTTATGTTGCATCTTGCTCTGAGATTTTATTATGATGTTATGTCCTACTTAGGATGATATCCTCTCATCCTGTTTACTCATGTGCCTATGATATGAATGCATGAGTTTTTTATTCTCCTTTAAAATCATGTGTGTTCATTTGTCATCATGTAAACTTTAACTTGGCACGCGTGCTTTTGCGATGATATGCAATGTATGCAGTGCTATGCATTATAAAAAGGCCTTAATGCATGCATGAGCAGCGTAGACATGAAATGTTATGCATTCCATACTACATAACATCACATGCAATGAGAAAAAAACGTGCTAATGGGCACCCATGTGGTGATGGTTATGCATCCCATACTACATAACCGTCACATGTTGCCTCCTATGGTGGATCCATATACTAACACATATTATGCATCCCATACTACATAATATGCCATGGATACTTCTATTCATGCTATGAGTGTAGTGTCGATGCTTTAGATAAGAAGTATTGATGACACATCAGTGTGTGTATGCAAATGAATGAAGGAAGACAAACTAAACGAGTTTGGCTGGTTCGACCAAATTGTCAAACCAACCTCCCTCTGATACCAACTGTCATAACCTGCATTTTCACCGCTAAATAAGTATATTAAAGTAAGGGAAAAATACGTGTCATGATGCCATGTCAGCAGGGGATAACTGCGGACGCTCAGGCAAAACTCTTACTTAACCATGAAGAAAGGTTCTTTAAGTTATTTTGAGTTAAAATCAATTTAAGTATAGCAGATAGTCGTATCCCTCGGCTTATTGGCTCATCTAGTCCACAAGAAAAGTAGTTAAACGTTGCGGAAAAATACTTTTTTTATCGGAATAGGCATCCTACAAGAGCTTAGAGGTTCCCAAAGGACACCTCAAGGTATGCAAGTTTTAAGTTTTTAATAACAATACAAGTAGATTTGTACGGTCGTTAAATATAGTGACTTAACATTCTAAAAGTGTGCAATGCATAAGGTAATAATAATAGTTTTATTTTATACTCGAAAATACCTACCATGCATTCCTAGCATAAAACATCCTAGAGAGCAAGTATCCCAAACATATAGAAAGAAAGCTAAGCAGCTAGCAAGTTTCCAAAAAATAACATAACAATCATGTGGGCGTCAACAAACTGACACGAACCTACAAAAGTAAAGTATGTCTGAACTAGTGAATAAACAAAAACAACAAACTACCTCACTACAGCGAGGCAAAGAACACAGCCAACATTGCTGCTCAGAAACTCCAAAACCAGCACGGCTACCAGCTACAGCTCTGAACCTGAGCATTCCAAAGGCAGAATACCTCAGCAAGAATGTACAAGTAATGGTGTAAAGTAAGTCAAAAGTAAACAAAGTCGAAGGATACCAACCCAAGATCAAAGGAAAATACTTAATTAAAGTACAGCAGAAATGTACAAAATCCAAAAGAAAACACTTACGTGAAGCGTCACGTACCACAAAAATACCCCAAATGCACAAGACTATAAGGGGAAAAAGTTCATGATTAAATCATCCGGAAAAGAAACAAACCACTACTAGCCTCATATGGTCAACTCCACCAAACAATCCAAAACTGGCAGGGTGGTCAGCTCAGCTGGACACAACCCCAAAGGCAATTATCCGTCTAATAGTGGGGGAGACTAAACACTCTACCATTCACCACAAATTCCCAAAACACCCGGTAGAGCCCCACAAGGTACTAATAGGGAAAACTAACTTTACGGCGGTGGTTTCGACCACTCATTACATCCACAACAATGGAAACCCGAGAGGAAAAACCCCGTAACGTCCCGGGTTTAGAGCTCAGAGTTCCACAGAAACGTGCAGCTTGTCTCGTCCCACGACATCGCCACGTAGAAAAACCATGATAAAAACCTCAAGTCAACAATGACACATCAGATTCTACTAGACAATTCTAGAATGAAACGGTTGATCAACCCTTAGGAAGAATTTCCAAACCTAAATAAACTCTACCACGTTCTACAACAATAGTTAAGGGAGATTAAAGCCAACAATATAATATTTCATCAAATCACTACAATGCTACGAAGTTGAACAATCATGACAAGAACTTAAAAATTCAAGTAAATTCCAAGGGGTATTAAACATACACATAGTTGGAATGACAAAAGTGCAGAAGGGTTAGAGAACATAAGTTAAACAATTACCATCAAGATCAAGAAAAAGGGGGAAAAAGGAAAAACCGCCACTTGCCTTGGTTTTACCGGAGAAAGACGTCCAATTCGCACCACGACGTAGATCGGGGATAAAGAAGAAGAGGGAAGTCAAAATCTAACAAGAATGGTCAAAAATAGGAGTTAGGGCCAAAAACTCTAGCGAGAAAATCTGAAGGAATGGGGGAAATTTTAGCACGATGGGGTAGCTCTCGTTGAGAGCTTTCCGGATCTATATTCGGTTGAAGATTTCAAGCACCGGAGCACCGTCGATGACCACCGGAAGGATAGCGGAAAAACTCTCTCGCTCACACCACTGGTTCGGAAGATGAATAGAATGTTCAGTCAAAATGGAGGAGGAAATAAGAAGTAGGTTTATATATACCTAGGGTAAAAAAATCAGGATAACCGCACTTAAGAAAAGGGTTGGGGTCGGCTGAACCGGGCTTCTCGAGAAATTAGAAGTGTTTTCTCGAGAACAAGGAGGCTATTCTCGAGAGCAAAAAGATAGTTCTCGAGAACCAGGAAGTTTTCTTGAGAACAAAATGACAGTTCTCGAGAACCAGGAAGCTGTTGTCGAGAACAGAATGACTGTTCTCGAGAACCAGGAAGCTGTTCTCGAGAAAAGAATGACAGTTCTCGAGAACCAGGAAGCTGTTCTCGAGAACAAAAAGACAGTTCTCAAGAACCAGGAAGCTGTTCTCGAGAACAAAATGACAGTTATCGAGAACAAGGAGACTGTTCTCGAGAACAAGATGGCAAATTCTCGAGAAACGAGAAGCATTTCCCGAGAACTGAGAGTGGATTTCT
Organism: Platanthera guangdongensis; assembly: GCA_039583875.1. Lineage (NCBI taxonomy): Eukaryota > Viridiplantae > Streptophyta > Magnoliopsida > Asparagales > Orchidaceae > Platanthera > Platanthera guangdongensis. The sequence continues at coordinate 42,317,103 of CM077164.1, read as the reverse complement.
CGGGTGGAAGAACATATTTCTTGAGTACAGGAATTATTACTCAAGAACAGGAGGATGCCTCTCGAGAACAGCATACCCTCTCGAGAAAAAAGATACTTCTCGAGAACTAGAAGGGCTGTTCTCCAGTACAGAAAAAGAACTTCTCGAGAACTAGGAGGACAGTTCTCGAGTACAAGAAAAATTTCTCGATAACAAAGACGATTATATAAAATAAGGAAGAAGAACAATCTCGATCGTCGAACGCAAAACCCGTTCGACGAAATCAGTTCGAAGATCATCGAACGCAAAGGAAAAACCCGCTCGATGAAGTCAGTTCATAATTCATCGAACTCAAAGGAATAAAATTCCGTTCGACGAACTGCGCATGAAAATCGTCAAACCCAGAACCCAGAACCTCTCGACGTTCGTCGAGCTCAGATCGACGTTCGTCGAGCTCAGATCGACGTTCGTCGAGCTCAGATCGACGTTCGTCGAGCTCAGCTCGACGCTTCGTGGAGCTCCGCTCGACGATCATCGAGCTCAGCACAGTGCCCAAAAATTCATAAGGAAAAAGAGTTCGAAGAAAACCCACCCCCTCAGGAGGTTTTCCCGAGAATCAAAACAAGCCTACGACTTTGATATGAAAGACCCCCCCTCCCGGATCACAAAACACGGCACGAAGAGGGGTCTTATGCTCGGAACAGCCGCCTTGCGATAGCATTAGCGCACGTGCTAACTTGTACCGCAAGACGCCTATTCCGCCGGCTACAACCAATATCAATATATACATGCCAACCCAACCATAATATAAGAGAGAGAGAGAAGTCAAATCCACACTAAGCATATATGTCCAAATCCATCAAATAAGAGAAGCCAAAACATGCTTCTACAATATCAGAGTACAGCTATAAAATTGCCCAAACTGGCTACATCAAAATCTCACAACACTCACATCCGTAACCGACGGTAGCGACGACACCGTCAATTCAGGCCCTGTCGTCCTGGCCTGGCTGTGCTGCTGCAAAGTCTGTGGCTGCTCTACCTGCGGGGTGACCTCCTAAAAAGGAAGACGTAGCAACCGTTAGTCGAAAAGACTAAGTGGCTTCACATCAGCTCCCCCGGCGACTCCTCGGCACCAGGTGGAGAAAGGAACAAGGGTACAAGTATAATAAATTGTAAAACAGGTACAAGAAGGTGGTAATGGTACAATAAGATTAATAACATTATATTCTAGCAGTTCTACATAAACAATAATAAACTATCAAGTACCAGTATCTACAATAGGAAACTAACTTAACTTATAAGGATGCCCATATAAGCTTATAAGTTAAGGACCGGGTTACATAAAAGTAACTCATCGTATAAGAGTGCCCATACAAACTTATACGATGAGGATCTTGTTGTGCAATGATATGAAATGGTATGTATGTTATGCAATGACTCACCCATGATCACACCATGCAATTGCCATGTCGACACAGACTATAGATCTCACTATTCGAGCAGGTAGCTAACCACTCAGGCATCACCCGCCGTGGCCAGGCGGTGACAGTAGAGAGGGCATATCTACTACTAGGCGGGTATCCACACTACTTCACCTAGGCCTCTGTATGCCTCAACGCTAAGAACACAACAGCGAAGCCCATGCGTACTATGCCCCGGTGGGGTCTCGGGTAGATGTGCACCGAGAACACAGCCCGAACTAGCCTGGTGTGACTCGGAAGGGGCCTCGGAAGAAAGCACGAGGACACAGCCCAACCGTTCACTTGACACGGAAGGGGCCTCAGGACATGAACACCGAGGAGACAACCCAACCGCCCAAAGTCTAACTGTCAACTCCCGTTGGTGTGACGATCGGCGAGCCCGTAGACCTGCCACACTATCCTTAACCCAGGATTACGACACCGCGTGTCGACTCACACCGCATGTAAATTCCACATCACCATGGTATGGAAGGGGCCTCGGAAGTAAGCACGAGGACACAGCCCAACCATCCACCTATACCTCAATTCAACATTAACTCAACTAATGACGGCCAACGCCGCACTTACATCCATCCACAATACTACCTGTAGGGAGACTACGCTCTAAGTATTGGACTACTACATTTCATTCTAACCCTAATACATACTCATGGCCATGGTTTATCATTCTATTTATCATTCCAAAAGATTTCGACATATTACAAACATGATGAGCATAAATAATAATCTACCAATTTGTATCCGGAGTTGTTCCGCTCAGGTACAAATGTTGTTTTTGTATATCTTTCCTTTATGTAATTTCGTGGGCGAAATTCTTTTAAGAGGGGGAGAGTTGTAACGCCCCGAAACTCAAAGGAGCAAAGGGGGACGTTTTGGGCCAGTTTTGGTTTCTGGCTGAAAGCACACGGCCTGGGACACGGGCGTGTCCTAGGGCGTGTTAAGCGTGTGTCGACACTTAGCCGCGAAGTCGTCGAGTTATTCTCGACGATTCGTCGAGAATGGGCACACGGCCTGCGACACGGGCGTGTCGCAGGGCGTGTCGACCCGTGTCGACACTTAGCCGTGAAATCGTCGAGTTATACTCGACGATTCGTCGAGAATGGGCACACGGCCTGCGACACGGGCGTGTCGCAGGGCGTGTCGACCCGTGTCGACGATCTTCAAGGTGAAATCATCGAGATTCACTCGACGATCGTCGAGTCAAGGCACACGGCCTAGGACACGGGCGTGTCCAAGGCCGTGTCATCGAGTCGTCGATCTCCACTCGACGAAATGTCCCGTGTACACGGCCTGGGGGCCCAGGCGTGTCAAAGTGACACGGGCAAGGACACAGGCATGTCCTAGAACCCGTGCAGTGCTCGGGTTGGAAACGGGGGAAAAATCATGGGGTACACGGCCGGCTACACGGCCGTGTCAGCTGGAACACGGGCGTGTCAGCTCGAACACGGGCATGTTCGATACCCGTGTGCGTGTCCAGGAGATTCGATTTTGACGGCGAATGCGGCACACGGCCCTGGACACGGGCGTGTGCCAGGCCGTGTTCGGTCCAGATTGGGCATTTCAGCCCCGAATCAAAGCCGTTCGTTTCCTTGATTGAAGATCCAATGGCTGGGGGTTGTTCCTGGGAGGATATACCCGGGAGTTGACTTGAAATCCATCATTTTTCTTACCTTTTCATCTCTCCAAACCCTTGGAGAAAGAAGAGCTAAGGCAAGAGGAAGAGGAGCTAGATCCGCCATTGGAGGAGCTTCGGAGCTCCGAATCGCAAGCCGACTCCGGATCCGCGGAGGCAACGCTAGTGCGGTCATTTCCATCCGATTACTTTCCGATGGCGCCAAAGAGGAACGCAAGGGTAACGATCCTCATCTTGAGCACTAATAGCTCTCTTTCTTAGCATAGGAAGCCCGCTCTCGCGAGTTTGCGGAGAGTTGGAGGCGTTCCTTCGGGTAGATATGTAAAGTCCCCGTTGTTTAGAGTTCGTATGCGAGAACGGACGTAGGCATTTTGGTTGAAGCCTACCCGGACATGTTAGTCCGGATCGGTGATGTTGCATTGCATAAGGCCGGAGAAGACTCCGTGCTATTGGGTGTTTTTCGGGTTTTCTACGCGGTAGATTGCAGCAGGGAGCCTTGGGGACTAACCCAAAGGTGCACCCGGAAAACTGGGCGGATACGAGATCTTGCCGACTTGGTGGCCTGAGAGCCAACTTGAACATAACGGGGTTATGTGATTTGCGGTAGAATGGGATTCGGTGAAAGTTTGACCCGCGCATATGGCTTAAATTGTCATTGCGATGTGAGCACGGGTTAGATGGAACCGTACCCGCTCTATGTCGTTCGGGTTAGAGAGACCTAAAGTTACATAGCACTCGCCGTTGGCATAGATGGGGGTCTTCGGTGGTCAATAGCTTAAATTGACGTGACCAATACCAGGAAGACGAATTGCTCATAGGAATGGCCGTCTAAGTGGCGGTGGTGAGTCCGGAATGTTAATGGCTTTAATTGACGTAACATCGACCGGTTCACCGAGAATGTGCCCTGAGTGCACGGGACGTGTGGCCGTACGAGCCAACGTCTGTGTTGAAATGGCTATGGTTATATGCATTGCTCGCTTGTGCTAATGAAATGCAGGGAAGGAGCATCGCCGCCCCGAGTTGGGGGCGGGATCGTTATAATTTGGTCAGCATTGCTGACCGTTGCTTTGTTCGCCACCGTGCGGTGGTGTGTTGCTTGCAGGTGCAGCTGGACCAAGCGGTCAGTAGCGGGCTAAAGCCCTTTTTGCGAAGCTGGCCCTCGAAGGCTCAAGTGGAAATGTTTTTCTGTTTTATTTATGTATGACCGGCCTGCGTGCCGAGGTTTGTAAATCATGTATTAAACAAGTGGAACGTTCTGTAAGGCCTTAAGGCCGATTTTGGGGTATTTTGTAATAACATTCCTATTATCATATTAGTGGACATTCATGCTTGTTGCTGGGTTCTTGTGTACAACTTATTTAAACTGCTTTCGCTAGAATGCTCTGTGTAGGACGTTGAGATTGGTTGGATGGTTTCCATACGTAACCACCCGGTCTGTCTGTGGTATATGGCGTCGGGCCCCGGCCGGACCTACTGCTATATGCTATGCGACGGATAGGGGGTGTTACACTCTACCCGTATCATACAATTCATCGATCTCGACACGTAGTTCGTCGATCTCGACACACCTCGCCGAGTTCAACTTGACACAACGACACACGGGAAGGGACACGCCCGTGTCTCTACCCGGGTTATACAATTCGTCGATCTCGACACGTAGTTCGTCGATCTCGACATGACTCGTCGATATCGGCACGCAGTTCGTCGATCTCGACACACACACGGGTAGGGACACGCCCGTGTCTCTACCCGTGTCACTACCACATGGGTAGGGACACGCCCGTCTCTCTACTCGGGTCCTATGCTTAACTGATTTCTCCTCCTTTTTACATGTGATGCCCAGTTGTCAGCACTCCCCCTGAACTCAAGTCAGCTCTCCTGACTCAAAAACACGCACGAGGGGCCTAGTACGATTCGGGACGTTACAAATCCTATAAACAAAATAAAAGATTTCGTCCCCGAAATTAGGCTTAGGCTATGGGGAGAAAAATATAACAAAAAATATAATATGCTTTTAAATAAAATTACCTTGAGCAAACAACTCAGGGTAGTGTTTTTGCATCAAATCCATCGGCTCCCATGTATATTCCTCCTTCCCATGATTAGATCATAAAACCTTCACCAAGGGTACACTTTTGCAGCGCAACATTCTTGTCTCGTTATCTACGATCCGCACCGGTTCTAGTCATACAGACCTATCCGACGCCACAGCACCATCAGTTGTGGGGATGTATTGATCAGGCTGCAACAGTGCCTTCCGAAGCGACGATATATGGAACACGTCGTGGAGGTTCTCTAGCTCGGACGGTAACTCCAACCGATAGGCCAACGGGCCAATCCTTTCCAATATAGTATAAGGCCCGACATACCTTGGGCTGAGCGTTTTCACACCACGCACACGTGACACTCCATGCATCGGTCGGATTTTCAGGAACACCTTATCACCCACTTGAAAATCCACCATCTGGTGCCTTGCATTATCATACTTTGTCTGCCGACTTTGAGCCTCCAACATGCGATCCTGTATAAGTCTAACCGCCGCATCAGTATCATCAATATATTCAACACTCAAAGCCTTCGGGTCTTCATCTTGCACCCAAGACAAGGGGGTTTTACACCTTCTTCCATAAAGAGCTTCATGAGGAGCCATGCTGATACTAGCCTGATGGCTGTTGTTGTAGGAGAATTCTACCAACGGTAAGAGTCTTTCCCACGACTCTCCTCTATCCAACACATAATCTCAACAAATCTTCCAATGTCTGGATGGTCCTTTCAGATTGCTCGTCCGTCTGGGGATGAAACGCGGTGCTGAAGGTGAGGCGCGAGCCCAAATACGCCTGTACCTCTTTCCACTCCTTGGAGGTGGACCAACCATCACGATCAGACACGATCGTCTTAGGCACGCCATGATACCTTACGAATTCCTCCACAAAGAGGCGTACTAAGACATCTACATGAGCTTCTTTCTTCATTGGGATAAATCGGGCTAGTTTCGTCAGGCGATCAACTATCACCAACACCGAATCATTTCCTGAGCGTGAGTGAGGTAACCCATGGACAAAGTCTATGGAAATATCCTCAAACTTCTACTCGGGGATGGGCAACGATTGTAGCAAACCACCGGGACTCTTGCATTCCGCCTTCACCCTTTGACAAGCTTCGCAATGTGTAACAAAATATCGGACATCCTTTTTCATTCTCGGCCAACACATGGTCTTTCGTAAGCCGACGTACATCTTAACAATACTCGGGTGCACTGAATATTGAGATCAATGAGCGTCTCTTAAGATATCCTCTCGGATTTTATCTCCTTTGGGAATGTAGAGCCGACCGCGAAAATAAACGAGGCCATCTTTTAGCGTATACTCATCTGTAGTCCCATCTTCGATTGACTTGATTGCTGGGGCCAGAGCTGCATCCATTCCTTGCTCCACTCTGATTCGGTCCTGGATATCACAAACTATGCTCATGCTTGCCAAGTACTCCGTATACTCTTCCAAAGGAGCCTTAAATATCAACGTAATATCCATCTCCTCAATCATCCGAGCCAACTCCATACTCATCAACCGAGACTCTGGGATAGAACCTGGTACCTTTCTACTCAATGCATCGGCCACCGAGTTCGCCTTTTCGGGGTGGTAGTTCATGGTGAACTCATAGTCGCATAGAAATTCTAACCACCGTCGTTGTCTCAAATTCAACTCCTTCTGAGTATGAACGTACTTCAAGTTTTTGTGATCTGAAAAGATCTCGCAGTGGACACCGTATAGATAATGCCTCCAAACTTTCAAGGCGAACACCACTGCTCCAAGCTCCAAATCGTGAACCGGGTAATTGATTTCATGTTTTTTCAGTTGTCTTGAAGCATAAGCAATCACGTGTCCGTGCTGCATCAATACCGCTCACACCCCTTGATATGATGTGTAAATGTAAACTTGAAATCTTTCCTTCCCAGACGGAAGTGCAAGGATGGGGGTGGAGGTAAGTCTATTCTTCAGTTCTTGGAATGCCGCTTCACATTGGGGTGTCCACTCAAATGACACACCTTTCTTCATCAAAGAAGTAAGAGGAAGATCAATCTTTGAAAATCCTTTTACGAATTTGCTGTAGTACCCGGCAAGTCCAAGGAAACTCCTCACATCGGCCGCCGACTTCAAGGGCGACCACTCCTTCACGGCACGCACCTTGGCCGGATCCACCGCTAGTCCTGCTCCACTAATCACATGCCCCAAGAAAGCAACCTCTTTAAGCCAGAATTCACATTTGCTGAACTTGGCGAACAAGGCGTGCTCTTTTAATTTCTTCAAAACCAAGGTCAAGTGCTCAACATGCTCCTCCTCCATCTTTGAGTAGACCAAGATGTCGTCGATGAAAACAATGACGAAGACATCCAAATAAGGTTCAAACACCTTGTTCATCAGGCTCATGAAGGCCGAAGGGGCATTTGTGAGCCCAAACGGCATTATCGTGAACTTGTACAGTCCAGATCTTGAACTAAAGGCCGTTTTCTGGATGTCACCTTCTTGTATTCTCAACTAATAATACCCTGAGCGCAAGTCCAGCTTGGAAAACCAATGCGCTTCCACTAGTTGATCGAACAACTCGTCGATCCAAGGTAGAGGATAAGTGTTCCACACCGTCAGCCGATTGAGTTCCTGATAGTCTATGCATAAACGCAGGGTCCCATCCTTCTTCTTCACGAACAATACAGGGGCTCCCCAGGGTGATGAACTGGGGCGAACGAACCCTAACTCCACCAGTTCTTGCAGTTGAACTCTAAACTCCATGAGTTCCTTCGGGGCCATTCGGTAAGGGGCCTTGGATACCTTCTTGGCACCAGGTACTAGATTAATCTGTAAGTCAACCTCTCTATGCAGGGGTAATCCTGGCAGTTTCTCAGGAAATACCTCGGGGAAGTCCCGCCCGACCCGTACGTCTTTTATATCCAATGTAATCTCCTTCAACTCGAACCAGATCATGAAGACTTCATCCCCCTTCATATGGGCTTTTACTGTCTGAACTGAAGATAGCAACCTGTGAGGTGCGAAGCTAAAACCTTGGAAGATGGCATCGGAGTCCTCATGTCTCAAGTAGATTAGTTTCTCTGCACAGTCAATCCTTGCAAAGTGCCAGTCCAACAACGTCATGCCCAAAATGATGTCAAACTCCGGCATTCTCAAGACCGTGGCAGGTGTCTTAAAGGTCTTTCCTTCAATGAATATCTCGAAGTTGCACTTAGCGGTTGCAATCATCTCCGAGCCGTCCGGTAGACGCACTCGTCGAGCTACACAGGTAAAGTATTGTACACCTTCTAGGTTTTTAATGAAGTCCGCCACACCAACGACTGTGTGGCACCAGTGTGGAATAGAGTGTAGGCCAGTTTCTCGCTAACCATTACGCCTAAGTATAAAGATTGTGAAGGGTCAATCCAGATTCCTAGAACAAACTTAGGCAGACTAAGGTCGAATGTTTAATTTCTTCCACGTAGTCCCCATCCTGCTTCAATTAGTCCTTCAGCGAGTCTCTTAACACTTGTCTGAACACCCAAAAGACCCACTTCCAACCACTTTAACATATCCATTATCTCCACCAAGCTCAAGTTTGCTATAAACAAAAGTGGTTGCCCTAGGAAATCTGCCATGTTTATTATCTCCGCTAGATTCAATATCTGTTATAAACAAAAGTGCTTGCCCTAGGGGATCTCGCCAGACTTTATACAATCGGTTTATATACCTAGGGTCGTCCAAACTTCAGGAGATCAACGTATAAAGATACGTACCTATGGTCAGGTTGGCTAATCTTAAGGTCAAAGTTGGACAAACTTAGTGTGAATTACATATGGGCACACCACTGCTTCCGCTAAGTCAGTTTGTCCGCAAACTGACTAATCGAATGGGGGTGGTACCATTGTTGAATGACTTTTTTAGTTGAGGATCATGACAAACTGATACCATTTGTAAGACCCCCCCCCCCCTCCCGGATCCTAAAACACGGCACAAAGAGGGGTCTTATGCCCGAAACAGCCGCCTTGCGGTAGCATTAGCGCACGTGCTAACCTGTACCACAAGACGCATATTCTGCCGGTTACAACCAATATCAATATATACATGCCAACTCAACCATAATATAAAAGAGAGAGAGAGAAGTCAAATCTACACTAAGCATATATGTCCAAATCCATCAAATAAGAGAAGCCAAAACATGCTTCTACAATATCAGAGTACAACTATAAATTGCCCAAACGGGCTGCATCAAAATCTCACAACATTCACATCTGTAATCGATGGTAACGACGACACCGTCACTTCAGGCCCTGTCGTCCTGGCCTGGCTGTCCTGCTGCAAAGTCTGCGGCTGCTCTACCTGCGGGGTGACCTCCTAAAAAGGAAGACGTAGCAACCGTTAGTCGAAAAGAGTAAGTGGCTTCACATATGCTCCCCCGATGACTCCTCGGCACCGGGCGGAGAAAGGAACAAGGGTACAAGTATAATAAATTGTAAAACAGGTACAAGCAGGTGGTAATGGTACAATAAGATTAATAACATTATATTCTAACAGTTCTACACAAATAATAATAAACTATCAAGTACCAGTATCTACAGCAGGAAAGTAACTTAACTTATAAGGATGGTCATACAAGCTTATAAGTTAAGGATCAGGTTACATAAAAGTAACTTATCGTATAAGAGTGCCCATACAAACTTATACGATGAGGATATTGTTGTGCAATGATATGAAATGGTATGTATGCTATGAAATGACTCACCCATGATCACACCATGCAATTGCCATGTTGACACAGACTATAGTTCCCACTATTCGAGCAGGTAGCTAACCTCTCAGGCATCAGCCGCCGTGGCTAGGCGGTGACAGTAGAGCGGGCATCTCTACTACTAGGCGGGTATCCACACAACTTCACGTAGGCCTCCATACGGCTCAACGCTAAGAACACAACAGCAGATCCCATGTGTACTATGGCCCAGCGGGGTCTCAGGTAGATGTGCACCATGAACACAGCCCGAACTATCCTGGTGTGACCCGGAAGGGGCCTTGGAAGAAAGCACGAGGACACAACCCAACCGTTCACTTGGCACGGAAGGGGCCTCTGGACGTGAACACTGAGGACATAGCTCAACCGCCCAAAGTCTAACTGTCAACTCCCGTCGGTGTGACGATCGGCGAGCCCATAGACCTGCCACACTATCCTTAACCCAGGATTATGACATCGCGTGTCGACTCACAGCGCATGCAAATTCCACATCACTGTGGTATGAAAGGGGCCTTGGAAGTAAGCACGAGGACACAGCCCAACCATCCACCTATACCTCAATTCAACATTAACTCAACTAATGACAGCCAACGCCGCACTTATATTCATCCACAATAGTACCCGTAGGGAGACTACGCTCTAAGTATTAGACTACTACATTTCATTCTAACCCTTATACATACTCATGGCCATGGTTTATCCTTCTATTTGTCATTCCAAAAGATTTCAACATATTGCAAACATGATGCGCATAAATAATAATCTACCAATTTGTATCTAGTCATTTCATTCATCATACTATAAACATGATGTGCATATATAATAATCTATCAATTTTTAGCAAGTCATATCATGCCGTAAAACTTGCTTCACAATTCAGTTTTATGAAATCTAATTAACAAGATTCATCATTCATAGCACTACGGTGGTTAACATAAAATAGTTCATCAAAATCTCGAGTCAATTTGCAACATCGATTCCACCGAATTCAAATTCATATTATATAAACCCCAGAATTTAAGTGTAGAATAAATATGGACAGCAACTTCGACCGGAGATTTCTGAAGCTACAGGAATCCGACGAAGACGTGTAACCCCTTGATGGAAAGGTCTTTCCATGGGTTACAACTTTTGTATTCAGCCCACAACCCAGATTTGGTTGTATCCTATTTGGAATCGACTTCAAAATCCGTTGCGCACATAACAACATTTCTGCATGAAAGATTTATTGGACGTCATATTCGTTCAGGCTTTCCTGTGGCTACAGTCTTCGCCTAAAGTCTTGCAACCATTCGTTGGAAAGGTATTTTCAAGGGATACAACTTTCGTGTTTAGTCGGAAGCCCAGATCTGGACACATCCTACTTGAAAATGGCTAAGTAGATCGCTGCGCGTAGAATACAGATTCTGCACGCATCTTAAAGAGGAATGAACGACATCGGTTCATCTTCCTCCTCAAGTCGATCCTCCAAAATCACCTCCAGAAATTCCTCCACTCTTATTTGCCCTCATGAGGCCTTTACTCTTCATGAATCCATCCCCCATATTCGCATAGAAGGTTGGAGAGGTTGAAGACACGACTAGCCTTAGAGCACAAGCCCTAGGACGGCCTCTTCCTAGAGAAATCACCATCTCGCAAGTCTGGACTCTTTTGAGTCGACATCTTGCCTAGGTAAATATAGATCTAGCACCAAGCGAGAGGGGAGGAAGATCACCTCATTTCCGGTATTTCCACTATTTCCGGCGATGGATCGTGTAACTTTTCTTGGCGGCATCTTCTCCCTCTCGGCGACGACGAATCTTTACCTCCAAAACTTCTCCAGCAATTTCTCTCTCTACAGAAGTTTCTCTCAGGAAATAGGGGATGAAATGAGCATGAAAATGGCTAGGGTTTTCATTTCCCTTTATCTATGAAAAGTGACACGGGTAGGGACACGCCCGTGTCCTTACCCGTGTCCTGCTTTGGTGAAACGACAACGACGGTTTCCGTGTCAGTTTAATACTCGACATGGGTAGGGACACGTCCGGCGTGTCCCGACCCGTGTCCACATGACACGGCCGTGTTCCCTGGCCATGTCCTTCTCTGGATTCACTTCGACGAACTCAACTCGACACAACGACACATGGGTAGGGACACGCCCGTGTCTCTACCCGTGTCATACAATTCGTCGATCTCGACACGTAGTTCGTCGATCTCGACACACTCTGTCGAGTGTAACTCGACACATACGGGTAGGGACACGCCCGTGTCGCTACCCGCGTCATACAATATCGACACAACTCGTCGATCTCAACACGCCTCGTCGAGTTCAACTCGACACAACGACACACGGGTAGGGACACGCCCATGTCTCTACCTGTGTCATACAATTCGTCGATCTCGACATGTAGTTCGTCGATATCAACACGCCTCGTCGAGTTCAACTCGACATAACGACACATGGGTAGGGACACGCACGTGTCGCTACCCGTGTCATACAATTCGTCAATCTCGACACGTAGTTCGTCGATCTCGACACGCCTCGTCGATCTCGGCACGCAGTTTGTCGATCTCGACACACACACGGGTAGGGACACGCTCGTGTCTCTACCCGTGTCACTACCACACGGGTAGGGACACGCCCGTGTCTCTACCTTAGTCATATGCTTGACTGATTTCTCCTCCTTTTTTCATATGCTGCCCAGTTGTCAGCACTCCCCCTGAACCCAAGTCAGCTCTCCTGACTCAAAAACACGCACGAGGGGCCTAGTGCGATTCGGGACGTTACATGATATAATAATTATCATAATCAAATGGTTGAACCCGGGAAATATGATTTCAAATAAGAGGCCCAAACGCGCTGAATTAAACAAATTAAACGGCGAAGACAACTCGAGAATCTGACATACCATTCTTGAAACACTATCATCAAAAGCTTACACAAGCAAAGAAATAGTCACAAGGATCCAAACACACGCCGAGACTCCAAAATGCTCGGAACGCCACAAAACCGGACAAGTCCAAGTCCTCAAAACCTTAACCTTAATACCAAGGAAAACCTTCCAACGCATCAGAATCCCAGAATCAGGATAAACAAGCTCAACAGACGCGAAAACACACAAACAGTGCAGCGCCGCCAACAAAATGAAAAGGGTGACGCCCTGACATCGAAATAATGACGTCGACAAACCAAATAAAGACATCGAAAACTCGGGGGCATTATATATGCTATCACAAGCCCATGTTGCATCAGTATAACACCCATCCCCTGAAACGATGCATCAGTGTACACCTGGAAGCCCTCCTTCCTGGACGGAACAGCGAGGGTTGGGTCCGACGTAGGCCGACCCTTCAACTCCTGGAAGGCTGCCTCACACTACGGCGTCCAAACGAATGGAGTGTCCTTCTTCGTCAAAGAAGTGAGTGGAAGGGCTATCTGAGAGAATCCCTGTAAAAACTTCAAGTAGTAACCGGCCAATCCCAGAAAACTTCGGACATTCGTGGTCATCTTCAATGGAGGCTAGTATCGCACTGCCTGAATCTTCGTGGGATCCACTGCCAGTCCTGCTCCAATGACAATGTGGCCTAAAAAGGCTACCTCCGTCAGCCAAAACTGGCACTTATTGAACTTGGCATACAACTGATGCACCCTGAGCTTCTCCAGGGTCAAGACAAGATGATGTGCATGCTCCTCCTTCGTCCTGGAATAAATGAGGATGTCATCTATGAATATAATGACAAACCTGTCAAGGTATGGATCTAACACCCGATTCATCAAGCTCATGAAGCCCGATGGCGCATTCGTGAGCCCAAAGGGCATCACGATAAACTCATACAAGCCATATCTGGTGCTAAACGCCATCTTCGGGATGTCTTCTTCCTGAATCTGTAACTGATAGTATCCCGACCTCAGATCCAGCTTCGAGAACCAATGTGCTCCCTCTAGTTGATCAAATAGCTCAACAATCCTCGGTAGTGGATATGTGTTTCAGACTGTCAACAGGTTTAGTGCACGATAGTCGATGCACAACCTGAGCGTCTCATCCTTCTTCTTCACAAACAAGACCGGAGCTCCCCAAGGTGAGGAGCTTGACCTAATGAATCCATCCTCCACCAGCTCTTGCAGCTGACTCCTGAACTACACCAGCTCTTTCAGAGCCATCCGATATGGAGCCCTAGACACCGGCTTAGCTCCCAGCACCAACTGGATCTGGAAATCTTTCTCCCGGTGCAGCGATAATCCTGGTAGCTTCTCTGGAAACACATCTGCAAAGTCCTGCACCACCGATATATCGGCAACCATTGTCTTGACCTCGACCATCTCGAAGAACACCTGATAGACCTCATCTCCCTGCATGTGGGCCTTGACGGCCTGAGTAGAGGATAATATCCTGCGGGAGACGGGAGTAATACCTTCGAAGGTCGTTAAGGTGCTGTCATAACTCAGTACAACCTTCCTTGTCGGGCAATCTATCTGGGCATGGTTCCAAGTAAGCCATGTCATGCCCAGAACCAGGTCGACGTTCGACATCCTCAAGACCGTAGTCGGGGCCTCGAGTGTCAGGCCATCAATAGTCACCATCAGGAGGAACTTCGCAGTAGTAAAGACCTTCGTCCCATTGGGGAGACGCATCCTCCTAGCGACTCCCGAATAATGTCTGACTCCCTCCAGTCCCTTTACGAACTCCTCGGAGATGAAGTTGTGCGACACCCCCGTATCCCCCAAGGTATGGGCAGGTTTGACGCAAACCATAACTATTCCTGCAATCACCCTGTCTGGGTCTTGAGGTGGAGCCAAGTCTAGAGCATACACATGCTCCCTCTATTACCTCTGATATACTCCCTGGAAACCGCGTCCTCTTCCATGGCCTCGGCCTACAAACTGCTGAGCGGGCGGGGCAGCCTGTGGTGCCAGTAGAGGTGCCCCTCTCATGGGGCAGTTCCTTTGGATGCGCCTACCTGATGACAGTTGTAGCACTCGGGCGGGGTAAGTTTCACACCTCCGGGCCTTTGTATCTCCCGCATCTAAAGAGGTTGAGGGGCCAATACCACTGGCTCCCTCAACTCTTGTCATACCTCTTGGCGGGTTTGGTCCTCTACCCTTCTTTCATTAGTATAGTGGCCCCTCCGCTGATCATTCCTGCCTCCCCGACCCTGATCCTCAGTTGGCCTCTTCCGGCCTCGAGTCGTGTGCCAATCATCCTCCATCCTCTTTGCCATCTCTAGAATCTGAGGTATAGGCCCGTCGGATATAAATAGAAAAGCCTGTCTCAGATCCTCACGAAAGCCCTTATAGAACCTCTTGGTATAACCCGCATCATCCAGCTGATAGGAGTCCGCAAACTGGGCTAAGTGAGTGAACTCTTGGTGGTACTCCAGCACTGTCCTATTGTCATGCCTCAGCTGCAGCAACCTGTCTTCCAGCTCATCTCTTGCCGACTGTAGGATGAATTGTTCCAACAGTACGACCCTGAACCCCACCCAAGTGATGTCAGCAATCTCTCAATCTGCAAACACTATATCCAGAAGTGTCTTCCACCGCCTCCTGGATTGAGACTCCAAGCAGAAGACCACCAGAGGTACCCTCTCCTCCCACGGGCACCGTATCCCGGTCAGCATCTCGTACATGATATCAAGCCACTCTTCCGTCTGTACGGCCGACTCTGTCCCAATATAAGATGGGGGAGAGAGTCCTCAGAAGATGATCAACCAATTGGCCCTTGGGCTCGGCTGCGGAGACGGAGCCTGTTGGGCACTGAAAGCCTCCAGAATGGTTGTAAGAGTCTGCCCCATCTCCGACTATAGAAACGGAGTGGGAGCCGGGGGAGGTGGTGCAACATTCGGAGTTTGCTGTGCTCTGCCCTGAGGTATAGGATGTGACAGGGTTGCATAACAAAGGACAATTGTAAGAAATTTGACTCAAACATAGTTAAAAGTAGACAAATACATGTGATCCCCCCATATGGGCACACCATAGCTTCTGATGCTTAGTTTGTCCCCAAACTAAACTCGAGTGGGGGTGACCTAGGGTTAGTGGACTTCTACTCTTCCGATCGAGGTTTCACTCTGATACCAGTTTGTAAGACACTCTTTTTTTGCAAAACCAATAGGGTCTTATGCCCAGAACCGCCGCTTTACGGTGACACCAACACTCCCGGGAAGGTCGTCACTACAAAACACCGATCCTACCGGTCATACCGATCGCAGAAGAGAAGAGTAAGTACAAGTGTAAAAGAAACTCAAATGTTGGTCCACAGAAATCACATGAACATAAAATAAATCCCCACGAAGGGAGAGTCCACAGTAACGATAAATCAAGTACTAATAAAATGGGCTCCTGCCCGATACATCATGATCCTCACTACAAGTCACTCAACGTGGAAGAAAATCTATAGTAGCTACTAATGATCGAGACTCACTATCCCTGCGGCGTGAACTCCCGTGCTAAACTGTCCCGTCTCGAAGCGCACCGACCTCTGCGGTTGCATCTCCTAGTTCGGCTCCACGATCCCCTAAATGATTTGGTCAATGATCGTTAGTCTAAAAGACTAAATCCTATCATCCCCCGCCCCTCCACCATGACACCTAGGCACTGAGCGGGAAGAAGGAAAAGGGAAGGTATTTAAGGTGGAGAGTAACAAAAGTAAGTAGGTGACGACGAAATTAGTCTATCATGAGTGTATAATGGCAGCAAGTATAAGTAAGCAAATAGTAGGTAAGCAATATAAGAATACACATACAAAGGTGAGCAAGTAAAGGTACAAGAAGGTAAACTGAGTAAGTAACCATGACCTATAGGAATGCTCATACAAACCTATAGACCAAGGGGTCGTTTTGCAAGGCCTATTGTATAAAGTATCTTACCAATTTATGCAATAGGTGTCAAGGGTTATATGCAATGAACATGCTATGACATGCAAGTATGATATGATAATAACATGCAAGTGCAACACACACACCCGACTCTGTCCATACAGACCTTTAGTTCCCCCTTTATGAAGCCTAACCTCCTAGGATACCTTCGTACTGGCAAACGGAAGCAGTGGGTTAGGCCTCACCCACCTCTAAACTGGTATCAGCACTACCAGTCAGACCTATCGTACGACTCAACGCTGGTGCACTAAGCGAAGCTCCTGCGTACTCTTGCCGGCTGCCACACCGGACTTTATTTGGCCAAGTGCTAAACCACACTTGCCAAGTCAACGTATTGGTGTTGGTGCGACGACCCTGCACTACCGAAGACCCACTACCTTATACTTATTCACATGCAACATTAATGTATTTCCCATCGAGCCAAAGCTCCCCGGACTATCCCGTCTGTCATAAATATTTACCGAGCCATCGGCTCGCCGTGCTAACCTGTCCATCACCAAACCACCGAGCCTACCGCCCATGAGACCCAACCTAACTCCCACAACACCTAAGAGTGCAAGTGTAACCCTAGTGTATTTCTAATTACTCTTGTATTTTATTTAGTCTTACGGCTTACATTAACCTTGGACTGCCTAAGGCATTCCCTGTGAAGGGATCTCGAGGGCACTAGTAACTACGATGGGTTGAAGCCCAATGCTCTCTTTCGCAAGGTACTTATTATTATTGGTATCTACCCATAATAAATCTCATTTAAAGTTATACTTAATCTAACCCTAGTGCATTTTTACTCTCTTCTCTCTCTACAGGAAGGACGATATTTCATCGATCCTGAGCACCATTTAACACCAATCAACCCAATACTTCCACATCATGACTCCTATTGATGAACTCATTTTCGCTTCTCCACGAATCAGTAAACTATCAACCTAACTTCCTATGTCCATTCCTCATGTTATCATAATTTTGAAGTTTTACTATATGATGTACATAATAGGAGGTACTTCAAATTTTCATCCAAAGGCCATAAGATAATTATTGTGGGTCTATCATGACACATTTAGCCTAAATCCAGAAACTTATAATTTTCCTAATTAATTTGTCATTTATTAAATTTTCCCAAAAGTTAGGCCATGGGTAATTTTGAATATGAAGTACTAGATTTCCTTAAGTTATGGCCACCCAAAAATTATGAACACTATATGATAGCAAAATATCATAATTTCACAGATGTTTATAAATGTAATAACCTCTAAATAATTAATTCAAGGTATTTCAAATAATTAGAATTAATGAAAGGGAGTACCATAAATCATAGTCTAAAAATTATATAAAAATTATCAGAGCCTTATAATGATCATAAAATACTACTGACTAATTTTCATGCAATTCTAAGGTCAGAGAGCCATGTGGAAAAATACTTTAAATAATTCCATTAAAGTGCACTTGTGAAGGAACATTCTTATAAACTCATCCAAATAACATGTAATAATTTTCTATGCTCTATTAGGCACTAAAACGTTCTCTAGTCAAGTAACATAATTTTCCAGCAAGATATAGTATTTATTATCTATTTATCAAAATAAGGTGCACTAGTTCACTTTACACAGAAAGTACAAAGAGAAAATGCCCAAATAATCCAAATAATTTACTAGTGTATCTAAATGATATTTAATTATCCTTGTCAGAGTTTCATATCATTCTAGGTTTATTTAACCATGGTTACTTCAAAATCACCACAATGGACAAGATGAATATTATAACTACAGATATGAGTTACTGTTTTCTAAACATCATATAATAAATTTTAGAGGTCAATATCACTATAAAATTACTCCTACCAAAATCTCATGAAGATCCAAGA
The DNA here is from genome assembly GCA_039583875.1 of Platanthera guangdongensis. Classification (NCBI taxonomy): domain Eukaryota; kingdom Viridiplantae; phylum Streptophyta; class Magnoliopsida; order Asparagales; family Orchidaceae; genus Platanthera; species Platanthera guangdongensis. The sequence continues at coordinate 42,298,526 of CM077164.1, read as the reverse complement.
TCATTTTACCCTTCAATATTTTCATAAAGGGTATAGGTCTAAACTATCCCTAATTGGTTTAAATTGTGTGTCTAAGTCTAAATATCACCAAATTCCTTCCTATGGCTATTTACCATCCTAGGATTACATGGAGTAAACCCCAAGTCCTTACATGGACATATCACACCATGTCCTTCATAAACCCCCAAAGTTCAACCTTAGGGTTTGAACTAGGGTCTTAGGGCAGATCCACCCTAATCCACCCCAAACTCCATGTGATGGTGTTTAAACTAACCTTCGAGCTCTGGCCAAAGTCCCAACCCCTTGGGGTGAGAATTGGCCCCTCCATGCCCCAAGCTCGCTCTTGCCCTAATTAACCCTTAAAGGGCCACACTTTGGTCTCACCAAAACCTATTAAAATCAAACCCAATTGGGCTGACATTTTTATCGTAGTCATGACATGACCCTAAGAGACAGTCACCAAAATATTGGTGCATATAGAGGTCATTAGACCTCTTAAATAATTCATACATGATTTATTAAATTTATACATAAACTTTAGGAAAATATTTTCTAAAAAATCTTATTTTTGGATATGTTATACATTTAGATGCGAATGGATCATGATCTAAATTTCAAGTCATTTGGACACCAGGATTGATGGGGCACCCTAAACAATCTATGATCAAGACTAGTAAGAACTTACCAAAATGAGTGATATGGCCTGACCTGAACTCCAACTTGGTTCAAACTAATTTTAAAATAAAATAGACTCATAGGGCTATAACTTTCATGTAGACCACTTTTACTATAGGGGACCCTAAATATTTTTAATTATCAATTTAAACAGCCCAATAACTGTGACAGAAACTGAAATAAAATGAATTAGTATATAATCATTGCACGAATCTTAAAGCATAATCGGACGGGCCCTGGCTTTCTTCTTCCTCCAGCCAATGGCCTAGATCTGCCCGACTTGGAGAAAACTCCAAGCCTAATTGCCGGCCCTCCAGCCACCTACCCGGCCAACCACCGCCGCCACCACCTCCGTTGAGGTGAGGGTTATCGGCCGGAGGTGGTTTGGCCTCCAAAGACGGCGGATTACGGCGAACCCGGCATTTCATTTTTTCGGAAAAAATCAGTGGAAAATTCCACTGGATCGTGCTCCATTGAGCCCGATTCTCATCTCTAATGAACCCTAAGATCTATGCCATGAAGGAGTAGAGGTGGACCTTAGTGGAGAGCTGGCATCGGGTCGATCGTCGTGCCACCATCGCCAGAGTTTGCGATTTCTGGTGCTCTGCAACTGTAGAGCTAACTAGCTCGGTTTCTTCAGGTAAAGGGTGGAAACGTCTCCTCTAACCTTGGGGAAGCTTTTAAAAGAGCCAAAAGGGGGAGGGGAAGGGTCAAGACATGAATTCTCATTTTCACCATTAATAGTGAATTTCAGGTAACTGAATTCCCAATGTATTAAGCCCCTTTGTGATCTGAAAAATGCTGGAAACTCTTTCCCTACTCCTGAGGAGTTGAATCCAGCCATCAATGGGGAGATATGTGTGGGTTTCACCTTCCATGTCATTATTGACCCCTCTTTCTCTCTCTTCCTTATTGGAGAGATTGATTTCTGCCACCTTGGATGGCCGGCCATGGCTATTCAACTCCTCAAAACTAATGAGGGGGGATGTATCCAGCCTTTGGAATCAATTGGAGAGGCTCTTGGTATCCATTGGCCATGAATGACCTCCTTTCTCACTTTCTCTCTCCTCTAATAAAGGGAAAAATGGAGCTTTCTCTCTCCTAGTCACGATGGCCGAATTTTGATGATTATTTCAGCCTATAGGCACCCCACTAAACCATATTATTCATGGAAATATGTTTAGCCTAAGGGGAATTGGGCTTGAGCTTGAGTTAGCTCATTCGAGCTAGTTTGACCTATTTCAAGGATTGAGTTGACCATGGTCAAATTGACCATTTTGGGTTGACCCCAATGGGTTCTAGGTGACTCATTCATCGAATATTCTTATTTGACGAATCGTCGAGAATCGTCGACATAACTCAATGTCGTATGCAAGCACAACACTTTAAGTTAAAATTGTTGAGTGGATTTCGACAAACGTGGAAGGGAGTTCGACGAACGGCTTGCTGTATCATTTTGTCGAACGGAGTTCGACGAACATCAAACGAATTTCGGTAAGTTCGACGAACGACTTGCTGTATCATTTCGTCGAACGGAGTTCGAGGAACGTCGAACGGAGTTCGACGAACGTCGAACGGAGTTCGACGAACGGAGTTCGACGAACGTCGAACGGAGTTCGACGAACGGAGTTCGACGAACGTCGAACGGAGTTCGACGAACGTCGAACGGAGTTCGACGAACGGAGTTCGACGAACGTCGAACGGAGTTCGACGAACGTCGAACGGAGTTCGACGAACGTCGAACGGAGTTCGACGAACGTCGAACGGAGTTCGACGAACGTCGAACGGTGTTCGAAGAACGTCGAACGGTGTTCGACGAACGTCGAACGGTGTTCGACGAACGTCGAACGGATTTCACGAGTTCAACGAACGGGGTGTAGTTGACTCTCTCGACGCTTCCTGAAATCTTTGTAAGTAAAATGGCGTTGAGTGCACTCAACGCACCCAATGCCAATCAGTCTAAGGCGTTGAGTGCACTCAACGTACTCTAGGCCCCGAGCCAAGATATTTCTCTAAGTAAAATAGCATTGAGTGCACTCAACGCACTCAACGACATTCAGTCCATAACGTTGAGTGCACTCAACGCACTCAGCGCCCCGAGCCAGGATATTTCTCTAAGTAAAATGGCGTTGAGTGCACTCAACGCACTCAACGCCAATTAGTCCATGGTGTTGAGTGCACTCAATGCCCCGAGCCAGGATATTTCTCTAACTAAAATGGCGCTGAGTGCTCTCAACGCACTCAACGCCAATCAGTCCATGGCGTTGAGTGCACTCAACGCACTCAATGCCCCGAGCCTGAATATTTCTCTAAGTAAAATGGCGTTGAGTGCACTCAACGCACTCAACGTCAATCAGTCCATGGCATTGAGTGCACTCAATGCACTCAATGCACCGTGTCTAGATATTTTCTAAGTAACTTCCTGATCTAAATAGATGCTTCCCGAACCTAAGCCAATTCTCTTGGCTCAAAACGCGTGCGAGAGGCCTAACACGAAATGTGATGTTACACCTTGGAGATCACTTTACCCTTAGTTAGGGCACTTTGCCCATTTTAGGGTTAGGGTTGACTTTGGTCAACTTAACCTTTTTTGTTGGCCTCAATGGGTCCTTGGTGACCCAATGAACCTTCTAAAGGGCTAGGGATGTTGTGGTGGGGTCAAAGAGTCAAGGTGAGGCCCTAAAGTCAAACCCTAGGTTAGGTAATTGGAAAGTGTTGTTTGCAGATCATGGTGATCTCACTTTCATTCCTAGGTTCACTTGGTCTTCTTGGGCTTCCTAGGGTTTTGTCATGAACTAGTCATGACAAAACCACTCCTAGGGGTCTAGTTGTTTGAGGGATATTATATTTCTTATCCTCTCTCACAATCTTCTTTTCTTCCCTCTCCCTTTTATCCTCCCCCCTTTTCTCCTCCTCCCTCTTCTCCTCCCTCACCCCCCGCTTCTCCTCCTCACTTCTCCTATCACCCTAAAACTCTGATGACTCCTCACCATCTACTTCTCCTAGCAAGTCTCATTCTTTTATTAATGAATACTAAAAAGCCATATTAACCTACATACAAAAAACACTTCATATTATATGTTTACGGATCTATTAATACAACAAATAATAATGTAATACTTACAACTTCAGGTTTCGATAGCTTAGCACGTACTTTTGAACATTGCTTATCACTTAGGGCGAGCTTCTAGGGCCCTCGATATAAGCAGGGTCTTACTAACTTAGTGGCTTCCACACCTATAGAGGTATGCTCAAAAAATCATACATATGACAGGAGATATACATGAGTAATTAAAATGACATTTTATTTTACAAAGATAAGTAATATGTGTTTAGTTCTTACCACCAAAATGATATGATATCTTTCGAGCTAACCCAAATTTGTCACCCCCTTAGTAGTAGCAAATGGCTCATAGGAGCAAAATGAGATTTGAGGAATTTATGTATGTCCTTCGGCCAATTAAACTTTCCAAACTCCTCCAACCCTTGGGAATCCAAAACACAGGTTGGTACTTTCAGTCCTTTCAGATAGAAGAACAAAATATCTAAGACATACTTGATCAGAGCATTCACTCGCCTAAGGTCTAAGGTCGATGAGCTCTCCTCAATTGTGAGGTCAGCTAGCTCCTACACCAATTCCTTAAGGATGCAGTTGGCAAGAGGAGTTCTCTCAAATGAAAGTCTCTTTTGTGGTTTGGAAGGCCAAGAATAAATGCAATTTGATCAACAGTCATTCTAACATAAAAATTACCTAGTATAATTGCATTTCTCTTGGGAATGTGTCACACCATGGCCAGATATGCTCGCGTTAGCAAGGTGGCAATGGTAATGCGGTTTGGATCTTTTACAGTACATGCAACAAGAGCAAAAAAAAAATTAAAAAATTACTGATACTTTAATATTTACAGGTATAACTTGTCATAAACACATATATCTCTTGTTTTTACATTTTTACGTGCGACATTGTGCTCTATCATCCGCATCTTCGTGTGTACTTAAAAATATTAGTAGGCTGGTAAACATTTTTGCTTGCCATATCTTAAAGAATAACACATTTATGTATGCAAAACACATTATACCAACATAGTGATATAGCAGAAGCAGTAAGCAAAATAAGCATATCAACATATATTTTTCTTATCGAAAATAGCTCATTTATTAGTTAGCGATTATAGTACACTGGTTGGCATAACCGAAGGTTCACTGCCTTTTCCGGCTCAGTTGGGACTCGTCACGTCTTGCAGCTAGCTAATCTATAGACATGGGTTCAGCTCACACGATATGCGTCCGGGATTAGATCACAAAATAGTCTTTAAGGAGTGCTACTCCCTCCAATTTACATGTCTGCAAACAAACCCACAAAACAGTCTTTAGAAAGCATTACCCCCCTTATATCACTCGAGTCAAATACCAGGCTAACATACTAGTGCACATCACCGCACAATATTATGATAAAGTTCAAAGTAGTCATCATATTACCCCAACGCATTTTGAATTATCTTTATCTATCGCAAACTGGTCAATTATTACTCGGGGATCAGTCTGATAGAAAACGACCACGGTGAACTGATCTTATAATAACGTCGGTTCGACCTCACGAAAATTTTATGTGCGGAATTATTTCCATTAATATTATATTTTTTTCATAATATCATGCAATGAAGCATCTCAAATTATCCACATTGGTCGCAACTGCCCATGATCAGTGGTCGTAAAGGACTCAATTTATCTGAAATAATATTGGTTCGACCTCATGATAGTTTAGTATGTGTAAATAAATTATTAAATATTATATTCTTGCATGGTAATTAGCATAGCATTTCCACATTATCAATATGCATGTAATTTACAACTCCGGACCTCATTATCATTTGAAATTTTGAATACAAACGACTCAACCAATTGTCATGTCTAGTGAGTCGTCATAATTATTTCGACAATATTTAGGTATAAAATTTGTCGGCAAAGACTACGAGAAATAATAACTAGCGAGATATAAATTCTCCAATATTTTTCACATACCTCAATCTTCATGCTCTCAAATCTTATCTTTGAACCTCATCTTAGCAAAGTCGACACTTCTGTAGAAATTTGGCAGAACTCAGGCCCCTAATTGCGTGCACGCAAAAAAAATTATTTTGGCGTCGCTTTTGCTGCACCTACGAAGGCTTCGTCACAAGACGTGGCCAAAAACTAGTTCTCAAGCCCCTCCCGGAGTTTCCCAAAAATTCGGCAGCGATCTGAAACTTTATCTCTCCTCCCTAACATCTCTCTATTTCTCGGCTATTGAAATGAGTAAAGTAGCTCAATAGATGGGTATTTATAAGGATTTCGCAACGCCACTAAAATCACATCAATTTGAGTTTTTTAGCTCCCAAAAACACGGAAAAACTGAATCAAGCCAAATAGGTCGCTTTTAGCCTCTCAGATGGGTGACACGTGGCTCGTACAGGCGTCGTTGGGCGACAATTCAGGCAGCCACGGGCTGGGCATGCGTAGGTTCGTGCCCAACATACGCTGCAGGTCAAATGTGGGTCGCCAAACGGGCAGGCATTTGACCCGTGTGTGGCCTGCGTGTGGCCCGCACGCGTGGCCTACGTGTGGCCCGCGTGCGTGACTTTCACCTGGGATGCCACGTGGCGTTGACAAATGTCATGTGGCGGCACGAGAAGTTCTCTCCTCTTTTTGGTCATTTTGAGTCACTTTTAAGTCCCAAAAATTATGAAAATACCTACCTTATAGGGTTTTCGACGTTCCAAACCCGATTTCGACCTCCATTTCGCCATATTATGAATGGTTATTTCCTAAATTATACTTTTCTCATACGTGCCCCAATTTTGACAAATAAAATATGTATTTAATAGATTTCAAAATTTCGAGTCTATTGGCAGGCACAGTTCCCCGAAATTCGCATTAGTTGAACCAAAATTACAGTTTTTCGTATGAACTTTGATTTTGACAAATAATATGTCGATCCTTATATAATTCGACGTTCCGAGTCCATTGGCGGACTCCGTTTCTCAAGATTCGTGCTGGTTGGGCGAAATTTGCACTGATTGCACCAAAAACCACACATTTTTACGAACTTCGATTTCGATAAATAATGTCGATTCATATGTTTTTTTAACATTCTGAGTGTAATCATGGACTCGGTTTTCTAAGTTTCGGCTCTGTTTGATAATTAAATTCTCAAATGTGAATATTAATCCATAATCAATATTATTTAATGTTAATCGTGATTAAGTAATTATATGTTATTCCGAATATAATATATAAGAGGAATATTTTGTTGGATATCAAACATATTCAATAAACAAAGAACACGGATATCAAGGAGAGTGTCTTTGAATTCTTAGAAGAGAACATCCACCAAGAGTTTTGATTAATATAGATTATAATTGAAAATATCAGACAGGAACATGAAATTTTACGAGTGGAAACAACTTTATGGTTAGAAGACAAAAAATTATAACCGGAAACAATGTGAAAACTACTACTTTATTGAATGTATCAAAAAATGAACTGCCTGGCAGAGAAAATCTCAGCATTGTTACTGAAATGTATCAAAAAATGAACTGCAAAGTGTATATTTGTATATTATATCTTCAAGTTAGAAGAAACTTAAGTGATTTTGGCGTCAGAGCACTACCTGGCAGAGAAAATCTGCAGGTTGACACGAATTGAACAGGAGAGAGCGAGCTGTTCAGAATGGGGGAAGAAAGAAAACCCTAGTAATGGTGTCCTGCTGGCTGCTGTTCGACTGCAATTCTCGAGCTAAAACCCTAGAAATGGCATTGTGGAGCGTGAAACGGGCAGAAGAGATAAAAATTTTGAGTTTCAAAAAAAAAGTGGACCCCGTGAACTTAAGGACTATTTAAATGTGCACAGGAGAAAGGTGCTCAACTATACCCAACAAAAAGCCTCTCTCCCTTTCCTCCGTTGTAGTTGCCTCTTGCTTTTTTTTGTAATCCAAATTATGTGCCAAGTCCCACCCCCAGCCCTCCCTCTACTATTGCAGCCGCCACTTAACATTTCAAAATTTTTAAAAACGGAATTAGCAAGGTCGCCTTTTAAAAAAACTTCAAATGTTAAGGCGGCTACCGCAATGGTGATGAAACTTATTAGGTCTTGTTAAGGCTGAGATATTATTGATTGCTGCATATGAATATCTATGAATTTTGTGTGCAAATAAACATGAGAGAACTACACAAGGACCATCAGGCTCTTGGTTGTCTTAGCTAGGACTTGTGGAGAATGAGGCATGTAACACTCCTACTGAGTTTAACATCAATTGTAAGTTCGACCGACACTTGTGACATGAAGCAACAATATAAAAATAAGTACGTAGCAGTAAAATCTAAAGTACACAATGAAAATTTAAAAAATTGGAGTTAGGATTAAAGGAAAATCTTAATAATTGTTTCATAGAGTTTGTTACATATAAATACATAATTAAATGATACAAGAATTCTTAAAGGAAAACAAATTAAAAGTAGACATCTTTGGGAGCTTATCCTAAGCATATCTTCCTGTCCATGATTCCTGAAAAGAAATGTTCAAAAACAGGACCAATCCAACTAGTTAGTAAGAAAAACTATTCATTATAATGGCAATAAAAATAACTTGAATAAAATATGTCTGCATGGTATTAAATACATTTTATATTAATTAAATGTATTTTTTGATTCTATGCATGATTTTTAATAAAAGTAGTTGAACTAAAAATATGCGTGATGTTAAGCTCAATTTTCTTTTTAATTTTGAAATCATTAATTATAAGGATTCTAGATTTTAGCTTGCATTTGGAATTGTGATGTCTTGTTTTTTCTCATATTTTCATTCTTAGTTAATTAGATTCTAATTCACGTTCTAGCATATCTCCCTGCCTGTGATCTCTGAAAAGAAATGTTCAAAAACAGGATCAATCCAACTAATTAGTAAGAAAAACTATCCATTCTAATGCCAATAAAAATAACTTGAATAAAAATAAGTTTGCATGCTATTAAATACATTTTATACTAATTAAATGTATTTTTTGATACTATTCATGATTTTTAATAAAAGTACTTGAACTAAAAATATGCTCTATTTAGTGATGTTAAGCTCAATTTTCTTTTTAATTTTGAAATCATTAATTATAAGGATTCTAGATTTTAGCTTGCATTTGGAATTGTGATGTCGTGTTTCTTCTCATATTTTCATTCTTAGTTAGTTAGATTCTAATTCACGTTCTAGCGATTCGAGTCTCTGCTAACAAACATAGGTTTTTAGTGTCTCTCGGTCACAGACACGGGCTCGTTGGTCTGATAAACTCTGAGTTAGATAGTGTCTTTATCTCTCACAAGAGAAAACCTCGGTCATGTCTCATAATTATCTTTTATTGGTGTTGTTGCGACCAACTCAACGCTCCTGGTATACCAGACTAAATTATGTCATCTTAGACAGTGGTGCGGTTGAGTACACACATTCATTGAATAAGTAAAAAAACAAAGAGACGATTTTAACATGGAAAAATCTCTCAACCGGGTAAAAACCACGTGACTGGTTCGGTGCCGGTCAAACTTCACTATTGACAGTAGTTTACATATTGTTGGTGAAATTGATGACGACATGCCGCTTATTGTTACAGCTTGGAGATGATAGGGATTGCAGGTACGTTCGGTGGGCAACAGGCCACTGCACGCAAAGCTCAGTTCCTATCACTTTTGGGTGGTGGTGAACTCCCTTAATGCTATGTGGCTGGCGAGCACTGCGGCAGGATTCGTAGAAATGCATCGGTGGGAGCTTGCAGAGTGCCACACACATAGGAGGCCACTTGGAGTGGTCGGCTCGACGTCTTCTTCCTTGAGGCATTGTGGACTTATGTGAATTCTCAGGTGGCTTGATGGGAGAAGGTAACTCGTAGGAGGATTTTGACGGAGCTCTGACTTGAGAAAAAAGAAAGCAGGAGAAGAGAAAGTTAGAAATGAGAGGGGGTCTGAGGTCTTATTTATAGACCCCAAAAGTGATTACGGTGGTTACGCGGCTATATGCACACTGTAACTACCCAAATTACTGGGTGAATGCCACAAAATGTATAGTTTTGACTATATGTTATTTACATAATATTTGTTGCATGCAACCCATAATTAAACGAATAATCCTCCCACTAATCACGATGGTTGCATAGGTGGTTATGCGCCTAACATACGACATCGATCGTGACAGGACAATTGGACGATGGAAGGGGGCCGCCATCGATAGCTCATGGGCGACCGACCGACCACCCCTAGAGGAGGAGGTGACAGTCACCTCTAGTGGGGGCGGCGGAGATCATCTCTAGTGGGGGCGGCGCCGTCGCCGGCCTCCCCTGGCGGGGGAGGCGGCGCTGACCGCTCCTAATAGGAGTGGCGGTGGTCGTCCCTTATGGGGGTGGCGTCGGACGCTCCTAAGAGGGCGGCGACGTTCTCCCCTTGCTGGGGCGGGGCCGATGGCCTGTGGGCGCCCTTTGCGGGGATGGAAGCGGCCGCCCTTTGCGGGGATGGCGGCGGCCGCCCTTTGCGGGGATGGCGGAGGCCGCCCTTTGCGGGGATGGCGGAGGACGCCCTTTGCGGGGATGGCGGCGGCCGCCCTTTGCGGGGATGGCGGCGGCCGCCCTTAGCTGGTCGGGGCCAACTTCTCCTAAGGAGGCGGTGACAGCCGCCCTTGCGGGGGCGGCGCCAATCGCCCCTCAGGGGCGGCGGAGGCCGCCCCTAGCGGGTCGGAGGTAGCAGCGGCCGTCCCTAGCGTGGGAGGCGGTCAGCCGCCCCTTATAGGAGTGGTGATGGCGGTCGGCCGTCTGCAGGTAGTTGCTAGGCGGTGCACGCAGTGGGATTCGTGTGCAGGCCGCGCATGGAATCAGGCGTGTCAATCACGTGCGCGATAGTTAGTTTCATGATTCCGCCAAGTTAGTGAGGACCATGAATGATGGGATTTTGGCACCCTACTTTTCCCCATATAATTTACCTTGGTCGCATCAAGTGTTTCATTAATCCCTTACCCTTTTGTTAGGGATGACATGACTAAACATAAGATAACACTCACATATGAGTGCAATCTTAAACTATAAATTTCATCTTGTTTTTTGTCTTATGGCATGTAGCATTAACCATATAAATTTCATCTTGTTTTTTATTTTATGGCACGTCGTAGCATTAACCATATTAACATTCTAAATTAACTATGTTGTGATACTAAATTCTTGTGTTCATAACATTCACATATTTGTGAACGACGTATGAGGAATGTCAGGGGGGATGCATTCATATATGATGATACCTCGAGAAGGCGTCAAGGAAGCTCTTGACGGAAAAACCAACAACATAGTCCACTAGAGAATCTATCTATGGTATGGGGTAATAATCTTTGGGGAACGCTTTTTTGAATCTCGTGAAATCAACACACATTCTCCACTTCTTGTTGGCCTTGCAAACCATTACAACGTTGGAAACCCACTTTGGGTATTGAATTTCCTTGATGAAGTTCTCGTTGAGGAGTTTGGAGACCTCCTGAATTAGCTTGGCGAGCATGAAGGCTACAACTTGTTTATTTTGCTTTATCAACTTATGGTCAGGGTTGATGTTGAAGCAGTGATAGACAATGTCAGGGCTCACTCCAGGCATGTCTGTTGTCGACCATGCAAAGATATCGTTGTTGTCGAGGAGACATTGGATCAATAATGCTTTTTTACTGTTCTCTCAGTTTGGTGTTTATGGGTACAATTTTGTCTCTGTCTCCTTCGGAGACTAGAACTTGTAGAACATCTTGTGATCCCTCCAAGTGAGTGTTGTCCACTGCTATATATGTTTATCATAACGAGACTTGCTACGGTCTCCCCGGGTTCATCTATAAAAAAATTCTCTGAACTAGTGATCGCAACCTCCTCATAGGTGTTTTCCTAAGGGAAAACACTTTCGAGTGCATTTTCCCAAGCGGGATGGTCTCGGGCCCGGGAGGACTCAGTCGATGTTCGCTCATTGTGGTGATTTCTCTAATTACTTGATATAATGGTCTTGTGTTTGAACTACGGGTGCAAAAAGGGGCTTCAACCTCCACACCCTACCACGTACCTCTCAAAAAGTTGGGGACATTAGGAAATGCAAGCAACTGGATACTGGTCACGATGAGTTGGGGCAAATAGATGAGAGCAGAGGGGGTTAGAGGAACAGGATGTTGCAAGCGGCTACACCAGATATGACCCGCAATGATAAATACCACTTGTTGCGGGCAATATTATATCTTTAAAGATATTATTACAAATCCGTTACAAGTGAAAGACAAACAACGTCTAGGTGTTGTTCTGAATTAGAGAGTTCATATCTTCATTAATGACTTCTTTCCAGAGTAATGAATCTCTTGATCTTATCACTTTCTTATAGTTGGATGGATCATCCTCAACGTGGTAAGTGAAAGAATCACTACTGAACGTTATGAGATTTCTCTCTCTGTCACAGAAGTCATCTTAGAATCTAGGTCATTATTGTCTACTGGAACTGAATAGGAGGTGCTCGGTACTGATTCAAGATCTTCTCCAGTATTAGTTGTTTGTATACTTAGGAGTGACAAGTTTTTATCATTAAGAAATTTATTTTCAAAGAACACTGTATCACTAGATTTTATAATTATATTATCAGAAATATTAAAGAATCTATCTGCAGCACTATCTTCAGCGCAATCAAGGTAGTGAAAGTTATTTAACTCAAGGTTAGCTAATCACCTAGAGAGAGGGTGAATAGGTCTTTAAATTTTTATCAGTTCTTTTGCTGATTTTTAACTTATACTATCTAGAGCTTATCCTTAGCACCTATAATTAAAACAAAAAACAAGCACACATCAAACACAAGGATTTATAGTGGTTCCCCAATTGGGTACATCCACTTTCCATCCCACCTACCCAACTGATTTGTTGGACTAGGCACAAACTCCACCAAAATGCTCCTCGGAGCTTACACCTCAGGCCCTCAGCCTATTACAAAGATTCTTCACAGAATCCAACTCAAAACTACAATGGTTCCTACCTCAGAGCCCTGCAGGACTCCTACAGCTCAGTGATCCACTGATCATCTACCTCAGCCTTATTTTTAAGGCTAATAACTCAGGCTTTTCAGCCCTACAGCTTCAAGCACACTGCCCTACTCTCAGAGTGCTGCAACACTCCTACAACTCAGTACCCCAACCAGGTACCTACAGCTCATCCTCCTCCAAGGCCTACAACTCAGTGACACACTTGTCACCTACAACTCAGTGACTCTCCAGTCACCTACCTAAGGCACAAGGCCCTACACTGAGGCTGGGAGGACAACCCTACCTCAGATCCACACTTGGATCCTACCTCAGAGAGCAGCACTCTCCTACCTTACGCAATTAAGCCCTACAGCTCAGATCCACACTTGGATCCTACCTCAGTACCCCAACAGGGCACTTACCTCAGTGATTAATTAGTCACCTACCTCAGGCACAAAGTGCCCTACACTCAGATTCAGATAAACTGAATCATTTAGGAAAAGAATACAAAATAGTTTAAGAAAAATAAACAACTGACTCAGAGATTAAATCTTTGAGTCTACGTTGCTGGACTGAGCAGATTTCAGTCCAGCACACTTGTTGTAGAAGGAATAAGTCATCTTCTACAACTATCTTTTTTTTGCTGCACAGAAGAGCAGCAACTAGCTTGCTGAATGGTAGAATCAGCTTTCCTGTTCTTGGAAGAACTATCTTTCTGAGCTTGAAGAGCTCAGCTAACTTCCTTTTCCTTGGCGGCTATCCCTGCTGGACTTTAGCTTTCAAGTTTGGTGAAGAAGATGATGTCCATCCGCCTTTCTGTATTTTTTTTTATTCTGTTCAATCTCTTTCGTTTGTTGTTCGTTGCCTTAATCCCTTTTCATTTTTCTTTTTATATCCGTTGATTTGAATCAACAACACACTTGTATGTGGGCCCCAACCAAGGTTTGGTGAGCCTGACCTCTTTCAGAAAAGTTAAGGCAGCTTTCGACGCCGCTGCAGCTTTCCCGCAACGGCTACATGTGAGTTGACTTTGATGACGTCAGCAAAGGTCATCATCATCTGGACTTAGAAAATATTCCAGAAATCCAAGAAGCGCTAAGTGATGTTAAATCACTCAACGTCATCTGTCTTGGCTCTCAGCGCTTCTAGACTTGCAAATTTTCTCTGGATTTGTCTCAGCGGTTCTGTCTTAGCGGTCTCAGCGGTTTCTTTTTAATTGTCTCATCGCTTCCTTCTTCATTAGAAGCGTTGAGTGAACATGCTTCACTCAACGCTTCTATACTTAGAGAAATTCAGCTAGTTTTGTCTCAGCGCTTCCTTCTTCATTAGAAGCGTTGAGTGAACCTGTTTCACTCAACGCTTCTGAACTTAGAGAAATTCAGCCAGTTTTGTCTCAGCTATCTCAGCAGTCTCAACGCCTTCTTCTCAGCTATCTCAGCTGTCTCAGCGGTCTCAATGCCTTCTTCTTAGTTATCTCAGCGGTCTCAGCGCTTTTTGCCTTAGTCAGTTTCTCTGGCTTTAGCTGTGTTCTACGATCTGTGTGCTGAGCTCGACAAACTCTGATCTTCTCAACGGTCTCAACGCGTTTTGCCTTAGTTGATTTTTCTGGCTGTAGCTTAACAAGTGTTAAGCTGAGTTCGACGATTTGTAAGCTGAGCTCGATGAATTGCAAGCCGAACTCAATGAACTTCAAGCTGAGCTCGATGAAATTTGAAATCTGAACTCTTGTGCTTATCCCACAGAAAGTTAAGTTGAGCTCGACGACCAGCGAGCTGAGCTCGACGAACTTCGAGCTGAGCTCGATGAAATTTGAGTTTACTACCAAACTCATTTTCTTCACCTGTCCAACCATGGACTACCTGCATGCATGAATTAAAGTACACATCAAATACATTATGCTTCTTAACATGATTGGTGATGCCCCTTCAAATCCTGAGAAACATTGTATGACACAATTCCCAATAATCTCCCCCTATTTGAAGAAGACATAACACTCATCCATGCTAAGGTGCATCAACACAAGAAATATCATGATAGTTCTAATGATAACATTATCATGAAAACTAGTCAACCCAGTACTGGATAACTCCCCATGGATGAGATGACTTACCACTATGATTGAAAGATCAATGGTACGTGTGAATTATTAATCATTGACAATGTGATAGTATGATTAACAACCAAAACTTTATTAATCATTAATTAGATAAACATTATGATCAAGATAAAACTAATCATTAGCTAATTTAGATATCTTTAGTCAAACTGTAGTAGATAAAATTTGTGATTATAAGATATCTGTCAAGGAATAGCTTATTTATCAACCACATACATGTAAGTGAAAATTTCATGCACATTTGTCACATCAATGTAATCAGACCCAAAACATATTCATTTGCTTGATAGAAATTTGAAATTTTTACACTGTTGAGATTCATTACAAAACATAGATTAGATAATTTTTAAATAAGATTAAGTCTTGTAGTCTTCTATCAGCTATTCTTTGATGAACTTGCAGCAACATCCTTGGTTGCTGCAGTGTTCTTCAAGTTTTCTACTTTGTTCTTCTAACTCTTGAAGTAGAGGAATGACTTTGGAATATATCTGGAAGGCATTTTCTTGGGGTTGCTCTTCCCTACTAGATTCTCTTTGAATACTCTTTCCCTTAGTGAATTTCTTTCTAGATGTTTTATCCATTCCTCAGAAGAATATACACTATCAATATTCTTTAAAATTTGTTCATGGCTTACCCAAGCATTGATAATGATGGATTCAGATGCATCACTTAGCTGTTCATAGTCTAGATCATCTCTGTTCTCAGCTCTCCTCTTTGACATGAACTCTTCAGCCATTTGAGTTCCTTCCCTCTTTCTTCTAGCAGCAATTTGTGCATCATGTGCGATTCTAGCTTGTGTTGGGAAGTCTAGGTCATTTGGCCTCTTTCTGTCCAGGAGGGGCATGTGTAGTGTCACCCTGGTGCATTGAATTACATTGAAGGCTTGATCTTCAATGATTGTTGTTGTCTTAGCATAGCTACTCTCCCTCTTTCTGCCTTCTTCAGAGATGGCATTTTGCAGTAAGGTGGTGTTGTCTTCATTCTTGCTTGATATAGAGTTGGATATTCTTTCATTGTCAGCAAGCAGCTCATCTTTCAGAAGTATTGCCTCCTTCATAGATTGGAAGACAACATTGGTGATATGCTGATTTACATGATATGCTGCACTCTTGATTACCTCATCAGTTGTACTTACATAATTCTTGACATATCATATGTCAGCTGTAGAGAGTTTTTGGCCTGTGTGCAGGGATTGCATGAGGGTGGTCAGTTTGATGTCAGCAGTTCCAGCCCTGTCACACTAGGTGGTGACCTGTTTGTTTAAGTGAGTGATTTCTTCTTTATTTTCATTGACTTTGGTTGTCAAGTCATCCCTCGGTTTGACAACTAATTGATCGACATACTCCTTGAGGGTTGCGGTCTGAGCGTCCAAGAGTGCTTTGATTTGATTTAGAAATTCCTCATTGGAGATGAGGGTAGATGAAGTATTACTCATAGGAGGAGGTACAACATTCTGAGCAGGGATTTGAGAAGGATCCCCATCAACTACAGTACTTATAGTAGGAAACATTTCCTTAGCTAAAGTTGTATTAACACTACTAATTTAGAGAGTGTGGGTATTACCTGTAGTGGGTGTAGACTCAACTATTCTGTTGACAACTTGATTCAAGTTTGTCAGATCCATCTGATTATGCTCCCCCTCAGATTGAGCATCCTTCTCTGGGCTTGATCTATCAAGATAAGTATCTAAAGCTTTAGGAGGCTCATGGTTATCTTCTGTCATATCTGTCGCATCCTCTGCAGCAACTTCTTCCTCATTGCCAATCTTTGACATTTGTCCTGACCTAGGACTGACATGAATTTTTTCAACATGCACTATAGTGTCCTAGATTTGAATGTTTGCAGAGGATTGACTGAGTGATAAGTCAACCTGTAGACCAATGTCAGCTTGAGAGGATGATCCAAGCTCAGGTTCAAGGTTGGAGGTTCTTTCTTCCTTAGTAGGTTTCTTTCTTGTGCCCTTAGAGGAGTCTTTTATTGATGAAGGTTGGCTCATTGGTAAGACCCTAGTGAATCTGTCCAGAGTCTTTATATCCATTCTCTTTAGGTAGTGAATCTTCACCTCATGTTTCTGTTTGAAGGTATCAGGATAAGTGTTCACTAGGTATAAGGAAAGAATTCTACCCATGTTTGGAGAGGGTATATAGTCTACTACTCTCTAATAGATGAGAGAAGACTATGAGGTCTTTCTATTCAGGATAATTCTGGTCATGACATTAAACATGGACTTAGAGACAGTGTCATGAGATCCAGGTTTGCAGATAAGGACTTTCCCTACAATATCTGCTAGCAATTTGCCTCTCTGATTGAAGAATTTTCTTTTAAAAGACCCAGATTTGGCCTCATTGTATCCACACCATCTGAGGGCACTGTCTCTGTCCGTGACAGCGAGCTCTTCTTCCTCACTAGGGTTGACAGAGGGTATATGAAGGGTCTTTTCTAGTCTCTTAGAGTTTATTTTTATTTTGATATCATCAATCTTAGATTTAAGAGAGTTCTGAGAGGAAGACACTTTAATGTTTGAGAAGAATTCAACTAACTCCTTTTTAAAAATGGTGGAAGGTTCGACAGGGCGTACTCCGGGCCTGTGATTTCAATCATCCTTATTACTGCTTTAATCTCTGGAGAGGTATGATTGAATCCATCCCTCACAATTTCGTATCCTTCTTGGATCTCCTTGATGACATTTGGCGCCATTGTTCTAGTGTGGCAAGACGCTGAGAGGGTTTCAGTCTCGACGGATAGGGTTAAGACTTTTAAAGAGTGGAGTGGCTTTTCGTCTCTTGTCGCCTTTCTATTTATACCAAAAGGGTTCAATTATCAATAAAGAATTTTTAGCCTAAAACTTATACATTTCGTTTTAACCGGTTGCGTTACGCTTCCTGTTGTGAGCCAGGTGATTTAGTGTTTTGATTCTTCTACCTCTCAGCTTTTCTTCTACTTATTCACCGCATATTTAATTTGTGGCTTCCCTCACTGATTGGATGTACAATCTATTTGACTTAATAAAAATTATAATAATTTAAAATAGAAGGGGACCTAACATGTTAATGAGTCAGTTCTATTGGCATTCCAATTTATGCATTGTTTTACCTTAAAGCTTGTTAATAAGATATTTAACTTTTAGAATAAAGCCTATAAAAATTAACAATGTAGATAATTGAATTACTGTTTTCTATTTGGTGTGCTTGATTAGGTTCAGTCTGAGCACATCTAACGTAACTATCAATTAGCAAACTTAATCTTTATATAGTAGAGAGAGACTTACCTGGAGGCTTGCTTCCTCTAGCTTTTGAGGATTACATTCTTGACAGCCTCAATCTTAATTTGTTGCTTTTCCTAGAGAATATTCTTAGAGCAACTATCCTGTCTCAGATATTTTCTTGGAACAGCCATTGTCCAAATACCAAGTCTTAAGTGGACAGGTACTTGGACTATCATGTAAAATAAAGTTCATTTACCCTTAGGCACCCAATGATAACTGGGTCCTAGGTTCTTGTTAGCATCAAAAAACTTTTGCCCAACTCTTTTCCTGGGCTGAGCACCATTATGTCCACTAGTCACATTCAGATTATGTCAATAATCAATGGCAAAGTGACTCACTTTCCCACAGCACCAATATTTATAAATGTTGTATCTTCTCTTTAGGCCAGCACAAACTTGTTGTCCATGAGAGAAGTGAGCAACACCAGACTTTGCTGGATGAGCATTGCATGATGCTGCCCCTTCTTCCTGAGTGAAGGTGCTGATGGACTAAATGCAGCTGGTCCAGTATGGGCCTGATGTATTTTTGGAGTCTGTCATCTAGTGGACTCTCTCATTTCCTTAGATAAAAGATATTTGGATCTAAATCTAAAGATCTTCTCCTAAACTTTGTGGCTAGAGTGGACAGTATCACTCTTTTTTGGATCATGTGCCTTCACCCCACTGGTGGAGCACACATTTGATTGATCCTTCTGGAGTGGCACAAACTTGACAGTTTTAGAAGGTGAATTTGCTTTCTAAAATACTGTCCTCTTATCAGGGAATTTAGATTTGAAATGATGATTGATGTGATTAATACTCAGCTTCCCAGGGACTGGGTAAGTTGTAGCTTTTGGCAACTGACCCTGTGACTGAGAATGGTTAATCACAATCCCCAATCTCTCAGTGAACTTTTGTTCCAGATATCTAATATGTTTTTTCTTCTCTTCCAGAAGCAAAGTCTGACACTCAAGACTTTTTTTGAGTTCAGACACATCATGACTTTTCTTATAGAACTCAATAGATTTATTGTTATAAAGAGTTTTATAAGGCATTAGAACTTCTATCTCCTTGGCTTGCCTTTTGGTAAGAATTCTGCTCTTCTTTAGAGCATCTCGGAGTAGTCCACACTTGTCAATCAATTGAATGACATCAGTCTTAGATTCTGAGCAATCTTTATCATAGGATGAAGATGCACCAGTATCTGGACTGGTCTCATAGTCATAGGAAGATGCAGAATTGAAAATAGGTTCTACCTTGATTGATTCTGAATCTCGCCAACTTCTTCTTCAGTCATTGTCATCAAACCATGACATCCATAGTCTTCTTCATCCTCCTCATTATCACTGTCTGAGTGTAACAGATGGGCCCTGATTTCTATCCTGGCAGCAGGATATTCCTCCTCTTCTCCTGGATCTGCAGCAACAGATATCAGCCCTATATAGGCTTCTTCCTCTTTATCTTCAGAATCTGAGGATGAAGAATCTGTTCAGTTTCTCTCCTTCTCAGCCACAAAGGACTTCTCATTTTTCTTGTCCTTGTGGTGATGGTGATGTTTTTCTTCTTATTCTCATCTTCTTCCTTTCTTTTGACTAGGCAGTCAGCAATGACATACCCAGCCTTGCTGCAACAATAACAGATGACATTAGAAGAAATCTGTTTACTAGTTTTAGGGACATACCTGTCATCCTTGGATGACTTCCTGTGATGAGAGGATGAAGATGGCCTGCTCCTCCAGTCCTTCTTCTTTATGAACTTCTGAAATTGCCTGGAGAAGGCAGCTATATCTTTATCAGACATGTGATTGTCTGATGAGTTTGGTTCAGAATTTTCTAAGCTAGATTCAGCTTCCCTCATTGATGGTGAGGAAGTCTTTCTTCTGTTTCTTCTTAAGACTTCTGCCTTGAGCCACAGACTTGTCCTTGGACTTGAATTGGCTGCTCTTCTCTTCTTCTTGTCGAGCAACCAGTTGCATTTCATAGGACAACCGCTTTCCTAAGAGTGTTGGTGGAGGAGTGTCTGCTAGCTTAGCCATTTCCCTAATGGCACAGATCTTGGTATCCCAATCTCTAGTGAGAGATCTAAGGAACTTGTCATTTAGCTCATAGTTGCTGAAGATCCTACCATAGGTTCTTAGTTCATTGACTGTCCTAAAGAACCTTTCAAAACAATCAGCAACTTTTTCAGACTTGCTTTGCCTGAAGGCCTCATACTCTTGATTGAACATGAACTTTCTATCATCTCTAACTTCCACAGAGCCTTCCATGTAGACCACAAGGGTGCCCCACATTTCCTTAGAAGTCTTGCAGTGTACAAGATTTTGGAAGGTTGGGTCATCAATGACACTATCTATAATATTTTGTGTCATTTTGTCCATGGTGGACAGAATCACTTCATCTCTATCCATTTCAGAATATGTCTTACGCATTCTCACAGTAGAATTTATGGTGGAAGCCTTTGTGGGGATAAAAGGACCTTTCACTACTGTTACATAGATCCTAGGGTCAGATGCTTCCATGAACAGTCTGACCCTTTGCTTGCAAAGGCCAAATCCTTCCTTCCTGCAAATGGGCAACTTCATGGTCCATAGCTCCTTATAGTTCATTCCAGACCCCATAATCTTATCTTATAACTAACCTTGGAGGAATACTAAGATTGTTAAATCCTTTTTGAGTAACCTTCCTCTGATACCACTTGAAAGTTATTTAACTCAAGGTTAGCTAATCACATAGAGGGGTGGTGAATAGGTCTTTGAATTTTTATAAATGCTTTTGCTGATTTTTAACTTATATTATCTAGAGCTTGTCCTTAGCACCTGTAATTAAAACAGAAAACAAACACACAACAAACACAAGGATTTATAGTGGTTCTCCAATTGGGTACATCCACTTTTCCTTCCACCTATCCAACTGATTTGTTGGACAGGCACAAACTCCACCAAAATGCTACTCAGAGCTTACACCTCAGGCCCTCAGCCTATTAGACAGATTCTTTATAGAATCCAACTCAGAACCACAAGGGTTCCTACCTTAGAGCCCTGTAGGACTCCTACAGCTCAGTGATCCACTAATCACCTACCTCAGCCGTATTTCTAAGTCCTACAACTCAGGCTCTTCAGCCCTACAACTTCAGGCACACTACCCTACTCTCAAAGTGTTGCAGCACTCCTACAACTCAGTACCCCAATCAGTTACCTACAGCTCAGCCTCCTCCAAGGCCTACAACTCAGCGACACATTTGTCAACTACAGCTCAGTGACTCTCCAGTCACCTACCTCAGTCACAAGGCCCTAGACTCAGGCTGGGAGGACAGCCCTACCACAGATCCACACTTGGATCCTACCTCAGAGAGCAACACTCTCCTACCTCAAACAATTAAGCCCTACAGATCAGATCCACACTTAGATCCTACATCAGAACCCCAACATGTCACTTATCTCAGTGACTAATTATTCACCTACCTCAGGCACAAAGTGCCCTACACTCAGATTCAGATAAACTGAATCCTTCGAAAAAAGAATACAAAATAGTTTGAGAAAAATAAACAACTGACTCAGAGATTAAATCTCTGAGTCTACCTTGCTGGACTGAGCAGATTTCAGTTCAGCACACTTGCTGTAGAAGGAATAAGTCCTCTTCTACAACTATCTCTTTTCTATTGCACAGAAGATGGTAAAATCAGCTTTCCTGTCCTTAGAAGAACTATCTTGCTGAGCTTGAAGAGCTTAGCTAACTTCCTTTTCCTTGGCGACTAACCCTGCTGGACTTTAGCTTTAATGCTTGGTGGAGAAGATGATGTACAACCGCCTTTCTGTATTTTCTTTATTCCGTTCAATCTCTTTCGTTTGTTGTTTGTTGCCCTAATCCCTTTTCATTTTCCTTTTTATATCTGTTGATTTGAATCAACGACACACTTGTATGTGGGCCCCAGCCAAGGTTTGGTGAGCCCCACCTTCTTCAGAAAAGGACAAGGCAGCTTTCGGCGCCACTGCAGCTTTCCCGCAACAGCTACATGTGAGTTGACTTTGATGATGTCAGCAAAGGTCATCATCATCTGGACTTAAAAATTATTCAAAAAATCCATGAAGCGTCTAGTGATGTTAAATCACTCAACGCCATCTATCTTGGCTCTCAGCGCTTCTGGGCTTGCGAATTTTCTCTGGATTTGTCTCAGCGGTTCTGTTTCAGCGGTCTCAGCGATTTCTTTTTAATTGTCTCAGCGGTTCTGTCTTAGCGGTCTCAGCGGTTTCTTCTTAATTGTCTCAACGCTTCCTTCTTCATTATAAGCGTTGAGTGAACCTACTTCACTCAACGCTTCTGGACTTAGAGAAATCTAGCTAGTTTTTTCTCAGCGCTTCCTTCTTCATTAGAAGCGTTGAGTGAACCTGCTTCACTCAATGCTTCTGGACTTAGAGAAATTCAACTAGTTTTGTCTCAACTATCTCAGCGCTCTCAACGCCTTCATCTCAACTATCTCAGCTGTCTCAACGGTCGCAACGTCTTCTTCTCAACTATCTCAGCGATCTCAATGCTTTTTTCCTTAGTCAGTTTCTCTGACTTTAGCTTTGTTCGACGATCTGTGTGCTCAGCTCGACGAACTCTGCTCTTCCAAGCGGTCTCAGAGCTTTTTGCCTTAGTTGATTTTTCTGGCTTTAACTTAACAAGTGTTGAGCTGAGTTCGACGATTTGTAAGCTGAGCTCGACGAATTGCAAGTTGAGCTCGACGAACTTCAAGCTGAGCTCGACGAAATTTAAAACATGAACTTTTGTGCTTATCCCACGGAATGTTGAGTTGAGCTCTACGACCAGCAAGCTGAGCTCGATGAACTTCAAGCTGAGCTCGAGGAAATTTGAGTTTACTACCAAACTCATTTTTTCACCTGTCCAATCATGGACTACCTGCATGCATGAACTAAAGCACACATCAAATACATTATGCTCCTTAGCATGATTGGTGATGTCCCTTCAAATCCCGAGGAACATTGTATGACACAATTCCCAACAAGTAGGCACATGTATTGGTCCTAGGTCCAATCTTAGACATTCTAGGGTCGGAAACCCTAACATAAGCTATACAACCACAAGTCTTAAGTCTACTTATATTTAGAGGTCTCCTGAACCAAAGTTCGTATGGTGTAACCTCTAACTTAGCATGAGAGACTTTATTTAGAATGTGATTTGCAGTTAAGACTGCTCCCCCCAATAAGCATTAGCCATGTCAGCAGTCAAGAACATGTAGTTTAACATTTTTATTAACGTTTTATTCTTTTGCTCAACTATACCATTTGCTTGGGGTGAGTAAGTAGCAATGGTTTCTGCTATGATTCTTTGAGAGGCATGAAAACACTTGAGCTCACTGAATATGTATTCTCCTCCTCTATCACTTTTAAAACTTTTGATTTTCATATCAAGTTGATTTTCTATCCTGATTTTGAAAAAACAAAACTTTTCAAACGTTTTATTTTTAGTTTTAAGATGGTAAATATGACAAAACCTAGAGTAGTCATCTATAAAGATGATCATACAGTTCCTACCACCTTTGGTGACAAAATTTTTAAAGTCACAAATGTCAGAATGCATTAACTCTAGGGGTATTGTGCTCTAAGTAATCGCACTAAAAAGTTTCTTAGTGACCTTAGTCTGAACACAGACTTCACATTTCTCAAGTTGGTTTTTAGTGTCTAATGTGATCTGGTGAATTCTAGCAATTTGAAACATCTTCATATAGCTCATGTGTCCTAGTCTCTCATGTAGAGTGTTAGGGCTTACTAAGTTTGATTGAACTTGTTGGATTATTTTGTTTGCAAGATTTAGTCGGTACATTCAATTTTGGATGTATGCACAACCAAAATAGTGTGAGTTAACTTACGTTATTACTCTACCGCAACAAAATTAAAAGATATGTCAGTATCACAAATTAAACTAACAGACACTAAATTAGCAGCTAGTGAAGGGATAAATTAAATATTTTACAAAATTAAATTTTTATTTGAGTACGTAGGGCACCAAGGTAGCATTCTCAGCATGTGTCGCCTTGGTCTCTCCTCCACTGCAATTCTCCACCTTATTCATAACTACTGTGACCTTAGATAAAAAATCCTTGTTATTAGTCACTCAGAAGACCGGCATGTCAGCCATTACTCAGATGACCAGCATGTTGCAGTATTTTGTGGGGCTTCATCTTTCTTCTTTAGTCTGTTCATTTCAGACTTGAAGGTGAATTACTTAGAAGGCAACTTGCTTAAGGTCATTGTAAGACGATGATTCAAGAGATTCAGAAGGCAATCCTTGCAAACATCCTCATCTTTGCTCCACAGATATTCATTCGCATCCTCCTGAATAGTGGCGAAATCACTGAGCATTATGTGGTAAATCTCTCGTTCTTTCAAGTCAAGTTGAACGTGAAGTTTCCACCCATAAAAATCTGTGGACTAAAGGACTGCAATTTTACTTTATCATAGGTGTCATGTTTCAACATTTTAAAAAACAAAAAACACAAACTGAAAAAATATCACCTGATTCGAATATAGTCAATTCAGTCCACTTCGGATCTAATATAGAGATTTATTTGTTTGATCCTCCTTTTCGGCTTGACGCAATCACTAAAGACTAGATCTTATTAGCAAGCTTCCATAGAAGCACACCTCCTCCAAGCGACAGTATTTGATAAATGCAAGAGATTGACGTAGAGTTGCACTTATGCACTCCCTGGCGATGATCGCAATCCGAATATCAGATGTCAACCAGAAATACAGTAGCAAAAGTCTAAGCAATAATTTGAGTATGTCGATCATATTGTATCTGATATTGAGACCTCTGTATCCGTCTTTGAAATGCATCAAACCAGCTACAGAATTACTTGATGTAAGACTCATCATTGCAATCGCTAAGACAACTCTTACTCTAACAGCGCAATGACAGCACACCTGGAGGCTAGGTCTGGAAGCCCACTGGATGAAGGCATGATTGGTTTACAGTTGACAGATAACTGGGTCTGTGTTCTTCCTACTGCAGTCCGTTGAAGAAGGTGCATACAAGAACCTTTGCAGTCCGTAGTCACCGCAAGAGAGAAACAGCATCAGGGCCAACTGCACTCATGGACGCGTCCAACACAGCCCACACCACTCCAGCAACCACCAAATGCCCAAATCATCCCTCTGATACTTTGATGTGAAGCAGAACAAAAAACCTCTCACCACTGAGACTCCACGCGGACGACAACCAATGGAAGGGGAGGCACTACTACTCCAACGAGCAGCAAAGGTGGTGCGGCACTGCTCCCCTCGAGAGCAGAAAAAAAATGTGCGGCTTTGCTCCTCCAACGAACAGGAGCAAGGGGATGGCCTCGCTTTTTACTATCGGGAACGGGTGCTGCTCATTTCTCTTCCAAAGCAGGGTCACGGTTTCTCCGTTCTGGATAGATCAAGGATGAAGCCACCGTTTCACATAGAACTTCCACAGATAGCGTCTGCTATTCTTCCTGATCAGCAACGGAAACAAAAAATCTCTTTTTTCACTATGCCCATCAAAAACTCTTTTCTTTTGCAGGAGAAAGGGAATGTTAGATGGCTTGAAGCTTTTGAGATGGTGGTCAAAGTGGAACTACCTCCCCTGTTGCTCTCGGCTTGAGTTTTATAGAAAAAGTCTGGGTTTAATACAAGTATCGGATATTCCGGTAGCCGAACTAAACTAGTTAAGCCTTCGAGCCCGTTATATAACCAAATATACATTAACACCGATAATCAAGTCGGCCAGAGCTGCAAAACTGACAGGCGGCGGCAGTGTGCCGACACCTGCGAGCGAAGGGGGCAGGGTATAGAGGGTCGGACGAACAAAATTGGGGGAGTCGGGTCTGTATTTTAGGCATATGAAACTTTTTAAACTAAATACACTTATTTATTTAGGGCGTTGTTACGTGCATGTCACAATTGCCTTTGTGCATATCACAATTGGCGCCGAAAATCTTCTTTGCAGGACAAATTGAGTTAAGGAATCGGGAAGGATGAATCTTTGGATATCGGTTCGATATTTTCTTTGTCTTCTCCATCATCTCCAAAAATCGAGATCTCTCCAGGAGGACGACATCATCTATGCACTTCGGACCCATCATAAGTCATCACCGCCCCAATTGACGGCGTGAACACCACCCACTTAATAGAAGTTTTTGATGTCGCCTTGATCACATTCCTTGTCGCCTCCACGATTGGCTGCAGCATCAGCACATACATCCACCAACCACAAATATAAAGAAACATGTTCTCTGCAAAGCCCCTTGATTATAAAGTCACTGGTGAAAAAGTAAGATTGTAGGGGATCTTCTTTGATCGGAGACACCATGTGGAAAACGCCATCGCATCCCTTCATGGGAGTGCAGAGCTGAGTGATTTTGTGCCGAGCAAATCGACCTTGTAGAACACCAATCGATCTGATGCCCCTCTATTGCCTACGAGATGTTCGTTCTTTGATTCATCTGCTCCAAGCCTCATTCGATCGTTGAAAATGTTAGAGTGCTCGAAGCATCCGCGTGACCGTCAAATTTGGAACGACCTACTCGTTGCCCCTAGCATGGGTATTTATAGGCAAACCCTAAATACCCGACTACGGGTTGTTGGTGTAACACCTCCCCTGTAGTGGACGTATAATATGGGTCCGGCCGGGGCCCCACAACATACGAACGCCACAGCTTTAGTATTATAAGTTGATATAGCTACCCAAACTCAAAACACTTGCACAACACAGCGGAAAACCAAGCACAACTAGAAGTTATCCACTAACCAAAAGAGTAAACAAATGGCCTTAAGGCCTTACATCAAATGTCCAAAAGTAAATAGTACATCAAACATGAATGTGCATAGCACTCCTAGTCTACCTCGGCATGCAAGCCGGACAAAAGAGTCTCAAACAAACATCATCAAAAATGTAGTGCTACAAAAGAGGGAAAAACACTTCATGGGGCTTAGGCCTTTCTGGCCGGCGTGCTAGCTTCTGCATGTGATCCTTGCCCTGTAAAAATTATTAGTAACGTGGGTCAGCAAAACCTGACCTCAAACTGTGTAACAACACATCTCCTCCCGGCCGCCCCTAACGGACCCCGGGGAACCCTCCAACCTGCAAGTCAGCACTTCATATGCAAATAAACATTTATAAATAGAAAAGCATTAAAACATGCTTGGATGTCTCAATCATCAAACATGTTCTCTATTGGTTGAGCATATAAAGTAAGGGGCCTACTATGCAACATGAATGCAACACTCGGGCTTCACCCAAGGTACCCTACAGCGTATGCATCTAGCACAACATCACATCATTTGGGTACTCACGTTTCCCCAATTGGCATAAAGCCGCAAACACTAAGGGAGTCACCTCTCCCTTAAGCGGCGCACAGGCCGCCACAAGGAATTCTTGCCAAGGCCCCACCCGCTCGTGGGCCTAGCCCCGGGCTTGCCTGCAAACTCTGACGTCTCATGTCAGGATTCCAACAAACACAGACCGATCGATTCTAAGAAGCCTTGGTGGACCCCACCCGCTCATGGCCTCTTTGCCCGGGCTTGCCCCAAGCTTGGCATTCTCGTCAGTCTCACAGAAGGGGACTAGTCTCGCCGGGACACTCTCCACACATGACGCACATGTCACGGGATAGCCAGCCGACCACGGAGACATAGCCACGCCTTGACACAACACAAACCAAGACTAAATACATCGTAATCCCTCTTTGTAGTGCAGCGTTCCCGCGCACCAAGGAAACCATCTCCAACTCGTGCGGAGCTAACCTTATTCACCAAGGAAACCATCTCCAACTCATACGGAGCTAACCTTGTCCCTCAAGGAAACCATCTACCGCCACGAAGAGCTAACCTTGTCCGGGTTCGACTACACGTACCTTTTCAAGCAAACGGGACAATCACCACCACCACACAAACGGCATCTTGACGCAACGGAAAATCTCTACGAATCCCTAAGTTCGTATGCAACATCACCGAGTCGGACTAATGGTCGCGACTACGGCTTCACCCACCATGCCTAATCCACTAGCGAAGCGGATCTCTAATGCAAGATATGCCGGGGACGGACTCAATCAACCCGGAGGTTCCTCTTGAACCTTGGCAAACCAAAGCCCCTCTCATTTGAGAGTTTGGTGCCCAAAAATCTAGAAGAAAACGATGCTAAAAACGTGCATCCTAAAGACCGAGAGGAGAGATGTCGTTACCTTCCGACTCCTCTTCCTTGCCATGACAAAATGGCCGGATGGAAATCTTCGTAACGCTCTAAGCTTCACGGATCCGGACTCGGCTCGCAATTTGGAGCTCTGAAACCCTTCCTACAGCCCAAGACCTTCTTCTTCTTCCTCCTTGCTCTAGTTTCTCTCAAGAACTTAGAAAGAGAAGACTTGAAAAAAAATGAGGATCTGCAACCCTAAATTCGGACTTAACTTCCCAGGAGATGGCCTGAACCGTTAGATCCCAAAACCAGAAAAAGAATGGTCGCGATTCGCCTGGAAAATAGAAGACCTGGGCCGAACACGGCCTGGCACACGCCCGTGTCCAGGGTCGTGTGCCCCATTCGTCGTCTCAAATCGACGCGCGTGGAATCGCACACGGGCATCCGACACGCCCGTGTTCCATCTGACACGCCCGTGTCCCCAGTGACACGGCCGTGTGGCTAGCCGTGTGCCTCCAACTACACGGCCCCGAAACCAACCCGAGAGGTGACACGGCCTGGAACATGCCCGTGTCCCAAGCCGTGTGCCAAGTCTCGACACCCGTCGACAGGCTTTGTGTCGACACCGCGGAAAAACGTCGAGCGAAGATCGTCGACCAAGCGGGACACGCCCTGTAACACGCCCGTGTCACAGGCCGTGTGCCCCAGTCTCGACACCTTGTCGAGCAAAAGTATCGACACTTGGGACGAGTGTCGACACGGCCTCGACACGCCCTGCGACACGCCCGTGGCGCAGGCCGTGTGCCTCCTGCCAGAAACCCAAAAATTTTTCTGAACTGCAGACTGAGCCTCTTGAAAAACTGGGGTGTTACAGTTGGACTCCTATCGGATCCTAATTGCAACTTATTAAGCACCCGTCACACATATTTCAATATAACTCAGCAATCTCCTCCTATATTGTAAATAGGTGCTAGCACATTACAAGTTACTTAAACAAGAGTTAATAACGATCAAAAAATGAGGTTTCAGAAAACATAAAAATGTGTTTTAGAATACAGAATATCTAAACTCAAACACATAGTCCCAAACATAATAGTAGGAAATCTGAAAGAAAAACTCAAACTAAAAAGGTGATCTACGCAAACAGAAGATCATCTTCATCCGGGTCGAAATCAAATTTCTCTTCTTCAATATCCATATGATCTGCAAACAAACATCATAAGAATGTCATTAGACAAATCTCTATGAATTCTAACATTTGCTAATCAAAATAAAAGTTATTAGCTCTATCAGTAAAAGAACGTAATACTCTAAGCAGGAAGAAAGAATCACATATCAGCATCTCTATCTAATTTACACAAAATTAAAAAATTGATTTCATAGAATCAAAACATGTTCCATCGATTATTAAGATTATTATTCATCATTTCACAATTGTGTTATATCATCAAGTTTGAAATAATACAACAAGCCGTGACCATCATATCATCAAGTTTGGAATGATATAATTAATAATCATAATATCAGGACTCTTATCAGCAACTTCAGTATTCCTTTTTGGAATGATACCCAATTCAGCGTTTGACTAAAATAATTGTGTAAGTCATCAAATTTGGAATGACTGACAACTAATCATCTCTATCTTTCATCAGATAGCATCTGAAATACTTCAGTGTACTCAAATCTAGATGCTGGAATGTAAGCAGACTATGATTCTAAAATTTAAAACATAAGCAAGGTATTAAGTCCTCATAAATGGACTTTAATCTCATCTCCCCGATGTTTTAGTTGTTAGAATCTTACGTAAACCCTTGGTAAAGACATCTGTTACATTATCTTTTGATCTCATATCCAAAAGGGAGATTATCCCATGACTGGTGAGATAGGTCAACCTGGCCTATTTCATCCTTAGTTGCCTTCACTTTCCATTGAACAACGTATTTATAGCAATGGTTTTTGTGACTTGATTGTCACAATATAATGAAATAGAGTGCATTTTCAGACTCGTCATTGGAATGTCCATTATCAGATCTCTTATCCACTTTGCTTCTTCTCCAGCTGAAGCGAGAACATAGAGTTCCGATTCCATAGAGGATAGTGTCATGCATGTCTGCCTCTTTGACTTCCAAGCTACTGGTGCTCCACCTAGGGTAAACACAAAACCACTAATGGATCTACTATCAGCCATTTTTGAGCACCAAGAGCCGTCAGAATACCCCCTCAAGCACATGAGGATGTCCACTATAACATAAAGCGTACTTCTAAATATACTTTAAGTATCTCATTAGCCTGTCCAAGTCATCCCAGTGATCCTTCCTAGGGTTGCTAGTGAATCTACTCAACATGCCGACCGTTAAGGCTATGTCAGGTCTAATGCAGGTTGTAGCATACAAAATACTTCCTATGAGTTTGGAGTAATCCAACTGTCTAATAAGTGAACCTTAATTCGGTTTCAGTCTATTGTTGTAGTCATATGGAGTCTCAGCCTTTTTGCTACTAACGTAATCTCACAATTCTATTAGATTTCTAACGTAGTGACTCTGACTTAGGGTAATACCCTTTTTAGTGAAGTTCACTTCCATACCTAAGATGGTCTTCACCACTCCCAAGTCTGTCATGCTAAATTTAGCCGTCAAGGCAACTTTCACGTCTTCCACCTCAGACTGATCAGTGCCCAGAATTAGCATATCGTCAACGTACAAGCATATAATTGCGACTTCATCTGAACATGTTCTTATGTACAGATATTTATCTGATAGACTAGACTTGAAGCCCAAGTCTTTAACACAAGTGTCAAATTTCTCGTGTCACAATTTCGGTGCTTGCTTCAATCCGTATAGTGACTTAATCAACTTACAGACCTTATTCTCTAGACCTACTACGACAAATCCTTCAGGTTGGTGTATATAGATCTCCTCAGTCAGATATCCATTAAGAAATGCAGTCTTGACATCCATCTGATGAACAACAAAATGTTCAATAGATGTTAACGCGAGAATTATCCTAATTATCGCAATGTGACAAACATGTGAGTATATATCAAAGTAGTTTATACCACTCACTTGAGTGTAGCCCTTGGCAACTAGACGTGCTTTGTATTTAGCGATACTCCCATCAGGATTAAGCTTCATTTTGGAACCAACTTACTTCCAATGGTTCTATCCCCTTTGGGCAAGTCGACCAAAATCCAAGTGTAGTTTTGCAGGAAAGAGTTCATCTCATCATCTATGGCTTCTTTCCATAACAGAAAATCTTTGGATCGCATCGCCTCCTTATAAGTCGATGGATCAGCTTCAGCTTGGTAAATCACAAAGTCTGTACCGAAGCTTTTAGGCACTCGTTCTCTATTAGATAAATATTTAGATGTTAAACCATTGGTGTCTATAGGCTCAGTGTCAGGGTCTCTCATTTTTGGCTCAATAATGGGCTTAGTAGGAGTGGCTGGCAGACCTAGAAGGGTTAGGTTTTTATCCTTAAGGAACTTATCCTCAAAGAAAACCACATCTATAGATTCTATGACAGTGTTAGTTAAGAGATCTAGAAATCTGTCTGCAGCACTATCCTCTGGACATCCTAGATAGACACAAGTGTTCGTCCTAGGTCCAATCTTTGCTCTTCTAGAATTTGGTATCCTAACATAAGTGATACAGCCCCAGGTATTAAGATTGTCAAATCTAGGAGGTCTCTTAAACCAAAGCTCATAGGGTGTTTTAGTCAACTTTGCATGTGATATTTTATTAAGAATGTGATTTGACGTGAGAACGGCTTCACCCTAGTAGGTCGCAGGCATGCCAGCAGTCAATAACATGGAGTTCAACATTTTTTTAAAGTCCTATTTTTACACTTAGCGATAACATTGGATTGTGGAGAATATGGGGCAGTGGTTTCAGGAATTATGTCATTGCTGGCAAGAAAATCTCTAAACTCCCCCGAGACGTATTCGTTTCCTCTATCACTTTTTAGCCTTTTAATTTTCATATCTAGTTGATTTTCAACCCTATTTTTGAAAATACGAAATTTTTCAAAGGCTTCATCTTTGAATTTAAGTAGGTAAATGTGACTGAATCTAGAGTAGTCGTCGATAAATGTTATTAGATACTTCCGACTTCCTCGGGTGATATAACTTTTGTAATCACAAATATCAGAATGTATTAACTATAGCAATTATGTGCTCCTAGAAACCTGACCAAAAGGTGTTCTAGTTATCTTTGTCTGAGCACAAATTTCACATTTATCAAACTTAATGGTTGTGTCTAAGGGAATGTTGTGAGTTCTAACTAGTAGAAGTAGTTTCCTATAGTTCATGTGTCCTACTCTTGCATGTAAAGTCTTAGGATCTATCAAATTTGAAATAACCTGATTGACTACCTTGTTTGCTAGACTCAGCTTATACATTCCATTAACTATATAAGCACAGCCAAAATAATGCGAGTGAACCATAAGGGTTACTCGACCACCACTAATGTTAAGCGACATACCTGCATCACATAACAGACTAATAGAAATTAAATTAGCAGCTAACGAGGGCATAAATTTAACATTCTTTAAAAGTAAATGTGTACCTGAAGAGAGAGTCAGAGTAGCATTCCCCACCCTCAGCACATCAGATACAGTGTCATTTGCAATAGTGACAGTCTGTTTAACATCTTTGACATCCTCCAAAAGCGCAGAATTGTTGCAGACGTGACAGGTAGCACCTGAATCGAGCCACCACTCTAAACTGACCTTCCCCTTTCCGACCATGGCAACAAAGTCGGTAGACGCAGTCTGATAAACCATATTGGCTTTGTTATCAGTCCTAGGTGTGCTGGATTCGCCCCGTTTGGGCTGCTTGCACTCGGAAGCGCATTGACCGCACTTGTTGCAGTTGTAGCAATTGTCTTTAAACTTTTTAATCTTTTTACTAGTAGCAGCAACTGCGGGTGCACTAGTCGGTGGTCTGGTCTTTCTAGTCTTAGGCTTGCGCTTAGGATACATGAGCATGTTAGCAGCAGATGTCTGCTTTCTAACTGTCTCTAAGGCGTGCCTAATCCGGTTTGCATCCTCAATGCATATAAAGCACTTGAGGTCTTTCAAACTCACCTGCGCCTTCTTCCGACACATCTCTGTTTTGATTAAAAATAGAAAACTAGAAAAAAATCACCTGATCCCTGCGGAGATAACAAAGTCTTCGGATCCAATCCAGTAAATTTTGTTTGCACCTCATTTCGGCTAACATAAAGTCGTCGAAGACTAGGGCTCCTCCAAAACACAGCGACAAGAAATTTTCCAAGCGAAGGATTGATGCTCGGAAAATGTGCAACGCCCCGAAAATCATAATCGAGCTGGTCGTGTCCAAGAGAATATTTGGTGCCTGTATAGGGGTACACGGCCTAGGACACGGGCGTGTCTAAGGCCGTGTGGTTCTCTGTGTTAGCCGGCTGTGTCCAGAGTAGGACACGGCAGGAAACACGACAGCGTGACACGGGCATGTCAAATGACGCGAGCGTGTGCATACCCGTGTCACCACCCGTGTTCCCAAGGGTCGTGTCGGTTGGCGTGGCGGTTACTGGTAACACGCCCCTAGGACACGGGTGTGTCGGTACCCGATACGGGCGTGTTAGATTAAGACACAGGCGTGTCTTGACCCGTATCCTTTTCTGTGCTCTATGATTGTGTCTGTATCGAGGCACACGTCCTGGGACACGGCCGTGTATGTGGCCGAGTTCAGCCCAGGTTTGAGGATTTTTGGGCGGATCTGAGCCGTTCGTTTTCTTTAATTAAGATCTGACGACCTAGATGTGTTCCTGCTCTGTTAAGGCGGGGAATGGAGATTTAATTCCTCATTTGCTCTTTACCATTCTCTTTCTAAGAAGTTAGAGAGAGGAGGAAGGAAAGGGAGGATTCCGGCCGCCGGTAGAGCATCGGAGTACCGATTTGAGAACCGAGAGCGGATTCGCAGAGGAAATTCCATTGCAAAGCCTTCTATCCGTATAGTTTTTCCATGGCGCAAAAGCGTACTACAAGGGTAATGATTCTCTACTTGAGCATGTGAAGCTCTCCTTCTTTTTCATAAGGAAACCCCCTCCCGCAAGTGTGCGGTGTTCCTTGGGGTTGACGGGAATAGTCCCCCTTGTGTTGCATATGGAGTCCGGAATCGAAGTACGAACATAGGCATTGTGTGTGAAGCCTACCCGGACGTGGTTGTGTTGATCGGTGATGTTGCATTTTGTATGGTTTGCCGGAGAAGACTCCATGTTTTGTGTTTTCAGGTTTCTACGTTGTAGATTGCAGCATGGATCCTTGGGGATTAACTCCAAGGCACACCCGGAAAACTGAGCGGAAACATAATTCTGCTAACTTGGCGGCCGGGGAGACAGCCTGGAACATAAATGGGTTATGTGTTGTTTTGAATTGTTGCGAGATCCGAGAGAAGCTTGGCCCGCGCTTATGTCTTAAAGCGACTAGGCGGTGTAAGCAACGGGCAAGTGGAATCGGACCTGGGCTATGTGGTTTGGTGCGAGAGACCCATAGAGGGACGGGCCATTGGCATAGTCGGGAACCTCAGACGGTGGTCAGAAAGGCTAAAATGCTCACGATGTTGCCATCCCGGGGATGGTGGTGAAGCCATGGTATTGACCGGATTCACCGTTAATGTGCCCTGAGTGTACAGGGTGTTTGGACGTGCGAGCCTACACCTATGGCGAAGTTTGTTTGTACTTTATTGTTTAGCTGGGCTAATAAAATGCAGGGAAAGAGCACCGCCGTCCCGAGTAAGGGGCGGGGTCGTTATAATTTGGTTGGCTTTGGCTGACCGTTACTTTGTTTGCCACCGTGCGGTGAAATGTTGCTTGCAGGTGCTGCAGAGCCGAGTACCAAATAGCGGGTTGAAGCCCAAGTTGCTGAGCTAGCCCTCGAAGGCCAAAGCGAATAGTTGTATTTTATTTTTGTCATGTGTGGCAGGCCTGCGAGCCGATGTATGTAAGACACTATTTTGTTAAGTGAACACTTGTAAGGCCATAAGGCCAAGTTCTTTCAGTGTGTTCGTTGTTTCATTCCTGTGGTAGTTTATGGACATTCATGTTAGTTGATTATTCAATTGTGGGTTCTTTCTAACTGTTTAAAAACTTCCGCTAGAATGCTCTGTGTAGGGCGAGTAGTCGTTGTTGGTATATTTTGATTTTCTTAAGTAACCCTTCTGACTGTCCGTGGAATATGTCGTCGGGTTCCAGCTGGACCTTCTGTTATATGTCATACGACGAATGAGGGTGTTACAATTTGGTATCAGACTTCCGGTTTCGGTCAACTTAAATGAATTTGTGGACAAATTCTTTTTAAGGGGTGGTGAGCACATGTGTGCGTCATCGTTATAACATCAAAAAGAACTCATGAATGTTCACTTAGGAATGAAAAATACACTTGCTTTGGGGAATCTAAGTGTTCCAATGATTACTTTTTGCAATCTATTTGTCGTCTAATCAAGGGTTTTTGCTATTATAGGCAGCTAGGAGCGGTGCTGGGCAATCGGAACGCCCGCAATCGGCGGAAAGTAGTGCACCGAGGGACGTGCCTACAACACCTCCTTCAACGAAAACCATCAGATTAGTTGTTGAAGCAGTCTTTGCTATGATAAATGCCCAACCTGCAGGGCAAATGCACCATATACCACCTGCTAATGAGCCAGAACCGATTAGGGCGGCAGAGCTGGGAGTGGTAGAGCGCGCGGAAGTTGATCAAGTAGCACCAAGGAGAGCTACGGAGAAGCAGCTCAAGCATGTAATGAGCTTTAATCCTCCAAGGTTCGACGGGGTTGGAACGCCAACTCAAGCTGATGATTGGCTCTCTACGATAAAGAGAGTCTTGACAGCCACAGAAACTGTTGAGTGGAAGAAGACCACCATAGCGACCTTCCTTTTGGCTGGTGAGGCGAGGTTGTGGTGGGACAAGTTGGAGGTTCACCTCTTAGTGGGAAGGCAACTTGCGAATGTGCCTATGAAGGAATTCTCAAGGTTGTTCTTGGCCAGATATCTACCCTATGCTTAGAAGTTAGAGATGGAGAATCAGTACCTTGGTTTGAATCAGGGAGGCAGAAGCGTGGATAAGTATCTCCACGAGTTTACGTGGTTGGGTCGTTATGCTGGTGCTATGTTTACTGAAGAGGAGCAGAAGACCAACAGATTCTATGAGGGTCTACGTGGCGACCTACAGCTACTCCTTGCTGGGCCTAAGGCGCAGGGCTTCCTAGCCTTGGTCAATTCGGCCCGGTCATTGGAAAAGGTTGTGAAGAAAGTGCAAGAGAAGAAGGACCCAGGGGAAAAGAAGTCAGAGTTCAAAGTGACAAATTCAAAGTCGGGTTTCCGCAGATTGAACAAGAAGCTGAAGACTTCGAGCTCAGCCCCTTCGTCTGGTGCAGTGGGGGCAACCACAAGTCGGGTTTCCTCAGATGGAACAAGAAGCTAAAGACTTCGAGCTCAGCTATAACTACGGAAAGATGGGGCATTTTGCTCGTGAGTGTTGGAGCGGACGTGCAAAGTCCGAGAGGAAGCATGGAGCAACTTATGAAGAGAAAGGGAAGGCAGTGGAGTCAACCGCGTCCCACCATGCTCTAGCCTAGCTTAGAGTTTATGACCTTGGTCTGCAAGAGGCCATAAAACAAGCTAACATGGTGACATGTATAAGTTAAATTTTAGCAGTTTAACTTTATGTAGTTGTTACCTTTGTATATGTTAGCTTATATGTGTTGGTGCTAGGCTTTGTGTTGATCTTTGAGTATCCGGAGAGAGCCCTGTTTGATACGGTAGCTTCGCATTCCTTCTTGTCCGGAAGATTCGTATCGCACATCGGGGTCCCTTCCTCGATGGCAAAAGATAAGTTGGATGTGTTGTTGCCAAATGGGTACTCAATGTGCACGGATACAGTATGCGAGGTAAAGATACGAATTGGGGATCAGGAGTTTGTCTTGCAAGTGTTGGTACTGCCGTTAGTAGAGTACGACGTAATCTTTGGTATGGACTGGCTCTCGGAGCTGCGAGCATGCATTGATTGCAACTGAAAGGAAGTTAAGTTGGGGCTGAATACTGATCGGGAGACTACATTTGCGGGCATGAAGGGGTCGGGTAAGGTTTTGATTTCGGCCCTTCAGGTGATCAAGGCAGTTCGGTCTAGGGCAGAGCTGTTTGTCACATTAGTGCAGACTTTAACGCCTAAGCCAGGTCTATTCCAGTTGTGTCCGAGTATCCTGATGTGTTTCCGGATGATCTCCCAGGAGCCCCTCCTCAGCGGGAGATTGATTTTACTATTGAGCTGGTGTCGGGTGCCAAATCGGTGTCACGCACTCCGTATCGGGTAGCGCCAAGAGAGATGGTGGAACTGAAGGTGCAACTACAAGAGTTGTTGGAGCAAGGGTATGTGCATCCAAGTTCGTCACCTTGGAGCGCACCAGTCCTTTTCGTTAAGAAGAAGAATGGGAGCTTGCGACTCTGTATTGACTATCGGGAGTTGAACAAGCTTACGGAGAAGTATAAGTATCCGATCCCAAGAATTGATGATCTATTTGATCAGTTGGTTGGGTCTACAGTATATTCGAAGTTAGATCTGAACTCTGGTTACTACAAACTGAGGATAAAGGAAAGCGACATCCTAAAGACAGTGTTCAGCACGCGGTTTGGTCATTACGAGTTCACGGTCATGCTGTTTGGGTTGACCAATGCGCCCTCCGTGTTTATGGATTTGATGAACATTTCGTTTAGAGAGTACCTGTACCGTTTTGTGATAGTATTTATCGACGATATCTTGGTAAACTCGCAGTGTGAGGATGATCACTACAAGCATCTGCATATGGTGTTGGAGACGTTGAGAAGTATCAATTATATGCTAAGTTCTCCAAATGTGAGTTCCGGTTATCCTCGGTAGCGTTCTTTGGTCATGTTGTTAGTGGAGAAGGGATAGCGGTGGATTCAGCGAAGCTAGTGGCGATACGGGAGTGGCCTATATTGACTACAGTGGCAGAAGTCCGGAGTTTTCTGGGGCTTGCCGGCTACTACATGCGCTTTGTAGAGAACTTTTCGCGGATAGCGCTACCACTCACGATGTTGACAAGGAAGGATCAAAAGTTTGTGTGGTCGCTGGAGTGCGAGCATGCTTTTGAAGAATTGAAGAGGCGGTTGACCACGACGCCTATTTTTTGTTCGCTGAGTGCGACCGAAGGGTTCAAGATCTATAGTGATGCTTCTGGCAGTGGTCTGGGCTGTGTTCTGCTACAGCATGGGAGTGTGATGGCCTATGGTTCACGACAGTTGAAGGTTCATGAGAGGAATTATCTGGTCCATGACTTAGAGTTAGCGGCCGTGATATTTGCTCTAAAGCTGTGAAGGCACTATCTGTACGGTGTGAAGGTCGATATCTACACCGATCATAAGAGCCTGAAGTATCTGTTGGATTAGAAGGACCTGAACATGAGGCAGCGGAGGTAGATGGAGTTTCCTATGGGACTACACCTTTGAGATACATTATGTGCCGACGAAAGGAAATGCAGTGGAGGATGCGTTGAGTCGCAGGGCTCCTGCGCAGGCCCACTGGTTGTCGGTACATGATGAGAGATTGGTCTGTGATTTGGAGGCATTAGAGATAACTTGCGTCGACAAGCAGTCTAGTGGCGAGGTGAAATTGTTTTGGACAGAGGTGCAGTATGACCTAGCTGATAGAGTTAGGCGGGCTTTGGTTCAGGATAGCAGCATGAAGCAGATCTTAGATGAATCTTTGGATGTGTCAAATTCCCAATTTGCTGTTGAGGATGGACTACTAAAGAGGGACGGTCGCCTATGCATTTCTAGTGCGGATAATCTTCGGGAGGAGTTGATGTACGAGGTTCATCATACCAGGTACTCAATCCACCCGGGGAGCACGAAAATGTATAAGTACATGAAGAAGTTGTTCTGGTAGCCATGATTGAAGAAGGATGTATCACTTTATGTGCCCAAGTGCCAGACGTGTGCCTTGGTAAAGGCGGAGTGTCAGAAGCCCGGAGGTTTCTTGAAGTCCCTACCTATCCCGGAGTGGAAATTCGACACCATTTCTATGGATTTTGTGCATGGCCTGCCAAAGTCGCAGAGGGAAAACAACGCCATCTGGGTGGTCGTGGATAGATTGACAAAGGTGTCGCATTTCATTCCGAACAGGAAGGAAGATCCGGTGGAAACGTTAGCCAAACTCTATGTGGATAATGTTGTACGATTGCATGATGTGCCCCGCAGTATTGTTAGTAACCAACATGGATGCTTCACGTCGAGTGACTGGAGGCTGGTGCATAGTCTGTTGGGGACTAAGCTGAGTTTCAGCACAGCCTTTCACCCACAGACGGATGGTCAGACCGAGAGGGTCAACAGGACGATGGAGGACATGCTTCGCATATGCGTCTTGGATTTCGGAAAGTAGTGGGAAGATCACATGTATATTGTGGAGTTTGCATATAACAATAACTATCAAGCGAGTTTTGGAATGACGCCTTTCGAAGCCTTGTATGGGAGAAAGTGTCGCACGCCGTTGTTTTGGTTAGAGATAGGCGAGTCGAAGTTATACAAACGTCAAGCGGTGGAAGAAGCCACTTCAATGATACGTATAGTTCAAGAACGGTTGAAGGTCGCTCAGGATAGATAGGCAAAATACTATAACGCCAAGCATAGGAACGTGGAGTTCGGTGTTGGCGACTGGGTGTATTTGAAAATCAAGCCGTTCAAGGGTGTCTCACGGGTTCGACGCTTGAAGAAGCTGAGTCTGAGATACCTTGGACCGTTTGAAATCCTGGAGCATGTTGGCGAAGCAACATATCGATTGAAGCTGTCAGTGGAGTTGAGTGGGCTGCATGATGTATTCCACGTATCGGTATTGCGGAAGGCGGTGCAAGAGCCTTCGCAGGTCGTTGCGGTCTAACAAGTGTCGGTTGATTATGGGTTGACGACAAAGGTCAAGCCAGTATGCATTGAAGACTTGGAGGTTAAGCGACTCCGCAATAAGGAAATCTGAATGGTTAAAGTCCGTTGGGATAACTGCGGACGTGAGGAGCATTCTTGGGAGCGAGAGCAGACTATGATGGGAGAATACCCCGAGTTATTCCACTCAGGTAACATTTAAATTTTTGTGTACCTTTACATAATTTCGGCACAAAATTCTTTAAGTGGGGGAGATTTGTAACGCCCCGAAAATCGTAATCGAGTTGGTCGTGTCCAAGAGAATTTTTGGTGCCTGTATAGGGGTACACGGCCTAGGACACGGGCGTGTCCAAGGCCATGTGGTTCTCTATGTTGGTCGGTTGTGTCCAGAGTAGGACACGACAGGAAACACGGCAGCGTGACATGGGCTTGTCAAATGACACGGGCGTGTGCATGCCCGTGTCACCGCCCGTGTTCCCAAGGGTCATGTCGGTTGGCGTGGCGGTTACTGGTAACACCCCCCTAGGACACGGGCGTGTCGGTACCCGACACGGGCGTGTCAGATTGAGATACATGCGTGTCTTGACCCTTGTCCTTTTCTGTGCTCGACGATCGTGTCTGGATCGAGGCACACGGCCTGAGACACGACCGTATGCGAGGCCGTGTTCGGCTCAGGTTTGAGGATTTTTGGGTGGATCTGAGCCGTTCGTTTTCTTTAATTAAGATCTAACGGCCCATATGTGTTCCTGCTCTGTTAAGGCCGGGAATGGAGGTTTAATTCCTCATTTGCTCTTTACCATTCTCTTTCTAAGAAGTTAGAGAGAGGAGGAAGGAAAGGGAGGATTCCGTTCGCCGGCGGAGCATCGGAGCACCGATTTGAGAACCGAGAGCGGATCCGCTGAGGAAATTCCATTGCGAAGCCTTCTATCCGTATAGTTTTTCCATGGCGCAAAAGCGTACTACAAGGGTAACGATTCTCTACTTGAGCATGTGAAGCTCTCCTTCTTTTGCATAAGGAAACCCCCTTCCGCGAGTGTGCGTTGAGTGTGCGGTGTTCCATGACGGGAATAGTCCCCCTTGTGTTGCATATAGAG
Source organism: Platanthera guangdongensis (assembly GCA_039583875.1). Lineage (NCBI taxonomy): Eukaryota > Viridiplantae > Streptophyta > Magnoliopsida > Asparagales > Orchidaceae > Platanthera > Platanthera guangdongensis. The sequence goes on along the minus strand of CM077164.1, from coordinate 42,257,314 downwards.
TCTGTAATCGAAGTACGGACATAGGCATTGTGTGTGAAGCCTACCCGGACGTGATTGTCAGGATCGGTGATGTTGCATTTTGTATAGTTTGCCGGAGAAGACTCCGTGTTTTGTGTTTTCGGGTTTCTATGTGGTAAATTGCAGCAGAGATCCTTGAGGATTAACTCCAAGGCGCACCCGAAAAACTGAGCTGAAACGTAATTCTGCTAACTTGGCGGCCGGGGAGCCAGCCTTGAACATAACTGAGTTATGCGTTGTTTGGAATTGTTACGGGATCCGAGAGAAGCTTGGTCGGCTCGTACGTCTTAAAGTGACTAGGCGGTGTGAGCAACGAGCAAGTTGAATCAGACCTGGGCTATGTGGTTTGGTGCGAGAGACCCATAGAGGGACTAGCCGTTGACATAGTCGGAAGCCTTAGACGGTGGTCAGAAAGGCTAAAGTTCTCACGATGTTGTCATCCCGGGGATGGTGGTGAAGCCACGGTATTGAACAGATTCACCATTAATGTGCCCTGAGTGCACTGAGTGTTTGGCTGTGCGAGCCTACAGCTGTGGCGAAGTATGTTTATACTTTATTGTTTAGCTGGGCTAATAAAATGCAGGGAAGGAGCACCGCCGTCCCGAGTAAGGGGCGGGTTGTTATAATTTGGTCAGTTTTGGCTGACCGTTACTTTGTTTGCCACTGTGCGGTGGAATGTTGCTTGCAGGTGCTGCGGAGTCGAGTATCCAAATAGCGGGTTGAAGCCCAAGTTGCTGAGCTGGCCTTTGAAGGCCAAAGCGAATAGTTGTATTTTATTTTTGTCATTTGTGACTGGCCTGCGAGCCGATGTATGTAAGACATTATTTTGTTAAGTGAACTCTTGTAAGGCCATAAGGCCAAATTCTTTCAGGCCCTGTTCGTTTCGTAGGTTTTGTTTGGCAGGAATTGGTTTTGTTTGAAAACTAAAAACTGGAAGATTTTAGTTTTCTGTCAAAACCAATTCTGTTGTTCGTTTACAGGAAGATTTTCAGACACAGAAATTGATAAATGTCAAATTTTTTGTTCGGGTATTGAAAAATTTTCGGGCATAAAAGGAAAAAAAATCGAGATTCCTGTTCACTTCATTGATCCGACACATAATTTTCAGGGATCTTTGCGGCATGCGGAATTCCTAGCTTTACTCTTCCCTTGATATGCTGCGGGTTCAGAAGATAACACCTCTCTCTCTCTCTCTTACCTCTGTTTCTTTTTTCCTATGATATGCTGCGGGTTCATGGATGTAGAGCTATGCAACGAGGAATCATCAGTCTTCTGCTTGCAGTATGACCTGGAGGAGGTTTCTCATTCAACCCGTGTAGTCATAGTAGGGTTTACAGATATGCAGCACCATCGGCGTTGGAGATATGCGGCACCGTCGGCGTTGGAGATAAACGGCACCGTCGGCGTCAATGGCGAGGAAAACGGACGGGGGGGAGAAGAAACGCTGGATGAAAACCAACCGATGGAGGTGAGTTTTAGGTTTAGGCAATTTTTATTCGGATGAAAACCCATAGGTTTTCAAGTAAAACCAAAAACTTGACTCAAAATGGCCAAACGAACGCTATTTTTGGTTTTCATTTAAGTAAAACCAAAACTCACTTACCAAAACCGACGAAACGAACAGGGCCTCAGTGTGTTCGTTGTTTCATTCTTGTGCTAGTTTGTGGACATTCATGTTAGTTGATTATTTAATTATGGATTCTTTTTAACTGTTTAAAAACTTCCGGTAGAATGCTCTGTGTAGGGCGAGTAGTCGTAGTTGGAATGTTTTGATATTCTTAAGTAACCCTTCCGACTGTCTGTGCTATATGGTGTCGGGTTCCAGCTGGACCTTCTGTTATATGTCATACGACGGATGTGGGTGTTACAAAATGCAAGAGATCCACGACAGAGATTGACAAAAAAGCACAAGATCTGACAATGATCTCTCCTCAGATCTTCCAAGGAACAAACAAATGTAGAAGATTTGTAGCTTCCAACAGGTGCGTTTGCCGGCGGCGAGGATCCAAGCAAAATGAAGATGAGTCGTGCACAAGCATCTCCTGGATCAGAATTTTTTCAAGAGATGTCTTACTCATCAATTTTTCATTAATCCAATCTTCAGATCTAAGCACTTTGCGCGCGATAGTCCTGGCAAACTCAAGATCCATGATCAATTTGCCTCCGTTTTGGATGGGCTACAACAAGAGGCAGAGAGATTGGCTCTTCACTGATCTTCTGGAATCGGGAGCTGTGGGTGATTCCACGACCGTGCCCTAGATCCGGCGGCAACAAAAGACCAGCTGGATCTCCCTTGCAGGCGACCAAAATGAAACACCAAGCGGAAACCCTCTCACAGGCTTCTCTCTTCAGATCGAACGGGAAATACCACAGTAGAGGAGGACCGACGGGCCTTTCTCCTTCATGATCGAGCATCGATACAGGGAGAAAATCATGACATGCTTTACTTCCTTGTGTTCGGCGACCAAATCGTAAAGGAATGGCCGTGATTCCTATTTCCTGGATGGGCTACGATGGCCTATTTCTGCAGATCTCGATCAGCGAATCACGGGAGCAGCGCAGTTTCTCGATCGGCGACGGGCCGACCTCTACTAGCGATGACGGCTAGGGAAGGAAGAGCAGTGTTAGAGTGCGGTGGAAAACACATGAATCCGGAGCCTTTTCTCTTCCCAATCTGGGCGGCGTGCAGCTTCGATCTTGGATTAAGAGGCGAAGTCTTCTTTCCCGACAGAAAACTTCAGGCAGCCTCCTAAACTCGCGACTAACTCCAGCTTGGAAATCTCGATCCTTCGCAATCGGCGGCGACCGAAGAACACGGAGAATCGGGAGCGGGAGAGACGGCAACGGGAGCAGGGGCTAGGGCAAAACAAAATTCTTCGAGAATTTAGAGTGCTCGAAGCATCCGCGTGACTGTCAAGTTTGGAACGACCTACTCGTTGCCCCTAGCATAGGTATTTATAGGCAAACCCTAAATACCCGACTACGGATTGTTGGACTCCTATCAGATCCTAATCGCAACTCATTAAGCACTTGTCACATCTATTTCAATATAGCTCAACAAAAAACACACTTGAAGAAGGCAAACAAAATTGGACAAAGAGGAGATCGAGGGGAAATATTATCGAGATAATGAACAGTTTCGTGCATGGTATAGCCCCGGTCTAGGAGAAGCTTCACGATCCATGATGCGATGAACCCGCCGGACTCCAAGTAGGGCAGTGGAGGATTTCCAACAGGGCGGCAGAGGATTCCTATTAGGGCGACTGCACTAGAGGACGCCATGTAGGGTGGCGGCGGTGGAACTCCCAGTCATGGGGGGCAGCGACAGGGGGAGCAGGACACTGAGGAAAAGGATCCGAGTGTGCACATAGGTTTATGGTGGGTGAGATTGAAAAAAAAGGCGATTGTTAAACGCAACCCGTTACTGGCTAGTCGCATTCCAAAATCTCTTAATTTTTCGCACATTTTTGAAATACGCCTTGTACATGCAATTTCAGGAAAAGTGTTCAACACGGAAGTTGTAGATCTCCCGAGATCTACAACTTTTGTGTTGAACACTTTTCCTTGCATTTACAATGCATATTTCTGAAAGGCGTAAAATATGAACATATTTCCAAAGTACGTCTTGTACATGCATTTTTAGGAAACGTGATCACCACGAAAGTTGTAGATATCGACGAGATCTACAACTTTTGTGTTGAACACTTTTCCTAAAATTGCATGTACAAGACGTATTTCAAAAATGCGCGAAAAGTTATGAGATTTTGGGGTGCGACTAGCCAATAATGGGGTGCGGTTAACAATCTCCAAAAAAATATGTTATTTATTTTGAAATATTGTGTGCACAAAGTCAAAAGTGATGTGCACCTAACAATACCCTTTATTTATGCGATGCAAATAACCTTTTGTGGTCTATGAATAGCAACATCATATTTATAGTTATAAAATTTATGTTCATATTTATCAAATCATATAATCATTAACATAATTTAAAATTGTAAATATGTTATGTTGTGATTCTAGCTTAGAAAAATAAGAGAAATGTTATAAGCAGTCCTAAAATAGTTATTCGTAATTCATTGATATTTTTAGTTCAAGTAATTTATTCGCGGTCCAATATGTTTATTCACAGTCATTGCGGCTCACTTGAGGCTCCTGAAAATTGGTCTAGATTGGACCTTCATAGCCCGAGAGTGATTGAGCACGCAGTCAGTTACAGAGAAATGAGACATGTGGCAAGAAATTTTTTAAATGTGAAAAATCCCGAAAAGATGTGAAAAATCACGTAACCGAGACTGTGTCGACCAAACTTTTGTCATAATATAGTGTATACATATGTATACATTATATTATTCTTTTAATCTAGGGACATTCTCTTTTATTTTTTTTTCCTTTTGAACAGTGTCTTTCTATTTGTGTAATATATTTCAGCCTGTAGCTAGACTTTTGATATATTAGTTATTGCAGCTACTTTTTGTGGGGGGGAGGCTCAAGCCATCAGACGATCTGTGTAAGTATTCTGAATCATTTGTTTGATTCCTGTTTTCTTTTGTTCTCATCATATGGCCGTCTTTTCGAGCAATCAAACCTTTCTCTCCATCGCCTCTGATATTCCTATCTTCAAAGGTGAAGCTTATGATTATTTGAGTGTAAACACATGAAGGTTTTCTTCATCTCAGAAGGTCTGTGGGATCTTATCCAAGATGGATACTCCCCGTATCCTAAGATATCTGCAAACAAAAAGAGAGAACCAGACGAGCTCCAAACATATCTGGAAAATCACAAGAGGGACGCTAAAGCCATCCTCTGTATCCAGCAAGGTCTTGGAATGCCAATCTTACCTCTTATCATCGATGCAAAAACTTTGAAGGAAGCCTGAGAGATCTTGAGAATCGAATTTAGAGAAAATGAACGTGACATTTCTATGCGGCTAACTGAACTATGGAGAGAGTTTGACAACTCAAATAAGAAAGAAGGAGAAAGCATCTAGCAATATGTGTCCAAAATCACTATTCTAATGAATCAAATCAGTACTTATGGTGACGAGCTTCCTGAGAAATGCTTTGCATCGAAAGTTCTTAGTAGTCTATCATCAAAATTTGATCAAGTTGTTGCTACTATTGAGGAGGCCAGAAACATCACAAAACTATATGTAAGTGATCTCATGAGCTCACTCTTGGGGCATGAAGCTCTATTAAAGAACAAGGAGCCAGCTCTAGAATAGGTCTTTCAAAGCAAGGTGTGCATTAACTCATCAAGACCGCCAGACTGCCCGGTCTCCAATCGGCAACATCTCGGCTACCAAGCCGCTGGAGAGAAGCCTCTAGACAGCCCGGCTACCAAGCTGCTAGAGTGAAACGCCAGATCGCCCGGTCTCCAAACCGCTAGACTCAAGCCGCTAGACCGCCTGGTCTCCATACTGCAACGCTCCCCCTCAAGTTGGAGTATATGTGTCAATCATGTCCAGCTTGTCGCAAATGTGAAAAAAAGAAGCAGACACAGGCTTGGTGAAGATATCTGTCAACTCATTGTCTGAAGTAACTAACGGAGTGCAAATCCGTTTCTTCAAGATCTCTTCTCTAATGAAATGACAGTCCACTTCGATGTGCTTTCTTCTCTCATGGAAGACTGGATTTTTGGAGATATATATAGCGGCCTTATTGTCGCTGAACATAGGTAGAGGATGGTTGTACACCTCTCCTAAGTGAGGCACGAGAGCTCGTAACCACTTTATTTCACATGTGGTCGACGCCATACTTTGATATTCCGGCTCTGCACTAGACCTGGAGACGACGGACTGTTTCTTGCTCTTCCAGCTCACAAGATTCTCCCAACAAATGTGCAAAAGCCCGACGTGGACTTGCAATCTCCTTTGTCATCAGCATAGCTAGAATCTGAGTACGCTTCAACCTTTAAATGACCATTCTTCAGAAATAGTAGTCCTTTACCTGGCGACGCTTTAATATATTCCAATATCCTTAGGGCTGATTGTAGATGACACATCCTAGGAGCTTGCATGAACTGGCTAACCTTATTTATAACATAGGATATGTCGAGTCTGGTTAATGTGAGATAAATGAGTTTTCCGACCAGACGCCTATACCTCGTAACATATGATAAAAGAGGCGAGTCATCTATCCAGGTTTTATCTTCTTCAATGGCAATGGGGCATCAGACAGGTTTAGCTCTAGTCAACCCTGTTTCCTTTAGAAGATCAAGAGCACACTTAAGTTGAGAGAGAACCAAGGAGTTGGGCTTTCGACAGATTTCTATCCCCAGAAAGTATTTTGGGGAGCCCATATCCTTCGTGACCAGGTGTTGACAGAGATGTTTCTTTGTCAAGGCTACCCCAGCCTGGTCATCTCCAGTTAAAAGAATATCATCCACATATATGGCAAGAACCACCAAGCCCATGGAGGTTTTGCGAAGGAACAATGAGTGATCGACAGAACTTCTTGTAAAACCCACGACTGTCATAATGTCGCTAAACTTGTCAAACTAAGCCCGATGGCTTTGCTTTATGCCATACATGGTCTTCTTCAGCCTGCATACCTGTGTCTCCCCCGGAGCAACATACCCAAGAGGTTGCTCCATGTAGACATCCTCTTGAAGATCACCATAGAGAAAAACATTCTTGACATCCAGTTGGGAAATTGGCCAATCCCTGTTGACGACCACAGAGAGGAGTACCTGAATAGTGCTGAGACAAGCAATGGGAGAGAAGGCGTCAAAATAATCAACATAATAAGTCTGAGTGAAGCCTTTGGCGACAAGGTGAGCCTTGTAACGATTCACACTGCCGTCCAGTCTGAACTTCACAACAAAGACCCAGAGACAACCAATAACATCAGTGCCCAATTGAGGAGGAACAAGGGTCCATGTATCCCGCTCAGTGAGGGTGGCAATTTCCTCATCCATCATCTCCTTCCAATGAGGAAGATCAAGGGCTTCCCAGTAGGTGCAGGGAGTGGTGGTGGAAGAGATAGCCAGCGCAAAAGTCCTGCGAGAAGGAGTAAGACGAGCATATGAAATAACAGCAACAAGCGAGTGATGGGTACATGTCTGCACCCGTTTGCGAAGAGCAATGGGAAGATCCAGGTCGGCATATTCCTCGGTATCTGGTGCATCCATGACGGAGAGAGCATGCCCGGGAGTAGAGAGATGATTGCGGAGAAGAGGAAGACAGCAGAGGTGGAGAGAGAGAAGGAGGAGACAGTGGACACGGTGGAGGAGAAATCTCGGTAGGTGTCGATGGGACGGAGGGGACAGTAGGAGAAGTAGGAACATCATGAAAAGAAGAGGAGTCGCGAGAGAAATATGATGCATTTTTGAAGAAGATTACGTCCGCGGAGATGAATTGCTTGCGAAGAACATAGTCAAAACAACAATAACCTTTCTGAGTGGTAGAGTAACCCAGAAAGACATATTTGGTGGCACATGAGGAGAGTTTGTCATGGGTGGCAGCGAGAGCATGTACAAAAGCCGTGCACCCAAAGATATGCAAAGGGAGATGAAACTGATGCTTGCCCTGACAAAGAATGAAGAATGTGGTTTGACCGTGGAGAACCATGGAGGAAATTCTATTGCTGGGATAGCATGAGATGATAATGACATAGCCCCAATAGGAGCGAGGAACCTGTATCTGTGTCATCAGAGTGCCAGCGACATCAAGGAGATGACGGGTTTTGCGTCCCTCCACACCATTTTGTTGTGAGGTATAGACAAAACTAATTTGATGAACAATCTCATTTTGCATACGGAAAGAAGAAAAAATTATGACTAAGATATTCTGTGGCATTATCAGAGCGAAAAATTTTAATAGAGACATCAAACTGAGTTTTAATCATAAAATCAAAAGATGTCCATACAGAGAATAACTCGAAGCGATATTTTAAAAGATACAACCTACAGTGTGAGAAATCATTAATAAAAGTTACAAAATATAAACTACCCCAACCTATTGTGAGGGTGGGAGCAGGACCCCAGACATCAGAGTGAACAAGGTCAAACAGACGGAAAGATCCACGACCTTGCTATGGTGGGAAGGAGGAGCGATGATGCTTGCCAAGCTAATATGCGTCACAGTTGAGAGGAGGACTGTGCGGATGGAGGTGAGGCAGAAGCTGGCGAAGAAACCATGAAGGAGGATGATAAAGGCAAAGATGCCATTGCAGAAGGTCTATAGAAGAGGAGGAGAAGGCGGACAGAGCGAAAACGTTGTCGAGGAAGTAGAGGTTGCCGCTCTTATTCCCAGTAGCAATCGTCTGTTAGGAACCCGGATCCTGAAAAGAACACGAAGTAGGAGTGAATGTGACAGAACATTATAGTTGCTTTTATAGAGAGGTTACCGATAATAAATTACAAGAAAACTTTGACACGTAGAGAGTATCTGCCAACCGAAGAGACGGAGTGACTTGAACCACTCCCGTCCCATTGATCGGTGAGGGAGAGCCATCCACAATAAAGACAGGGGCAACCGATCATGTGTTTCTAGGAGAGAAAAACACTGAGGATTGTCGGTCATATGATTGGTAGAGCTAGAGTCGATCAGCCATTTACCTTGAGTGGCGACGTGGGCACTACCTAAAGACGTGACTACGAAGGCGGGATGCTTTGAAGAGGAGGTGGAAGCATCCACAGAGGGGCGAAGATGTGGATATTTCATCCAACAACGATCAAATGTATAGTCGGTGCAGCCACAGTGAGAGCAGAGAAAGCGGGAAGGACTGCGCCCGCCTGATTGGTGGCTGCGGCCACTAGAACCACTCTGCTGAGTCTGGTGAGCATAGTTGTCTGATTGAGGAGGAGAGGATGGCAGCTGACGTTGAAGCAGAGAGGTAAGTGCAGTGATGCAGGCAGCAGTGGCATCCAAGGTGGGAGAGTCCACTTCGCTAAGGATTTGTTGACGGATCATATCATAAGACTCGAGAAGTCGTAGAAGATAACACACAACCAGAAGCTCCTGGAACTGCTTGTGTTGCTCAGTCAGATCCTCAGAGAAGGGGCAATTCTGGAGAATCTCGGCTCCGAAAGTCTGAACCTGTTGATAAGCAACAACAAGAGATGTGGAGGGATAAGCAAAGAGGTCTTTATACATAATATAGATGCGAGACGTCTGAGCCCCCTTTGAGTAGAGAGCGGCAAGATGAAGCCACGCAGCCTTGACCGTTTCGTCATGACGGATGACAGGGAGGCACTGATCAGAAATGTTGTTAGACAGCCAAGTGCGAACTAGAGTGTCTTTAGCATCCAAATCATCAAAGAGATCGGACTCTGGAGGAGGAGGGTCATCGATGAGATGATGACGTTTGTGTTGTGAGCAAAGAAGAAAGGTGAAAGAGACTCTCTAGTCTAGGTAGTTGGAACCGAGGAGTTTTGAAACGGTGCCAAGGTTGCCCAAAGGAGTAGGAGGAGGAGGGGGGCCACGATAGTAGTAGTGGTAGAGGTATCAGAGAGAGCCATAGAAGAGAAGAGAGCAGAAATAAGGCTGCCAATGCAGGTCGTGCGAACAAGGAGGAAAAGAGACCACACAACAGGTCGCGCAAACACGGAGAAGAGACCGCGCGAACAAAAGAGACCACCCGAACAAAAGACAAGCCGCGCAGACAAGTAGCGGTGAGACAGATCACGCGTGGACAGGCTGCATGAACAAAAAGAAGAGACCACGCGAAGACAGGTCGCGCGAAGACAAAATGTGCGCAGACAGTCCGCGCGAACATAAGAGACAAAACCACACGAAGATAGGTCGTGCGAAGACAAACCACAAAGACAAATCACGAAGACCGTTCACGCGAACAGAAACAGGTCACGCCAACACAGAGGAAACAGGTCGCGCGAATAGAATTAGGAGGAAAATATCTAGTCCTCTGATACCAAGTGCGAATAAGAAAGAGACTGACCGAAATTTGGAATAACAGATTTTTTATTATCCAAAAAAGTGAGTATTACAAATGTATAACCTCCCATTTATAGAATGGAGGAGAGGAGATAGATTACAAATAAGCGATGTGTGACAAATAAACAATGTTATAACCGGCTATATATAAAAATATACTGCACAAGACGCACGGTTGGACGAATAGGCTAACCGCCCAACAACTACTATAAAGAGACATGAAGCCGCTAGGACAGACCGTTAGACCGTCGGGTCATCAAGTCGTCTGCGTCAAACCGCCAGACCGCTCGGTATCCAATCAGCAACATCTCGGCTACCAAGCCGCTGGAGAGAAGCCGCTAGACCGCCCGACTACCAAGCTGCCAGAGTGAAACGGTCAGACTGCCCGGTCTCCAAGCCGCCAGACTCAAGTCGCCAGGTCGCCAGGTGTCCATACTGCAACAAGAACACCACACGGTCACGGTGTCAACACACCACTGGCAAGAAAAAAGAGTCACGACCAAAATGCGGAACCCTCAGTGGATAGAGATACCACAACGACAAGAAAAGGAGAGAAGACGCCCGATCACGGTGACAATACACTAGTGGCAAGAAAGGTGTCGTGACCAAAGGGTGGAACGGCAGATAAGCCGCGCGAAGAAGATAGAGAGACCACGCGAGAAGAAAATGAAGAGAGGGGAAAGAGTTTGTACGATAAAAGTGACAACACACCAGTGGCAAGGTAGATGTCGCGACCTAAATGCGAAACTCACAACAAGGAAGAGAAGCAATGAAAAATGGCAACAAAGCCAAGGAAGCCGCGCGAACAGAACACACATAAAGAAGAGATCACATGAGAGCGACAAGCCAGGGAGGTAAAGATGGGAAGCAAGTCGGAAGAAGCCATGCAGGAAGCAAACTACGCGGTTAGAAAAACAAGTCGCAATCTGATTGGAGCAATGAATCGGTTTCCTCTAATACCATGTGAGAAATGAGCGAGAAGATGACAAAAGATAAATAAACCGCAAATTTTATTGTTGTAAAAAGATAATTATTACATAGGTATGCTACCATATTTGTATGAAACGGGGGAGATGAGAGAATACAATAAGTGATATGGGACTAAATATGAACCTGCCACTCTTATCCGCCTGTCCGCCAGCTAACCGCCAGTCCGCTAGACCTCCAACAAGTTTCCTGTCTGTAGTAGCGGTTACCATCCTTTCCTCTCTGCGACTAACCGCCAGATCGCTGCTGCGGTAAGCCACCATACCACAGTTGCGGGAAGCCCTCAGACCGCGACCGCAAAGACAAGCCACCAGACCAGTCCGCTGGACAATCCTCCAGATAGCATAACTAGTTGTCAGACCGACTGTAGCTGTAAACCACCAAACCGTAGATGCGAGAAGCCCTCAGACAGCATCTACTGGGATTTGCTTCCAGAGAATAAGACCGCCTGAACTAACCGCCAGACCGCCCGACCTGATAGCCTCCCAACTGGAGTTCCTAACCGCCAAGCTCTAACAGTGTAAAAAATGCAAATAAAACATGCACCTTTGGAAATACTGTTGGTATCGTGATTCTCGGCAAAAAGAAGAAGCTAATTATTCATCCAATCCTGAATCCTTGTTCCTTTCCTGTCTTAAAGTCGAGACACCTGATTCTCGGCAAAAAGAACAAAGATGCATTTGTACACTTGGATGAAGTCAACAAAGTAAAAGTTATTATGGGCTACAATAATATTAAATTTATAAAAGGAAAATGGATGGTTGTTGTGAATTTAAAGAATGGACTTAACAACCACATTCATGAAGCGCAGTTTGTGCCTGAGCTGACTGAGAATCTACTCGGCATAGGATATCTTATAAAGAAACTGTACACATTAACCTTTGATGTTGAGAGTTGTTGCATTCAAGAAAGAAAACTAAGAGACTAATAACTATGGTACCAATGTCACAGAACAAAATTTTTCCCTTATCCATAGGTAGAGTTGTAGCACTACACAGAACTATCGAGCTCATGCAGTAAGAAGTATAGAAACCTCGGAACTATGGCATTGTCGATGTGGGAATATGAACTTTGATGATCTGCAAAGACTTCAAGCCCTTTCTACTGGGATAGAAGGGATTATTGCTTGCAGAAGAGTATGTGAAATTTGCGCTCTAAACAAGATCCATAGAATGCCATTCCCAACTCACAGCTCATGGCGGGCAAAGTCTCCTCTTGAACTTGTTCATATAGACCTTTGGGGTCCAGCCACTTCTCTCAGTTGGTCTGGAAACTGGCATTACCTCTTAATTGTGGACGACTACACTCAAAGGATGTGGATATATTTCATGTCTCACAAATCTGAAGCATTTCACACCTTTTCCAAATTCAAAAACACGATAGAAAAAGAAACAAATCACAAGATAAAAACTCTCCGGTCTGATAGAGGAGGAGAGTTTACAAGTAAAAAAAATTCCATTCCTTTTGTGAGAATAATAGGAACAGAACTGTAGTTGAGATGGGGAAATGCATGTTGCAGCAAAAAAATGCTTAAGGATTTTTTGGGGAGAAGCCATGAGCACTGCCGTGTTTATATTAAATAGAGCACCTACACGTGCACTCAAAAACTCAACCCCATATGAGATGTGGCATAATAAGAGACCAAACCTTCAACACCTCAAGACCTTTGGATGCATCGCATATGCTCTGTCTCTAAATGAACACAGAGATAAATTAGAAGAAAAAGGCAAGAAGTACGTATTTGTTGGCTATAGCACTGAATCAAAATGGCATCAGTTGCTCGATCCAACAACGAAGAAACTTGTAATAAGCAGAGATATTATATTTGATGAACATAGTGTTTGGGATTGGGGGAAAACTGAGGATCAGAGCCCACAATTTCCAATACCAGAGGAGCATGTTGTGTAGGAGATCCATGGTCATGTTTCTACATAGCCGCCCAGTCCCCTTAATCGACATGATGAATCAGAACTCATCAGGAATGAAACATCATATCCTCAAGACCTCAATGGTGACCCAGATGGCTCCAAGTATGATTCATCTTCCCCTAAACGATTCTGTTCAATAAGTGATATTTACAAATAGTGCAATGTTGCACTTCTGTGCAAGGAGCCCTCTTCCTTCTCTGAAGCTGTCACACAACAGCCATGAGTCGATGCTATAGAGGAAGAAATGAATATAATAAATAAAAATAACATCTGGGAGCTAGTCTCATGACCACCAAACCAACCAGTTATTGGTGTCAAGTGGATCTATAAACTAAAACTAAATGACAGAGGAGAAATAGAGAAACATAAGGCCAGACTTGCGACAAAAGTTTATTCTCAGAAACCTGGCAGAGATTTCACTGAAACCTTTGCAGTCGTGGAGAGAATGGAAACCATAAGATTAATCATTGCATTTGCTGCTCAACGTGGTCTCCAAATTCATCAATTGGATGTTAAATCAGCTTTTCTGAATGGTGAGTTACATGAAGAGGTATTTGTTTATCAACATGAAGGATATGTTGTGAAGGGGGGAGGAGGATAAAGTTTTCAAGTTAAGAAAAGCTCTCTATGACCTGCAGCAAGCCCCTCGCACGTGGAATGAATGAATAGACTCGTCTAATCAAATGCAATTATGAGAGAAGTCCTTACGAGGCATCTTTGTACATCAAACATCATACCAATAATGAATTTGTAATGGTGCTAATTTATGTGGATGATCTTCTAGTGACTGGATCAAATCTTCAGTTAATTGAATATGTCAAATGTGAAATGAATCGGGAATTTGAAATGAGTAATCTGGGGGCCTAGAAATATTTGCTTGGATTTCAGATTGATCGGTCTTCCAACTTATTTTTCTTGCACCAACAAAAATACATCTCTGAATTACTTCAAAGATTTAATTTGGGGGAATGTAAACCGGTGGCAACACCTATGACAACGGGTGACAAACTCCTGAAAGAAGATGAGGAGGAGAAAATAGATGCAGAAACATATTGCAGCATTATTGGTGCCCTCATCTACCTTACAAATAGAATACCTGATATTGAACATGATGTAAGCATGGTATCTTATTTCTCTAGTGATCCCAGTGCAACCTATATGAGGGCGGTGAAAAGAATTTTACGGTATCTACAAGGCACTCGTGATTATGGCCTCTTGTTTAGAAAAAGCATAAATGAAGATGAAGAATTGATAGGGTATTCAGACAATGATTGGGCTGGATCTATAGATGATAGGAAGAGCACCAATGGATTCATATTTCAACTTGGAAAAATATCTATTTAGTGGATCTCAAGAAAGCAATAGTGCATCACCCTTTCTTCCGCTGATGCGGAATATATCGCCATGGGGGAAACCTCAAAGGAAGGAGTTTGGCTGAGCAATCTTCTTAGAGAATTGAATGGAGAAAAGAAAAAAAAAACTACTATTTTAATGGTTGATAGCATCTATGCTATTTCCATTAACAAGAATCTCGTGTTTTACAACCGAACTAAGCACATCCAAATCAAACACCATTTTGTGAGGGATTTAATTGAATAAAACATGATAGAGGTGAAGTATTGTAGCACCATAGAGTAGCTTGGTGACAGAATGACTAAAGCCTTGACGGCGGAAAAATTTCTGATGTTTCGATCGGGGCTCAACATCGTCAGCAGAGACAAAAAGGAAGGTGGAAGTCTCGATGCCCTAGATTAAGGGGGAAAATGTCATAATATAATGTGTACATATGTATAGATTATATTATTATTTTAATCTAAGGGCATCCACTTTTGTTTTATTGCTTTTTCCCTTTTGAATTGTGTGTCTTTCCTATTTTGTGTAATATCTTTTCGGCCTGCAGCTTGGACTTTTGATAAATTAGTTTTTGCAGCTACTTCCGGAAATAGCTTTTCGGTTCTTCCTCTTCTCTAGTTTCTTCTTCCTGTTCTTCACTTCATCACAATGAAATCGCTATGATAATGTTATTACAACAACTTCCACTATTAGTTGGTGTTGTATAGTGCGTTTTGAGAATGTGAGGGTGACAAGTCTCTTCTTGTTACTACTTGTATGAGGGAGAGATATAAAAGATTGTATCCAGAGGATGGCAGACCACCGCACACGAAGCCAAGTATTTTTCTTCATTGCAGTGGAGAACACCATGCTCTGGAAACTTGGTAATCTTTTGCTTGTGCTTGGAAGCTAGAGTGGTGCATTTTGCACTTCTTTGTACAAAGCAAGAGCTGGTCGGACGGTCGGGGACGACGGTTGAGCTCCCAGACAAGAGGCCAACAATGACAACCCTTGTGGCCGCACGCAGAAGGCCAGTTGCTACCCTCGCGACCGCAGGCAGAAGGCTGGTCGCAGCCATCACGGCCGCGAGCGGAGGTCCACTGCGGTCCTCGCAACCGCACGCGGTGGGCCGGCTTTGTAAGACCCATCCCCCTTACCAAGGAGGCTCCCGGTCTTATGCTCATAACCGTCGTCTTATGGTGGCACTAACTCACTGGTTAGTCGGCACCGCAACACGCCGATCCAGCCGGCTAGTACGATCATATAACCTGTTCAGCCAAATGAGAAAAAGAAGTAAAAGCAGCATAATATAAACAACTAGTCCACAAGTCACAACACTATCAAATATAATAAAAGCACACAAGTCCAAAATGAGTACATCAAAAGTGAGGAAAAGGGGCTTATGCCCAGTACATAGTGACAAATCTCTCTCTCACAAATGTCACACAAGTGGAAGCTATAGTATCATTAGAAAACTCGTTGCACCTGACAACGGGTTACAGTAGTAGTAGGTAGTGGTGGTATCAGCTCCTCACGTCCTGCCACCTCGTCCTGCTGGTACTCCCTCCCCTCGAGCTCCTAAAAAGATTGGTCACACCTAGGGGTGCAAACGAGTCGAGCTTGGCAAAATTTCGAAGCTAGAGCTCGAGATTTTCATTTCGAGCTCGAGCTCGACGAGCTCATTTTTCTCAGCTCGAGCTCGAGCTCAAGGCCAATTTTTTGAGCTCGAGCTCGAGTTTCGAGCTCTTGAGCTCGAGCTCGAGCTACTCGCGAGCTTTTTAGCTCATGAGCTTTATTTTCTTATTTTTTTCTTATTTTTTTATTTTTTTTAAAAATATATAAAAAAAAAGCTCGCGAGTCGGCTCGCGAGCTCATGAACAACATTAGATGAGCTCGAGCTTGACTCGTAATCGAGCTCGAGCTCGAGCTCGAGCTACTCGCGAACTAATTTGATGAACAATCTCATTTTGCATACGGAAAGAAGAAAAAATTATGACTAAGATATTCTGTGGCATTATCAGAGCGAAAAATTTTAATAAAAACATCAAACTGAGTTTTAATCATAAAATCAAAAGATGTTCATACAGAGAATAACTCGAAGAGATATTTTAAAAGATACAACCATATACAGTACGAGAAATCATCAATAAAAGTTACAAAATATAAACTACCCCAACCAATTGTGAGGGTGGGAGCAGGACCCCAGACATCAGAGTGAACAAGGTCAAAAAGACGGGAATATCCACGACCTTGCTTTGGTGGGAAGGAGGAGCGATGATGCTTGTCAAGCTAATATGCGTCACAGTTGAGAGGAGGACTGTGCGGAGGGAGGTGAGGCAGAAGCTGGCGAAGAAACCATGGAGGAGGATGATAAAGGCGAAGATGCAATTGTAGAAGGTCTATAGAAGAGGAGGAGAAGGCGGACAGAGCGAAAACGTTGTCGAGGAAGTAGAGGTCGCCACTCTTATTCCCAGAAGCAATCGTCTGTTAGGAACCCGGATCCTAAAAAGAACATGAAGTAGGAGTGAATGTGACAGAACACTATAGTTCCTTATATAGAGAGGTTACAAATAATAAATTGCAAGGAAACTTTGACACGTAGAGAGTATCTGCCAACCGAAGAGACGGAGTGACTTGAACCACTCCCGTCCCATTGATCGGTGAGGGAGATCCATCCACAATAAAGACAGGGGCAACCGATCATGTGTTTCTAGGAGAGGAAAACACTGAGGATTGTCGGTCATATGATTGGTAGAGCTAGAGTCGATCAGCCATTTACCTTGAGTGGCGACATGGGCACTACCTGAAGACGTGGATACGGAGGCGGGATGCTTTGAAGAGGAGGTGGAAGCATCCACAGAGGGGTGAAGATGTGGATATTTCATCCAACAACGATCAACCGTATTGTCGGTGCAGCCACAGTGAGAGCAGAGAAAGCGGGAAGGACCGCGCCCACCGGATTGGTGGCTGCAACCACCAGAACCACTCTGCTGAGTCTGGTGAGCATAGTTGTCCGATTGAGGAGGAGAGGATGGTAGCTGACGTTGAAGCAGAGAGGTAAGTGCAGTGATGCAGGCAGCAGTGGCATCCAAGGTGGGAGAGTCCACTTCGCCAAGGATTTGTTGACGGATCATGTCATAAGACTCGAGAAGTCGTAGAAGATAACACACAACCAGAATCTCCTGGAACTGCTTGTGTTGCTCAGCCAGATCCTCAGAGAAGGGGAAATTCTGGAGAATCTCGGCTCCGAAAGCCTGAACCTGTTGATAAGCAACAACAGGAGACATGGAGAGATAAGCAAAGAGGTCTACATACAGAGTATAGATGTGAGACGTCTGAGCCCCCTTTGAGTAGAGAGCGGCAAGATGAAGCCACGCAGCCTTGACCGTTTCATCATGATGGATGACAAGGGAGGCACTGATCAGAAAGGCTGTTAGACAGCCAAGTGCGAACTAGAGTGTCTTTAGCATCCAAATCATCAAAGAGATCGGACTCTGGAGGAGGAGGGTCATCGATGAGATGATGGCGTTTGCATTGTGAGCGAAGAAGAAAGGTGAAGGAGACTCTCTAGTCTGGGTAGTTGGAACCGAAGAGTTTGGAAACGGTGCCAAGGTTGCCCAAAGGAGTAGGAGGAGGAGGGGGGGCCACGAGAGTAGTAGTGGTAGAGGTATTAGAGAGAGCCATAGAAGAGAAGAGAGCAGAAATAAGGCTGCAAAGGCAGGTCGCGCGAACAAGGAGGAAAAGAGACCGCGCAACAGGTCGTGTGAACATGAAGAAGAGACCGCGCAAACAAAAGAGACCACCCGAACAGAAGACAATCCACGCAGACAAGTAGTGGCGAGACAGATCACACGAGGACAGGCTGCATGAACAAAAAGAAAAGACCACGCGAAGACAAAACGTGCGCAGACAGGACGCGCGAACAGAAGAGACAAAACCGCACGAAGTCAGGTCGTGCGAAGACAAACCACAAAGACAAATCATGAAGACCGTTCGCGCGAACAAAAACAGGTCACGCGAACACAGAGGAAACAGGTCGCGCAAACAGAATCAGGAGGAAAATATCTAGTCCTCTGATACCAAGTGCGAACAAGAAAGAGACTGACCGAAATTTGGAATAACAGAATTTTTATTATCCAAAAAAGTGAGTATTACAAAGGTATAGCCTCCCCTTTATAGAATGGAGGAGAGGAGATAGATTACAAATAAGCGATGTGTGACAAATAAACAATGTTATAACCGGCTATATATAAAAATATACTGCAAAAGACGCGCGGTTGGACGAATAGGCTAACTGTCCAGCAACTACTGTAAAGAGACGTGAAGACGCTAGGAGAGACCGTTAGACCGTCGGGTCATCAAGTCGTCTGCGTCAAACCGCCAGACCGCCCGGTATCCAATCAGCAACATCTCGGCTATCAAGGCGCTGGAGAGAAGCCGCTAGACCGCCCGACTACCAAGCTGCCAGAGTGAAACCGCCAGACCACCCGGTCTCCAAGCCGCCAGACTCAAGTCGCCAGGCCGCCAGGTCTCCATACTGCAACAAGAACACCACACGGTCACGGTGTCAACACACCAGTGGCAAGAAAAAAGAGTCACGACCAAAATGCGGAACCCTTAGGGGATAGAGATACCACAACGACAAGAAAAGGAGAGAAGATGCCCGATCACGGTGACAATACACTAGTGGCAAGAAAGGTGTCGCGACCAAAGGGTGGAACGACAGATAAGCCGCGCGAAGAAGATAGAGAGACCGCGCGAGAAGAAAATGAAGAGAGGGGAAAGAGTTCGTACGATCAATGTGACAACACACCAGCGGCAAGGTAGATGTCGCGACCTAAATGCGAAACTCATAACAAGGAAGAGAAGCAATGAAAAATGGCAACAAAGCCAAGGAAGCCGCGCGAACAGAACACACATAAAGAAGAGATCGCATGAGAGCGACAAGCCAGGGACGGAAAGATGGGAAGCAAGCCGGAAGAAAGCCACGCAGGAAGCAAACTACGCGGTTAGAAAAACAAGTCGCAATCTGATTGGAGAAATGAATCGGTTTCCTCTGATACCACTTGAGAAATGAGTGAGAAGATGACAAAAGATAAATAAACCGCAAATTTTATTGCTAAAAAAAATAATTATTACATAGGTATGCTACCATATTTGTATGAAACGGGGGAGATGAGAGAATACAATAAGTGATATGAGACTAAATATGAATCTGCCACTCTTATCCGCATGTCCGCCAGCTAACCGCCAGTCCGCTAGACCTCCAACAAGTTGCCTGTCCGTAGTAGCGGTTACCATCCTTTCCTCTTTGTGACTAACCACTAGACCGCTACCGCGGTAAGCCACCAGACCACAGTTGCAGGAAGCCCTCAGACCGCAACCGCAAAGACAAGCCACCAGACCAGCCCGCTGGACAATCCTCCAGATCGCATAACTAGTTGTCAGACCGACTGCAGTTGTAAACCACCAAACCGTAGATGAGAGAAGCCCTCAGACAACATCTACTGTGATTTGCTTCCAGAGAACAAGACCGCCTGAACTAACCGCCAGACCGCCCGACCTGATAGCCTCCCGACTGGAGTTCCTAACCGCCAAGCTCTAACAGTGTAAAAAATGCAAATAAAACATGCACCTTTGGAAATACTGTTGGTATCGTGATTCTCGGCAAAAAGAAGAAGCTAATTATTCATCTAATCCTGAATCCTTGTTCCTTTCCTGCCTTAAAGTCGAGACACCTGATTCTCGGCAAAAAGAACAAAGATGCATTTGTACATCTGGATGAAGTCAACAAAGTAAAAGTTATTATGGGCTACAATAATATTAAATTTATAAAAGGAAAATGGATGGTTGTTGTGAATTTAAAGAATGGACTTAACAACCACATTCATGAAGGGCAGTTTGTGCCTGAGCTGACTGAGAATCTACTCGGCATAGGATATCTTATAAAGAAACTGTACAAATTAACCTTTGATGTTAAGAGTTGTTGCATTCAAGAAAGAAAACTAAGAGCCTAATAACTATGGTACCAATGTCACAGAACAAAATTTTTCCCTTATCCATAGGTAGAGTTGTAGCACTACATAGAACTATCAAGCTCATGCAGTAAGAAGTATAGAAACCTCAGAACTATGGCTTGTCGATGTGGGAATATGAACTTTGATGATCTGCAAAGACTTAAAGCCCTTTCTATTGGGATAAAAGGGATTATTGCTTGCAGCAGAGTATGTGAAGTCTGCGCTCTAAACAAGATCCATAGAATGCCATTCCCAACTCACAGATCATGGCGGGCAAAGTCTCCTCTTGAACTTGTTCATATAGACCTTTGGGGTCCATCCACTTCTCTCAGTTGGTCTGGAAACTGGCATTACCTCTTAATTGTGGACGACTACACTGAAAGGATGTGGATATATTTCATGTCTCACAAATCTGAAGCATTTCACACCTTTTCCAAATTCAAAAACACGATAGAAAAAGAAACAAATCGCAAGATAAAAACTCTCCGGTCCGATAGAGGAGGAGAGTTTATAAGTAAAAAAATTCCATTCCTTTTGTGAGAATAATAGGAACAGAACTGTAGTTGAGATGGGGAAATGCTTGTTGCAGCAAAAAAATGCTTAAGGAATTTTTTGGGAGAAACCATGAGCACTGCCGTGTTTATATTAAATAGAGCACCTACACGTGCACTCAAAAACTCAACCCCATATGAGATGTGGCATAATAAGAGACCAAACCTTCAACACCTCAAGTCCTTTGGATGCATCGCCTATGCTCTGTCTCTAAATGAACACAGAGATAAATTAGAAGAAAAAGGCAAGAAGTATGTATTTGTTGGCTATAGCACTGAATCAAAATGGCATCAGTTGCTCGATCCAACAACCAAGAAACTTGTGATAAGCAGAGATATTATATTTGATGAACATAGTGTTTGGGATTGGGGGAAAACTGAGGATCAGAGCCCACAATTTCCAATACCAGAGGAGGATGTTGTGTAGGAGATCCATGGTCATGTTTCTACATAGCCGCCCAGTCCCCTTAATCAACATGATGAATCAGAACTCATCAGGAATGACACATCATATCCTCAAGACCTCAATGGTGACCCAGATGGCTCCAAGTATGATTCATCTTCCACTAAAGATTCTTTTCAATAAGTGATATTTACGAATAGTGCAATGTTGCACTTCTGTGCATGTAGCCCTCTTCCTTCTCTGAAGCTGTCACACAACATCCATGAGTCGATGCTATAGAGGAAGAAATGAATATAATAAATAAAAACAACATATGGGAGCTAGTCTCACGACCACCAAACCATCCAGTTATTGGTGTCAAGTGGATCTATAAACTAAAACTGAATGACATAGGAGAAATAGAGAAACATAAGGCCAGACTTGCGACAAAAGGTTATTCTCAGAAACCTGGCAGAGATTTCACGGAAACCTTTGCAGCCGTGGAGAGAATGGAAACCATAAGATTAATCATTGCATTTGCTGCTCAACGTGGTCTCCAAATTCATCAATTGGATGTTAAATCAGCTTTTCTGAATGGTGAGTTACATGAAGAGGTATTTGTTTATCAACATGAAGGATATGTTGTGAAGGGGGGAGGAGGATAAAGTGTACAGGTTAAGAAAAACTCTCTATGACCTGCAGCAAGCCCCTCGCGCGTGGAATGAATGAATAGACTCGTCTAATCAAATGAAATTATGAGAGAAGTCCTTACAAGGCATTTTTGTACATCAAACATCATACCAATAATGAATTTGTAATTGTGCTAATTTATGTGGATGATCTTCTAGTGACTGGATCAAATCTTCAGTTAATTGAATATGTCAAATGTGAAATGAATCGGGAATTTGAAATGAGTAATCTGGGGGCCTAGAAATATTTGCTTGGATTTCAGATGGATCGGTCTTTCGACTCATTTTTCTTGCACCAACAAAAATACATCTCTGAATTACTTCAAAGATTTAATTTGGGGGAATGTAAACCGGTGGCAACACCTATGACAACGGGTGACAAACTCCTGAAAGAAGATGAGGAGGAGAAAATAGATGCAGAAACATATCACAGCATTATTGGTGCCCTCATCTACCTTACAAATAGAATACCTTATATTGAACAAGATGTAAGCATGGTATCTTATTTCTCTAGTGATCCCAGTGCAACCTATATGAGGGCGGTGAAAAGAATTTTACAGTATCTACAAGGCACTCGTGATTATGGCCTCTTGTTTAGAAAAAGCAGAAATGAAGATGAAGAATTGATAGGGTATTCAGACAATGATTGGGCCGGATCTATAGATGATAGGAAGAGCACCAACGGATTCATATTTCAACTTGGAAAAATGTCTATTTAGTGGAACTCAAGAAAGCAATAGTGCATCACCCTTTCTTCCGCTGAAGCAGAATATATCGCCATGGGGGAAACCTCAAGGAAGGAGTTTGGCTGAGCAATCTTCTTAGAGAATTGAAAGGAGAAAAAAAACTACTATTTTAATGGTTGATAGCATCTATGCTATCTCCATTAGCAAGAATCTCGTGTTTTACAACCGAACTAAGCACATCCAAATCAAACACCATTTTGTGAGGGATTTAATTGAATAAAACATGATAGAGGTGAAGTATTGTAGCACCAGAGAGTAGCTTGGTGACAGAATGACTAAAGCCTTGACGGCGGAAAAATTTCTGATGTATCGATCGGGGCTCAACATCGTCAGCAGAGTCAAAAAGGAAGGTGGAAGTCTTGATGCCCTAGATTAAGGGGTAAAATGTCATAATATAGTGTATAAATATGTATAGATTATATTATTATTTTAATCTAAGGGCATCCACTTTTGTTTTATTGCTTTTTACCTTTTGAACTGTGTGTCATTCCTATTTTGTGTAATATCTTTTCAGCCTGCAGCTTGGACTTTTGATAAATTAGTTTTTGCAGCTACTTCCGGAAATAGCTTTTTGGTTCTTCCTCTTCTCTAGTTTCTTCTTCTTGTTCTTCACTTCATCACAATGAAATGGATATGATAACGTTATTGCAACAACTTCCACTATCAGGTGGTGTTGCATAATGCGTTTTGAGAATGTGAGGGTGACAAGTCGCTTCTTGTTACTACTTGTATGAGGGAGAGATATAAAAGATTATATCCAGAGGATGGCAAACCACCGCACACGAAGCCAAGTATTTTTCTTCATTGCAGTGGAGAACACCATGCTCTAGAAACTTGGTAATCTTTTGCTTGTGCTTGGAAGTTAGAGTGGTGCATTTTGCACTTCTTTGTACAAAGCAAGAGCTGGTCGGACGGTCGGGGACGACGGTTGAGCTCCCAGACAAGAGGCCAACAATGACAACCCTTGTGGCCGCACACGGAAGGCCAGTTGCTACCCTCGCGATCGCAGGCAGAGGGTTGGTCGCAGCCATCGCGACCGCGAGCGGAGTTCCACTGCGGTCCTCGCAACCGCACGCGGTGGGCCGACTTTGTAAGACCCACCCCCCTTACCAAGGAGGCTCCTGGTCTTATGCTCAGAACCACCGTCTTATGGTGGCACTAACTCACGTGTTAGTCGGCACCGCAATATACCGATCATGCTGGCTAGTACGATCATATAACCTGTTCGGCCAAATGAGAGAAAGAAGTAAAAGCAGTGTATATATAAACAACTAGTCCACAAGTCACAACACTATCAAATATAATAAAAGCACACAAGTCCAGAATGAGTACATCAAAAGTGAGGAAAAGGAGCTTATGCCCAGTACATAGTGACAAATCTCTCTCTCACAAATGTCACACAATTGGAAGCTATAGTATCATTAGAAAACTCGTCCCACCTGACGACGGGCTACAGTAGTAGTAGGTAGTGGTGGTATCAGCTCCTCACGTCCTGCCACCTCGTCCTGCTGGTACTCCCTCCCCTCGAGCTCCTAAAAAGATTGGTCACACCTAGGGTTGCAAATGAGTCGAGCTCGAGTCGAGCTTGGCAAAATTTCCAAACTCGAGCTTGAGCTCGACGAGCTCATTTTTCTCAGCTCGAGCTCGAGCTCAAGGCCAATTTTTCGAGCTCGAGCTCGAGTTTCGAGCTCTTGAGCTCGAGCTCGAGCTACTTGCGAGCTTTTTAGCTCATGAGCTTTATTTTCTTAATTTTTCTTAATTTTTTTTATTTTTTTTAAAAAAATGTATAAATAAAAAGCTCGCGAGCCGGCTCGCGAGCTCATGAACAACATTAGATGAGCTCGAGCTTGACTCGTAATTGAGCTCGAGCTCGAGCTCGAGCTACTCGCGAACTAATTTGATGAACAATCTCATTTTGCATACGGAAAGAAGAAAAAATTATGACTAAGATATTCTGTGGCATTATCAGATCGAAAAATTTTAATAGAGACATCAAACTGCGTTTTAATCATAAAATCAAAAGATGTCCATACCGAGAATAACTCGAAGCCATATTTTAATAGATACAACCATATACAGTGTGATAAATCATCAATAAAAGTTACAAAATATAAACTACCCCAACCTATTGTGAGGGTGGGAGCAGGACCACAGACATCAGAGTGAACAAGGTTAAACAGACGTGAAGATCCACGACCTTGGTTTGGTGGGAAGGAGGAGCGATGATGCTTGCCAAGCTAATATGCTTCACAGTTGAGAGGAGGACTGTGCGGAGGGAGGTGAGGCAGAAGCTGGCGAAGAAACCATGGAGGAGGATGATAAAGGCGAAGATGCAATTGCAGAAGGTCTATAGAAGAGGAGGAGAAGGGGACAGAGCGAAAACGTTGTCGAGGAAGTAGAGGTCGCCGCTCTTATTCCCAGTAGCAATCGTCTGTTAGGAATCCGGATCCTGAAAAGAACACGAAGTAGGAGTGAATGTGACAGAACACTATAGTTGCTTATATATAGAAGTTACAGATAATAAATTGCAATAAAACTTTGGCACGTAGAGAGTATCTGCCAACCGAAGAGACGGAGTGACTTGAACCACTCCCGTTGTACAACCCCGTAGCTGGGCGAGTGGGGCCCTCCCCAAATATCGGCCTAGGTGCGTGTTATGGGCGTCGAGTTGGTGTGACGCCGTTCGAAGACGTGCGGGTCCTCGTGCATGCGTGCGGAGGTTTCATGCGCATAGGTTTAGAATTTATATGTATATATATTATTATATATATATGATATTATATAATACATATAATATATTATATATATGTGATAAGAGGGGGATTGGAAGGGGGCAGGTGGGGCTCGGGTACAAGGCACCAAAGAGAGATAAAGAAATTAAAGAGGAGAAAGAGGGGCTCGGATTGAACAACACAATAGGACAAAAGAGATGAAAGCAGGTAGGCAGGGGAAGACAAATAAAAAAGAGAAAAAGTAGAAGTAGGGGGGTTTGGGGAACAGCAGGTAAGAAAATTAAAGAGGAGGAAAGAGAGATAGAGAAGAGGGGCGGATCGGGTAGGGAAAGGAAAAGAGCAAAAAGGAAAAGCAAAAGCCTGGAGTGGAGATCAGCCACCGGCCGCTGACTGGAGCAAGGCTGGCCGAGCCTTACTTCTTCCTTCCCCATCGCCGCCTGCAACAAGGCCGAGCCTGGTACTCCTTCCCCGCCACCTCTGGAGCAAGGTGAGACCGGTTTTCTTTTTTACTCCCCCTCTAGGGTTCGGCTTAGAGCCCAGCCGCCGCCGCCCCGCCCTCTCTCCGGCCTTCTACAGCAGCAGCCCAGTCGCCGCCGCCCCGCCCTCTCTCCGGCCGTCTACAGCAGCAACCCCATCCCACATCTCTCTCTCTCTCTCTCTCTCTCTCTCTCTCTCTCTCTCTCTCTCTCGGCCTGGAGCCGTCGACCCACGCCGCCTCTCTCTCTCCCTCCAGCCGCCTGGAGCAGCAAGGGGTTACCGCACCCTCTCTCTCTCCGATGATCGCCCAAGCTAGGGCACGATCGCCATCCGCCCTCTCTCCCATCGCCGCCTAAGCAGAGCAGACCGAGCTCGAGCCGCCCCCTTCCCCTCCCCCGTCGGCCTGGAGCGGCAGCCCGACCGCCCCTCTCCCTCTCTCCAGGCCTCCTGGAGCAACCCGGCCCCTTCCCTTTCTCTCGGCCTGGAGCAGGGCTCGGCTCGGAGTGGGGTTCGGCCTGGAGCTAAACCCTAGCTTTTCACCATCGGCAGCAAGCTCGGCCTGGAGCAAGGCTCGGCCTAGAGTGGAGATCGACCACCGACGCGGCCGCATGCAGTAGGATCGACCCGGCTCCCGGCCCCGCCGCCAAGCACGCGATAAGGGTAACGATGTTTCTACTTGGGCAGGTGAAGCCCTCAGTTTACATACTTGCATGGAAGCCCCTCTCCACCAACGGGTGGGGGGAAGGGAGCTTTCCGACAGGTTGACGTGTACGTCCCCGCAGTTAATTGCATTAGTACCCGGAAGCGTGAGTACGGGTTTAGGCATGCTGTGTGAAGCCCATCCGGACGTGTGAGCCAAATTGGTGATGTTCTGGGGTTCCCAGAGAAGACTCCGACGGTAGTTGTTTATTAGCCGCTTGCAGGGAATGCGCACCATAGCCCCAAAAAAGGGGGTGTGTGCAATATGTTTGGTCCGCTTATGTTAGCCGATCAATGACTAGTTGGCCGCCGCTCGTCGAGACGTTGGCGTACAGGTGTTGCAGTACCGAGCGGGGGATAGCGGGCTTAAGCCCGAGCTCATGCCGGCCCTCGAAGGCCTTTTTGTTTATATTGCCGTCCTGCGTGCTGAGTATGGAATTCATATTCCTGTAATAGTTTTTAATATCTGTGATGCTCTGTGAATATGTAGTTTACTCCTCCTGTCTTGGGCAAGCGGTGTGTTCGTGAACCGCTCCCCCCGTGGGGGCCCCGAGGTATAGATGCCGGGAAGTCCCTGATGGCATGTTGTCATCCTTTCAGAATAGCAGAGTTCCGCTGTTAGCGGCCCAATTGGGGCTGCGTAGAATAGGGCTGCTGGGCGGTTTTGCGCCATTAGTAAGGCGGGCGGGGAACATTTTACATAGACCCGAGGTGGCACCTCTAGTTAGGGAGTGGATCTTGAGATCCTCCTTATATGTTCCGGTCGGCCAAGAGAGCCCTCCGAAGGTGCCTTAGCTTAGCCCTTGGCTTGGGAGGGGAAGAGTTTGTTAGTCTTCCGGGTACGCGGCGGGTCCTCCACGTTGAGACCTTGGGTCTGTCCCTTGTGTTCCTAGTCTTGTGCCTAGATCATTCGCTTGAGGGTAGTAGGTGTGCGGTCACCCCTTCCCCCTCCATAGGAGACAGATTTTTGGTTTCAACATTTTGGTGCGGTGAGCGTGGAGAGTGACCAACACAGAAGAACTCTGGCGAGCGTCATGGCTATAGAAGTGGAACCAGGTGGTGACCAGGTTCATGCGTTGATACTTTGTATGTGAGGTCCTCATACTCAGAGTTGTCCCCTCCCATAGCTGTTGTTTGAATCTCATAGAATTTGGAGTAGGATTTGCACCTATTTGAAGCGCTTCTACCTATGAAAACACATGTATCCCCACTTATTAAATCAACGAGAAACTTGGAGGTTATTATCTTCAAGATCTAGTAAGAGAGCAGCTGAGAGATATTAGGAGCCGGGGTGACCTGAAAGGGTTCCCTCCCTAACGGTAATATGTTATCTCTTCCTTGTAATTCAGTAGCGGTCAAGTTTTCTCTTTATTGCCAATTTGCCTTGAGCTTCTGAGGGCTTCAAGGGTTAGCCTCGCGATTGACTCCGGAAGCAAAACATCCAACCCGTTCCTTTTAAATAGCCTAGTTCGGACGATGGGACGGTGCCACGGGACTTTAAGCGTTATTGTAAAACTGAGCCTCTGCACTGACGGCCGAGATCAGCTCCCTCCTTGCACGTCGGCCTATGTCCTCTCGATCGCACCTCTCCTCCGACTAGGGTAATTATCAGGAACGAGCCTAGACACTAACCTCCCAGATTTGATAAAGGGTCGATCTCTCCAAGCAATCATAAGTGGCATGGCGAAAAGTGATCTTTGTCATTAGATCAGGATACGAGCCACCGACCTGTTCCTTCTAAATAGCCCAGTTCGAATGATGGGACAATGCCTCGAGACTCTAAGCGTTATTGTAAGACCGAGCCTCTGCACTGACGGCCGAGATCAGCTCCCCCCTTGCATGTCGGCCTATGTCCCCCCGATTGCATCTCTATTCCGATTGGAGGAATTATTAGGAACAGGCTTGGACGCCAGCTTCCCGATTTGACGACTTCCAGATCATCTCTCTTATGAAAAGAATGTGTCCTTCATTTGTAAAACATCAGTGCAATTAACTCTCCAACACCTCTTAAGTAAACAGGATGTCTCCACCTCAAGCAAAGTCAAGTCCTCGAGTAGTAGTGGACCCCGAGCAGATCCCGCTGTCAGACTCTCACCTAGCTGGCAGGGCTGGAAGTCACTCGATGGCGATAGTAGTGGACCCCGAGCAGATCCCGCTGTCAGGCTCTCACCTAGCTGGCAGGGCTGGAAGTCACTCGGTGTCATCCTTGGGCCTCGAGCAGATCCCGCTATCAGTCTCTCACCTAGCTGGCAGGGCTGGAAGTCACTCGATGGCGGTATTAGTGGACCCCGAGCAGATCCCGTTGTCAGGCTCTCACCTAGCTGGCAGGGCTGGAAGTCACTCGGTGTCATCCTTGGGCCTCGAGCAGATCCCGCTGTCAGGTTCTCACCTAGCTGGCAGGGCTGGAAGTCACTCGATGGCGGTGGTAGTGGACCCCGAGCAGATCCCGTTGTCAGGCTCTCACCTAGCTGGCAGGGCTGGAAGTCACTCGGTGTCATCCTTGGGCCTCGAGCAGATCCCGCTGTCAGGCTCTCACCTAGCTGGCAGGGCTGGAAGTCACTCGATGGTGGTAGTAGTGGACCCCGGGTAGACTCGTTGTCAGGCTCTCATTAGCTGGCAGGTCTGTAGGCTCGCCTGGGGGGAAAGGATTGGTTCTTGGAGGTTTTTTGCAGGACCCCGAGTGATGCTCGGCCCCGGGTAGACCCGCTGCCTGGCTCCTACTAGCTGGCAGGTCCGTAGGCTCGTTTGGGGGGTAAGTGTTGGGTACATTGGAATATATATACTAGATTTGAAGAAGCCTCACCCTACTCAATGATATACATCAAGGTGTATTTGATGTATTTTGAGTTTATGTGTGCAGGTTAAGTGATTGCAGGGAAAGCATAAAAGATTCTAAGTCCATGTGTCGACACCTAGAAGAAAAGTGTCGACACTTAAGAAGGCTTGTGTCGACACCTAGAGAAGCTGTGTCGACACTTGGAGTAATTGTGTCGACACCAGGAAGGCAGAGTCGACACCAGAAGCAAAGTGTCGACACATACAGGCAGTGTCGACACACAGTGGAGAATTGCCAACAAGTACAAGTGTTGACACTTAGAAGTAGTGTCGACACCCAGAAGGACTTTGTCGACATCAAAAGTTTCGACACTAGGAGGCTGTGTCGACACTCAGCAAACTTCAACAAAGTTCAAGTACATGTGTCGACACTAGTAGGCTGTGTCGACACTCAGCAAAGTTTCAACACATGAAGTATGTGTCGACACAAAGGAGTTGTGTCGACACTCAACAAAGTTCAACACAAGAAGGCTTGTGTCGACACAAAGGAGTTGTGTCGACACTCAGCAGAAATCAGCTAAAGTATTGAAGAAGAAGTACTTTTGTCGACACCTTCAATCAGTGTCGACACATTCAACAGAAGGCTTGTGTCGACACACAGAACCAGTGTCGACACATTCTAAAGAAGCTGTGTCGAGAAACAGATACAACAACACAAGGAAGTTGTGTCGACACCAACAAGGCTAGTATCGACACTTAGTCTACTTATGTCGACACTTAGTCTATCTGTGTCAACACATAAAGACTATCAGTCTCGACACTTTTAGACAGTGACAGAGATTTCAAGAAGTGACTGGATGACTTGACAGCTGCCATTCCAGCCGGTCTACTGCAACTGTCAGAACTGTCAGAAAGTTGTTAGAAACCGGATCAGCCGGTTACCTTGGAGGATGTCTATATAAAGACCCTTCTCCTTTGACAGAAGATGATGATTAAAGAATCGATTGATTGATTGATGAAGTGATCAGAAGATCTAACAACACAAAAAGAAGAAGACCTTCAAGAGAAGATCTAAGAAGTTGGAGAGAGAGAGCTCCTTCTAAGAAGACAGCTATTGAACCAGGCTGATAAGTAAATTTCAGATTGAGATCTGATTCACAAGTCAGCAGTTGATTGAAGATCATCTGCTTAGGAGAATCAACCCTACTGTGTTCTAATTCAAGAAGCTTTGAAGAAAGCCACGGGAGGTTGATCTCTGCAAAGTTCTTTAAAAAACTCATCAAGAAACCAGTCAACTTGTACAACCCCGTAGTCGGGCGAGTGGGACCCTCCCCAAATATCAGCATAGGGGCGTGTTATGGGCGACAAGTTGGTGCGACCCCGTTCGAAGACGTGCAGGTCCTCGTGCGTGCGTGCGGAGGTTTTATGCGCATAGCTTTGTGATTTATATATATATATATTATATATTATTTTATAATATATATAATATATTATATATATATTATAGATAGGGGATAAAAAGGAGGGGAAGGCAGCAGGTATCGGAGAGAGACGGCGGGATTAGGGTTCGACTGGAACACGGCAGCCCGCCCCCTCTCTCCTCTCTCCCGGCCGCCTGGAGCAACCCGACCCGCGCCGCTCCCTCTCCCTCCGGCCGCCTGGAGCACCCAGGCCCCCCCCCCTTTGCTTTTTCCCGGCTTGGAGCGGCAGCCCGCCCCCTCTCTCCCTCTCTTCCGGCCGCCTGGAGCAACCCGAACCGCGCCGCTCCCTCTCCCTCCGGCCGCCTAGAGCACCCAGGCCCCCCCCCCCTTCGCTTTTTACCGGCTTGGAGCGGCAGCCCGACCACCTCTCTCCCTCTCTCCGGCCACCGGTAAAGCAGGGCACGACCGCCCCTCTCCCTCTCTCCCGGCCACCTGGAGCAACCCGACCCCATCCTCTTTCTCCCGGCGTGGAGCAGTACGACCCGACCCCTTCCCTTTTTCTCGGCCTGGAGCGAGGCTTGGCCTGGAGCGAGGCTCGGCCTGGAGCGAGGCTCGGCCTGGAGCGAGGCTCGGCCTGGAGCGAGGCTCGGCCTGGAGCGATGCTCGGCCTGGAGCGAGGCTCGGCCTGGAGCGAGGCTCGGCCTGGAGCAAGGCTCGGCCTACAGTGGAGATCGACCATCGATGCAGTCGCATGCAGTAGGATCGACCCGGGGCTCCTCTCCCGGCCCCGCCGCCAAGCACGCGATAAGGGTAACGATGTTTCTACTTGGGCAGGTGAAGCCCTCAGTTTCCATATTACAAGGAAGCCCCTCTCCACCAACGGGTGGAGGGAATGGAGCTTTCCGACGGGTTGACGTATATTTCCCCGCAGTTAATTGCATTAGTACCCGGAAGCATGAGTACGGGTTTGGGCATGCTGTGTGAAGCCCATCCGGACGTGTGAGCCGGATTGGTGATGTTCTGGGGTTCCCGGAGAAGACTCCGAGGAAGTTGTTTATTGGTCGATTGCAGGGAATGTGCGCCACAAACCCCAAAAACGGGGGTGTGCGCAATATGTTTGGCCTGCTTATGTTAGCCGACCGATGCCTAGTTAGCCGCCGCTCGTCGAGATGTTGGCGTACAGGTGTTGCAGTACCAGGTGGGGAATGGCGGGCTTAAGCCCGAGCTCGTGCCGGCCCTCGAAGGCCTTTTTTGTTTATATTGCCGGCCTGCGTGCTGAGTATGGAATTTATATTCCTGTAATATTTTTTCATATCTGTGATGCTCTGTGGGTATGTAATTTACTCTTGTCTTGGGCGAGCGGCGTGTTCGTGAACCGCTCCCCCCGTGTGGGCCCCGAGGAATAGATGCCGGGAAGCCCCTGATGGCCCGTTGTCATCCATTCAGAGTAGCGGAGTTCCGCTGTTAGCGGCCCAATTGGGGCTGCGTAGAGTAGGGTTGCGCGGTTTTGTGCCAATAGTAAGGCAGGCGGGGAACATTGTACATAGACCCGAGGTGGCACCTCTAGTTAAGGAGTGGATCTTGAGATCCTCCTCAGATGTTCCGGTCGGCCAAGAGAGCCCTCCGAAGGTGCCTTAGCTCGGCCCTTGGCTTGGGAGGGGAAGAGTTTGCTAGTCTTCTGGGTATGCGGCGGGTCCTCCACGCTGAGACCTTGGGTCTGTCCCTTGTGTTCCTAGTCTTGTGCCTAGATCGTTCGCTTGAGGGTAGTAGGTGCGCGGTCACCCCTTCCCCAAGGGTCGAACTCCACAGGAGACCGATTTTCTGTTTCAACATTTTGGTGCGGTGAGCATGGGACTTTAAGCGCTATTGTAAGATCGAGCCTCTGCACTGACGGGAGAGTGGGACCCTCCTCTATCTATAATATATATATAATATATTATATATATTATAAAATAATATATAATATATATATATATATATATATATATATATATATATATCACAAAGCTATGCGCATAAAACCTCCGCACGCACGCACGAGGACCTGCACGTCTTTGAACGGGGTCGCACCAACTTGTCGCCCATAACACACCCCTAGTCTAATATTTGGGGAGGGTCCCACTCGCCCGGCTACGGGGTTGTACACAATCCTCGCTCTTTTCGAGGTTGGTACAAGCTCGGAAAGAATCATCCAACCCAACGTATCCGGCGAGTGGGAGCCGACCCAAAAAAAACTGAGAGAAACTGAAATCTGCGCTTAGAGCATCAATCACTCCATGATCTTTCTGATCTTTTTGAACCACTCGATACCCTTTGGCTCACTGCTATTAAATTGCTCGTATACCATTACTTACAACAAGTATATAATTTCTCGAGACATTGTGAAACAACAAAGCCATATCTCATGTATACTCTTGCACACGTGGAGCTAATCTTTTCCCCCCAGGTGTGCCTACAGCCCTGCCAGCTAATGAGAGCCTGAGCAGCGAGTCTACCCGGGGCCGAGCAGCACTCGGGGTCCCTTACCCCCCAGGCGAGCCTACGGACCTGCCAGCTAGCAGGAGCCAGGAAGCGGGTCTACCCGGCGCCGAGCATCACTCGGGGTCCTGCAAAAAGTCTCCACGAACCAACCCTTTCCCCCCAGGTGTGCCTACAGCCCTGCCAGCTAATGAGAGCCTGACAGCGAGTCTACCCGGGGTCCACTACTACCGCCAGCAAGTGACTTCCGGCCCTGCTAGCTAGGTGAGAGCCTGACAGCGGGATCTGCTCGAGGCCCACGGATGACACCGAGTGACTTCCGACCCTGCCAGCTAGGTGAGAGCCTGACAGCGGGATCTGCTCGGGGTCCACTACTACTGCCATCGAGTGACTTCCGGCTCTGCTATCTAGGTGAGAGCCTGACAGCGGGATCTGCTCGAGTCCCACGGATGACACCGAGTGACTTCTGGCTCTGCCAGCTAGGTGAGAGCCTGACAGCGGGATCTACTCGGGGTCCACTACTACCGCCATCGAGTGACTTCCGGCCCTGCCAGCTAGGTGAGAGCCTGACAGCGGGATCTGCTCGAGGCCACGGATGACACCGAGTGACTTCCGGCCCTGCCAGCTAGGTGAGAGCCTGACAACGGGATCTTCTCGGGGTCCACTACTACCGTCATCGAGTGACTTCCGGCCCTGCCAGCTAGGTGAGAGCCTGACAGCGGGATCTGCCCGAGGCCCATGGATGACACCGAGTGACTTCCGGCCCTGCAGCTAGGTGAGAGCCTGACAGCGGGATCTGCTCGGGGTCCACTACTACCGCCATCGTGTGACTTCCAGCCTGCCAGCTAGGTGAGAGCCTGACAGCAGGATCTGCTCGAGGCCCA
Source organism: Platanthera guangdongensis (assembly GCA_039583875.1). Taxonomy (NCBI): domain Eukaryota; kingdom Viridiplantae; phylum Streptophyta; class Magnoliopsida; order Asparagales; family Orchidaceae; genus Platanthera; species Platanthera guangdongensis. The sequence goes on along the minus strand of CM077164.1, from coordinate 42,223,303 downwards.
CAGATGACACCGAGTGACTTCTGGCCCTGCCAGCTAGGTGAGAGCCTGGTAGCGGGATCTGCTCGGGGTCCACTACTACCACCATGGAGTGACTTCCGGCCCTGCCAGCTAGGTGAGAGCCTGACAGCGGGATCTGCTTGAGGCCCACGGATGACACCGAGTGACTTTCGGCCCTGCCAGCTAGGTGAGAGCCTGGCAGCGGGATCTGCTCGGGGTCCACTACTACTCGAGTACTTGACTTTGCTCGAGGTGGAGACATCTTATTTACTTAAGCGGTGTTGGAGAGTTAATCGCACTGATGTTCTTACAAACGGAGGACGCATTCTCTTCATAAGAGAGACGATCTGGAACTCGTCAAAGCGGGAAGCTGGCATCCGAGCCTGTTCCTAATAATTCCTCCAATCGGAAGAGAGATGCAATCGGGGGGACACAGGCCGACGTGCAATGGGGGAGCTGATCTCGGCCATCAGTGCAGAGGCTCGGTCTTACAATAGCGCTTATAGTCCCGAGGCATCGTCCCATCATCCGAACTGGGCTATTTAAAAGGAACGGGTTGGACGTTTCGTATCCTGATCTAATGACAAAGATCACTTTTCACCATGTCACTTGTGATTACTTGGAGAGATCGGCCCTTTATCAAATCTGGGAGGTTAGTGTCTAGGCTCGTTCCTGATAATTCCTCTTGTCAGAGGAGAGGTGCGATCGGCAGGACATAGGCCGACGTGCAAGGGGGGAGCTGATCTCGGCCCTCAGTGCAGAGGCTCTATCTTACAATAGCGCTTAAAGTCCTGCGCGGAAGCAGCTCGCTATTTATAGGAAAAGAAATTTTCCTATAATATCAGCCTAGGGGTGTGTTATGGGCAACAAGTTGGTGCGACCCCGTTCAAAGACGTGCAGGTCCTCGTGCGTGCGTGCGGAGGTTTTATGCGCATAGCTTTGTGATATATATATATATATATATATATATATATATATATATATATATATATATATATATATATATATATATATTATATATATATTATAGATAGGGGATAAAAAGGGGGGGGGAAGGCAGCAGGTATCGGAGAGAGACAGCGGGATTAGGGTTCGACTGGAACACGGCAGCCCGCCCCCTCTCTCTCCTCTCTCCCGGCCTCCTGGAGCAACCCGACTCGCGCCGCTCCCTCTCCCTCCGGCCGCCTGGAGCACCCAGGCCCCCCCCCCTTTGCTTTTTCCCGGCTTGGAGCGGCAACCTGCCCCCTCTCTCCCTCTCTTCCGGCCGCCTAGGAGCAACCCGACCCGCGTCGCTCCCTCTCCCTCCGGCCGCCTGGAGCACCCAGCCCCCCCCCCCTTTGCTTTTTCCCGGCTTGGAGCGGCAGCCCTCCCCCTCTCTCCCTCTCTTCCGGCCGCCTGGAGCAACCCGACCCGTGCCGCTCCCTCTCCCTCCGGCCGCCTGGAGCACCCAGCCCCCCCCCCCCCTTTGCTTTTTCCCGGCTTGGAGCGGCAGCCCGACCACCTCTCTCCCTCTCTCCGGCCACCGATAAAGCATGGCACGACCGCCCCTCTCCCTCTCTCCCGGCCACCTTGAGCAACCCGGCCCCATCCTCTTTCTCCCGGCCTGGAGCAGTATGACCCGGCCCCTTCCCTTTCTCTCGGCCTGGAGCGAGGCTCGGCCTGGAGCGAGGCTCGGCCTGGAGCAAGGCTTGGCCTAGAGCGAGGCTCGGCCTGGAGCAAGGTCTGGCCTGGAGCAAGGCTCGGCCTAGAGTGGAGATCGACCATCGACGCAGCCGCATACAGTAGGATCGACCTGGGGCTCCTCTCCCGACCCCGCTGCCAAGCACGCGATAAGGGTAACGATGTTTCTACTTGGGAAGGTGAAGCCCTCAGTTTCCATATTTGCATGGAAGCCCGTCTCCACCAACGGGTGGGGGGAATTGAGCTTTCTGACGAGTTGACGTATACGTCCCCGCAGTTAATTGCATTAGTACCCAGAAGCGTGAGTACGGGTTTAGGCATGTTGTGTGAAGCCCATCCGGATGTGTGAGCCGGATTGGTGATGTTCTGGGGTTCCCGGAGAAGACTCCGAGGAAGTTGTTTATTTGTCCTTTGCAGGGAATGCGCGCCACAAGCCCCAAAAAATGGGGTGTGCGCAATATGTTTGGCCCGCTTATGTTAGTCGACCGATGTCTAGTTGGCCGCCGCTCGTCGAGACGTTGGCGTACAGGTGTTGCAGTACCAGGCGGGGAATGGCCGGCTTAAGCCCGAGCTCATGCCGGCCCTCGAAGGCCTTTTTTGTTTATATTGTCGGCCTGCGTGCTGAGTATGGAATTTATATTCCTGTAATATTTTTTCATATCTGTGATGCTCTGTGGGTATGTAGTTTACTCCTGTCTTGGGCGAGCAGCGTGTTCGTGAACCGCTCCCCCCATGTGGGCCCCGAGGAATAGATGCTGGGAATCCCCTGATGGCCCGTTGTCATCCTTTTAGAGTAGCGGAGTTCCGCTGTTAGCGTCCTAATTGGGGCTACGTAGAGTAGTGCCGCTGGGCGGTTTTGTGCCAATAGTAAGGCAGGCGGGGAACATTGTACATAGACCCGAGGTGGCACCTCTAGTTAAGGAGTGGATCTTGAGATCCTCCTCAGATGTTCCGGTCGGCCAAGAGAGCCCTCCGAAGGTGCCTTAGCTCAGCCCTTGGCTTGGGAGGGGAAGAGTTTGCTAGTCTTTCGGGTATGCGGCGGGTCCTCCACGCTGAGACCTTAGGGTCTGTCCCTTGTGTTCCTAGTCTTGTGCCTAGATCGTTCTCTTGAGGGTAGTAGGTGCGCGGTCACCCCTTCCCCAAGGGTCGAACTCCACAGGAGACCGATTTTTGGTTTCAACACAACTCATCTCTCTCTCTTAGAGTTGTGGTTATATACTTTGTACTTTTTAATTTCTTGTAGGATCCTAAGGGATCTGAGTTGTAAGCCTAATTTATAAAGGCTGAGTGGTAGGGTTTGTGAGCCTGAGTTTAGGAGATACATTTCTCTGAGTGTAGGCCTTGTTGAGGGCTGAGTGTAGGCCTTGTTGAGGGCTGAGTGTAGGTCTTGTTGAAGGCTGAGTGTAGGTCTTTGTGAATACTGAGTGGTAGGACTGTGTGCCTGAGTTGTAGGAGTGGGATCACTCTGAGTTGTAGGAACCTGGTTGGGGTTCTGAGCTGTAAGATCTGAGGATCTGAGGAGAAGTGGAGAAGTTAGGCCGAATCTAGTACACTACTAGATAGGCAAAGGGGGAAAGTGGATGTACCCAGACCTTGGGGAACCACTATAAAATCTGTGTGTACTCTGTGTGTGATTATTTCTGTGATTGATGTATTGTCTGTGCTGAATTGCTGTAGAGAATTGCAAATACAGGTCATATTATTATTCAGTATTTCTGCCTTAAAGTTTAAAAAGATTAAGTTCACCTATTCACCCCCCTCTAGGTTATTAGGTACTATTTCTTTCAAGTGGTATCAGAGCCAGGTTACTCAGAAGGACATAACAGTCTGAGTAAGATCCTGTAGGTAGACTCAGTGCAATCAAGAATCAAGAAGATGGGTTCTGGTGAGAATCACAAGGAGTTAGGGTCCATGAAACTGCCAATCTGTAGAAATGAGATTTTTGACATTTGGAAAGAGAGGGTTAAACTCTTTATGGAAGCATCTGAACCAAGAATATACATTACAGTCAAAGAAGGGTCATATGTGCCAATGAAAGTATCTGCTCTAGATGCAAATCAGAGAACTCCCAAAGACTATTCAGAAATGATTAAGGATGAAATTATTCTGGCCACTATGAACAAGAGGGCCCAGAATATTATTGTAAGTGCAATTGATGATTCCACATTTCAGAATTTAATTCACTGTAAAACTTCTAAAGAAATATGGGACACACTGATAGTCTATATGGAGGGATCAGAAGAGGTAAGACAAGACAGGAAGTCTTTGTTAAATCAGGAGTATGAAAGCTTCAGACAAGGCAGGTCTGATAGCATAACTGAGTACTACAAGAAATTCTATAGGATAGTCAATGAGTTGATGTCTTATGGAAGAGAGTTCAACAATTATGAATTGAATGACAAGTTCTTGAGATCCCTAACTAAGGACTGGGACACCAAAATTTGTGTCATAAGGGAAATGACCAAATTAGCTGACATATCACCTCCAACTTTGTTTGGAAAACTGTTATCTTATGAGATGCAGTTAATGGTAAGGAAGGAGGAAGAAAAGACAACTAGAGTTGAGCACAAATAAAGAGTTGTGGCCTTCAAGACTGAAGCCACTAGGAAATATAAAAGTAAGTCTCCATCTCCACCTCAAAAAGTTGCAGAGGCTGAGACAGATGAGTCAGAAAGCAAGAATTCTGAAAGCAGTGAGAGTGATGAAGACTTTGCAGCTTTCACTAGACATTTTCAGAAGTTTCTAAAGAAGAAGCAGTGGAGGTCTAAGCCATCCACTTCACAGACAAAAGATGACTACTATCAGAACAGGAAGTCAATCAAGGATTGACAGAAGAAAGTTCAAGCAAAGTAAAACTACATCCTCAAAGATAGTATGTTATTGTTGCAATAGACAAGGACATGCAGTTGCTGACTGTCCAGAAAATAGGAAAGAGTCAACTGACAAGAAGAAGACTCGGCTTAAGGGCAAAAAGGAAAGGTCCTTTGTTGCTAAAAGGACAAAAGCCTGACAGATATGTCTTCTTCAGAAACAGATTTAGAAGCTGAAGCTTATATTGGATTGTTTGCTGAAGAGGAAGAAGATGAGTTCATACAGTTAATGAATTCAATTTATGAGCATGAGGACAATTAGTGCAAAGGGATGATGGCCTTATCAGAAGGATACAAAATCCAGGATCAGACTGGACCAAGTCAGGTACAAAATTATTCTACTAGTTCAATTTCTAGTACTGAGTCAGATTCAGATACATCAGCATCAAGTGATGTGAGTGGATTTGAATCTGAAGGAGACATTCATCAGTTGATTGATGAATATTGAGTATTGTTGCAGGCTTTGAAGAAAAGCAAACTCTTGGTCAAAACTCAGGCTAAGGAGATTGCTAGTCTTAAAGTGGCTGCAACAGATTTTGATAAGTTATTTGATCAGAAACTAAATGAAATAGCCAGGCTGAAGAACATTACTATTATTCAGATGGGGAATATTATATTTAAAAATGATCAAATTAGAAATCTGGAGGCTAGACTTCAGAAAGAGAGAGATATTGTTGTATGTTTTTCTAAACCAAAATCTATTCTACCTTTGATAGATGAGTTTGTACCTCATAAGGGTAAAACTGGATTGGGGTTTACAAAACCTGCCTGGACAGTAAAGTTCAAATCTAAGGGCAAAGCCCCAGTACTCAACAAGAATCCTACTGTAGATAAAACAGCCAGGGTTGTACCTAAACAAAGGTACAACAGATTTGAGTGCTGGTGTTGTGGCAAGGTATGCCACTTTGCCATAGATTGTTGATACAATATTAGTGTCAAGGAGAGTAGCAAACTGCCTGCTAGAAAAGCTACAGGTAGTTTTGTCAAGAGTCAGACTAACTTGCACTAAGGACCCAAGAATTATTTGGGTTCTAAGGTTAAGTAATCTGTTTTGCAGGTAAGTCCAAGTGGCCATGCCCCAATATGGTACTTGGACAGTGGATGTTCCAGGCACATGACTGGAACTAGGGGATTGCTGAAGGACTATACACCAATCAAAGATGGTCATAAAGTTACCTTTGGTGGTTTTGAAAAAGGAATCATGAAAGGCTTTGGTAACATTTCTAGCAACCTAATTACAATTACTCAAGTGGCTTATGTAAAGGGTTTGAAACATAACCTCATTAACATAAGTCAGCTGAGTGATTTAGGATATGACATCTCATTTGTCAAAGATTGTTGTAATATCATGAGATCAAGTGATCAAAAGATCATTCTGACAGGTTATAGGAAGAGAAATGTCTATTGTCTAGACATTATGTGTGAGAACATTGTTTCTCCTGTTTGTCTTGTAGCTGATGAAAAAATCTCTCATTGTGTCAAATGGCACAAGAGGCTAGCCCATCTTAACTATAAGACAATTGGGCAACTCTTTAGCAAAGAGTTAGTGAGGAATGGTCCTCAGGTTAAGTGTACAAAGGATGGGATATGCTCAGCTTGTCAAAAGGGCAAGCAGACCAGATCCACCTTTAATAGCATTTAGAACAAGGATTCTGTGAGGTGTCTATACCTCTTGCATATGGATCTTTTTGGTCCTATGCCAGTTCACAGCCTAGGTAGGAAGGTCTACACATTTGTGGTTGTAGATGATTATTCAAGGTTTTCCTGGGTGTTCTTCCTAAGGCAAAAATCTGAAACTCCTAGTATCTTTTATAGTTTTGTTAAACAAATTAAGAATGAGTTAGACAGTACAGTGGTCAAAATAAGAAGTGACCATGGTACTGAATTCCAGTCTGAAAGTATGACAAAACTATGTGAAGAGTTTGGGATATTTCAGGAATTTTCCTCACCAAGAACACCTCAGCAAAATGGTATTGTTGAAAGGAAAAATAGAACCTTGATAGAGGCTGGTAGAACCCTATTAAGTGACACATCTCTCCCAGAATATTTTTGGGCTGAGGCAGTAAACACTGCATGTCATGTAATTAATAAGGCTACTATCACCAAGAGCCACAATAAGACCCCTTATAAGATTATGAAGGGCAGAAAATCAAATCTATCCTATTTTAGGATCTATGGTTGTAAATGTTATATACTTAACAATGGAAAGTCTTACCTAACTAAGTTTGCTGCCAAATCCAGCAACGATCAACCGTATTGTCGGTGCAGCCACAGTGAGAGCAGAGAAAGCGGGAAGGACCGCGCCCGTCGGATTAGTGGCTGCGGCCACCAGAACCACTTCGCTGAGTCTGGTGAGCATAGTTGTCTGATTGAGGAGGAGAGGATGTCAGCTGACGTTGAAGCAGAGAGGTAAGTGCAGTGATGCAGGAAGTAGTGGCATCCAAGGTGGGAGAGTCCACTTCGCTAAGGATTTGTTGACGGATCATGTCATAAGACTCGAGAAGTCGTAGAAGATAACACACAACCAGAAGCTCCTGGAAGTGTTTGTGTTTTTCAGCAAGATCCTCAGAGAAGGGGAAATTCTGGAGAATCTCGGCTCCGAAAGCCTGAACCTATTGATAAGCAACAACAGTAGACATGGAGGGATAAGCAAAGAGGTCTACATACAGAGTATAGATGCGAGACGTCTAAGCCCCCTTTGAGTAGAGAGCGGCAAGATGAAGCCATGCAGCCTTGATTGTTTCATCATGACAGATGACAGGGAGGAACTGATCCGAAAGGTTGTTAGACAGCCAAGTGCAAACTAGAGTGTCTTTAGCATCCAAATCATCAAAGAGATCGGAATCTGGAGGAGGAGGGTCATCGATGAGATGACGGCGTTTGCGTTGTGAGCGAAGAAGAAAGGTGAAGGAGACTCTCTAGTCTGGGTAGTTGGAACCGAAGAGTTTGGAAACAGTGTCAAGGTTTCCTAAAGGAGTAGGAGGAGGGGGGCCACGAGAGTAGTAGTGGTAGAGGTATCATAGAGAGCCATAGAAGAGAAGAGAGCAGAAATAAGGATGCAAAGGCAGGTCGCGCGAACAAGGAGGAAAAGAGACCGCGCAACAGGTCGCGCGAACACGGAGAAGAGACTGTGCGAACAAAAGAAACCACCCAAACAGAAGACAAGCCGCGCAGACAAGTAGCGGCGAGACAGATCACGCGAGGACAGGCTGCATGAACAAAAAGAAGAGACCACGCGAAGATAGGCCGCACGAAGACAAAACGTGCACAGACATGCCGCGCGAACAGAAGAGACAAAACCGCACGATGACAGGTCGTGCGAAGACAAACCACAAAGACAAATCACGAAGACTGTTCGCGCGAACAGAAACAGGTCACGCGAACACAGAGGAAACAGGTCGCGCGAACAGAATCAGGAGGAAAATATCTAGTCCTCTGATACCAAGTGCGAACAAGAAAGAGACTGACCAAAATTTGGAATAACAGAATTTTTATTATCCAAAAAAGTGAGTATTACAAAGGTATAGCCTCCCCTTTATAGAATGCAGGAGAGGAGATAGATTACAAATAAGCGATGTGTGACAAATAAACAATGTTATAACCAGCTATATATAAAAATATACTGCACAAGACGCGCGGTTGGACGAATAGGCTCACCGCCCAACAACTACTATAAAGAGATATGAAGCCGCTAGTAGAGACCGTTAGACCGTCGAGTCATCAAGTCATCTGCGTCAAACCGCCAGACCGCCCGGTATCCAATCAGCAACATCTCGGCTACCAAGCCGCTGGAGAGAAGCCGCTAGATCGCCTGAATACCAAGCTGCCAGAGTGAAACCGCCAGACCGCCCGGTCTCCAAGCTGACAGACTCAAGTCGCCAGGCCGCCAGGTCTCCATACTGCAATAAGAACACCACACGGTCACGGTGTCAACACACCTGTGGCAAGAAAAAAGAGTCACGACCAAAATGCGGAACCCTCAGGGGATAGAGATACCACAACGACAAGAAAAGGAGAGAAGACGCCCGATCACGGTAACAATACACTAGTGGCAAGAAAGGTGTCGCGACCAAAGGGTGGAACGGCAGATAAGCCGCGCGAAGAAGATAGAGAGACCGCGTGAGAAGAAAATGAAGAGAGGGGAAAGAGTTCGTACGATCAATGTGACAACACACCAGCGGCAAGGTAGATGTCGCGACCTAAATGCGAAACTCACAACAAGGAAGAGAAGCAATGAAAAATGGCAACAAAGCCAAGGAAGCCGCACACACATAAAGAAGAGATCGCATGAGAGCGACAAGCCAAGGAGGGAAAGATGGGAAGCAAGTCGGAAGAAGCCACGTAGGAAGCAAACTACGCGGTTAGAAAAATAAGTCGCAATCTGATTGGAGCAATGAATCGGTTTCCTCTGATACCATGTGAGAAATGAGCAAGAAGATGACAAAAGATAAATAAACCGCAAATTTTATTGCTGCAAAAAGATAATTATTACATAGGTATGCTACCATATTTGTATGAAACGGGGGAGATGAGAGAATACAATAAGTGATATGGGACTAAATATGAATCTGCCACTCTTATCCGCCTGTCCGCTAGCTAACCGCCAGTCCGCTAGACCTCCAACAAGTTGCCTGTCCGTAGTAACGGTTACCATCCTTTCCTCTCTGCGACTAACCGCCAGACCGCTGCTGCGGTAAGCCACCAGACCACAGTTGCGGGAAGCCCTCAGACCGCAACCGCAAAGACAAGCCACCAGACCAGTCCGTTGGACAATCCTCCAGATCGCATAACTAGTTGTCAGACTGACTGTAGTTGAAAACCACCAAACCGTAGATGCGAGAAGCCTTCAGACAGCATCTACTGGGATTTGCTTCCAGAGAACAAGACCGCTTGAACTAACCACCAGACCGCCCGACCTGATAGCCTCCCGACTGGAGTTCCTAACCGCCAAGCTCTAACAGTGTAAAAAATACAAATAAAACATGCACCTTTGGAAATACTGTTGGTATCGTGATTCTCGGCAAAAAGAAGAAGCTAATTATTCATCCAATCCTGAATCCTTGTTCCTTTTCTGCCTTAAAGTCGAGACACCTGATTCTCGGCAAAAAGAACAAAGATGCATTTGTACATCTAGATGAAGTCAACAAAGTAAAAGTTATTATGGGCTACAATAATATTAAATTTATAAAATGAAAATGGATGGTTGTTGTGAATTTAAAGAATGGACTTAACAACCACATTCATGAAGTGCAGTTTGAGCCTGAGCTGACTGAGAATCTACTCGGCATAGGATATCTTATAAAGAAACTGTACAAATTAACCTTTGATGTTGAGAGTTGTTGCATTCAAGAAGGAAAACTAAGAGACTAATAACTATGGTACCAATGTCATAGAACAAAATTTTACCCTTATCCATAGGTAGAGTTGTAGCACTACACAGAACTATCGAGCTCATGCAGTAAGAAGTATAGAAACCTCAGAACTATGGCATTGTCGATGTGGGAATATGAACTTTGATGATCTGCAAAGACTTCAAGCCCTTTCTACTGGGATAGAAGGGATTATTGCTTGCAGCAGAGTATGTGAAGTCTGCGCTCTAAACAAGATCCATAGAATGCCATTCCCAACTCACAGCTCATGGCGGGCAAAGTCACCTCTTGAACTTGTTCATATAGACCTTTGGGGTCTAGCCACTTCTCTCAGTTGGTCTGGAAACTGGCATTACCTCTTAATTGTGGATGACTACACTCAAAGGATGTGGATATATTTCATGTCTCACAAATTTGAAGCATTTCACACCTTTTCCAATTTCAAAAACACAATAGAAAAAGAAACAAATCACAAGATAAAAACTCTCCGGTCTGATAGAGGAGGAGAGTTTACAAGTAAAAAAATTCCATTCCTTTTGTGAGAATAATAGGAACAGAACTGTAGTTGAGATGGGGAAATGCATGTTGCAGCAAAAAAATGCTTAAGGAATTTTTGGGGAGAAGCCATGAGCAATGCCGTATTTATATTAAATAGAGCACCTACACGTGCACTCAAAAACTCAACCCCATATGAGATGTGGCATAATAAGAGACCAAACCTTCAACACCTCAAGACCTTTGGATGCATCGCCTATGCTCTGTCTCTAAATGAACACAGAGATAAATTAGAAGAAAAAGGCAAGAAGTACGTATTTGTTGGCTATAGCAATGAATCAAAATGGCATCAGTTGCTCGATCCAACAACGAAGAAACTTGTGATAAGCAGAGATATTATATTTGATGAACATAGTGTTTGGGATTGGGGGAAAACTGAGGATCAGAGCCCACAATTTCCAATACCAGAGGAGGATGTTGTGTAGGAGATCCATGGTCATGTTTCTACATAGCCGCCCAGTCCCCTTAATCGACATGATGAATCAGAACTCATCAGGAATGACACATCATATACTCAAGACCTCAATGGTGACCCAGATGGATCCAAGTATGATTCATCTTCCCCTAAACGATTCTGTTCAATAAGTGATATTTACGAATAGTGCAATGTAGCACTTCTGTGCAAGGAGCCCTCTTCCTTATCTGAAGCTGTCACACAACAACCATGAGTCGATGCTATAGAGGAAGAAATGAATAAAATAAATAAAAACATTTGGGAGCTAGTCTCACGACCACCAAACCAACCAGTTATTGGTGTCAAGTGGATCTATAAATTAAAACTGAATGACAGAGGAGAAATAGAGAATCATAAGGCCAGACTTGCGACAAAAGGTTATTCTCAGAAACCTGGCAGAGATTTCATGGAAACCTTTACAGCCGTGGAGAGAATGGAAACCATAAGATTAATCATTGCATTTGGTGCTCAACGTGATCTCCAAATTCATCAATTGGATGATAAATCAGCTTTTCTGAATGGTGAGTTACATGAAGAGGTATTTGTTTATCAACATGTAACAAATACATGTAATGGTGCTAATTTATGTGGATGATCTTCTAGTGAAGGTCTCCACCGCCCTCCCCTACTGGGGGAGGGAAAAAGTAACCCGCCACGCAAACGTGGTTGGCTCCGCATTGCACGGCAAGCGAAACCTGAAGGCGCTGCGCCAAGTTCCAGCAGATGACCTGCCGCGATGTCAAGGAGATTTGTGACGAGCCACTTCATGGGCCTTGCCTACAATAAATTAATGAAAGACAAGAGCAAGCCCCTCGCATGTGGAATGAATGAGTAGACTCGTCTATTCAAATGCAATTATGAGAGAAGTCCTTACGAGGCATCTTTGTACATCAAACATCATACCAATAATGAATTTGTAATGGTGCTAATTTATGTGGATGATCGTCTAGTGACTGGATCAAATCTTCAGTTAATTGAATATGTCAAATGTGAAATGAATCGGGAATTTGAAATGAGCAATCTGGGGGCCTAGAAATATTTGCTTTGATTTCAGATTGATCGGTCTTCCGAGTCATTTTTCTTGCACCAACAAAAATACATCTCTGAATTACTTCAAAGATTTAATTTGGGGGAATGTAAACCGGTGGCAACACCTATGACAACGGGTGACAAACTCCTGAAAGAAGATGAGGAGGAGAAAATAGATGCAGCAACATATCGCAACATTGTTGGTGCCCTCATCTACCTTACAAATAGAATACCTGATATTGAACAAGATGTAAGCATGGTATCTTATTTCTCTAGTGATCCCAGTGCAACCTATATGAGGGCGGTGAAAAGAATTTTACGGTAACTACAAGGCACTCGTGATTATGGCCTCTTGTTTAGAAAAAGCAGAAATGAAGATGAAGAATTGATAGGGTATTCAGACAATGATTGTGCTGGATTTATAGATGATAGGAAGAGCACCAGCGGATTCATATTTCAACTTGGAAAAATTTCTATTTAGTGGAACTCAAGAAAGCAATAGTGCATCACCCTTTCTTCCACTGAAGCGGAATATATCTCCATGGGGGAAACCTCAAAGGAAGGAGTTTGGCTGAGCAATCTTCTTAGAGAATTGAAAGGAGAAAAGAAAAAAACTACTATTTTAATGGTTGATAGCATCTATGCTATTTCCATTAGCAAGAATATCTTGTTTTACAACCGAACTAAGCACATCCAAATCAAACACCATTTTGTGAGGGATTTAATTGAATAAAACATGATAGAGGTGAAGTACTGTAGCACCAGAGAGTAGCTTGGTGACAGAATGACTAAAGCCTTGACGGCGGAAAAATTTCTGATGTTTCGATCGGGGCTCAACATCGTCAGCAGAGACAAAAAGGAAGGTGGAAGTCTTGATGCCCTAGATTAAGGGGGGAAATGTCATAATATAGTGTATACATATGTATAGATTATATTATTATTTTAATCTAAGGGCATCCACTTTTATTTTATTGCTTTTTCCCTTTTGAACTGTGTGTCTTTCCTATTTTTTATAATATCTGAAAGAAATTGTACCTAATCACCTCGAGGGGGGGGGGGTGAATAGGTGACTTTAATCTTTTTAATTTTTAGGCAGAATATATCACAGATATCACAGAACATAAAACAGCAACCATAGAATAAAGCATGCACACAGTGAACACACAGATTTATAGTGGTTCCCCAAGGTCTGGGTACATCCACTTTCCCCCTTCGCCTATCTAGTAGTGTACTAGATTCGGCCCAACTTCTCCACTATGCCTCAGATCCTCAGATCTTACACTCAGAACCCCAAACAGGTTCGTACAGCTCAGGCCCAAGGCCCTACCACTCAGTCTTCACAAAAACCTACACTCAGCCTTCAACAAGGCCTACACTCAGCCCTCAACAAGGCCTACACTCAGAGAAATGGATCTCCTACACTCAGGCACACAGGCCCTACCACTCAGCCTTTATAATTTCAGGCTTACAACTCAGATCCCTTAGGATCCTACAAGAAATAAAAATACAATGTATAAACCTACAACTCAGAATGAGAGAGAAGAGTTGTCTGGTTTCTTGAAGAGTTCTTGAAAGAACTTTGCTGAGATCAACCTCCCTTGGCTTTCTTCAAAGCTTCTTGAATATAGAACACAATAGGGTTGAGTCTCTATGCAGCTGATCTTCAATCATTGCTAACTTAAGAATCAGATCTCAATCTGAAACTTGTCTTCACAGCCTGGTTTAACAGCTGTCTTCTTGGAAGGAGCTCTCTCTCTCCAACTTCTTAGATCTTCAGATCACTTCAATTGATTGTTGTTGATCCCCTCAATCAATCTCTTTTTTTGATCTATCTTCTTCTGTTGACAGAATAAGCCTATATATAGGCCTTCTTCTTGGTGACCAGCTGATCCAGTTTCTAACGACTTTCTGACAACTCTGACAGTTGCAGTAGACCGGCTGGAATGGCAGCTGTCATGTCATCCAGTCACTTATTGAATTTTTTGTAACTGTCTGAAAGTGTCGAGACAGTCAGTCTTTAAGTGTCGACACATATAGACCAAGTGTCGACACAAGTTGACTAAGTGTCGACACTAGCCTTCATGGTGTCGACACAACTACTTGTGTTGTAGAATTTACTTCTCGACACTGCTTCTTCAACATGTGTCGACACTGATCCTGTGTGTCGACACAAGTCCTTCTTAGTTGATTTCTTGTAAGTGTCGACACAACTCCTTTGTGTCGACACATCTTATTGTGTTGAACTTGTTCAGTGTCGACACATCTTCTTGGTGTCGACACATGCCTTCTGTGTTGATACTTTTGCTGAGTGTCGACACAGCTCCTTGTGTCGACACATTCTTCTTGTGTTGAGACTTTGGCTGAGTGTCGACACATCTCCTTTGTGTCGACACTTGGACTTAGAATTTGTTGAACTTTGCTGAGTGTCGACTCAGCTCCTTAGTGTCGACACTTTCTTCATGTGTTGAGACTTTTGCTGTGTGTCGACACATTCTTCATTATGTCGACACTTGTACTTAAACTCTGTTGAAGTTTTGCTGAGTGTCAACACAGCCTCCAAGTGTCGACACTTTCTGATGTCGATAAAGTTCCTCTGACTGTCAACACTTCTTCTAAGTGTCGACACTGCTTCACTGGACATTTCTTCATTGAGTGTCGACACAACCTGTATTTGTCGACACTTTCCTTCTGGTGTCGACTCTGCATTCCTGGTGTCGACACAATTACTCCAAGTGTCGACACTGCTTCTCTAGGTGTCGACACAAGTCTTCTTAAGTGTCGACACTTTCCTTCTGGGTGTCGACACATGGACTTAGAAACTTTTCAGCTTTCCCTGCAAATACTTAACCTGCACAACTAAACTCAAAACACATCAAATACATTTTGATGTATATCATTGAGTAGGGTGAGGCTTCTTCAAATCAGGTACATTTATTCCAATGTACCCAACAATCTCGCCCTATTTGGAGAAGTCATAACCCTTAGTCAATGATATACACCATACATAATAAATTTACAGTATGATGAAAAACAGGATTATATAACAGGGTAAGTACATAAATATGTATAAACAAAACATGTATACACAAATATCTCAGAACATTAATGTAATAGATTTAAAATATATCACAATGTTCTAACAACTTTAATATTTTCATTATCCAAAAGTTTACAGAAAGTTTTAATACAAGTGATTACACATGGTAAACTTAAGAAAAATTCTATCATATTGCTGCTCAGGCTCCTTGATCACAATGCCCTTTCCAGATTGTATCTTTGCTTGGACTGGGGCTTCAGCATCTTCAGCAGCAACAGGCTTCTTTCCTTTAAGATCCTTCTTTGTCTGCTCTTCAGCCTTGATCTTTTGCCTTTCAAAGTAATGATAAGGCTTAGTAAAGTACTTGCTAGGCTCCTGTGCAGTAGGAGGTAGCTTTTCCATCTTAGCCTTTCTTCTATATTACACAATTGCATCTTGCCTGGACTCATGCTTCCTCCACTCCAGTTCAGAATACCACTTGTTTCTATCCTGGATATTGTCCTTGGCAGCCTTCCATGCAGACAAAATAATATTCCTGGAAGTGGGGCTCCACTGTTCAAAGTCAGGCCTTAGTTCAGCTTGCTCCCTGAATCTCTTCTTAGACGATTAGGCTTCTTGTTCTTTCTGTAAAGCTTCTTGTTCTTTCAGAATAGCCTCTGGCACTGGCTGAACCACTTTCTCTATGATGACCTTCTGATTTCCCTCAGGAGGGCTATACATTGACTGTATATCTTGATGTATCATATCAAAGTCTGCTGGAGGGTATATTACTTGTGCCACTTCAGCTTGCTCCCCTCCAAGATATGCAGGATTTATCCCAAACTCTGCAACATTGTCATCATCATATAATGGAGGATATCCAAGGGTGGCTCTGATGGAATTTGAAATCCACTTTGCATGATCAGAGCCTGCTTTGACTAATACCCTCTCCCCCTTTATGACTTCTCTTTCAATGTGATCCCTTAGATCATCTTTTTGAAATCTTATTTGTGCATTCAGATAGTTGAATCCATCCTTATAGAAAGGTTTGAACCTTTGGAGCTTTTCAGTTATAGCCTTTTGAGAGTCTTCTATAGCAGTCTTAATAGCAGTTATACCTTCTTGTAATGCTTTATCAAATTCTGCCTTAGCTGTAGCACTTGTTGTAGTCTGACCAGTAGCTATATTCTTCATTTCTGTTACTATTGTATTGTGTGAAGCAGTGAGATTATCATTCATTCTCAGCTAGTTCTCCAGGACATAGCCTTGCTTCACTGCAATATCATCCACTTGAGTTTTGATCTTTTCCTGATGAGTTGCTAGATAGACTACTGCATTTCCACCCTTATGAAAGCAGTCAATCATATCTTTCTTATTCAGATTCATTTCAAATCTGATTGACTTAATATCCTGTACAAGATCAAACTGCAGAGATTTTTGCACTTCATATATATACTTTTCCAGAGCTTGCCTTTGCTCATCCATCTTTATCTGCAATGCTACCATCAGAGAACTGAAATCTGTAGATGGGGCTGGCTGTGGTGCAGGCTGTGGTGCGATTGTTTGTAAAGATTTCTTATAATTCTGGCTCCTTCTTTTAAAGACTTGCAATTTCCTCTTCTTGGCTCTTGCAGCCACCTCATCCTCTGATGCAGATGTGCTATCAATAGTCACTCTGTCTTTAGGACTAGGATGTGAATCCTTCTCAGTCCTTTGTAGCCCTTCAGCATCTTTTGGCACCTCAGGTTCTTTGCTTGCAGTTTCTACTATAATCTCCACTTCCTCCCCCTCAATATTGACTGTCTCCCCCTCAGTAGCAGCACTTTCTTTCTCTAAGTCAGTTTGGAGAAGGTCAGGGAATAGTTCTTCTAAAGTAAATTCCTGTTGAGTAGGGGATAGAGAATCCCTGATCTCATCAACCACTTGATCAGATACCACCTGTGAAGCAACAGATGTGTCCTCCATGACAATATCTGGGGGTTGACTATGAATCTGAGGTTGTTGATTAACATCAGATAATGTGTCAGTCATAACTTCATTCTCAATAGAGAAATCTAATTGGTTGATTTCAGTGATTACCTCAAGTATAGTTTGAGTAGCTTGTTCACTCTCTAGTGGAGTTGGCTCATCCACCAGTAGAGGCTCCCCCTGGAGTGGATCCAGGTGAACTGGGCTAGCTTGTGGTAGCTCCCCCTATCTTGGTGCATCTTATTGTTCTGCTGGAGATTGTCCAGCATTTCCAGTTTCTTCCTCATCTGGAGTGAAGACTACATGCTCTTCAGAGCTGCTTGATGATTCTTGAGCCACTGGGTCTGTCTTATTCTTCTTCAGGGGTGTTTCCTTCTCAGGAGTTGGCATTTCCTTGGTCAAGACTCTATCCCACCTAGAGAAGATTCTCAAATCCATTCTCCTCATGTGGTTAATCTTAGTTCCAGCTGCTTGACTTATGACCTCCGGCATACTACCATCCAGGTAAAGACTTAGTATCCTACCCAAATTGGGCTTCTTCATACTCTCTTTTATCTTCTCAAACACAACTGCAGACCAATCAGTTTCTATTTTGAAAATAATCCTTGTCATGAGGCTAAACATGTAAGCTGAGATTCTATCATGGCCTCCAGGCTTGCTCAGGATGACTTTGCCAACAATTTCTGATAGAAATTTGCCTTGCATGTTCATGTCTTTTCTATTGAACACAGATCCAATTTTCATTTTGGAGTCCAGTCCACACCATGTTAGTGCTTCTCTAGTCTTAGAAGCAGAAACATCTTCTTCTTCCTTAGTCCTAGGTAGTTGAAGTACCTTTCTCAGACTCTTAGGAGAGACCTTCACCTTTTCCCCATGAACTCTTGACTTAATCTTGAGTCCAGATTCATCTAGGGTTGCTGCATTCAGAAATTCCAGGACTTCTTTCTTCCATATCTTGGTCGGTTCAGAAACAAGAAATTCTAACCCTGTCTCTTCTATTAGGGTTATCACGCCTTTGATCTCTGGTTCCACGTCCTCAAATGCGTGTCGTATGAGTTCATAACCTTCATTCACATTCTTTTCTAGCTTGGGCGCCATTAGGGTTTGAAGAAATTTGAACTTAGAGAAGAGAGGTGTCGACACACAAGTTTGGTCTCGAAACTTTGGTGAGCGTGTCGACAGACAATGGCGAAATCCTATTTATACCTTTCTAGGATCGAAGATGAAAGGGCGCGTCAAAATACTTAAATTGTGTCGACACTGTTGAAAAGTGTCGACACAAACTTATAATGTCTCGACAACTATGTGTCGACACAAGTATAGTCGACAGAATATATGTGTTGACACTTGTTTATGTGTCGACACCACTTAGCTCGACACTTAGTCGAGACTTTACTAGACTAATTCTGTATAAATCTTAAGTGTCGACACCACCTTGGATGTGTCGACACCAACCCTGCATGTGTCGACACAAATTCTCTGAAGTGTCGACACTTACTTTCTAGATGTGTCAACACTTTTTCTCTGAAGTGTCGACACCAATTCAATGTCTCGACACAGACAACTCTGTGTGTCAACACTATTTTACTTAGCCAATTTTTTGTAAACTATTCTAAGTTTATCATACCTAATTCAATTTTAAACCTATTGAATTTGGTTTCATCTAAGCGCTTAGTATACATGTCAGCTAGTTGATTATCTGTATTAACATATTCTAGGGAAATATCTCTTTTTTCCACATGTTCTCTTAGAAAATGGTATTTTATTTCTATGTGCTTAGTCCTACTATGGGAGACAGGATTGTTTGCAATAGAAATAGCACTAGTAGAATCACAAAATAGAGATGGTCTACTTACTTGTATACCATAGTCTTCTAGCTGATGTTGTATCCATAGAAGTTGAGCACAACAACTTCCTGCAGCCACATACTCTGATTCTGCTGTGGAGATAGCCACACTTGTTTGTTTTTTGCTACTCCATGACATCAGTCTTCCACCTAGGAATTGACAGGTACCAGTTGTACTTTTCCTATCTTCCTTGCAGCCTGCAAAATCTACATCTGAATAACCTGTCAGTTCAAAGTCTCCATTCCTAGGGTACCAAAGGCCTAGATAAGGAGTGCCCTTTAGATATCTTAGAATTCTTTTGACTGCTGTCAAATGAGATTCTTTAGGACATGCTTGGTACCTAGCACAAACACATGTAGCATACATGATATCTGGTCTACTTGCAGTCAAATACAATAGGGAGCCAACTATCCCTCTATAAAAAGTCTCATCTACAGGTTTCCCTGCATCATCTTTGCTAAGAGACATACTTGACCCCATAGGAGTTTTCATGGTACTGGATGATTCCATACCATACTTCCTTATCAATTCTAGAGTGAACTTAGATTGGCATATGGATTAACCATTCTCAGTCTGTCTAACTTGGAGACCCAAGAAGAACTTAAGTTCCCCCATACTACTCATTTCAAATTGTCCTTGTATAAGTTTTGCAAACTTTCTGCAAAGACTACTTTCAGTAGACCCAAATATGATGTCATATACATATATTTGGACAAGAATGATCTTGCCTCTGGATTCCCTAAGGAATAGAGTCTTGTCTATTTTCCTCCTTGTGAATTTATTCTCAATGAGGAAACTAGACAGGGTTTCATACCAAGCCCTAGGAGCTTGTTTTAACCCATACAAAGCCTTCCTAAGTCTATAAACAGAATTAGGTTTAGTTGAATCAATAAAACCTGATGGTTGTTCCACATAGACTTCTTCCTTCAGATTTCCATTCAGAAAAGCTGACTTAACATCCATTTGGTATACTTTAAACCCTTGATAGGTTGCATAGGCCAAGAACATTCTTATTGCCTCCAGTTTGGCTACTGGAGCAAAGGTCTGATCAAAGTCAATACCTTCTTCCGGCCTATATCCTTTTGCAACCAGTCTTGATTTGTTCTTTATAATCACTCTATGTTCATCCATCTTGTTCCTGAAGATCCACTTAGTTCCAATTATGTTGTGGTCTTTTGGTTTAGGAACAAGCTCCCAGACATTGCATCTTTTGAACTGGTTCAGCTCCTCTTGCATTGCCTCAATCCAATGAGGGTCTAAGATGGCTTCTTCAAATTTCTTTGGCTCAACTTGGGATAGAAAACTGGAGTAGAGTACTGAACTTAGATTTCTGCTCCTTGTTTGTACCCCTTGTCTGAGATCACCAATAATTTGATTGGCTGGATGATCTTTTAGATGTCTATTAGCTGGAGGCAGCCTGTCTTCATGTTGTACTCCTTCAGCTTCTTCAACTTGCTGCACTCCTTGGTCTTCTTCTGTATCAGGTGCATCTAGTACTCCCCCTGGACAACAGCCACTATCATCCACTTGCTAACTTGCAGTAGTTCCTTCTTCAATAGTAAGCTTGTTCATCTTCTTAGTCACACCTGTGGTGCTTCAAATACTTCTAGACAATTCATTGTTAATGAGTCTAGCTTCATCAAACACTATATGGATTGACTCCTCTACAACTTGAGTAGTCAAGTTGTAGACTCTATAAGCCTTACTGTTGTTGTTGTACCCAACAAAGATCCCTTCTTGGGATTTGGAAGCAAACTTGGTCAAGTAAGACTTTACATTGTTAAGTATATAACATTTACAACCAAAGATCCTGAAATAGGATAGATTTGGTTTTCTGTCTTTCACAATCTCATAGGGGGTCTTATTGTGGCTCTTGGTGATAGTTGCCCTATTAATTACATGGCATGCAGTGTTTACTGCCTCAGCCCAGAAATATTTTGGGAGAGATGTGTCACTTAATAGGGTTCTACCAGCCTCAATCAAGGTTCTATTTTTCCTTTCAGCAATGCCATTTTGCTGAGGTGTTCTTGGTGAAGAAAATTCCTGAAATATCCCAAATTCTTCACATAGCTTTGTCATACTAACAGACTGGAATTCAGTACCATGGTCACTTCTTATTTTGACCATTGTACTGTCTAACTCATTCTGAATTTGTTTGACAAAATTATAAAAGATACTAGGTGTTTCAGATTTCTATCTAAGGAAGAACACCCAGGAAAACCTTGAGTAGTCATCTACAACCACAAATGTGTAGACCTTCCTACCAAGGCTGTGAACTGGCATAGGACCAAAGAGATCCATATGCAAGAGGTATAAGCACCTCACAGCATCTTTGTTTTCAATGTTATTAAAGGTGGATCTAGTCTGCTTGCCCTTTTGACAAGCTGAGCATATTCCATCTTTAATACACTTAACCTGAGGACCATTCCTCACTAACTCTTTGTTAAAGAGTTGACCAATTGTCTTGTAGTTGAGATGGGCTAGCCTCTTGTGCCATTTGACACAATGAGAAACTTTCTCATCAGCTACAAGACACACTGGAGAAACATTGTTCTCACACATAATGTCTAGATAATAGACATTTCTCTTTCTATAACCTGTCAGAATGATCTCTTGATCATTTGACCTCTTGATATGACAACCATCTTTGACAAATGAGATGTCATATCCTAAATCACTCAGCTGACTTATACTAATGAGGTTGTGTTTCAAACCTTTAACATAAGCCACTTGAGTAATTGTTATAAGGTTACTAGAAATGTTACCAAATCCTTTGATGATTCCTTTTTCAGAACCACCAAAGGTGACTTTAGGACCATCCTTAATTGGTGTGTAGTCCTTTAGCAATTCCATAGTTCCAGTCATGTGCCTGGAACATCCACTGTCCAAGTACCATATTGGGGCATGGTCACTTAGACTCACCTGCAAAATAGATTAGTTAACCTTAGAACCTAAAGAATTCTTGGGTCCTTGGTGCTGGTTAGTTTGCCTCTTAACAAAACTACCTTGTAGCTTTTATAGCAGGCAGATTGCTACTCACCTTGGCACTAGAATTGTGCCAACAGTCTATGGCAAAGTGGCCTACCTTGCTACAACACCAGCACTCAAATCTGTTGTACCTTTGCTTAGGTACAACCCTGGCTGTTTTATCTACAGCAGGCTTGTTGAGTACTGGGGCTTTGCCCTTAGACTTGGACTGAACAGCCCTAGCAGGTTTTGTAAACCCTAATCCAGTTTTACCCTTTTGAGAAATGAACTCATCTATCAAAGGCAGAACAGACTTTGGTTTAGAAAACCTTGCAACTATGTCTCTCTCTCTTTCTGAAGACTAATCTCCAGATTTTTGATTTGATCATTTTTAAATGTTATAGTACCCATCTGAATAACAGTTATGTTCTTCAGCCTGGCTATTTCATTTAGTTTTTGATCAATCAACTTATCAAAATCTATTACAGCCACTTTGAGATTAGCAATCTCCTTAGCCTGACTCTTGGTCAAGGATTTGCTTTTCTTCAAAGCTTGCAACACTACTCTATATTCATCAATCAATTGATGAATATCTCCTTCAGATTCAGATTCACTCTCATCACTTGATGCTGATGAATCTGATTCTGATCCAGCACTAGAAATTGAACTATCAGAACAATTTTGTACCTGACTTGGTCCAGGCTGATCCTGGATTTTGTTTCCTTCTGAAAAGCCCATCAATCCTTGGCACTGATTGTCCTCTTGCTCATATATTGAGTTCATTAACTGGATGAACTCCTCTTCTTCTTCTTCAGCAAACAGTCCAATGTAAGCTTCAGCTTCTGAATCAGTTTCTGAAGAAGACATATCTGACAGGCTTTTGTCCTTCTTAGCAACAAAGGACCTTTCCTTCTTGCCCTTGATTTGAGTCTTCTTCTTATCAGTAGACTCTTTCCTCTTCTCAAGACAGTCAACAACAACATGTCCTTGTTTGTTACAACAATAACAAACTATCTTTGAAGATGTAGTTCTACTTGACTTGGGCTTTCTCCTGTCATACTTTGATGACTTCTGTAAAGTGGATGGCTTAGACCTCCACTGTTTCTTCTTTAGGAACTTCTGAAAATGTCTTGTGAAAGCTGCAAAGTCCTCATCACTCTCACTGCTTTCAGAATTCCTGCTTTCTGATTCATCTGACCCAGTCTCAGCAACTTTTGGAGGAGGAGATGGAGACTTACTTTTATATTTCTTGGTGACTTCTGTCTTGAATGCCACCGTTCTTTCTTTATGCTCAACTTTGGTAGTCTTCTCCTCTTCTTTCCTTACCATTAGCTACATTTCATAGGATAACAGCTTTCCAAACAATGTTGGAGGAGGAATGTCTGCTAACTTGGCCATTTCCCTTATGACACAAATCTTGGTGTCCCAGTCCTTTGTTAGGGACCTCAAGAACTTATCATTCAGCTCATAGTTGCTGAATTCTCTTCCATAAGACATCAACTCATTGACAATCCTATAGAATTTCTTGTAGCATTCTGTTATACTATCAGACCTTCCTTGTCTGAAGCTCTCATACTCTTGGTTTAACAAAGACTTTCTGTCTTGTCTAACTTCTTCTGAACCCTCCATGTACACTATCAGAGTATCCCACATCTCCTTTGATGTTTTACAGTGTATCAAGTTCTGAAATGTAGCATCATCTATTGCACTTACAATGATATTCTGAGCCCTCTTGTCCATTGTAGCCAGAATAATCTCATCCTTGGTCATTTCAGAATAGTCTTTTGGTGTTCTCTGATTTGCATCTAACACAGATACCTTCATTGGCACATATGGCCCTTCTTTAATAGTAATATAGATTTTGGGGTCAGAGGCTTCCATAAACAGTCTAACCCTTTCTTTCTAGATGTCAAAGATCTCCTTTCTGCATATTGGCAACTTCATGGATCCAAGTTCTTTGTGATTCTCTGTTGAACCCATTTTCTTGATTTTCTTGATTATGCTGAGTCTGCCCTTGATTATACTGAATCTGCCAATAGGATCTTTTACTCAGACAGTTATGTCCTTTTTGAGCAACCACCCTCTGAAACCACTTGAAAGAAATTGTACCTAATCACCTAGAGGGGGGGGGGGTGAATAGGTGACTTTAATCTTTTTAAACTTTTAGGCAAGAATACATCACAGATATCACAGAACATAAAATAGCAACCACAGAATAAAGCATGCACACAGTGAACACCCAGATTTATAGTGGTTCCCCAAGGTCTGGGTACATCCA
Source organism: Platanthera guangdongensis (assembly GCA_039583875.1). Classification (NCBI taxonomy): domain Eukaryota; kingdom Viridiplantae; phylum Streptophyta; class Magnoliopsida; order Asparagales; family Orchidaceae; genus Platanthera; species Platanthera guangdongensis. The sequence goes on along the minus strand of CM077164.1, from coordinate 42,199,273 downwards.
CTTTCCCCCTTCGCCTATCTAGTAGTGTACTAGATTCGGCCCAACTTCTCCACTATGCCTCACATCCTCAGATCTTACACTCAGAACCCACAAACAGGTTCCTACAGCTCAGGCCCAAGGCCCTACCACTCAGTCTTCACAAAGACCTACACTCAGCCTTCAACAAGGCCTACACTCAGCCCTCAACAAGGCCTACACTCAGAGAAATGGATCTCCTACACTCAGGCACACAGGCCCTACCACTCAGCCTTTATAATTTCAGGCTTACAACTCAGATCCCTTAGGATCCTACAAGAAATAAAAATACAATGTATAAACCTACAACTCAGAATAAGAGAGAAGAGTTGTCTGGTTTCTTGAAGAGTTCTTGAAAGAACTTTGCTGAGATCAACCTCCCTTGGATTTCTTCAAAGCTTCTTGAATATAGAACACAATAGGGTTGAGTCTCTATGCAGCTGATCTTCAATCACTGCTAACTTAAGAATCAGATCTCAATCTGAAACTTGTCTTCACAGCCTGGTTCAACAGCTGTCTTCTTGGAAGGAGCTCTCTCTCTCCAACTTCTTAGATCTTCAGATCACTTTAATTGATTGTTGTTGATCCCCTCAATCAATCTCTTTTTTTGATCTATCTTCTTCTGTTGACAGAATAAGCCTATATATAGGCCTTCTTCATGGTGACCGGCTGATCCGGTTTCTAACGACTTTCTGACAACTCTGACAGTTGCAGTAGACCGGCTGGAATGGCAGCTGTCATGTCATCCAGTCACTTCTTGAATTTTCTGTAACTGTCTGAAAGTGTCGAGACAGTCAGTCTTTAAGTGTCGACACATATAGGCCAAGTATCGACACAAGTTGACTAAGTGTCGACACTAGCCTTCATGGTGTCGACACAACTCCTTGTGTTGTAGAATTTACTTCTCGACACTGCTTCTTCAACATATTTTGACACTGATCCTGTGTGTCGACACAAGTCCTTCTTAGTTGATTTCTTGTAAGTGTCGACACAACTCCTTTATGTCGACACATCTTCTTGTGTTGAACTTGTTCAGTGTCGACACATCTTCTTGGTGTCGACACATGCCTTCTGTGTTGATACTTTTGCTGAGTGTCGACACAGCTCCTTGTGTCGACACATTCTTCTTGTGTTGAGACTTTGGCTGAGTGTCGACACATCTCCTTTGTGTCGACACTTGGACTTATAATTTGTTGAACTTTGCTGAGTGTCGACTCAGCTCCTTAGTGTCGACACTTTCTTCATGTGTTGAGACTTTTGCTCTGTGTCGACACATTCTTCATTATGTCGACACTTGTACTTAAACTCTATTGAAGTTTTGCTGAGTGTCGACACAGCCTCCAAGTGTCGACACTTTCTGATGTCGACAAAGTTCCTCTGGGTGTCGGCACTGCTTCTAAGTGTCGACACTGCTTCACTGGGCATTTCTTCATTGAGTGTCGACACAACCTGTATGTGTCGACACTTTCCGTCTGGTGTCGACTCTGCATTCCTGATGTCGACACAATTACTCCAAGTGTCGACACTGCTTCTCTAGGTGTCGACACAAGTCTTCTTAAGTGTCGACACTTTCCTTCTGGGTGTCGATACATGGACTTAGAAACTTTTCAGCTTTTCCTGCAAATACTTAATCTGCACAACTAAACTCAAAACACATCAAATACCTTTTGATGTATATCATTGAGTAGGGTGAGGCTTCTTCAAATCAGGTACATTTATTCCAATGTACCCAACAATATCTTTTCAGCCTGCAGCTTGGACTTTTGATAAATTAGTTTTTGCAGCTACTTCCGGAAATAGCTTTTCGGTTCTTCCTCTTCTCTAGTTTCTCACCCGTCCTACCCCCTTCCAGGGCCCTGAACACCGGCTCCAAGGCTGCATCTAACCTCTATTGTACCCTGATGCACTCTCGTATATCATACTCTATGATCAGAGAGTTCAAGTACTCCCGATATATCTCCGGCTCGGACTCGGAGACGATAGAAATGTGCATATCCTCTAACATCTGCAGCAGCTCCATAGACATCACCCGAAGCTCTGGTACTGAGGTGCTATCCCTCCTACTCAAGGCATCTGCCAGGAGTTCACCTTCCTCGGATGATAATGCATGGTGTAATCATAATCGCAAAAGAATTCAAGCCACCTTCTCTGGTGTAGGTTCAGGTCTTTCTACGCGTCAACATACTTGAGGTTCTTGTGATCCGAGAAGATGTCACAATGAACCCTGTATAGGTAATGTCTCTAGATCTTTGATGCAAATACCATCGCCCTGAACTCCAAATCATGTACGAGATAATTTTGTTCATGCTTCTTCAACTGCCTCGAAGTGTAAGCGATGATATGCCCGTGCTGCATCAGGACCGCACCCATCCCCTGATATGATGCGTCAGTATAAATGTGAAATCCTTCCTTCCCAGATGGAGGTGCAAGGATGGGGGAAGAGGTGAGACTGTCCTTTAGCTCTTGAAATGTCGCCTCGCACTTCTCCGTCCAAATAAAAGTTGTCTCCATCTTCGTCAAGGACGTGAGGGGGAGTGTTATCCTCGAGAACCCCTTCACGAACTTGCGATAATATCCTGCGAGTCCCAGAAAACTGCGTATGTCCGATGCTAACTTTGGCCGCGGCCAATCTCTAACTGCCTGCACCTTGGCTGGGTCCACGACCAAACGTGCCCCACTGATAGTATGCCCCAGGAATGCCACCTCATGCAGCCAGAACTGGCACTTGGAGAACTTAACATACAACTAGTGCTCTCTCAGCTTCCCCAAAACCAACGCCAAATATTGAGTATGTTCCTCCTGTGTCTGGGAGTAGATCAATATATCATCGATGAAGACTATGACAAATCTGTCCAAGTATGGCTCGAAGACGCGGTTCATCAAGCTCATGAATGCATAAGGCACATTCGTGAGTCCGAAAGGCATCACCGTGAACTCATACAATCCATAGCGGGAACTGAAGGCCGTCTTCGGAATGTCCTCCTCCTGGATCTGCATCTGATAGTACCCGAATCTCAAATCCAACTTGGAGAACTAGAAGGCTCCCTGAAACTGATCAAAAAGCTCGTCGATCCGGGGCAGCGGGTATATATTCCGGACCGTCAACCGGTTCAACTCCCGGTAGTCGATGCAGAGACACAGTGAGCCATCCTTCTTCTTGATAAATAACATCGGTGCTCCCAATGGAGATTAGCTCGGTCGGACAAATCCTGACCCTACCAGCTCCTGTAGTTGTGCCCTGAACTCTGTTAGCTCCTTTGGGGCCATCCTGTATGGTGCCCGAGATACGGGCCTCGCTCCTGACACTAACTGAATGCGGAAGTCTGTGTCCCTGGCTGGTGGCAATCCAGGCAATTTCTCCGGAAATACGTCGGAGAAATCCCGAACCACCGGGATGTCCAGTATAGAAGCCTCTGCTCCCGCCATCTTGAAGCATCTAATGTATACTTCCTCTCCTTGCTTGTGGGATTTCATAGCCTGTACAGATGATAATAATAGATGTGATACAAGTCTAATACCTTTGACGATGACGTGGGAGTCCCCGTGCCTCAATGTGATCCTCCTCGATGGGCAATTGATCTGGGCATGGTTCCAATGTAACCAAGTCATGCTCAGGATCAAGTCGAAATATGGCATCCTTAGGATCATTGCATGCACTTCAAATGTCTTTCCGCCGATTTCTGCCTTCATATTGCACTTGGCAGATGATAATAGTACTGACCCATCAGGTAGCCTCATCCTCATCGTCGAGCCTGTGAATCGTTCCACGCCATCCAATCCTTCCACAAAGGCTTCTGATACGAACGAGTGCGAAACACCCGTATCGAACAACGTATGAGCGGGCTTGCCGCTGATAAAGACTATGCCTGAGGTTGATTTGAGTTTCAAATGGGTAATTATAGTTCATAGTTAAGTACTATATATAAAAAATGTCTTGATTTTGTAATATTATTTATGTACCTGTGATGACGTCTTCAGAGTTCCTCGGCTCGGTGAGGTCTAATGTGTACATCTGCTCTTGTCCTCTGCCCCGGCCAAAAGGTCCTCGGCCTCGACCTCGACCTCGACCTCATCCTCGGCCTCGGCCCTGCTATACTGGAGGGGCCAATGGAGGTGGAGGAGGTGGAGGTGGAAGCAGACGAAACTAATGCGGGCACTTAGATCTAATGTGGCTCGACTGATGGCACCCGAAACAAACTACCAGTCACTGGCCACGATCATCCTGCCTCATCTGGCCATGTGTCTGTGGTGGTGGAGGGGCTGGTGCTGCAGGGGGTCTCTGCTCCTGCCTGTAGTTGGGATGATAACGTCCCCCACCTCTCTTGTGCCTCATGACTCTGCCTCTCTGTGAGCCCCGACTATTCTCCCCGAAGAATGACCCATCCAGCGGTCTCTTTCCCCTGCTCTGTAGCATCAGCTGGTCTACCTCCAACTTCTTGGCCATCTATATGATCTGAGCTGAAGTTCCATGAGAGATGAACAGTAGGGTCTGTCTCAAATCGTCTCTAAGACCCCGGTAGAATCTCTTTGTGTATCTCCTGTCGTCCAAATTATGTATCCCCACAAACCTGGCCAGATGGGAAAACTCCATCTGGTAATCAATCACTGCCTGGTCTCCTGTTTGAGGTTCAAAAACCTCTCTTCGAGCTCATCCCAGTCCGTGGTGGACACAAAATGGTCCAAGAATGCCTCGCCAATTTCCTCCCAAGATATATCTAACAGATCCCTATCTGCATAGGTGGAGTCCAGCATGGACTTCCACCACCTCTTTGTATGGGCATCCAGTACAGAAGTTGCCAAATGAACTGCTTGGCTGACAGAGCAGCTGATTCCTGCCACCATCTCTTGTATAGCCTCGAGCCATTCCTCAGTCTTTACCGCATTTTCCGTCTCGTGGTACATAAGCGCAGACAAACTCTTGAATGCACTCAGCCAGTTTGATCCCGGATTTGGCAGCGGTGTCGGAACCTTCTGGGCTCTGAAGGCCTCAAGAATGGTCATCAGGGTCTGGCCCATCTCTGCCTGCAGAAAAGGAGTGGCATCCGGAGGGGGAGGGACCACATTTTGCGGTACGATGACCTGTGGAGGCTGCATAAGGTAAAGTTTATATTAGAATTGGCCTGACTCATTACTTAGATGGACTGTTTTATGTGATTTTTTTACACATGGGCACACTATTGCTTCTGCTGTATAGTTTGTCCGCAAACTAATGCTCGAGCGGGGTGGCCCAGTGCTGTGGACTTCTTCCCTTATGATCATTTTGTTCAATTCATATCAGTTTGTAAGACCCCTCCCCCTTACCATGGAGGCTCCCGGTCTTATGCCCAGAATCATCGTCTTACGGTGGCACTAACTCACGGGTTATTCGGCACCGCAACACGCCGATCTTGTCGGCTAGTACGATCGTATAACCTGTTCGGCCAAATGAGAGAGAAGTAAAAGGAGTATATATATATATATATATATATATATATATATATATATATAAATAACTAGTCCACAAGTCACAGCACTATCAAATATAAAGAAAACACACAAGTCCAGAATGAGTACATCAAAAGTGAGAAAAAGGGTCTTATGCCCAGTACATAATGACAAATCTCTCTCACACAAATGTCACACAAGCGGAAGCTACAGTATCATCAAAAAACTCATCACACCTGACGACGGGCTGCAGTAGTAGTAGTAAGTAGTGGTGGTAGCAGCTACTCACGTCCTGCCATCTCGTCTTACTGCTACTCCCTATCCTCGAGCTCGTAAAACGATTGGTCACACCGACTGTTAGTCAAAACACTAAGTATTTTCCTCCTCACCTCGCCCCCGCAACTCCTAGGCACCGGGCGGGAGGATGAAGTAGGGGACAACAAGGGGTAAAACAAAGGAAACAAGTGGCAGTGGATCTACACTAACAAGTATATATATCACAAATATTTTTACTCTAGCAGTTCTATAAATAAGGTATATGAAAGGTATGAAGAACTGAATAAAAACAAGAAAAGTGTTGTAAGTAAACAAGTACTGAAAGTAAGTAAAGTAGAGACAGTAAGTAAAGTAAGTTACTCCTACCAACACAGAAGTACCTTAACTTATATGAATGCCCATACAAACTTATAAGTTAAGGTTTCCAGAAATATAACTTATCATATAAAACAGCCCATACTAATTTATATGATAAGAATCTATGGTGTGTATGACCTAGTTATGAATGTATGATATGTATACGTTTTATGGCTCATGCAAGTGCAACTCACGCACACGACTCTGTGATCACAGACCTTTAGTTTCCACTTTTTGGAGCTAGCATCACTCTCCGGTACCACCACTGTGGCTACGGCAGTAGTGGAGCGGGCGTCTCCACTCCTAGGCGGGTATACACACTACCGGGCCTAGACCTCCCATACGCCTCTATACACGTCCTAAGTGTACTCTAGGGTCTTGCGTCTGATTTGCTGGCTACCCACCAGTCTTTTTGGTCAAGTGTGCATTCTTGGGGATCGTCCTCCAGACCGCAGTGTAAAACAACCCACTGGCCCCTCAAACCCTCACACCTCGCCAGAGTCACCATACTGTCATCGGTGTGACGATTGGCCCAGTACCGCAAGACCCGCCACAGTGAAAGTGGGGATAAGATCTACCTTAACTCTAGAGGGGGGGTGAATAGAGTATATTAAAATAATTTTCAAGTAAAAAAAAATTATTTTGTAGTGGAAGACTTAATTTAAATATATGTGTAAGGTGCTTGCAGTAAATAAAAATTATGAAAGCAAGAAATAAAAACACAGCACACAGCAAACAAAATATAGCAACCAGAAGACACAAGGAGCTATAGTGGTTCCCCAATCAATCTGGGTGCATCCACTCTTCTACCGCCCTAGGTAGGAATCCACTGCAGGATGAGTTGATCAGGTGTCCTGGGCACCAATGAGCTTTTGATAAGGTGGTCAAAAACCAAACTAGATTTTTTGATCAGGTGTCTTGCCACCACTGAGTTTTGACAAGGTCTCAGAAACCAACACAAAACTTTTGAAGGGAGTTTTGAGAAACCCTTTTACAGCAGAAAAAGAAAGAGGTGAGATGTTCTTCTCTGTCAGCAATTAGAGAGAATACTAGTGGATGATGTTGTCAAAGCTCCCCCTGAGATCTAGAAGTTATTCAGGAAAAGAAGCTTTGCACTAGGGTGATAGGCCTTCAGTAGATGAGATCTCCAGCAAAGGATGATTCCAGCAGTTGCTGAAATGTGTAGTGTCTGGAGTCTTGATGGATGAAGCCTTTGAACACTTGAGTCAAAGGAGATCTAGAAAATCTTCTTTTCTGTATGTTGATCTCCTTGAGTGGTGTGTGTTCTGAATGAATTCTGTCTGTGTGTCTGTCTATGACTGTTCTCTTTCTGAGTGTAACTGTTAGGAGTAGAAGAATAATAATCCTCTTTTATTCCTTTGATCTGAAAAGAATGAATTGATTCTCTGTCACCAAGATAGTCGTTAGCCATTCATTAATGACTTCCTTAAATGAATTTTGTTTCTGGAGGAAAGTTCTAGAAAACATTCCTTTAAATCTCCCTTGAAACTTGCTCCAAATTAATTGAAATGGTTACAAGATCCTTGAAATAAATGCTAGGAATAAATAAGATAGAATTCCATAACTGTCTAAATTTGAATCTTGAGAATCGTCGATCTCTCCAGAAAATCATCGACATGAGCTCAACTATCGTCGACCTGAGCTCAGAGACTGGAACTAGACTGGAAACAAAAATCGTCGATCTGAGCTCAACTATCGTCAACCTGAGCTCAGAGACTGGGAAAATAGCTAGAGACAGAAACGTCGATCTGAGCTCAAAGATCTTTGAACGGCGTTCGATGACTCGTTGAACTGAGCTCAGAGATAGTCGAACTGAGTTCGACGATTCGTCGACCTGAGCTCGACGAAAATGACTTAGTCTCCTGAATTTGAATATCTGATCTGAGGGTCTTGGGGCAGCTTTCAGGCCTAAATTCTAACCCTTAGACTCAATCTAATTGACCTTAAAAACTATACAAGGAGGTCAAAACAATTTTCCTAAGGACATAGTGATACTTGCCCAAATCAGTAATAGGGTGTTCCAACAATCTCCCCCTATTTGGGTTAGGATTACTATTTACATGACATAGGAAATAAAAGCATACAATGACGATATAAAATCAAAAACAACATTGCAGAAACACAAATCACATCAGAAAGTCAGAATAGATAACACTGTCAGCTTACATGATCATTCCTTTTCCTTGCTCTTTTTGAGAACTATTTTTCTGTTAGGGTTAAGAGCTTCTTTCTTGGATCTTCTGTCATCATCTGCACCTAGAGAAGTTTGAAGTTTTGTCCTGAGGACTATAGCTTCTGGGTGCAGCTTCATATAGCTTTCTGAGTCAAAGAATTTGCTGGAAGAATATCTTTCAAGTTCTTTCTTTCTCTGTTCTGATAGAGAGGTGAAATTTGATGTATCTCTTCCTTGTTCTCTTGCCTTTTTAATTTTATCTAGTGCTGCCAACTCTATCATTCTTGTTGTCCAAGAAGTAGGATTATTCTCTGGGTCTTCAAATGGAACATGAGGTTCATATCTGTTTGATGAATCATTAGGAGTAGCTCTGGAAGAAACTAGATCTTTTAACTTATAAGGGAAAGGACCAGATGTAGTGTCAGTGGGACCTTATCCTTCCCTATGATAAGGATGCTGCCTAGAATAACCTTTGGAATAAACTCTGAATTCTCTTTGATTTCCCATATACTGTCCTCTTTTGGACCGGTAGCCTCTTGATTGACATCCTCTTGATTGAGATCTTCCTTGTAACTGATAGGTGATTTGACTTTTAGCAACAGATGACTGATAAGCAGAACTTCCACTAGTACCTGCATCTGGTGAAGGAGGAGGAGGAGGAGGAGGATTGAAGTGAGATGATCATTTATCATATTTCCTCTTTTTCTTCATTGCCTTTAGCTGATTCCTGGAAAACTGCATCCATGGTTCTGAAATTGGACAATCATGCAAAATATAGTATAGAATATCATTTACATCTTTAATTTTCTCCTAGGGAACTTTCTTTAGGGCCTTGCTTCTAGCTTTCCTCTTACTTGCAATGGTTGCAGAGGAATTATCAGAATCAGTTTTAAATTGATCACTATCTGAGCTCTGAGGATTGTCATATAGTTCATCAACCCTTTTGATGTAATCTCTTTGTTGTTGGGATTGAACAGAAGAAACAACAGCAGCAGCAACAGTAATAAAAATAGCACTAATAGATGTAACTGGAACAACAGATTCAAAAATAATAACAACAGAAACAACATGCTCAGAGTCATTAGCCTCTATCATAAGCACATCATCAGAAACTAAAACAGCATCAGCAGTAGCAGCAGGAACAACAGAAACTAAAGGAGCACTGTCCACGGCCTTGAAAGAATTTATATAAGAAGATATTATGCTGGGCTCATAGCTAGAAATATGCACAATGGACTTAATAATATCTTCACTTTTCTGATCTGGAAGACAGCTGAGGTAAACAGTATCAAACTCTGACAGCAGTGACCTGAGGTCAACTGTTATAACTGGAACTGGAGCTGGAACTGGAATCTCTGAAGCAGGCAATCTCTGTACTTCATATGACATCTCCCCCTGCCTAGATTCAGTAGATACTGGATCAAGGCACCCAACAGAAGGGATTGCCTGAGGAGGATATAGAGAAGAAAGCCTGTCAGATAACTCCTGAACTGATTTCAAAAGTGGAGCCAGGGAGGTCTCCAGCAGGAGTGATAGCCTTGGAGCTAACATCTCATAGAGTTTATCTGCTATGGCTGAGAGATCTACTTGCTCAAGTGGTACCTGAGTAGAGGTAGAGATGAGTGTGGGTGAGATGGATGTAGGAGGAGCTGTAGATGTGGTTGGAGAAAGTGTTAATGTGGATGGTAGAATTGATGGTTGAGATATAGGAATGGTGAAGATGGAAGTTAATGGAATGGAGATAGATGGAGTGAAGGATGGTTGAGCAATGATTTCTTGTAGTAGTTATTGATATGATGTAGAAGAAGATGGTGGCTCAAGGGGTGAGGAGTGAGAATCATCCATATAGGAATCATCTAAGAGAGTGAAGGATGGAAGGTGAGATGATGAGTCAATGGTTATGTGTGGATAATGATGTAATTGATGGAAAACATCTTCAGTGGATATTGGTGTTGGTGAAGGAATTGAGTTTGGAGATGGAATGGATATGGGGGATGAAATTGAGATGGTTATGGTGGATGTGATAATTGTTGAGGGAACAGTAGGTGGAGAAGGTGGATATGAGGAGGCAGGCAGTTCTTCTGATGGGGCAGTTTGAAAGTGCAGCTAGATCTGATATACTCTAGAGGGGGGTGAATATAGTATATGGTGCTTGAAAGCTTTTTACAACAATGGTTGTAATGTGAGTGAGCAGGGAAGCAATTATAAATCTAATTACAGAACTAAACTAATCATAAGCTAATCACAGAATAATCACAACCAGAAACAAAAATAAAGACAAGCAAAACCAGATGACACAAGGAAATATAGTGGTTCCCCTAAACTTGGGTACATCCACTCTTCTACCACCCTAGGTAGGAATCCACTGCAGGATGAGTTGATCAGGTGTCCTGGACACCAATGAGCTTTTGATAAGGTGCTCAAAAACCAAATCAAATTTTTTGATCAGGTGTCTTGCCACCAATGAGCTTTTGACAAGGTGCTCAAAAACCAAGTTCAAACTTTTGAAGGGAGTTTGAGAAACCCTTTACAGAGATGGGGGGAGAGAGTGATGGAAGTCTTCTCTTTGTCAAACAGCTGAGAAGACTATGTGGATTGATGGTGTCAAAGCTCCCCCTGAGTCCTTGAGATCTTCAGGAAAAGAAGCTTTGTTGTAGGGTGATAGGCCTTCACAAGTTGAGCTCCAGCAAAAGATGATTTCAGCAACAGCTGAAATGTTAGATGTCTGGAGTCTTGAAATATGTTAGCCTTGAACACTTGAGATAAGAGAGATCTGAGGATTTGAGAAAGTTTGATCTCCTTGGATGTGTGTTCTGAGAATTCTTTGAGACAGAATATTTTTTTCTTGTTCTGAAGATTACTGATGTCTGTCTGTGTATCTGTCTTCTATGTGAGATTCAAAAATCCTTCTCTTTTATTTTCTGGTACAGAATGGAAAAACATCCTCTGTCAAGAATAGCCGTTGGCCTGCATTGATTGCATCCTTAATTGTAAAATGTCTTCTGGAGGAAAGTCCATAGAAATATTCCTTGAAAATCCCTTGAAACTTGGTCCAGAAATGAGTGAAAACGGCTAGTAAATCTTCTGAATTAATTGCAGAATAACTCCTTAACTGATTTGAATTTGAATCTTGAAAATCCTTGAAGTTATCTGAAAACGTTGAACTCAGCTCTGCTATCGTTGAACTGAGCTCAGCGATATGGATTTATACAGCAGCAAAATATCGTCGATCTGAGCTTAAAGATCGTCGAACTGAGCTCAGAGATAGAGATCCAAAGCTGAGTCAAGATCGTCGAACTGAGCTCACCGATCGTCGAATGGAGTTCGACGATATGATGAAGTTGAGCTCAGCGATTGTCGAATGGAGTTCGATGATCTGTCGAAGTTGAGCTAGACGATCGTCGATCGAAGTTCGACAAATCGTCGTGCTGAGCTCGACGATATGACTTAGTCTCAAACTGAAAAAGTCTTGGTCTTGAGGGCAGCTTCCAAACTTAGACTTCTAACCCTTAGACTCAATTCTAATTGACCTTTTGAGCTATACAGGAGGTCAAACATTGGTTTCCTAGAGACATAGTGATCCTGACCCAAATTAGTAATAGGGTGTTCCAACAATCTCCCCCTATTTGGGTTAGGATTACTATTTATAGAGTTTGGAAAATTTAAATAACAACAAACAGCAAAACAGAAAAGCAACAAGCTAGACATTGCAGAACCATATATATATATATATATATATATATATATATATATATATATATATATATATATATATATATATATATATATATATATATATATATATATATATATATCATCCCAGATAATAACCAGAAGTCAGAGAGATTGTCACCTTACATAATCATTTCTTTTCCTTGCCCTTAACAAGTTTGATTTCTCTGTTGGGATTGAGGGCTTCCTTCTTTGATCTAGTATCATCTGCTGCACCTAAAGTGGTTTGCTGTTTGGGCATGGGAACTACAGCTTCAGGATGCAGTTCCATGTATCTATCTGAATCAAAAAATTTGCTTGATGCATATCTTTCTAGCTCTCTCTTTCTCTATTCAGACATTGTGGAGATGTTGGAGGAATCTTTTCCTTGCTCTTTAGCCTTTTTGATCTGATCCAGTGCAGCAAGTTCCTTCATCCTTGCAGTCCAAGCAGCTGGATTGTTCTCAGGGTCCTCAAAAGGTACTGGTGGCTCATATCTGTTAGAAGGATTGTCTTGAGCAGGCCTGGATGAAACAGTTTCATTCAGCTTATAGGGAAAAGGACCAGATGTGGTATCAGATGAAATTTGTCCTTCCCCGGAGTATAGGTGTTGCCTTGAGTATCCTTTGGAGTAGACTTGGACTTCTCTTTGATTGCCTCTGTATCCTCCTCTCCTGGATTGAGAACCCCTGGATTGGCTTCCCCTACGGTAAGATCTGGCATGTGGCTGATAGGGGGCTTGACTTCTAGCAGGGGGTTGAGCAGCAGAACTTCCACCTGCACCTGCATCAGGAGGAGGTGGTGGAGGAGGATGAGAGTGTTGGAATTGTGAAGAACCATTTTCATATTTCCGCTTCTTTTTCATTGCTTTCAGTTGATTCTTAGAGTACTGCATCCAGTGCTCAGTGATAGGGCAATCATGAAGAATGTAGTATGGTATGTCATTGTTATCCTTGACCTTGGCAGGAGGTACTCTCTTCATGGCTTTGCTCCTTGCCTTTCTTTTCCTGGCAATGGTAGCAGAAGAATCATCAGAGTCTGTTCTGTACTCATCACTTTCAGAACTTTGATCATCATAAAGGGCATCAATTTTCTTCATCAAATCTTTCTTGAGCTGTATGGAAATAGATGAGGCAGCAGAGGGTGTAGCAGCAGAAGTTGAAGCAGTGGCAGAAGTGACAACAACAGATACATAAGTTGTTGCAGTTGAAGTAGAAACAGTAACAATAGCAGCAGCAACAGATTCACTAACAGCAATATCAGTAGTAGAAATATCAGCAGAAAATTCAGAAGGCTCAAACTCAGGTGCCTCTGTCATAAGGATCTCTTTAGAGATTGGCTCATCAGTAGTAACAGAAGTAGCAGCAGTAGTATCAAAGCTTTCAGCAGCAGTAGGGGCAGCAACATCAGAAACAACAGCAATGCATTCATCAGAAGAAGCAGCAGCATACACTGAGTGGACAAAAGAGGTGATGATGCTGGGGTCACAGCAAGAGAATGGCACATGGGCCTTGGACAGATCCTCTGGGGGCTGGACAACAACTATCTCTGGCATACATCTGAAATATGCAGAATCAAATTCTGAGAGCAAAGCCCCGAGGTCTAATGCAAAGACTACAGCAGGAGGTTGAACTGAAGCTTGAGACACAGCAGCAGGAGCAGTAGCAGATTCAAGAACTGAGGAAACAGCAGCAGACAGGCTCACAGAGACAGTAATAACAGCAGCAGCAGCAGCAGCAGCAGACTCACTTCATAGGGCATCTCCCCCTGCCTAGATTCAGACATGGCTGGATCAAGGCACACTGCTGAAGGGGCTGCCTGAGGGAAGAGGGAGGAAAGGCTGGCAGAGAGGGCTGCCACTGACAGGAGTAAAGGAGCCAAGGAGATCTCCAAGAGAAGAGATAGTCTGGGGTCTAGCAATTCATACAACCTGTCAGCAAGGGCTGGAATGTCTACCTGCTCAGTAGTGACTGGAGCAGAGGTAGAGGATGGAGGAGTAGCTGTTGGTGAGGGTAATGGAGAGCTGGTGAATGGGGGAAGAGATGGCTGAGGTATGGGTAAGGTGGATATAGAGGATAGTGGGATGGAGATGGATGGGGTGAAAGTGGGTTGGTCAATGATCTCTTGTAGAAGATCTTGATAGGATGTTGAGGATGAGGGTAGCTCAGGAGGAGAGGATGGTAAATCATCCATAAAGGAATCTTTAATGAGGGTGAAGGATGGAATGGAGGGTGATGAAGTGATATCTTGTTGAGTGTAGGAGAATAATGGATGGAAGTGGTCTTCTGTGAGTGGAAGAGTAGGGACTGGAGATGGTGTGGATGTTGGAGAGGGGCTGGAGATGATGATGGTGGATGGAGTCTGAATGGTAGATGGAATTGGAAGAGATGGAATTGGAGGAGGAGGAGAGGCAACATCAGCCGGCAGGTCATCTGCAGGGGCAGAGACCTGTGGGGAAGTGACTCTGAGAGTCCTGGTGCCTGAAGGAGTGCGGGAGGAGGGCCTGCTGGGCTTGCTGATCTGTCTGTCCCATTTTCCAAAGAGGGCACAGGACAGTCTCTTGGATGCATTGATGTGGATTTTAGAAGAGACCAGCAATGCAGGGCACCTTTGCTGCAGAAACACCCCTATAATTCTTCCAAAGTTTACAAAACTTTTGTTTATCTTCTTCTTAATGAGGTCAAAGAATACCTCTCCCCAATTCAAATTCTTCATGTCTACTAGGGCTCCCATTAGATAGAGCTGATACCTTGAGATTGTATCATGAGCAGAGTGCTTAGCCAGTAGCACTTTCCCAACTACATCTGCCATGAATCTGTATTCTACAGAAAGGTTCTTTTTCAAGAGCTTGCTAGGGTTAGCCTCAGAATGACCCATTCTGGCAAGCAAGTCAGTATACTCTTCTCCAGACAAGTCAGAAGTATCTCCACCAGTTCTTAACTCAAAAACCTCTGTTAAAATTGCTGGGGTCAGAGGTACCTGTGTGCCAGATATTGATCCAATAATGGTGGAGTTGTCCTGATTGTGGGCAGTGTAGACCCATTCCTTAATCTCATCAGAGGCAAGCTTAATCCTTGTGGTCATGATTGCTGCCAGGTTCTTCTCTTTGAATAACCCCAAGATATCCTGAAAAACCTGGTCGGTTGTGCTGAAGGATTCCATGTCAATGTCGAAGCTAGCATCAACCTTCATGTCGGCGAGAACAGCAACAGACACAGCCATGGGTACCTGCAAAAATTCAACAAACAAAACGACCAAGTGTAGAATTGTTTGGAGGGAAAGAAAATTCTTGCAGAGAAATCGAAAGCGCAAAGGAGAACGACGGCGAAAATGAATTTTATATTAGGGTTCGACGCAGAATTGGAAAGATCGTTGAACTCAGTTCGACGATCGAGGCTTCTAAAGGAATCTGAAGAGTCTTCAACATCGTCGATCTCCGTTCGACGATATTGGAGAGCGTCGAGCACTGTTCGACGATCGTTCAGAGAACAAGATCGTCGAGCGTCGTTCGACGATCGTTGACCGGAAGAGATAGTTCATACTATCTGAGAAACGCTGAACTCAGGTCGACGATCTCAGAAATCATCGATCTCCGTTCGACGATCTGAGGGAAAATCGTCGAGCGCAGTTCAGAGATCAGAAAAACTCTAGACACTAAGAAAAATCAAGATGTTTGCCTAGTCTTGGTCAATTTTTAAGCTTTCAAAATCTGGGATATTATTTAAGACTTCCTCCATCTAACATTCCTAACTGATTTAGGAAGAAGGTGTGTTTCTTCTCATCCAAGGGCTTGGTGAAAATATCTCCCCTTTGTAAATCAGTTGGGATATATTGTAGTTCAATTTTATTCTTTTCAACAGTATCCCTTAAGAAATGATGCCTAATCTCTATGTATTTTGTCCTACTATGGAGGACTGGATTTTGAGCTATAGAAATAGCACTGGTGTTATCACAAAAGATTTTAGACTTCTCTAAGTTGTAGCCATAGTCTAGGAGTTGGTTTTGAATCCACAAGATTTGTGAACAACAACTGCCTGCAGCCATATATTCAGCTTCAGCATTTGAAGTTGACACAGAAGTTTGTTTCTTACAAAACCAGGAGACAAGTCTGTCACCAAGGAACTGACAAGTTCCACTGGTGCTTTTCCTGTCAATTCTGCATCCAGCATAATCAGCATCAGAAAATCCAGTTAAATCAAATGCTGAATCTTTTGGATACTAGAGACCTAGATTTGGACAACTTTTAACATACTGAGAATCCTCTTTACTAATGTTTGGTGTGACTCTCTAGGGCTTACTTGGAACCTAGCACATATACATGTAGCAAACATTATATTTGGTCTACTAGCTGTAAGGTACAGTAAAGAGCCAATCATTGCTCTATATGTTGTCTGATCAACAGGTTTCCCATGTTCATCAGCATCCAATACAACATTAGTAGGCATGGGTGTATTCATACAAGATGCTTCAGACATGCCAAATTTCTTAACCAGTTCATTTGCATATTTGGTTTGAGAAATAAAGATGCCTTCAGCATGCTGTTTAACTTGCAATCCTAGGAAGAAGGATAGCTCACCCATGCTACTCATCTCAAATTTAGAATGCATTAGGTTGGAAAACCTTCTGCACAATTTGGAGTCAGTAGAGCCAAAAATAATATCGTCTACATAAATCTGCACTAGTATGGTATGAGACTTATGGGTTCTAATGAAAAGAGTTTGGTCTACTCTACCCCTCAAAAATCCATTTTCCAAAAGAAAGCATACTAGGGTCTCATACCATGCTCTAGGAGCTTGCTTGAGACCATATAATGCTTTGTTCAATCTAAAAACATAATCAGGATAAGTTGGAGAGATAAAACCTGGAGGTTGTCTGACATATACTTCCTCTTTGATGTCTCCATTTAGGAATGCACTTTTGACATCCATCTGGTATACCTTGAAGCCTTTATGTGCTGCATAAGCTAAAAATATTCTGATGGCTTCCAATCTTGCAACTGGTGCAAAAGTCTGGTTGTAATCTATTCCTTCTTCTTGAGAATATCCCTGAGCAACTAGCCTTGCCTTGTTCCTTACAAGTACTCCTTGATCATCCAGTTTATTTCTGAATACCCACTTTGTTCCAACAATGGAGTGATCCTTAGGCTTTGGCACTAGTTCTCATACTTTGTTCCTTTCAAATTGATGCAACTCCTCTTGCATTGCAATGATCCAGTGTGGATCTTGCTCTGCATCTTGAATCGACTGAGGTTCAATTTGAGATAGGAAGCAAGTGTGCAACAGGTTTTGGTTGACCTGATTTCTGGTTTGCACACCAGCTGAGATGTCTCCAATTATTTGGGAAATTGGATGATCTCTTGATGTTACTAAATCAACAGGGGGTGTTGATTGTTCACCAACCTGTGTTGTTGTTTCTTATTGTGGTACAGCAACTGGCTCTTCACGTTGTTCTTCAATATGTTGAGCACTTTCTTCATCTTCACTGCTTTCATCCCTTTGAGTGACCTGTAACTTGTTCAAGTCTTCAACAAGAGAATGTTCCTGCAAAGGTTCTTTCCTTTTACCTGTCAACACAGTTGTGTTGTCCTCTGTCTTGGTTTTGCATAAGGCTTTGCTGAAGGTCACCTGGTAGCCTTCATCACACAGCTGACTGATGCTTATTAAGTTGTGCTTCAGTCCTTCCACATAAGCTACCTTCTTGAATGTTACTGATCCAATCTGGACTGCACCATATCCTTTAGTCTGTCCAAAGTTTGAATCACCAAAGATAACTTTGGGTCCAAGCTTGGCTCTAAAGGATGTGAGGTTGTCCTTGTTCCCTGTCATGTGCTTAGAGCACCCACTATCCAAGTACCATTGCTGGTTAGATGTTGGATAGGTCTTCACCTGCACATAAAATAATTTATTTGTTTTTGACCCAGTTTACCTTGGGCCTAGGTTGATAACCTTTAAATTCTGAAATAAAAGACATCCCAGGTTGACTCTTATAACCTTAAGGATGATATCTCCTTGGAGGTAAAATCCATTCAGTATAAGGGTTAAAGATTTGGGATGAAGGACCCTTAGGATTGAATTTTGATTTGCCCTTGAAAAACTTTCCAGAGCTCTGACCTCTGTTCGACGATCTTGGAGCTGCGTTTGACGATCTTGGGTCAGATCGTCGAGCTCCGTTCGACGGTCGACTATGGCTGAGTTCAGGTACTTGAGATCGTCGACCTGAGTTCGACGATCTTGCCTGAGATCGTCGATCTTCGTTCGGCGATTGTCGATCTGCATTCGGCGATCGGCGATCTCCGTTCGACGATTTCTGCTGGGACTTAGTTTTCTTAGGCAGATCAGAATTTTTCCTTGCTACCTCTACAACTCCCTTTCCTTTGTCATAAATGAACTTGATTGGAGTGGTTAGAACTATGGGTTGGCTGGATGAAGCACCCAAGCCCATTGTACTATTAAATCTGGAGTTCACTGTACTTGTGATGTCCATCAGCTTGATGCTTCTACCATTGAGGGATTCTTCAAGCTTCTTGGCCTCAGATAGCTCACTCTTCAGTGAAGCTATCTGCTTCCTACAGATCTCCAACTCTTGAGAGAGTTTGAGGTTTTCTGACTTTAAATTATTATGTTCAGATAAATGATTTCTGAGAGAGATAATTTCTTTCTCAGATTTTAGCAGATCTAAACACAATGCTTTAAATTCAGATTTAAAGTCCTCTGAATTAAAATCAAAAGAACTAATTACCTTATGTTTTTTAGGTTGAGTCTCTGAGTCTGACTCTGACTCCTCTTCATTTGAGTTATATTGTGAGGCATTGATTGCCATCATGCAGAACTCTTTCTCTTCTGTATCATCCTCATCATCACTGGAGCTGGATGAGGCTTCTGACTCCTCTTCAGTCTCACTCCAGAATTCAGCAACAAACCCCTTTCTTGTATGTTTGTTTTTGCTTGATGAGGGTTTGTCATTGCCATTCCTCTTGGAGTCTTTCTCCTTTCTTCTTTCTTTCTTGTCCCTTCTGTCCTTGTTTTTGTTTTCTGGACAGTCAGGAACTATGTGCCCTGGTTTCCTGCAACCAAAGCAAATAATCTCTTTATTATTAATTGACTTATCATACCTTGGCTTATCATGCTCCTTGTATGATCTCCTTCTGAAGTCCTTTCTGGCCATCTTGTAAAATCTTTTGGCCAACAGACTAAGCAGCTCATCATTGCCTGTGACTTTGTCTTCAGGCTGATCTTCAGTTGCCTTGAAGGCTATGGTCTTCTCTTTTCTTGTGGTTGGTGAGGCAGCCTTCTGTTCTTCTTCTCTATTTTTGATGAGTAGCTCATAAGATTTGAGCTTACCCAATAGAGCTTCTGTGGTGATCTCATTCAAACTTCTGGCATCCTTGATTGGCCAGATTCTTGAATCCCAAGTGCTAGGGAAGCACATTAGAATTTTGTCATTGAGTTCAGTTAGTGAGATCTCTTTATCCAATGTCCTGAGTTCACTGACAATTAGACTGAGCCTGTTGTACATATCTCCCACTAACTCAGTTTCTCCCTTCTTGAAATTCACATATTGAGATATGAGGTGGGATCTCCTATTCTTTCTCTCATCAGCTGAGCCTGAGACTATTTCAGAGAGTTTGTCCCAAATTTCCTTTGCTGAATTGCATTCAGCCACCTTTTGAAATATATCATCAGACATTGTCTGGGCTAAGATGTTCATAGCCTTGACATCAGCTACCTTCCATCTCTTTATGTCAGCATCTGTTCCTGATGGAGGTGGAACAAAATTTGTACTTGAGCTCTCTGGAGGTCTTGGACATACTGTCAAAACATAGTTAAAAATATCTTCGTCAATAGAATTCATGTATAGTCTGATCCTTGCTTTCCAAAGTGCAAACTTGGATAGATTACACACTGGAGGTCTGGTGCTAGCATAATCTTTGTTTTGGGCCATGATTTGTGAAAACAAAATCTAATAATAAACTTCAAAAGAAAACAGATCTAACTAGGGATCTTTGGGTTCAGGTGTTAGCCTGTGCAACCACCAAGGTGTGGTATGTTTAACCAACCTCGCTCTGATACCAATTGAAAGTGCAGCTAGATCTGATATACTCTAGAGGGGGGTGAATAGAGTATATGGTGCTTGAAAGCTTTTTACAACAATGGTTGTAATGTGAGTGAGCAGGGAAGCAATTATAAATCTAATTACAGAACTAAACTAATCATAAGCTAATCACAGAATAATCACAGCCAGAAACAAAAATAAAGACAAGCAAAATCAGATGACACAAGGAAATATAGTGGTTCCCCTAAACTTGGGTACATCCACTCTTCTACCAACCTAGGTAGGAATCCACTGCAGGATGAGTTGATCAGGTGTCCTGGGCACCAATGAGCTTTTGATAAGGTGCTCAAAAACCAAATCAGATTTTTTGATCAGGTGTCTTTCCACCAATGAGCTTTTGACAAGGTGCTCAAAAACCAAGTTCAAACTTTTGAAGGGAGTTTGAGAAACCCTTTACAGAGATGGGGGGAGAGAGTGATGGAAGTCTTCTCTTTCTCAAACAGCTGAGAAGACTATGTGGATTGATGGTGTCAAAGCTCCCCCTGAGTCCTTGAGATCTTCAGGAAAAGAAGCTTTGCTGTTGGGTGATAGGCCTTCACAAGTTGAGCTTTAGCAAAAGATGATTTCAGCAACAGCTGAAATGTTAGATGTCTGGAGTCTTGAAATATGTTAGCCTTGAACACTTGAGACAAGAGATATCTGAGGATTTGAGAAAGTTTGATCTCCTTGGATGTGTGTTCTGAGAATTCTTTGAGACAGAATATTTTTTTCTTGTTCTGAAGATTACTGATGTCTGTCTATGTATCTGTCTTCTATGTGAGATTCAAAAATCCTACTCTTTTATTCTCTGGTACAGAATGGAAAAACATCCTCTGTCAAGAATAGTCGTTGGCCTGCATTGATTGCATCCTTAATTGCAAAATGTCTTCTGGAGGAAAGTCCATAGAAATATTCCTTGAAAATCCCTTGAAACTTGGTCCAGAAATGAATGAAAACGACTAGTAAATCTTCTGAATTAATTGCAGAATAACTACTTAACTGATTTGAATTTGAATCTTGAAAATCCTTGAAGTTATCTGAAAACGTCGAACTGAGCTCTGCTATCGTTGAACTGAGCTCAGCGATATGGATTTATATAGCAGCAAAATATCGTCGATCTGAGCTTAAAGATCGTCGAACTGAGCTCAGAGATAGAGATCCAAAGCTGAGTCAAGATCGTCGAACTGAGCTCACCGATCGTCGAATGGAGTTCGACGATATGATGAAGTTGAGCTCAGCGATCGTCGAATGGAGTTCGACGATCTGTCGAAGTTGAGCTAGACGATCGTCGATCGGAGTTCGACGAATCGTCGTGCTGAGCTCGACGATATGACTTAGTCTCAAACTGAAAAAGTCTTGGTCTTGAGGGAAGCTTCCAAACTTAGACTTCTAACCCTTAGACTCAATTCTAATTGACCTTTTGAGCTATACAAGAGGTCAAACATTGGTTTCCTAGAGACATAGTGATCCTGACCCAAATTAGTAATAGCGTGTTCCAACACAGTTGCCTGAGGGGAAATGACTGGATCAGTCCTTGTGCCTGAAGATGAGATGACTGCAGAGGCTCTGCTTGGCTTTGCAATTTGCCTGTCCCATTTGCCAAAAAGGGCACAGGTTAACCTCTTAGAGGCATTGATATGCATCCCACTTGAAACAAGCAGCTCAGGGCATCTGCTATGAAGAAATAGCCCTAGAATCCTTCCAAAATTGACAAAGTTCTTATTCACTTTCTTCTTAATTAGATCAAAGAAAACTTCTCCCCAATTCAACTGCCTTATTAAATAAACCTGTGGGGTAACAGTTACTCGTAGGGAGCTAACACCTCTGTTATCCCGTAGGGAGCTAACACCTCTTTCTCTTCCTTTCTTGTAAATAAATTGATAAAAATGTTTAAAAAATCTAAAAACTAAAAAAATCAAAAAATAAGAAAATCCTAAAATCCTAAAAAGACAATAACACCAAAATTTTTTAAAAAAAATAAAATAATCAAATATATTAAAAAAGGTAAATACCCTAAAACCCCACAAAAAAATTATTTATTATGAAACAAATAAATCGAATATCTCATTCTTAACCCATTTTTACTCTCCAAAAATTTTGTTGTGAGTTTATTTATAAGCAAATTTTATTAATTCTTTGTTTACTATTTCTTTATTAATTAGAGATCGATAGGTTTAGATATCTGGGGTTAAGTTTTAAAGAATTTCGTATAATTTTTTTATTTAGATAATGGACTTGTTTTCGGCATTACTTCTAACTTATCTAAACAGTTGCACATTTATTTTATTATAAAATAACAATCTTAGATTTCAATTATGTTTATTTGAAGCTTTTTTTGAAATATAGAAACGTTCAATTTATAAAGGTTGCTCTCAAATTTTTTTTATTATATTTAGTTTTCTTTCTGGAAAAAAACATATCTCCTTTTTTTCATGTCTTACTTGACATGATTTTGATCCTTAAAAGAACCTATGTCAATGGGAATATGAATTCGTTCCATAAACATAAGTATCCAATTTTTTAAAAGATTATATGTTACGGAGTAAGAGGATAAAATTCATTACTCATATACATATACATTGGGTTATTAT
Organism: Platanthera guangdongensis; assembly: GCA_039583875.1. NCBI lineage: Eukaryota > Viridiplantae > Streptophyta > Magnoliopsida > Asparagales > Orchidaceae > Platanthera > Platanthera guangdongensis. The sequence continues at coordinate 42,176,614 of CM077164.1, read as the reverse complement.
GAAGTTGTTCTAAAAAAATATTATATGTTATGAAAAAAAAGATTTCATTTTCGTAAACATCCAAATTCAAACCAAAACTTTTATTAGAGGTTTGAGCGAAAAATATATCACACCTGTAAGTCAAAGCCCTCTTCATAAACCAACATCCCCCTCCGCCATATTCAACTGATTCCAGATTTAATTTTAAAATCTTTTTGAGGACATAATTTTTAAATTGCATTATTTTTCTTAATTCTTATAAGCTAAAGTTTCTATAATTCCAATCTATTTTTGTTAACCTAACAAATATAATTTTTTGTTTTCTATTTGATTATATCAAGAAGTTTTTTTAGCTGAAACTCTTCCTCAATTTAAATTTTTGTCATAATTTAGGACTTAACTCTTATATCCCAGATATTTACTTTGATCTTTCTTTCAATTAATTCAAGTGGTAGCTAAACTTGGGATTTCTTTAATTCCTTATAAGTATATCTCCAACTTTTGCTCTGGAATAGCAAAAACTTAAGTATGAGGGTATTTGATAAGTTGTAAATATACGTATTTTTACGTACATTATTTAAGTCATTTTAATTTATTTTTGCTATTTTTAGTTATTTTTATTAAATAAAATGTTTCTTTTTTGTAAATATTGTTCTAACTTATTTTATTTTATTTTTCAGAAATTTTCAAAAAACTGTCAAAATTTCAAAGTACACGCCAGTGTACTTCTCGGTCACGCCCGTGACCTGGGCGTGTGACTTTGATTCCAAGAGATGTTGCCGCCAGCTCGACGATCGGCGTTCAATGTTCGTCGAACTAGCCGATATGCCTGTGTCCCGATTCGACATGCCCGTGTTCAACCTGTGACACACACTCAACGCCAACCACTCGACGCCAGCCAACCACTAAACGCCAACAACTCAATGCCAACCACTCAACGCAACACACTCGATGCCAGCCAACCACTCAACGCCAACCACTCAACGCCATCGCCACTCAATGCCAACCACTCAATGTCATTGCCACTCAACACCTCCAGCTCGACATTCAGCATTCGACGATCGTCGAACCAACTGTCACGCCCGTGCCAAGTCAGTGACACGCCCGTGACCAATCCAACTATCCTAGACAAGACAGCACCGACGAAGAAATGACACGATGCCTTCCCCAGATTAACCTCCCCGACACGCCCCCCTACACGCTTGTGACAGCAAGGTCACGCCCGTGACTTCCACGTGTATAGCCCCAAAAGTCAACAAATCAATAAATGCCCAGCATCAACTCAGCAACAGTACAAACATGCCCCCCTACACGCCCGTGACCTAGGGCGTGTCACCCGAAATTTTTGCTTATAAATAGATCTTCTCTGTAAGATCACTTGTTTGTTTTTTTGAACCATTTTGCTTAGGGTAGGTGCGGCTCTGGTGTTTTCCAAACTACGTAAAGGAAATTTCGCCCCCTCTCTTTAATTTTTGTTTTAGCTTTCCTTGTACTTGTTGTTAACTTAATAAAATTTGTAGTTTTCTTCCCTTATATGGTTTTGGAATGCATTTAAGCACCCTACTCTAAGTGATCTTTTGTATCTTTTTTTAGTTTTCAAGTTATTATTTCGCTTAATTTAGTTATAGGATCTCTTATAAGTAGTTGTTATAATAGCGTTTTCTTCTCATGCCTCTTAGCTTTTTATGTTGCTTTTTGTTCTATTTATTCATTCTTATAAATTAGTAAAAATATTTTCAAAGTGGATTTTATTCCTTTTTAACTTAGATTTTCTCTTTTAGGTTGTAAAACTCTTTGTTCTTTTTTACTTTATTTCTACTTTTTGCGCACTTTTACAGAGTTATAAGAATGAATTCTTAATCATTTTAATTTTCGAGCACTTTAATTTTTTCTTTTATTTGAAAATCGTTTTGCCCCTTTAATTTTAATTTTCTCTTTTTATGCATTTCTATCAAGTTCTAGCGGTAGAAATGTAATTGTATTAATTTTTAGATCACTTCGTTTTTCGTCTTTTTTGTATGTGTGCATGAGTGTATGAGTTAGATTTTATTGCTTTGTGTTATTCAAGTAGAGTGTGTGCGTTTTATTTTATGTAGAGTGTGTGCGTTTTATTTCTGTAGAGTGTGTGTGTTTTATTCCTGTAGAATGCGTGCGTGTATGAGATAGATTTTACCGCTTTAATTTCCCGCCTACTCGTTTGAGTAGGACTTGTCATTTCTACCTACTCATTTGAGTAGGATTTGTCATTTTATCACTTTACTTTCCCGCCTACTCGTTTGAGTAGGACTTGTCATTTCCCGCCTACTTGTTTGAGTAGGACTTGTCATTTTATTGCTTTCATATCTCGTCTACTCATTTGAGTAGGACTTGCATTTTACTGCTTTCATTTTTCTGCTTTCTTTTACTGCTTTCATTTTTTGCCTTCATTTCCCGCCCACTCATTTGAGTAGGACTTGTACTTTCAATTATGCAATTTCTTTTCACAAGCTGTCCCCATTCCGATGAGTGGCTAACCTCTCTTAGTCCTCAGTATCAAAGAGCATTGGGAGAGATAAAATCGCTTTAAATAATTAAAGATTCTCTTTTTCTCGTTAATTAAATTACTTAAGGTTTACTCTGGGTTTACGACGCGTAGAATCACATATCGATGTGTGGGCTCTATTTACGTAGTGTATACGCTACCTAGCCGATATGACGTGCGTATGGACCGATCACCCCTGGGTAAAGGGAGTTCCGCACTAAACCTCGAGAGAGGAGGCGCTGAATTCTACCAGATTGGGTTCCCCTCTCAATATCGGGGTTCTTAGCGTAATGCGGGCATTAAGAGGAATCCTTCATCGGACGAGAGCCCAGTCGAATATTCTTAATGTTCAGGTGAGCAATAGTCCTAGAGATAGGTGAGCTCATGTTTGTGGAACCTCCACGGCCCAAGTCTCCGCCGTAATTAATTTGAAATTTAGGATCTCTATTTATTAAAAGTTATTTTAGTTCAAATTCAATTTGATACAGTTGCGCTATTTCTTCATCGGCTCCTTTTCAATGTTTATTTTCTGTTTTTATATATATAAATAATAACCTGACAAGTTATTTTTGGTAAAATAATAGCCCCCTCCAGGGAAGAGTAAAAATAATAAACCCGTCTCCGAGAACAATACGACTCAGATATTCCTCACGGAATATCATGTACTACACCTGGATATGGTATCATGGGCATAATGTTTTGCTAACAGGACCTTTCCAACAACATCTGATAGAAACCTGTATTCCACTGACAAATTTTTCTTAAGCAGCTTGTTATGGTTTGCTGCTGAATGACCCATCCTATCAAGCATACTTGCAAACTCTTCTCCAGACAACTCAAGAGAATCTTGACCAGTACTTAATTGAAAAACTTCTGTTAATATAGCAGGAGTAATAGATACCTGATTTTCTGATATAGTTCCAATCACTGTATTTTGATCTTGATTGTGAGTAGTATATACCCATTCTTTGATTTCATCTACAGCCAGTTTTATCATTGTGGTCATGATGGGTACTAGCTGTTGATCTTTGAATAAATCCAGAATATCCTTGAAAATATGATCACTGTTCTCAAACGAGTCCATATCGATATCGAATCCAGTGTCAAATTTCATTGCTGCCAAAACTGCAACAGAAACGGTCATTTTTACCTGCAAAAATGAACAAACAAAAGACCAAGTGTAGAAAAGTTTGGAGGGAAAGGGAAATTCTGCAGAGTATGAAAGCACAAAGGGAGAACGACGGCCGAAAAATGAATTTTATATTAGGGTTCAACGCAGAAAAGGAAAGATCGTAGAACTTCGTTCGACGATCTGGGCTTCTAAAGGAATCTGAAAGGTCTTCAACATCGTTGATCTCCGTTCGACGATATTGGAGAGCGTCGAGCTCCATTCGACGATCGCTGACCAGAAGAAGATAGCTTAGCACTATCTGGAAAGCGCTGAACTCCGGTCGACGATTTCTAAGAACTTCGATCTCCGTTCGACGATCTTTGGGAAAAACGTCGAGCGCAGTTCAGAGACCAGAAACAACCTATAGACACTAGAAAAATCAAATTGTTTGCCTAGTCCTGGTCAATTTTAGAGTTTTAAAATCTTGGATCTTATTTTAAACTTCCTCCATCTAATATTCCTAACTGATTTAGGAAGAATGTATGTTTCTTTTCATCCAATAGTTTGGTGAAAATATTTCACCTTTGCAAGTAAGTTGGGATATATTGAAGTTCAATTTTATTTTTCTCAACATTGTCCCTTAAAAAGTGATGCCTAATTTCTATATGCTTTGTCCTACTATGGAGGACTGGATTTTGTGCTAAAGAAATAGCACTAGTGTTATCACAGAATATTTTTGACTTCTCTAAGTTGTGGCTGTTAGAAGTAGCGAACATGCAGTAACAAACGGATAGAGTTTTGAATAATTGAAATTTTATTATCCAAAAAAGATATCTATTACAAAGGTATGTCCTCCCTTATATAGAATGGAGGAGAGAAGAGAGAATACAAATAAGAGATGTGAGACTAAAAATTTACAGGACTAAGCGGACTATACAGAACAAACCGCACAAGCCGCGCGGTTAGAGAGACGGGCTAACCGCACGGCTACCACCAGAGAGAAAGAGAGATTGTCAGTGTAGACCGCTAGACCGCCCGGTCTCCAAGCCGGCTGAGACAAACCGCCAGACCGCGCGGTCTTCAACCCGCCAAGACAGACCGCCAGACCGCTCGGTCACCAACTTCAACACTCTCCCTCAAGCTGGAGCATATATATCGATCATGCCCAGCTTGCCACAGACATGAAGAAACGAGGCGGAAACTGGTTTGGTGAAGATGTCAGCCAGCTCTTTATCAGAAGTGACAAAGGGAGTGCAAATTTGTTCCTTTAAGATCTCTTCACGAATGAAATGACAGTCGACCTCAATGTGCTTTGTTCTTTCATGTAAGACCGGATTTTTAGAGATGTATATGGCGGCCTTGTTATCACAGAACATAGGTAGAGGATGGTTGTAGACCTCTCCTAAATCTAGCATGAGAGCCCGCAGCCATTTTAACTCACAAGTGGTCGATGTCATACTGCGATACTCAGCTTCTGCACTGGACCTGGAGACAACAGACTGCTTCTTGCTCTTCCAGCTCACCAGATTTCCCCCAACAAAGGTGCAAAAACCTGAGGTTGACTTGTGATCCCCTTTGTCATCGGCATAACTTGTATCTGAGTATGCTTCAATCCTCAGATGACCATTCCTCTGAAAAAGTAATCCTTTCCCAGGCGCTTCTTTGATATACTCCAAGATCCACAAGGCAGACTGTAGATGGCACTCCCTAGGTGCTTGCATGAATTGGCTCACCTTGCCCATAGCATAGGAAATATCATGTCTGGTCACTGTGAGATATATGAGCTTACCAACCAGACGCCTGTACCGCGAACTATCTGAAAGAGGAAGCGAATCATCTGTCTAGGTTTTGTCTTCTCCAGTTGCCATGAGGCATCGGGCAGGTTTTGCTCCAGTCAATCCTGCCTCTTTTAAAAGATCAAGGGCATACTTACGCTGAGAGAGAACTAAAGAGTCGGGCTTCTGAGAGATTTCGATCCCCAGAAAGTACTTTGGAGAGCCCATATCTTTTGTGATCAGATATTGGCGAAGATGACGCTTTGTCAGGGCTACCCCTTCCTGGTCATCGCCAGTGAGAAGAATATCATCGACGTACACAGCAAGAACAACCAGCCTAGAAGGAGTTTTGCGAATAAAGAGAGAGTGATCGTCAGAGCTTCGCTCAAAACCAACGGCCGCCACGATCCCGTTGAACTTGTCAAACCAAGCACGAGGGCTCTGCTTGAGGCCATAGATTGCCTTCTTAAGCCGACATACTCGTGTTTCCCCCTGAGCAACATACCCAGGAGGTTGCTCCATGTAAACGGCCTCATGAAGATCACCATAAAGGAAGGCATTCTTGACATCCAGCTGGGAAATCGGCCAATCCTTATTTACCGCCACAGAGAGAAGGACCCGGATAGTGCTGAGACGAGACACGGGGGAGAAGGTGTCAAAGTAATCAACCCCATAGGTCTGAGTGAAGCCCTTAGCAACAAGACGAGCCTTATAACGATCCACAGTGCCGTCGGGGCCAAATTTGACCACAAAGACCCAGCGACAGCCAACAACATCAGTGCTGAAGGGAGGAGGAACAAGAGTCCAGGTACCCCGCTCAGTTAGGGTCATCATGTCCTCATCCATGGCCATCTTCCAATGAGGAATAGCAAGGGCCTCCTGGTAGGAGCGGGGTGTGGCAGTGGCAGAGATAGCCAGTGCAAATGCCCTGCGAGAAGGGGTAAGACGATCATAGGAAACAACAGTAGCAAGGGGGTGTAGGGTACATGTCTGCACCCCTTTGCGAAGAGCTATAGGAAGATCCAGGTCAGCCGGGCCCGCGACATACGGAGCATCCGTGGTAGAGAAAGCTGGCCCAGGAGTAGAGAGCGACGACAGCGGAGATGAGGGAGAGGGTGGTGGAGAAGGGAGAGAGAGAGGTGGAGGGAGAGGAGGGGATGGAGATGGTGTAGGGGTGGAGATTGTAGTAGGAGGCGAGGGAACGAAGGGAACGACAGGAGAATCAGAAGCTGGGAGAAGAGGAGAGGAGTCATCCGAGAAGTAGGAGGTATTCTCGAAGAAGGTGACGTCAGCAGAGACGAACTGTTTACGAAGGACGGGATCAAAGCAACAATAGCCTTTCTGAGTGGTCGAGTACCCCAGAAAGACACATTTGGTGGAGCGAGGGGAGAGCTTATCACGGGTGGCAGAAGGGGTATGCACAAATGCAATGCATCCAAAGATTTGGAGAGGGAGAGGAAACGGCTCCTTGCCCAGATACAGAATGGAGAACGGGGTTTTGCCGTGGAGAACCGTGGAGGGAATGCGATTGATAAGGTAGCAGGCAAGGAGAACAGCATAGCCCTAATAGGAGCGAGGAACATGCATCTGGGTCATCAAGGTGCGAGCGACATCGAGGAGGTGACGGTTTTTGTGTTCGGCCACACCATTTTGTTGTGAAGTATAGACACAACTAGTTTGATGAATAATCCCATTTTGCATGCAGAATGTAGAAAAGTCATGACTGATATATTCTTTGGCATTATCAGATCGAAAAACTTTGATAGAAACACCAAACTGAGTTTTGATCATGAGATAGAAGGACGTCCATACAGAGAGTAATTCGGAGCGATCTTTTAATAGATACACCCACGTACAGCGAGAGAAATCATCAATAAATGTGACAAAATATGAACTACCCCGACCAATGGTAAGAGCAGGAGAAGGAGCCCAAATATCGGAGTGGATAAGATCAAACGGACAGGTAGAGCCACGAACGTGCTTTGGAGGGAAGGAGGAGCGGTGATGCTTGTCAAGCTGACAGGCCTCACAGTTCAGCGGAGGACTTTGTGGAGGAAGGTGGGGCAGAAGTTGACGAAGAAGACGGGGAGGAGCATGACCAAGGCGGAGATGCCATTGGAGAATATCGGTGGAGGTGGAGGAGAAGGTGGAAAAAGCAGAAATGTTGTCCAGGAAGTAGAGGCTGCCACTCTCAGTCCCAGTAGCAATCGTCCTTTGGGAGTCCGGATCCTGAAAAGAGCAAGAAGTAGAAGTAAATGTGACGGAATACTGTAATTGCTTGCATAGAGAGGTAACAGATAATAAGTTGCACGGGAACTGGGGCACGTATAGAGTATCCGCCAAGTGAAGAGACGGGGTGACATGAACTATCCCCGTCCCATGGACTGATGATGAAGAGCCGTCAGCGAGAATAACCGGGGGCAACCGATCATGTGTTTCTAGGAGAGAGAAACACTGGAGATTGCCGGTCATATGATTTGTAGCACCAGTGTCGATCAGCCATTTACCCTGAGTAACAACGTGGGCACGACTAGAAGACATGACAACCGAGGCGAATGGCTTGGAGGAGGATATGAAAGCCATGAAGGGAGGAAAAGAGAGCAACCCGCGCGAAACTGCAGCGGTTTAAAGGGAAGAAGCCGCGCGAACACTAGCGGCCAGGAAGCAGACCAAGGCACAGCGGGGAAGAGATCGCGCGGACTGAAAAATCCGAGCGAACAGAAGAGAAGAGGAAGCAAGAAGCAGCAGCGACAACAACAAGTCGCAAGCCGGGCAAACAGAATCAGGTCGCGCTGCTAGGGGAAAAACAGGCGGCTAGAAGGAAACAGGTCGCTGCGACAACTAAATAGGTCGTGGCGACGAAGAGCAGCTAGAGAAGAGAAGCAACAAGCCGCGTGAACAGAGTAGCGGGCGGAAGAGAGGACAAGCCGCGAAGACAGGTCGCGAGAAGCAGAAACAAGCGGCGAGAAGCAGAGAGCGCACACAATCAGGAGGAAAAGACCGTGTCCTCTGATACCATGTTAGAAGTAGCGAACATGCAGTAACAAACGGATAGAGTTTTGAATAATTGAAATTTTATTATCCAAAAAAGATATCTATTACAAAGGTATGCCCTCCCTTATATATAATGGAGGAGAGAAGAGAGAATACAAATAAGAGATGTGGGACTAAAAATTTACAGGACTAAGCGGACTATACAGAACAAACCGCACAAGCCGCGCGGTTAGACAGACGGGCTAACCACACGGCTACCACCAGAGAGAAAGAGAGATTGTCAGTGTAGACCGCTAGACCGCCCGGTCTCCAAGCCGGCTGAGAGAAACCGCCAGACCGCGCGGTCTTCAACCCGCCAAGACAGACCGCCAGACCGCCCGGTCACCAACTTCAACAGTAGTCATAGTCTAGGAGCTGATTTTGAATCCACAAGATCTGTGAGCAACAACTACCTGCTGTCATATATTCAGCTTTAGCAGTTGATGTGGACACAGATGTTTGTTTCTTACAAAACCAGGAGACAAGTCTGTCACCAAGAAACTGGCAAGTTCCACTGGTGTTTTTCCTGTCTATTCTACATCCAACATAATCAGCATCTGAAAATCCAGTTAAGTCAAATGCTGAGTCTTTTGGATACCAGAGACCTAGATTTGGACAACGTTTCACATACCTAAGAATCCTTTTTACTAAGGTTAAGTGTGACTCTCTAGGGCTCACTTGGAATCTAGCACATATGCATATAGCAAACATTATGTCAGGTCTACTAGCTGTAAGGTACAATAAAGAGCCAATCATTGCTCTATATGTTGTCTGATCAACAGGTTTTCCATGTTCATCAGTATCTAATACAACATTAGTAGGCATAGGTGTTTTGATACATGATGCTTCAGACATACCAAATTTCTTAACCAGTTCTTTTGCATAATTGGTTTGAGAGATGAATATGCCTTCAGCATGTTGTTTGACTTGCAATCCTAGAAAGAAGGAAAGCTTACCCATGCTACTCATTTCAAATTTAGAATGCATTAGGTTGGAAAACCTTTTGCACAGATTTGAATCAGTAGAACCAAATATAATGTCATCTACATAGATTTGTACTGGTAAGGTATTGGACTTATGGGTTTTAATAAAAAGAGTTTGGTCTACTCTACCCCTTATAAAATCATTTTTTAGAAGAAAGCATGCTAGGGTCTCATACCATGCTCTAGGAGCTTGCTTTAGACCATATAATATTTTATGCAATTTGAAAACATGATCAGGATGAGTTGGAGAGATAAAACCTGGGGGTTGTCTAACATAGACTTCTTCCATGATGTCTCCATTGAGAAAAACACTCTTTACATCCATTTGATATACTTTGAATCTTTTGTGTGATGGATAAACTAAGAAGATTCTTATGGCCTTTAACCTTGTAACTAGTGCAAAGGTCTGGTCATAGTCTATCCCTTCTTCTTGAGAGTATCCTTGAGCAACTAGCCTTGCCTTCTTCCTTACAATGACTTCTTGATCATCCAATTTATTTCTGAACACCCATTTTGTTCCAACAATAGAGTGATCCTTTGGCCTTGGCACTAGTTCCCAAACTTTGTTCCTTTCAAATTGATGTAATTCCTCTTGCATTGCAATGATCCAGTGTGGATCTTGTTTTGCATCTTGAATGGATTGAGGCTCAATTTGAGAAAGAAAGCAAGTGTGCATCAGGTTTTGGTTGACTTGATTTCCGGTTTGCACACCAGCTGAGATGTCTTCAATCACTTGGGAGATTAGATGGTATCTTGATGTTACTAAAACAATAGGGGGTGTTGATTGTTCACCAACCTGTGTTGTTATTTCCTCTTGTGGAACAACAACTAGCTCTTCAAGAAGATTCTGTCCAAGATGTTGAATATCTTCTTCATCTTCACTGCTTTCATCCTTTTATATAATATGTAACCTATCCAAATTTTCAGCAAGAGAGTGTACCTGCAAAGATTCTATGGTAGAAGCATTCTTCTCCTTAAAAGACATGTTAGATTCATCAAAGGATACATGAACAGATTCTTCAATTTTAAGAGTAGATTTGTTATATACCCTATAAGCTTTACTGATCATGGAGTATCCCAGAAACACTCCTTCAGCAGTTTTAGCTTGAAATTTTGCTATGTATTTCTTGTCATTATTGTGAATGTAACAAATGCAACCAAAAATTTTTAAATAATCTACTTTAGGTTTCTTCCCTTTGAGTAATTCATAGGGAGTCTTGCCCTTCAGCTTATGTATCAAACTTCTATTCAACACATAGTTGGAGGTGTTCACTGCCTCTGCCCAAAAGGATAGAGGAAGGTGAGCATCTGACAACAATGTAGTAGCAGATTCAATAAGGGTTCTATTTTTCCTTTTAGCTACCCCATTTTGTTGAGGAGTTCTAGGAGCTGAGAAAGTATGTCTGATCCCTTCACTCTGACAGAACTCTTGCATAAGAAGAGAATCAAACTCTGTCCCATGATCACTTCTGATTAGGACAATGTGAGTATTGAACTCACTCTGTATGCATTTGAGAAACTCTGTCAAACACTTAAAGTTATCAGACTTCTTCCTCAGAAAGAACACTCATGTGAATCTAGAGAAGTCATCTACAACTACTAAAGTATAAGATTCTCCTCCTAAACTTTGTACTGTAATGGGTCCAAAGAGATCCATGTGTAACAGATACAAAATCCTAGGTGAATCACTCTTATTAAGTGACTTGAAGCTATTTTTGGTTTGCTTGTCTAATTGATAAGTCCTGCAAAGTCCTTCCTTCTTGTAGGGGCCAGAAGGTAGTCCTCTAACAAGGTTGTCCTTGGATAGCCTAACAATGGTTCTAAGGTTTATATGTCCTAATCTTTTATGTCATAGTTTATTAGGTCTACAAATGGAATTGAACAAGCATATATCTACCTTAGTTGAAAGAAAATCTACAAGATAAATGTTACCTTTCTTTTTACCTGTCAACACAGTTGTGTTGTCCTTTGATTTGATTTTGCATGAGGATTTGTTGAAAGTCACTTGGTAGCCTTCATCACACAGTTGACTGATGCTGATTAAGTTGTGCTTTAGTCCTTCCACATAAGCTACTTTCTTGAATGTGACTGAGCCAATCTGGACTACACCATATCCTTTTGTTAGTCCAAAGTTTGAATCACCAAATATTACTTTGGGTCCAAGTTTGGCTTTGAAGGATGTGAAATTCTCCTTGTTTCCCGTCATGTGCTTTGAGCACCCACTATCCAGATACCATTGCTGGTTTGATGTTGGATAAGTCTTCACCTGCACATAAAACAATTTATTTGTTTTTGACCCAGTTTACCTTGGGCCTAGGTTGATAACCTTTAAATTCTGAAATAAAAGACATCCCTGATTGACTCCTATAGCCTTCAGGATGATATCTCCTATGAGTATTATCCATTCAGTATAAGGGTTAAACCTCTGAGATGTAGGAGCTCTAGGATTGAAGTTTGATTTACCTTTGAAAGATTTTTCAAAACTCTGAGCTCTGTTCGACGATCTCTGAGCTGAGTTCGACGATCTTGGGTCAGATCGTCGAGCTCCGTTCGAAGATCGACTATGCCAGAGTTCAGGGTTCAGAGATCGTCAACCTGAGTTCGACGATTCATCCTGAGATCGTTGAGCTCCATTCGGCGATCGTCGAGCTCCGTTCGACGTTTTCTGTTGAACTTTTGTTTTCTTAGGTAAATCAGAATTCTTCCTAGCCACCTCTACAACTCCCTTACCTTTATCTGAGATAAACTTGATTGGGGTTATTAATATTATAGGTTGGCTGGATGAAGCACCCAAGCCCAGTGTACTATTGAATCTTGAGTTCACTGTGCTTATGATGTCCATTAGTTTGATACTTCTCCCATTGAGGGTTTCTTCAAACTTCTTGACCTCTGATAGTTCACTTTTCAGTGAGGCTATCTGCTCCCTACAACATTCCAACTCCTCAGAGAGTTTGAGGTTATCTGATTTTAAGGTGCTTTGTTCAGACAGTTGATTTCTGAGAGAAATAATTTCTTTCTCAGATTTTAATAGATCTAAACAAAGTGCCTTAAATTCACATTTGAAATCCTCTGAATTAAAATCAAATGAGTCTATTACCTGATCCTCTTCAGATTGAGTTTCTGATTCAAACTCTGACTCTTTTTCTGCATCAGTATTGTGTTGAGAGGCATTGATAGACATCATGCATAACTCCTTTTCTTCAGCATCATCTTCATCATCACTTGAGCTGGATGAAGCTTCTGATTCTTCTTTTGTTTCACTCTAGGTTTTATCTACAAACCCCTTCCTAGTATGTTTGTTCTTGCCGGAGTAGGGTTTGTCATTGCTGTTTTTCCTGAAGTCTTTGTCTCTTCTCCTTTCTTTCCTGTCCTTCTTGTCCTTATTCTGATTTTCTGGACAGTCAGGCACAATGTGGCCTGGTTTTCTGCATCCAAAACAAATAATTTCTTTGTTATTGGACTTATCATACCTTGGTTTCTCATGCCCTCTGAATGACTTTTTCCTGAAGTCCTTCCTGGTCATTTTATAAAACCTTTTGGCCAGTAAGCTTAGCATCTCTTCATTGTCTGTGACCTTGTCTTCAGGCTGATCTTCAATAGCTTTGAATGCTATTGATTTCTCTTTTCTGATTGCTGGTGAAGCAGCCTTCTGCTCTTCTTCTCTATTCTTGATGAGCAGCTCATAAGACTTGAGCTTGCCCAAAAGAGCCTTAGTGGTGATCTCATTTAGGCTTCTGGCATCCTTGATTGGCCAGATCCTTGAGTCTCAAGTGCTGAGGAAGCACATTAGGATTTTGTCATTGAGTTCAGTCAATGAGATCTCCTTGTCCAAGGTTTTCAGTTCATTGACTATAAGACTGAGTCTGTTATACATATCAGCAACTGACTCAGTTTCTCCTTTCTTGAAGTTCTCATACTGAGTTATGATATGGGATCTTCTATCTTTCCTTTCATCTGCGGATCCTGACACTATTTCAGATAGTTTGTCTCATATCTCTTTTGCTGAGTTGCATTCAGCTACTTTTTGAAATATTTCATCAGACATGGTTTGTGTCAAAATGTTCATTGCTTTGGCATCTGCAACTTTTCATTTTTTGATTTCTGCATCTGTTCCTAAAGGAGGTGGAACAACACTTGTACTTGTATTTGCTGGGGGTCTTGGACACACTGTCAAAACAGAATTAAAGATATTTTCATCAATAGAATTCATGTACAATCTTATCCTTATCTTCCAAAGTGCAAACTTAGATAGATTGCACACTGGAGGTCTGGTGCTAGTATAATTTTTGTTCTGTGTCATGGTTTTATATAAAGATAAATATAATACAAATAATAAAAATAAAAATCCTCTATCAAAGATTGATCTTATCAGAGATCTTTTGGTTCAGGTGTTAGCCTGTAGGAACAACTAATCTGATGAAGATTTAGTTTGAATACCAACCAAAGTAACCTGCCTCTTAAGGTGTGGTATTTTAACCAACCTCGCTTTGATACCAATTGAAAGTGGGGATAAGATCTACCTTAACTCTAGAGGGGGGTGGGAGGGTGAATAGAGTATATTAAAATAATTTTCAAGTAAAAAAAATATTTTGCAGTGGAAGACTTAATTTAAATATATGTGTAAGGTGCTTGCAGTAAATAAAAATTATGAAAACAAGAAATAAAAACACAGCACACAGAAAACAAAATATAGCAACCAAAAGACACAAGGAGCTATAGTGGTTCCCCAATCAATCTGGGTACATCCACTCTTCTACCACCCTAGGTAGGAATCCACTGCAGGATGAGTTGATCAGGTGTCCTGGGCACCAGTGAGCTTTTGATAAGGTGCTCAAAAACCAAACTAGATTTTTTGATCAGGTGTCTTGCCAACACTGAGTTTTGACAAGGTCTCAGAAATCAGCACAGAACTTTTGAAGGGAGTTTTGAGAAACCCTTTTACGACAGAAAAAGAAAGAGGTGAGATGTTCTAATCTGTCAGCAATCAGAGAGAAGACTAGTGGATGATGTTGTCAAAGCTCCCCCTGAGATCTGGAAGTTGTTCAGGGAAAAAAGCTTTGCACTAGGGTGATAGGCCTTCAGTAGATGAGATCTCCAGCAAAGGATGATTCCAGCAGTTGCTGAAATGTGTAGTGTCTGGAGTCTTGATGGATGAAGCATCTGAACAATTGAGTCAAAAGAGATCTAGAAAATCTTCTTTTTTGTATGTTGATCTCCTTCAGTGGTGTGTGTTCTGAATGAATTCTGTCTATGTGTCTGTCTGTGACTGTTCTCTTTCTGAGTGTAACTGTTAGGAGTAGCAAAATAATAATTCTCTTTTATTTTTTAGATCTTAAAAGAATGAATTGATTCTCTGTCTCCAAGATAGCCGTTAGCCACTGATTAATGACTTCCTTAAATTAATTTTGTCTCTGGAGGAAAGTTCTAGAAAATATTCCTTTAAATCTCCCTTGAAACTTGCTCCAGATTAATTAAAACGGCTACAAGATCCTTGAAATAAATGTTGGGAATAAATAAGATAGAATTCCATAACTGTCTGAATTTGAATCTTGAGAATCGTTGATCTCTCCAGAAAATCGTCGACCTGAGATCAGAGACTGGAACTAGACTGGAAACAGAAATCGTCGATCTGAGCTCAACTATCGTCAACCTGAGCCCAGAGACTGGGTAAATAGCTAGAGACAAAAATGTCGATCTGAGCTCGAAGATCTTCGAACGGCGTTCGACGGCTCGTTGAGCTGAGCTCAGAGATAGTCGAACTGAGTTCGACGATTTGTCGACCTGAGCTCGACGAAAATGACTTAGTCTCCTGAATTTGAATATCTGATCTGAGGGTCTTGGGGGCAGCTTTCAGGCCTAAATTCTAACCCTTAGACTCAATCTAATTGACCTTAAAAACTATACAAGGAGGTCAAAACAATTTTCCTAAGAACATAGTGATCATTGCCCAAATCAGTAATAGGGTGTTCCAACATATAGGTTTATGCACATGCAAGATATTCCAACCCGAGCCTCCATCTCGCAGGACCAACCTGTCCTGAATCCCTCCAACCCATCACGGGTGAGATTGCACATTAGTGCATTTATTCTAAATCCCTCCAACCCATTGCGGGTTAGATTGCACATTAGTGCGTTTATTGTGAATCCCTCCAACCCATCATGGGTGAGATTGCACATAAGTGTCTTTATTCTAAATCCCTCCAACCCATCACGAGTGAGAATGAACATCAATGTCTTAACCTATTAAACTACTCTTGTCTAGTGTTCGTTATACCTAATAGTTTAGGGTTAATCCCATGAGTGCCTAGGGCATGCCCGGTGAAGGGCTCTCGAGGGCACTGGGAGCTATGATGGGTTGAAATCCCAAGGCTCCCTTTCGCAAGGATATTTATTTTTATTAATGTCTACCCATGATCCATTCTCAGCTCTCGTTGTTACTCTGGAACGAACCTAATGAATTTGGTTATTATCGGGGAATCGGCGGTCTTCCGCCGGTCTCCGTTCTAGCCACTGTCCTTGAGGTCTTGCACTCTACCGCTCGATATTACAAAGTGACCTACTAGACACCAATCAGGGTTTGACTTCCCAATATAGTCACCAACTCAACCCTCTATCGTATCCCCTGTGAGTCATAGTGACATGAACTATATTTTTGCTAAGCGCACCCATGACCTAGTGTTGACCCGTATGTCGTGTCATCCAAACTCTTGGGTCAAATGTTCCTAATTACATATCATGGTTATTATGATGTGTGATAATGATTGAACTAAGTTTCATTGTTTTCCCAAGAGATTTAGAGACCTAGATTAATTCTTTAATTGTGCGACCGGGTCGCCTTGAACATGAAGTACTATATATAATGGTTCAACCTACCTGAGGTTTTCACTAGGTGTTCCTTAAGGTTAATTAATACCGCCTACCAAGTTTCATAATATTTCCATTCAGATTTCTATTTATTTCTCATTTAACAATAAAATTCTAATTCAACCACTTTACAAATAAAGTACCTCAACTACTCAACTAAAAATTCTGAGTAAATTAGAGGGTGTTCATGATGATATACTAAGGCTGATTACAGAATTTCCAAATCTTAAACAAGGATCTGAACTATCTTATACCCATTTATTCAATATTACCAAAATACCATTATTAGAGTTTTTAACATATAGGTACATCCAAAAAATCTCAAATGATTTATCAGGAACCAAAACACAATAATAAACCACTGTCAAATTTTTCATAATTTTAATAAACAATTTTTCCATATTTTTAATTTATTTCCAAAAGGGGCAAAATGATAAATTTTACTTGAAATCTAAGGAAACATTAAAAAACAGTGCCATAAATTTTTTCAGGAGTGAACTTTTCCATACCAGAGCTTGTGTCAAAAATTCATAATTTAATGAACTATTTTCCAATTTATTTCCTAACTAGACACATTTTCCAATAATTTCAAAAAATGGGATTTTTGATCCCAAAAATCCCAAATATTCCATGGGAGGTGTATTCCATTCCTATGAGCCTCTAATCAGAGTTTCATGGACTTGAAATGACCCAATTGGGTTAAATTCACATTTTCTCATTTTTGTTATTGGCACCCCAAATTTGAATATGCCAACCTTTTCCATATGAGAATTCCCCAATATGCAGAGGTCAAAATGACCTGAAATTTTTACCATGGATTTGTCTTGTCCTAAAGAACCTCCCACCAAAATTTGGGGGCATTTGGAGTCACATGTCTCCAAAAATACACTTAATTTAATTTCTAGTGTTACATCAAATACTATAGGAATATTCTGATCACAAATTCCCATTTTTGGTCAGACACTAGTTTCACACAAAACACAAGCCTGGCCAAAATTGGAAGTCATGGTGACTTGTGGTTTGGCTTGGGCATTTATTTTAAAATTTGCCCTAGCCTAGGACCAGTGTTGGTAGATTGGACCTACAGGGAGCCTTACTACTCCAAACTCAAGATTAGGGTGTCAAAACAAAGTTAAGACTTAGATCTACAAATTTTATGTTGATGTCTAGTTCTGAAATTGCCTCTAAGGGGCCTATTTTTAACATGCAAAGTCACTGTAAATATGTGATAGAAATATTACTGTTCATAATTATTAAAATCATTAATCAAATTGGAGTTAAATGGACGACATATGTTCATCATCCTAAATAACCAACGGCTGAGATTGAATCTTCCTGGGCCATGTTTGCTGGTTAATTCCGGCCACCTGGGCCGGTGCCACCGCCGGCGATTATTGCCACCAGCTCCTTGAGGTAGTTGCTAGCGTTTCCCGGCGGTGAGGTAGCCGGAGGCGGCTCCTCTGGCGATCAAGAGCAAGAAGAAAAGCTCGGGAAAATTTCCTCTGGCTTACATGGTATCGGGCTCGATTGAGCCCGATGTTTCGCCTAATTGAGCTAGAAAGCTAGCACGGGGTGAGGTGTGATGAAACAGACCTACAGTCGGGCTTGGCGGCGCGTGCGGTGGCGATGCTCCATGGCCGACGCTTGCTCCGGTGAACTAGCCCGATTCACCGTTTCTCCAGCAGAAGATTTGTTCCAGCAGTCGAATTCCACTCGTTTCCAGCTCCTGAAGCTAATGGTGGGCTTGGATTTGGCTGAGAGTGGCTGTGGGAGAGGTTTGAGTTAAGGGGGTGGTCGACCATGGCTTTGGAGTTTCCTCCTGACCACCAGTTGTCCCCAAACTCCTCCACCTTGCAGGAATAATCCTTGGAAGCTCAGCCAGCAACTTGGGCAGAGGGAAGGAGGGCCACATGGCCTCCATCTCCTCTCTTCCCTTCTTCTCTCTCCTTTTTTCCTCCAAAATGTCTAAATTGCCCCCATGCATGCATTCTCTCTCCATTTTCAGGTGGGTAGGGGCTGTCATTAACTCTCGAGGCTGGTCATGGGCCTTGGCTCATGGGCTTAGCTCATGGGAATGGGCTTGATCTTCAAATCTTTTAAATAGGCCTAAGGTTGACCCAAGTGACTTGGTCAACTTGATGAGTGGGCTGACCCCACTTGATGGTCATGGACCCAAAAGTACCTCCTAACTTGGGTTGGGCCATGGTGGTGCCCTACTTGGGTTAATTGGGCCTTTAAGTGTGAGTTTGACCAGATTATGGTTTAGAGTTGACTTGGGTCAACATGGGTCAATAGGTGACCCAAAGATGTGGCTTATATTTCCCTTAGGTTGATATTAGGGTTAGGGGTGCAGTGGTGGAACCAATGTGTGGCTAAGACCTCAATTTGGGCTTATTTGACTTGGGTTATCTTGGGCCCTATAGTGGGTCCCTGTGACTACATCCTAACTTCATGGTTCAACCTAGCCTCAACTCATGCCCCTCACCATATGCCCTAACCCAACCTAAGGAGAGAGGCCTAATTGGAAATGAGATGTTACAGGCTGCACATGGAGGGCTGATCGCCTATGGCGGGCCGACTGCGGCCCTTATGGATGCAAACCTCTCGACCGAGCGCGGTGTTGCAGCCGCTCGGGGAGCGGTCAGACCTACGCAAGGAGAGTGTGGCCTCTGATGCGTGGGGGAGCTCGAGTGACCTTGCAGCCACACGGCGGTGTGCGGAGGAGACGGTCGCGCCTGCGGCCATGCGCCCATAAAACGTGTTGAGGCGGTGCACCCCGCACATGCGCTTGTGCGGTCCGGCAATGATTGCGGTTATAACGTTAGTGGAGTTGACTTTGATCAACCCCACTTTCTCCACCGACTGAAGATGAATGACTTTTGCTATCCGAAATCCGGATTTCCCATGAATCCCATGATACTACGAGACCCTATCAACAGTCTGATGTCTTATTTAAAAATAGTCTGCAACAATCAACATGCAAGCTAGACTAAGAAGGGTTCTAGAAGATATAAGTTTGTTTATGAAAAAAATATCTTTGTTGATTCAATCAAGATGAAAAAATAATTTCTTTTTTCATGCGAAAAATCTCATTCAAATGAAAATACTCTAGCATTAGTCCTTTCCATTAAGGCTCTGTTTGGGAGGGCTTTTCGGAAAGAAAAAGTAGTGGTAGCAAAAGGAAGGTGGGAAAATAAGTTTTTGGAAAATGTATATTGCAAACGGAGATCCGTTTGGATAAATTTCTTTTGCAGATATTTTCAGAAAAGAGCATTTTATAAACTGTTTGACAAATCTATGTTGCAGTGACTTTTTTATCAAAATTACGCACATTTTCCGCTCGAGCGTGAATTTTCAGGACAGACGAGAATTTTTTGCCTAGGACCGAATATTTCGCTCGGACGCGCATTTTACGCTCAGGCGTGAATTATTCGATCGAGCGCGAACTTTTTGCCCGGGCCTGAATTTTCCGTCGGGGCGCGAAAAAAATGCATCCGGACAAAAAAAATGCTCCCGGGCAAAAAATGCGCGCGCAGGCGAAATATTCGCGCCCGGGTGAAATATTCGCACCCTGGCGAAATATTCGCGCCCGGGCGAAATATTCGCGATCAGGCGAATATTTTGCGCCCAGACGAAAATTTCGCGCTCGGGGGAAAAATTCGTGTCCGGGCCAAAATTTCGCGCCAGGGCGAAAACATCGCGCACGTGTGAAAAAATTGCGATCGAGCACAAAAACTGTGCTCGGGCGAAAAAACTGCGCCCGAGCGAAAAAATCGCTCCCGAGCGAAAAAAACCGCTCCCCGGCGAACAAATCGCGGGGGGAAAAATTGCTCCCGGGCGAAAAATGCACTATCAGGCAAAAAAATGCCTGGGCGAAAAATTTGCGCCCAGGCGAAAAAATTCCAGCCTGGCCAAAAAATTCGCGCCCGGGCGAAAAAATTCGCGCTCAGGTGAAATAATTTGCGCGCGGGCGGAAAATTTCGCGCGCGTGCAGAAAATTCGCGCCCCGGCAAAAAATTTGCGCCCGGGCGAAAAGTTCGCTCCCGGGCGAAAAATCCGCGCCGCGCAAATAAAGCGCGCCCGGGTGAAAAATTCGCGCCCGGGCGAAAAATTCCGCGCCCGGGAGAAAAATTCCACGCCCGGGCGAAATAAGCGTGCCCAGACGAAAAAGCGTGCCCGAGCGAAAAAAGCGCGCCTGGGCGAAAAATGCCGCCCCCGGGCGAAAAATTCCGTGCCCGGGCGAAAAATTTCACTCCCAGACGAAACATTCCGCGCACGAGCGAAAAATGCTCGTCTGGGCTAAAAATACGCACCCGGGCGAAAAATTCGCTCCCGGACGAAAAAATCACCACAGGCGAAAAAATCGCACCCGAGCAAAATATTTGTTTAGAGAAAGGCTAGTGTTTTTGCAGTGTTGTCAAACTGGATCCTTAGGATTAAAATGTTTTCGTAGCATCAACTGTGTATCGGGATGAGAAAATACTTTTCGAAAAGTTGAAAAGTAGGAGGCTCGTGACTTTTCAAATAGAGGAGAAAAATGAGTTTTTGGTGGTAGCTTTTCCCACCGATAGACATTCCAAACGATTTATTAGTTATGGTAGCGTTTTCTAAAAAATGAAGAGGAGTTAGAAAGCCCTCCCAAACAGGCCGTAAGGTGTAAACAGAACTTGTTAGACATCAAGCAAATAATTACACTTATTCGTTATTCACTTCCACATCCCGTGATTCTACATCATACAATGAGTAATGCCGACTATTGAGCTTTTCTCACATAATCAAGGAATTCCATGAGAAAAGGGGATGCAAAAGTGAAGAATTTGTTGAAAATGGGAAGAACTGAAATTACACACGTGATACGTCATAGGTACCCCTTAATGCCATGGGAAATAGAGGCTGAGGATAGCCAAAACACCCACCTCTTTTTGTGAAGAAAATGGTGTTGACCAAAGTCAACCTCACTAACGTCATGACCATAAGAACCGCTCCAACCGCAAGCATCAAAATTGATGCACCACCTACCTCCAACCGCTCGACCAGTCTCCTCTCGGCCGGCAAGGGCTTGGCCAGTCGGCGCGACCGTTCGCAGCATAAACGACTGCCATTGTGCGACCGCGCACCCCGCGTTGTCGCGTGGCCAATCGGTCGGACGGTTACCCGGCCGACTGGCCGCTGCGGCCGCGCAGCTGCGAGGCTGATCGACGGGCCGCCCGTCCTGCCGCCGCCATGTACGGCAGTGCCACCACACGGTCAGCCTCCCGGCAGGTCGCTTGGCAGCGCCCGATCGGCCCTCACGTTTGGCAGCCAGACCGACCCCTCCACTAGTCGGCCCTCACCGGTCGGGTCCCGACGCCAGTCATCCCCCTTCTCAGCCTCCATACAGTCCTCAACTGTCCGACCACGCCCGCTTGATCTCCGTCATTTGATCAAAAGCGTAACCATCTCGTGTAACCATCCATTATGGGAGGGCGGGGGGGGGGGGGGGGGGGGGGGGGGCACATAGTCAAAATAATAATTGTTGTGCACGTAGTAAATCCCTAATAAATACACAACATAAAATATAAAAAAGTGGTTTGTGAATAACACCAAAAGTGACCATGGTTTGCTGATAACCGCGTAACCACCATAACTACCTCAGAAAACTATACATAGGACCCTACAGTCTTCTTCATTTCCGTCTTCTTCTCCTCCTCCCGCTTCTCTTACGACGCATGTGAGAGCTCCCTTGAAGATCTTCATGCGTCTTCAAAGAATCCTTCAAAAATATTCGAGCGTCTTTGAAGATCCAACAAAGATCTTCGATCTCCTTCGGGCGCCCCTACGCGCGTCCCAGTTTGCGCGCGTTCCATAGTGTGCACGATTCACCCAACACACATTGAGCCTTGTGCACATTGCTCCCTGCACACATTTTACTGTGCACATTTCACCTTGTGCACTTCGCAAATAGCTCACATTGCGCCCAACTCGCCCCTAAAAGAAAGTCGTTACAGACTACTTCGCTTGCAACAAGAGATAAGACACATGCCCCAGATTGTGTCGAGCGCACCACTCCAGTCAATGACAAGTCCGCCGCTCAAACTCCTCTGTGCGCATGATGAGACAAGCCACAGACACCGAGACCCACATAACATGCTGCTCATGTCATTCAAGACGGTTCAATTTAGACCAACCTACCAAGGAAGTATCGAGCTAACCCACAACAACAAGGAAACTGCAATGGCAGATTCAAGATTGATCAGTTTTTTCAGTCCTCCTATGTCAATCGGAAAATCAAAAAGCAGAAGATAGACTACTAGCATAAGCCACACTAAAAGGTAATCGTGACCGCACAAAACCTTTCATGTATACCTAGTTCACTTACCCGTGAACAAAAGTGTTTTTTTTCTGTAGAATATGAGGGTTAAATTGTCATTTGTTTATGCCCATCTAAGCAACTTCATTCACGTTTATGTTTAAAAATCCATGCGTTTACAACCGCTACCACCGTGCCAAAGAGAGTCTTAGGCTTCATTTGTTTCGGTGTTTTCGCCGGGCGTTTGGAGCAAACGCCGCCGGAAGGCGGGAAAACAAACGGGACGTCGGCGGCGTTTGTTCCGTTTGCACCCGCCGCAAGAAGAAAAAACCCTCAAACGCCGCTTTTCAAAACCCGCCTTCTCCCTCCGGTTCCAACTCTTCACTTCGACCCGCCGGGAGCAAACGCCACCCCCAAACCAAATGAATAACCACCACAACTTATAAGTTATAACATTGTCCAAAAATAAAAAGTAATTTTATGTGAACGCTTTCTTTCTAAAAATCGAGTTCCCTCAGTTCCCGCAGATCTTTGCCGGTCTTCGGTGTTATCCTCCCTCTCCGTTTCCGCTTAACCCTAAACCCTAATCACTCCTTTTCGGCTTCGTTCTTATCCATCCATCGACTCAGGAAGAGATGTCGGACGAGGAAAACTCTAAACTCTTCCGTATCTGGAAGACGACGCTGGAGATGCTCAAGGACCGCGGTTTTCTCGTTCTTGAATCGGAGCTCAATATGCACATGACCGAATTCCTTGTAAAGTTCGGCGAGAATTTCAAGCGGGAGGACCTTGACATGTCAAAGACCAAGGAAGATGACCTAAACGATCGGGTAATTTGTTATGAAAATTTATGGTGTATGTATCACTACGGCAAATTAATATTATCAAAAAATTTCTGACAAATCGCAACGACACATAAGCCTGTAGGATCGATTAACCAAAACACAACTAATCTCAAAATGGAGTTTATACTAAATTTTTTTTTTTTCAAATTAAGAACACAAAATAAAATAAAATAGGCTGGATTGAACAGTAACTGAAGTGCGGATAATCAAATTATATCGTTCTTGGACTCTTGCTCGTGCTTCATGATGGCGGACATTCCCAACAACGTCGAGGTGTTTTTCCTTATGAAGTCCGCAACGTTAACGGAGTCCGCAAACATGTAAGAAAGAGACTAGACTTTGATCTCTACAACAAAAGGAGTTAGCACCAAAGTAATGTATATAAATACATCAGGACATATGAGTCTCAACAATCACTAGCTTAATGAGTGAAGTAAAATCCTAGTATTATAAGGCTGGAAGATTTAACCCCAAAGAATCTAAAAACAATTCCTTCTGGAAAGTTGGATCCAGACGCTCATGGTTCTAGCATATGTAAAAGAACACAATGATAAATTTTTTATTGAATGAAAATCGTACAGATTACCCGTTATTAACTCCAGAACAAGCAGACAAGAAAAGCCCTTCTTCTCTATATTCTGGAAGAGGAAAATGAAGGCCCGAACTGCTCTTCCCTTGTCGGCGATGGTGGTCGATATGAAGGCTGGTTGTGGATGTCTGAAACCTCCGACGATCTGCGATCTCTTCCTCTGAGAAGACCAAATAGGGAGGAGAGTCCAGTGGTTACCAAAAGAGAATGAAAATGACTTTATGGCCGGCGGTGGATCTGGATCGGAACGCCGATGACCTAGATCGGCCCTTTCTCTTGGTGACGAAGGCGGAGCAGCACGTTAGGCACGAGATCGCTGGCGACAATACCCTATTTCAGCGTCCTCCAACGGCTCGAACGGAAGGAAGAACACCGGTGCTGGGAGGAGGAAGATGAAGCGGACTCCGTTTCTAAAAGAAATCAGATATTTTTCACCCTTGTTCAATGTATCCAAAAAGGGCAATGATAGAAATAAAATCTTAGGCTTTAATAGGAGAGCCTTATTTAGGAGTTACCAAAATTAGGACCAATAAATCCCAATAACTCCTAAAATAAAAACTGAAATTTTAATCTCATGAATTAAATTATCATGCCAAAAGAAAATTTGCCAAGGGTGAGACCGATTCGCGCTCTGAATGACGAGACGATCTGGCCCACCTATCACAGGATTCGATCGTTCGTGCGACTAAATCAACGCGCGCTCGTAGGAGACTGAATGGACTCAAAACTCACGTACGATTTCATCAAAACGTCTCGATGAGTCAAGTTCACTTAACGGAAAATTTCTAACATAATTGTCATAAGCATTTATATATACTTGAAATTAGTTGTTCGCACGCGACCATAGTCGTCAGCTGTTAAGTTACATGTATTCCTGTTCGCGAGGGCCTCATTTTAATAGTTTAGAAACAAATGAAATGATGTCTTGATTATGTTTTAGTTATCTCTTAGCGTAGAAGTTGTACAGCTAGCTCTAGGAAATAGATCTCGAAGACTCCGCCTTCTTCCCTTCCAACGGCGACAATCACGTAACGGCCTAGCCCGTTACAGTTCACGTCTTAAGTGTAACTGTATGCGCCTTAGATGTTTAAGCGTGTGAGTTGGGATGGATATATACCTCCCAATATGTTTGTGATATTATGATAAGAACCAAATGAGCAATAAAACAGTGGATCCGATCTTACTTGGGAAAACACAGTTAGAAACTTCTCCAGAACAGGATTTACTAATGATAATAATAGAAAGAAGAACAATCACACCAACACACAACCAACCCTGAGGGCAAACCCTGAAAAGGTGGTAAAAACCGCAGTAGAAAACTCCTCTGTCGGCCGACTTCAACCATAAACCACGATAACATAACATACTCTAATACACTCCCCCAGATGCCTTATACATGTGGCAATTACATGACTAAAATACCCCCCCCCCCCAAAAAAAAAAATACAATTTACTTCTTTGCATCCTGCCAAAACTCCTTGAACGCATTAACTACCCTTCCCTCCGCAACATCCTTGTCCTCAAGGATGGAAATTTGAGGACCTATTTTGAATCATCCAATGATCCTCCCAAGTTGCCTCTTCCGCTGTGCCCTGAGCCCACTGGATCAGCAACTGTGTCACCGCCTTGCCGTCACGGGGAATAATGCGGCGATTTAGCACCGCTATCGGCTCAATCATCACATTGCCTTCACTGTTAACCGCCACCGGTAGGGGTATGGTTTGAGTCGGTGGATCCCCGTGGTGCTCCCGTAACTGCGCGACATGGAAGGTACGATGGATCTTCGCCTCCTCCGGAAGGTCTAGCCAGTATGCCACAACTCCAATCCTCTTCACTACTTGAAATGGCCCGAAGAACTGGGTGACAATTTGTGGCAGCCCCTTGGACGAATGAATGTCTGTTTGTATTGTTGCGAGTGGACATGCACTTACGAGCCCACCTCTAGCACTCGTTCTCGTCACTTCTTATTCGCCAACACTCGCATATGGTTTTGGGCTGCCGCTAGATTCTCCTTTAGAAGTTGGATGACTTGTTCCCGTGCCGCTAAGGATTGGTCCTCCGCAAGTCACGAATTATAGGCCACATGTAGCGGTGGAGCTTGTCCATAAACCACCTCGTAGGGGGTCATCTTGATGGAGCTTTGGTACGTCGTATTGCACCACCACTCCGCTAGAGGTAGCCAATAAGCCCAATTCATTGGCCTCTCAAAACACATATATCGTAAGTAGTTTTCCAAACACTGATTCACCTCTTCGGTCTGGCCGTCAAATTGGGAGTGGTACGTCGTGGACAACTTAAGTTTGACTTGTAGTACCCAGAAGAGCCCTTGCCAAAATTGGCTCACAAAGGTGGCGTCCCGATCGTTGACGATCGACTCGGGCATCCCATGCAATCTGAAAATAGAATCCAAAAATACTTGAGCCACCCCTTCGACGGTATACATGTGGGCCAAGGTGATGAATTGTGCTTGCTTGCTAAGACGGTCAACCACCACTAGTATCGTCGTTTTACCGTTACTCTTGGGCAGTCCCTCCACAAAGTCTAGTGTGATTTCTTGCCAAATCTTCTCCGGTATCGGAAGGGGCTGAAGTAACCCCATCGCCTTCCGGTTGTCCGGTTTACATTGTTGGCACATGGCATAGCGTTGCATGTATTCATAAACCTCGGCCTTCATTTTCTTCCAAAAATACATCATCTTCAAGCGATGGTATGTGGAAGTGATTCCCGAATGTCCACCCCAAGCGCTTTCATGGTACATTTGCAGCAGTTTCAACTTGATGGCAACATCGTCTCCAATTACAAATCAGACCTTCCGCTTCAAAAAACCTCTCTCCCACTGGTACTTTGGTTGACTAGTGTTGTCTACTGTTTTTTGGGCGATAATATACTGAATTTTGGGTCGCGTTGCCACGAATCCTTGAGCTCCCGCATGAAGTCTACATAATTCCACTTCCTCCATCCCATACCTTCTGGATAGCGCGTCTGCGCAAAGATTTTCCTTCCCTTGTTTGTACTGGATAGAGTAATCGTAGCCCAACAGCTTTGACAAGTTTTTTTCCTGCGCCGGTGTCGCCAACTTTTGGTTCGCCAAAAACTTCAAACTTTGTTGATATGTGCGAATGATGAAAGGTCCTGTAATCAAGTAATGCCGCCACTGTTGTACTGCTAAGAACACTACAAGTAGCTCCTTTTCATAGACCGAAAGCATCGAGTTCTTCTTGCCTGACGCCTTGCTGAAGTAGACTACTGGTTGGCCTTGTTGTAGAAGAACCGCCCCGATGCCTTTATTGGAAGCATCAGATTCCACCACAAATGGCTTGGTGAAATCCGGTAAGCATAGCACAAGGGGGTCGGGAGATGGTCATCTTGAGTTGGGTGGACGCTTGTTCTACTTTCTTCGTCCACTGTAGTCGGGCTGATTTGAGTAGTTCTGTCAACGGTTTAGCGACTCTGCTGTAGCCTTGAATGAACCTCCGATAGTACCCAATGAGGCCTATGAAGCCCCGCACCTGCTTGACCGTCTTAGGGATCGGCCACTCCAACATAGCCCGAACCTTCTTCGGATCCATGACCACTTCTTATTATGATATGTGTAAAAAGTAGCGAACTTACAAGAACAAACGGATAGAGTTTGAATAATTGAAATTTTATTATCCAAAAAACGATCTCATTTACAAAGGTATGACCTCCCTTTTATAGAATGGAGGGGATATGAGAGAGTACAAATAAACAATGTGAGACTAAATATTTACAGTACTGAGCGGCTAGAAATAAAGGAGACCGCATAGGCCGCGCGGTTAGACAAATGAGTTAACCGCTCGGCAACTCCATCAGGATAGAACAGGCCGCAACTGGAGATCGATAGACCGCCCGGTCTCCAGGCTTCTGAGGAGACCGCCAGACCGCTCGGTCAACAAACCGCTGGACAAAACCGCAAGGCCGCCCGGTCTAATACTTCAACACTCCCCCTCAAGCTGGAGCATATATATCAATCATGCCCAGCTTGTCACCAACGTGGAAGAAGGAAGTAGAGACCGGCTTTGTGAAGATATCTGTCAATTCTTTGTCAGAGGTGACAAACGGTGTACAGATCTGTTTCTTCAAAATCTCTTCCCGAATGAAGTGGCAGTCAACCTCTATATGCTTTGTTCTCTCATGGAAGACTAGATTTCTGGATATGTATATGGCGGCCTTGTTATCACAGAACATAGGAAGCGGATAGTCATAGACCTCCCCTAGGTCAAGCATGAGAGCCCGCAACCACTTTAACTCACACGTGATTGACGCCATACTCCGGTATTCGGCTTCTGCACTGGATCTGGAGACAACAGACTGTTTCTTGCTCTTCCAACTCACCAGATTTCCTCCAACAAAGGTACAAAAACCTGATGTGGATTTACGATCGCCTTTGTCATCCGCGTAACTAGAATCTGAGTAGGCCTCAACCCTCAGATGACTATTCTTCTGAAAGATAAGCCCTTTGCCTGGTGCTGCTTTGATATACTCTAAAATCTTCAGGGCAGACTGAAGGTGGCACTCCCTGGGAGCTTGCATAAACTGACTGACCTTGCCTACAACATAAGCGATGTCGGGTCTAGTCACCGTGAGATAGATGAGTTTGTCAACTAAACGTCTGTACCTGGTGACATCAGATAGAAGAGGCGAATCATCCGTCCACGTTTTGTCTTCTCCAATAGCCATGAGAAACCGAGCCGGTTTGGCACCTGTCAATCCGGCTTCTTGTAGAAGATTAAGGGCATACTTCCGTTGGGAGAGGACCAACGAGTCAAGTTTCCGAGAGATTTCTATCCCCAAGAAGTATTTCGGGGAGCTCATATCCTTCGTGACCAAGTGTTGACGGAGGTGCTTCTTCGTCAAGTCCACCCCATCTCGATCATCGCCAGTAAGAAGAATATCATCCACATATACTGCCAAAACCACCAGTCCCGAGGCCGTTTTGCGAATGAATAAGGAGTGATCGACCGAACTCCTTATAAAGCCGATGGTAGCCACAATACCACTAAATTTGTCGAACCACGCCCGAGGGCTCTGCTTTAGGCCATAAATGGCCTTCTTCAAATGGCATACGCGTGTCTCCCCCTGAGCAACATACCCAGGAGGTTGCTCAATGTAAACGTCCTCCTGAAGATCGCCATAGAGAAAAGCATTCTTCACATCAAGCTGGGAAATAGCCCAATCCCGGTTAACAGCCACAGAGAGAAGAACCCGGATGGTGCTGAGGCGAGCAAACGGAGAAAAAGTGTCAACGTAATCAATGTCATAAGTCTGAGTGAAGCCTTTGGCCACCAGCCGGGCCTTGTAGCGATCCACAGTGCCGTCGGGCCGAAACTTCACAACGAAGACTCAACGACAGCCAACCACATCAGTGCCCACGGGAGGAGGAACAAGGGTCCATGTACCCCGTTCAGTAAGAGTAGCCATCTATTCATCCATGGCAGACTTCCAATGAGGGATAGTAAGAGCCTCCTGGTAGGTGCGGGGAGTAGAAGTAGCGGAGATAGCCAAGACAAAACACCTGCGAGAAGGAGAAAGCCGATCATAGGAAACAACTGCCGCAAGCGGGTGTTGAGTACACGCCCGCACCCCTTTGCGAAGAGCAATGGGAAGGTCCAGGTCGACGGGTGCGTCAGCGACCGGAGCGTCCGTGGCGGAGAAGGCTGGCCCGGGACTAAAGAGAGACGGCGGCGGAGAGGAGGGAGGAGGGGTGGGTGGGGAGACGGACAGAGAAGGAGACGGTGGAGGAGGAGACGGAGGTGGGGAGACGTCGAGAGGCGTGGAGGGAACAGAGAGATCAGAAGGAAGAGAGGAGGTAGGAGAGAAGTAGGAAGCATTCTCGAAAAATGTCACATCCGCGGAGACAAATTGCTTGCGGAGAAGGGGGTCAAAACAACAATAGCCTTTCTGAGTGGTAGGGTACCCCAGAAAGACACACTTGGTGGAATGGGGCGAAAGCTTGTCGCGGGTAGCGGAGGGAGCGTGAACAAAGACCGTACAGCCAAAGACACGGAGAGGGAGAGGAAAAGGTTCCTTGTGGGGGTAGAGAATGGAAAAGGGGGTCTGACCGTGGAGAACTGTGAAGGGAAGGCGATTGATGAGATAGCAGGCGAGGAGGACAGCGTAGCCCCAGTAGGAGCGAGGTACGTGCATCTGCGTCATGAGAGTACGAGCAACATCAAGGAGGTGACGGTTTTTGCGCTCCGCCACCCCATTCTGTTGGGAGGTGTAAACACAAGTAGTTTGATGAAGAAGACCATGTTGGTGAAAGAAAGAGGAGAACTCATGATTAAGATATTCCTTGGCATTATCAGAACGTAAAACTTTACTAGACATGTCAAACTGGTTCTGAATCATAAAATAAAATGATTGCCAAACAGAAAAAAGTTCAGAGCGATCTTTTAATAGATACACCCAAGTACATCGTGAAAAATCATATATAAAGGTGACAAAATAGGAATTACCCCGACCAATAGTGAGGGTAGGGGCCGGACCCCATACATCAGAATGAATAAGATCAAACGGGCGAGAGGAGCCACGACCTTGCTTTGGGGGAAAGGAGGAGCGATGATGTTTGCCAAGCTGACACGCATCACAGTTGAGCAGAGAACTGGTAGGAGGTAAGTGAGGCAGAAGCTGTCGAAGAATCCGAGGAGGAGGATGTCCAAGGCGAAGATGCCACTGAAGGAGATCGGTGGAGGAGGAGTAGGCGGACAGAGCGGAAACGTCGTCGAGGAAGTAGAGGCCGCCACTCTCAGTCCCAGTAGCAATCGTCCGCTGGGTCCTCGGGTCCTAAAAAGAACAAGTAGTTGGAGTGAACAAGACGGAGCACTGAAGTTGACGGCATAAAGTAGTAACAGATAATAAATTGCACGAGAACTTTGGGACATAGAGAGTGTCCTCCAAGCAAAGCGATGGGGTGAGTTGAACCATGCCCGTCCCATGAACCGGGGACGGTGAACCATCCGCCACACGAACCAGGGGTAAGCGGTCATGTGTCTCAAGACGGGAGAAGCAATGAGGGTTGCCCGTCATATGATTCGTAGCACCAGAGTCAATCAGCCATTTACCTTGGGTAACGACGTGGGCACTACCTGACGTCGTGGCTACAGAAGCAGACAGCCGAGAAGAGGCGGAGGCCGAAGAAGGAGCATCACCGGAAGGGCGAAGATGAGGACGTTTCTGCCAGCAGCGGTCAACAGAATGGCCGGTACGACCACAGTGAGAGCAGAGGAACCGGGACGAACCCCGTCCGCCGGAGTAACCACGGCCACTAGGGCCCCCCTTCTGAGCTTGATGAGCAAAGGAGTCCTGTGAAGGTGGGGAGACCAACAGAGGCCGCTGGAGCAGCGAAGTAACAGCGGCAATGCGAGCTGCGGTGGCATCCAAAGTAGGAGATTCCGCCTCACCCAGGATCTGTTGGCGGATCATATCATAGGAATCGGGAAGACGGAGAAGATAACAAACAACCAGGAGTTCCTGAAAGTGTTTGTGTTGTTCGGCCAAGTCCGCGGAGAAGGGGCGATTCTGTAGTATTTCAGCACCAAGAGCCTGAATCTGCTGATAAGCCGCAGCAGGAGACATAGAAGGGCGGGCGAAGAGGTCCGCATAGAGAGTATAAATGCGGGACGTCTGGCCCCCCTTTGAAGAGTGAGCAGCGAGGTGAAGCCAGGCGGCCTTGACCGTCTCATCATGACGAATGACGGGAAGACACTCATCAGAGAGGCTGTTGTCCAGCCAAGTGCGAACAAGAGCATCACTCGCATCCCAGTCATCAAACTCAGGAGAGTTACGAGGAGGACGGTCATCGGTGAGGTGATGACGCTTGCGCTGAGAGCGAAGAAGGAAGGTGAAAGAAACGCTCCAATCGGGATAGTTGGAGCCAACCAGCTTAGAAAGGGTGCCAAGGTTGCCCGAAGGAGGAGGTGGAGAAGGAGCGGCAGGAGTGGTGGAGATAACGGGGGTGGTGAGACCGGAAGTAGTCATCGAACACAGCAAGAAACCGTAGCGGTTTAAAAGGAAGAAGCCGCGCGAACACAAGCGGCCAGAAAGCAAACAAAGGCACAGCGGGAAAGAGGTCGCGCGGACTGAAAAATCCGAGCGAACAGAAGAGAAGAGGAAGCAAGAAGCAGCGACTAGAATAAGTCGCAAGCCGGGCGAACAGAAGCAGGTCGCAACGACTAGGAAGCCGCAGAGGCGAGAACGAAACAAGTCGCGGCGACAACGAAACACGTCGCGGCCACGAAGAGCAACAGGAGAAGAGAAGCAAGGAAGAAACAAGCCGCGCGAACAGGGCATCAGACAGAAGAGAAGGCAAGCCGCGAGGACAGGTCGCGTAAGACAGAAAACAAGCCGCGAGAATCAGAGAGCGCACACAATCAGGAGGAAAAGACCGTGTGCTCTGATACCATGTAAAAAGTAGCGAACTTACAAGAACAAACGGATAGAGTTTGAATAATTGAAATTTTATTATCCAAAAAGACGATCTCATTTACAAAGGTATGACCTCTCTTTTATAGAATGGAGGGGATATGAGAGAGTACAAATAAACAATGTGTGACTAAATATTTACAGTACTGAGCGGCTAGAAATAAAGGAGACCACATAGGCCGCGCGGTTAGACAAATGAGTTAACCGCTCGGCAACTCCATCAGGATAGAACATGCGGCAACTGGAGATCGATAGACCGCCCGGTCTCCAGGCTTCTGAGGAGACCGCCAGACCGCTCGGTCAACAAACCGCGGGACAAAACCGCAAGGCCGCCCGGTCTAATACTTCAACAATATGATATGGCCTAAATAATGAACTTGTCGTTGCCCAAAGCTACATTTACTCCTTGTACAACCCCGTGTTCGCCGAGCGGGTAACCTAGGAAGTCCAAGGTGCAAAAGGGTCCTCAAGACCAGTTGAGTGGGCGAGTAAAACGACAGGTTCACACTTGCCCAAGGCAGGAGGCGTGCGGTTGGCTAGGCGAGTTAGGTGGTAGGGCCACACTCGCCCCAGGTCGCGAGTGAGAGGCTGGCGAGTACTAGCTTCATCAAGCACTTGTCACTCCAATCGGGCGAGTCGGAGAGCAGGTACGCAGTCGCCCCAGGCAAGGATTAAGAGGTTGGCGAATGTCCGTTTCACTAAGCACTCGTGGGGTAAGGCGAGGCGAGTCGGGAGACAGACCCTCACTCACCCCAAGAGGTGAGCCAAGTGGGCGAGTGCCGACTTCTTCAGACATCCACCACCCTCGGTGGCTGAGACCTCATCATTGACTCATTTTAGAGAATTTTCCATAAAACATTATGCTTGTTTGTGTCTGCCAATAACCTTTCCAAACAACGAAGTCTGGCTATTAACAGACCAATTTAGGGTGCGTTTAGTAAAACCAAAAGGCGGGATTCCGCTATGTGCACACCAGACTTGGAAAACTATAAATAGAACCTGACGGGCACCTTTGGAGGGGATCCGATTCTTTGGCTTCTTCCTCTTATGGTTATCTTTGATTGGCTTCAAGTTCCTCCAAGGTGCCCAGCTTCAACATTGATTTGGGAGGGGAAGCGCTCTAAGATCTTCTGGGTGCGTGGTAGGACCTCCGCGCTGTAGTGCAGGGTCTATGTTTAGTTCCGAGTTTTCAGCCAAACGCTCTTCCCTGGGAGAAGTAAGTGCAGGTTGCCCCCCTTTCGGGTCTGAACTACTCGTTGAACCGAATCTCGATTCAAACATTTTTGGTGTGGTGAGCGTGGACCGTAGCCTGCACAAGAAAATCCTAAGTAGTTTCCGTGGCTGGAGGTGAAAGACAAGGTACCGACCATGGCGACTCGACACCACACGCGGCACCAACTATGGCCAGGATGTTCGAATATTTCAAGAGGGAGATCCTGAAGACCATTCATCATGCATTCGCCGGGCGTGCCAAGTGCTCAACCCCGTCTGACCCGGTGGTCACGCCACCATCCCTAGGCGAGAACGCCCCAAGAAAGAGGCCGAGAAAAGAAGTGGCGAGTGAGGGTTTTGAGCGGGATCTCGTGGGACAAGAGCTCTTCCCCAGCCCGACGGGTGTTGGCCCGGCCGACGAGCTGATCGCGCGAGTGGAGCAGGTGAGACTGGCGAGTGGAGGAAGCCCATTCTGCGAGTTGATCGTTTCAGCACCGGTTCCAGAGGGGTTTAGGGAACCAAAGATGACATACTATACCGACAAGGACGACCCTTTCGTACATTTGCACTGGTTCGAGCACGTGGTCTCCATTAGGCAGATGTCAGATGCGTTCAAATGTTGTTTTTTCGCTATCACACTGAAGGAGAAAGCAAGGTACTGGTTCCACCAGCTCCCAGTGGGATCGCTCTACGGGTTCAAATATTTGCGCTGAAGTTTCCAGCTACGTTTCTCGACATCCAAGAAGAGGTAGACGAGTGCTGAGTCACTCTTCCTAATCAACCAGGGGGCGGAGGAGTCGCTGGCCAGCTACGTGGATAGATTCCAGGAGGAGATCTTGCTCATTCAGGAGGTGCCAGGATTTACCCTCCAACTCGCGTTCACCGTGGAGTTGCGGCAGGGATTTTTCAAGATGAGCTTGAACTGGAAGCCCCCTTGTCCTTTGAAGAGTTGATGAAAATGACGACAAAGGAGATCGAAGGAGAGGAGGCGAACCCGATGTTCACAAAAAAGTTGGCAAGGCTGAGTGACTCGGAGTCAAGGGAGCAGGGAGGTTCCAGCCTTCCAGGCAGCAAGAGGGAAGGAGGAGAGAGGGGCCAAAGGCACAAGGGTTTCAGGGACCTCGTGAGGGTCAGGAACCAGGTTGGAGACAGTAAGGAGGGGCCGCTCAGGGTCAAGGAAGAGGGTTTGCCCAGGTAGGGGGAAACTTCCATGAAGGGCTGGGGAGGTTCAATCCCCAGGGGTGGAGATAAGGCCGTAGGCCGCTCCTACCCCCGCCGCAACAAGATATGGTGATTGGCCGAGAAAGAGGTAGAGGAAGTGGAGGAGTAGGAGGCAGAAGGAGGAATTAGCCCTTGGAGGGGCAAAGGGAAGAGGTGGAGTTGTCTTACTGTGACTACCATCAGGAGGAGGGTCACGTGACGACCACCTGTCCTGAGCTCCTGGAGGTTAGGAGGATGAGAGGCCCGAGGGAGCAACAACTGTCCTTGTGGATTGAGGAGGTGACTGGAGGAGCGGAGGAAGATGACCGATGTGTGGACATGGCTGACGTGGGAACCCGAGGAGTGATCGGGGTGATCTGCGGATGGGTGGGGATCAAGGCCAACCTTAAGGCAAGCCTCCATACCATGTATCGTCGAAGCATTGCTTCGACGTCTCAAAACACCACCCCCGGAGGAGAAGATCACCTTCTCCTGGAAGGATATGCTAGATCATGAGGATCCATTCTGTGATGCGCTAGTGATCCAGACAACCATCGAGAACTTCACCGTCTCACGATCCTCGTCGACAATGGGAGCTCGGTTAATGTCATCTTCAAGAAGACGTTCAACGAAATCTAGGTGGAGTTGAGAAGAGTGTTGGCCTCGGATGAACCGTTGTTTGTATTCTCCTGGGAGAGGAAGGAGGCAGAAGGGGGAGTCGGATTTCATATGACTTTTTGGGGTAAGTTCCAGAATTGTCGGTTTGTCATCGTCGACACTCCGAGCACCTACAATGTCATCTTCGGACGGCCCCTCATCAGCACGTTCCGATACGTCCCCTGCTCATTCCACCAGTGCCTGAAATTCAGCGTGGGAGGAGTCCAAATCAGGGTGTGAGGAGACCCGAAGGTAGTAAAGCAGTGCTACGTTACAACTGTCAACACCATCTCCTGGATGGCGGAAGCTGAGGAAGTGGAGAAGGTAATGGAGGAGCAGACAAGGAAGGATAACCTGGTTGAAGTGGTTGAGGAGGAGATAATGGATCAGGTGGGGATGGAGGAGGTGATGGAGATAGATGAGGGAAAGGAAGAAGAGGAGATCCTCGCTCGGGGAGGAAGGATAGAAAGTGAGCAGGGGGAGCAATCTTGGTTGGAGGTAGCAGAGCAGGTAGTAGAGAAGGAGGTCCTGCCCTAAGATGGTAGGACAGAGAAGGTGAAGATCAGCGGGGAACTAAGCTCAGAGGACCAGGAGAGGATCCTGGCATGCGTCCAACAAAACATGAACGTCTTTGCCTGGTGCGCGACAGACATGCCAGGGATCGATGCGGACGTGGCGTTTCATCGTCTCAACCTCGACCCAAATGTCCGCCCCATCCGACAAAAGAAAAGATCCGTCGTCGACAAGCTGGTCGAGCCCATCCGGGAGGAGGTGGGTAAGCTACTCAAGGACGAGTTTTTATCGGAGATCCAGTATTCATGCTGGGTATCCAATGTGGTGATGGTTAAAAAAAGTGATGGAAGGTGAAGTATGTGTGTGGACTTTTCTTTACTTAATAAAAATGCCCCAAGAATTGTCATTTCTTTGCCCCGAATCGACGCGCTGATAGACTCAGCAGTCAGTTTTTCTCTAATGAGTTTCCTATATGGTTTTTCAGGTTAACATCAGATTTGCATGCACCCGCCCAACATAAAAGATGTCACTTTCATCACAGGGGATGAATGCTACTGCTATAAGATGATGCCCTTTGGGATAAAAAATGCAAGAGAAACGTTTCAAAGGATGATGGATCGGGTCTTCCGGGAGTAGAAGGACAGGAGCCTGGAGGTCTATGTAGATGACCTTATGGTCAAAAGCAGAGACATAGGGTCTCACCTCCAGGACATGACAAAAACTTTTAGCAACTTGAGGAAATATAAGATGAGGCTCAACCCCCAGAAGTGTGTCTTCGGGGCTAGCAGGGGAATGTTTCTAGGCCATCTCCTCACCTCAGCCGGGATAGAATCCAACCCTGACAAAGTAAAAGCGATACTGGAACTGGAGTTGCCAAAGAACGCAAAATAGATCTAGCGCCTCATGGGGAAGCTGGCGGGACTAAGCAGGTTTCTCTCCCGGGCGGGGGAGAAGTGCTCACCCTTCATTCTTCAAGGTGTTGCGCTGGAACAAGAAGTTCGAGTGGACCCCCGACTGTGAGGGGGCTTTCCAAGCTTTGAAGAGACAACTCACCCAGGCCCCACTACTTCAGGGTCCGAAGGAGGGGGAGGACCTAGCCCTGCATCTGGGAGTGGGGGCAGAGGCAGTAAGCTCCGTCCT
Source organism: Platanthera guangdongensis (assembly GCA_039583875.1). Lineage (NCBI taxonomy): Eukaryota > Viridiplantae > Streptophyta > Magnoliopsida > Asparagales > Orchidaceae > Platanthera > Platanthera guangdongensis. Next base: position 42,139,458 of record CM077164.1, on the reverse strand, counting down.
GGTACGAGATCAAGGGAGAAGGCAGCTACCAGTTTATTATGTCAGCAAGGTCCTTAGGAAGACGGAGCTCAGGTACCATATCCTTAAAAAGCTAGCGTTTGTTCTGGTTGTTTTGGCTAAGAAGCTCGACCTTACTTCCATACGCATTCAATCTGGGTAGTGACCGATCACCCCCTTCGCAACATCATGGAATGGGCGGAGCACTCGGGGAGGTTGGCAAAATGGTCGGTATAGCTGAGTGAGTTCGACATCTCGTTCGTTCCCAGATTGTCAATGAAGGCGCAAGCAGTGACAGATTTCTTGGTAGATTATGTGGCCGAGGTCAAAGAGCCTTAGTTTCTCCACCCGGCGGTGTGGGAGATGTTGGTGGACGGAGCATTGAGGAAACATTCCTTTGGGGGAGGGGTGATCCTAGTAAGCCCCCAGGGGACAAGGATCGAGTAAGCGATAGACATTAACTTCTCACTCACCAACAACCAGATCGAGTATGTGGCTGTGATCGCAGGGCTTCGCCTAACCAAAGAGTTGGGGGTGCAAGATGTAAGGTTCTCGACAGACTCAATGATGGCGACTTGTCAGATTAGAAGGGAGTTCGAGGCTAGAGAGCCAAGGGAGGAGAGTGCCCCAACAGACCATCAGGCCAACTTTGGCCCTCGGGCAGGAGGCACGGTGACAGAGCTCTTCCGGCCATCTATTGAGGAAGGGGAGTCGATGAAGGCGGACCAGCGGGCATCGTGGATCGATCCCTTCATCGTCTTTTTAACTTTGAGTAAGTTCCCGGAGGGGGACTTGGACAAGTGGCGGTTCAGACACAAGTCAGCGTATTACTTATTGCATGAGGGTGAATTGTATCGAAAAACTCTCTCAGGACTCTTAGCCTGATGTGTGTCAGAAGAGGAGGTCCTATGAATCTTGGAGGAGATCCACTCTAGGGAATGTGACAGTCACTCCAGGAGCAGGACCCTGGAAGGAAGGGTGCTGAGGCAGGGCTACTTCTGGCCGAGCATCAGCAAGGATGTGACAGAATTTGCAAGGAAGTGCCAAAAGTGTCAAATGTTCGCGCCCCTCCAGCTCCTATTAGCCCAGAGACTTAGAGCCATCACAACCCCATGGCCCTTTGCAATATAGGGAATGGATCTGGTGGGTCCTTTTCCCCAGGACAGAGGTCAAAATAAGTTCCTGCTAGTCATGATCGATTACTTCTCAAAGTGGCTGGAAGTAAAGGCGCCGACTATGATAACCTCTCAAGTTATCAAAAAATTTGTATGGGGGGAGATAGTCTGTCGACACGGGCTACCTCTAGTCATAGTCACAGACAATGTGCCGCAGTTCGCTAGCGAGAAGTTCGTCGGTTTCTGCGGCCGATTGGGCATAGATCTCCGTTTCACGTTGGTCCACCACCCTAGGAGTAATGGGTAGGTGGAGGCGGCGAACAAGGTAATCGTGAATCTGTTGAAAAAGAAGGTCGAAAACCTGAGTGATAATTGGGTGGAGCAACTCCCCGCAGTCTTTTGGGCTTTGGGAACTACACCTAACACGGCCACAGGTGAAACCCCCTTTCAAACTTTCTCATAGCTCTGAAGCTGTGCTGCAAGTACAGTTTGAGGTGAAGTCCCCGCGGGTGGTTGCCACAGGAGAGGAAGATGAGGAATGGCAGGTGGAAAATGATAAAGAGCAAAGACTCTCACAGGATCTAGTAGAAGAACTTCGAGACTTGGCAACCATCTGACAAGAAAAAATCAAGCGCCAAATGACCAAATATTTCGACAAGCACATCCGGGTTAAACAATTTGTAAAGAGAGATCTTGTTCTCAAGGAGGTCGATGCAACCAGGAGGGGGGCAACGGTGGGTATAAGGGGAGAACTCGCATTCCTGCAATTATTTCAGTATCATATGTGTTGGAAAAGCCTATGTAAAGAGGCCCATGATGGAGCCCATTTATTTATTTTTCTTCTCTCCTCTTTAGTCCCACATCATGTATGGAGATCTCTCTTTCTCCTTCCTATAAATTTGTATTCATACCTTGTATTTGATTATTGAGAAAGTATATACAAGTTTTCGGTTTTCCTCCACATGGTATCAAAGCCAAACAGGTCCTTCGTGCGGTTAAGCTTTATCTAACCTCCGACATGCTCTCGGTTTGCTACCCGCGCTGTTAATCTTTCTCTAATCGCTCCTACTTCTGCTCTCTCTTGTGGCTTCCACCTCCCTTTCTTCCTCTTCCTCTTGGCCCTCTTATAGCTCTCTTTCTCTGACAGATGGCCCATTTCCCACTTCCCCATCTAACTGCAACCCTCCCCATGCAGTTTCTCCTTGTCTACCCGCTCCATTTTTTGCTATTCGCCGCGGTCTCCTTGTGCGATCTCTCTTAGTCTTCTCGCCTTGACCGCCGCGATCTCCTTGTCTCCTCGTCTTCTCGCCGCGTACTCGCCTTCTCCCGCGGTCTGCTCACGCGGTCTTCTCTCCCTTCATTGCTTTGCTCGCGCGATCTGCTCGCGCGACCTGGTCTCTTCTGTGGGCTTCACATCTTGGTCGCCGCGGTCTCCTTTTTCTTCTCGCCGCGACTTCTCTGGTCGCCGCGACTTCTCCTCTCTGCTGCGGGCTCCGCATCTTGGTCGCGACCTCTTTCTTGCCGCTAGTATGTTGTCACCGTGACCGTGCGGTCTTCTCGCGCAGTTTACTCGCTACTTGTCCGTTGTGTTCTGCTCGCACGGTCTCCTCTCTGATCGCTGCTGTTCTGCTCGTCGTGGTTTGCTCCTCTGCTCGCGGTTCTGATCGCCTGCTCTGCTTGCACGGTCTCCTCTTTGAACGCTGCGTGTCTACCATTGCAATCTGCTTTCCGCGCGAACTCCCTCTCTATTCGCTGGTCTACTCGCCGCCGATCTAGCCTCCTGACCGCCTTGCCATGGGGTCTTCTCTTGATTCTACCGGACAAACGACTTCCTCTCCTGCATACCGCCTGACCCTTGTTCCTGAACTCCGGTATGAATTGCGGATCACCACTATTTCTTTAGCCGGGAAAAAGAACTTTGTGGAGTGGGTGCACTCTGTTCGCCGAGTTCTTCAGTCCAAAGGCTTTCTACATCATTTGACCCAAGCTGTTCCCCATGCTCCCACTGAAGACTGGTTGCGCAACGATGCTCGTGTTCAGACTTGGCTCCTCAACTCCCTTGATGGCGAACCTTATCACATGACCATGTATCACGAGACGATCAAGACGATGTGGGATGAACTCCATTCTCTCTATTCCGGCAGAGATAATCTCCAGCACCTGTATGACATCATAACAGATCTTCAGACTCTTGATGTTGGCGGGGCTATCGACCTCATCTCCTTTGTTGCTCGGGCTAAGACTCTGGTTGAAACTTGAATTCAACATCAGCCCCCTACGATGAATCTTGCTGCCCAGCGTGCCCAAAAAGAAGCCGTCGATATTGTCATGATGATGGCTCATGTCCCACCTCATCTTCAGAGCGTTCGGGCTCAGATCCTCTCCTCTGCTGCTACTTTGTCACTATCTGATGTGTGCTCCATGCCGCTCAAGGTCTCACCACCTCCTGACAGTTTTGGACCTCCCTCACCGGCCCTCCTTCAGCAGACTTCTGCGCCCTTACTGCATCTCCCTCCTCCTGCTCGTGGAGGACGTTCACGTTCTCGGGGCAGAGGTCGCGGTGGCCGACCACGACCTAAGTGTTCCTTCTGCGGTAAGGACGACCACCTTGAGGCCACTTGCTACCGCAAGCATGGACTTCCTCCTCGCCCGCTTGCCTCTGTTGTTGCAAACGACTCATCTGTCACTCGTACTGACCTTGAAGAAGTCCGGCTTCAGCTCCAACAACTCCGTGGTCTGCTCAGCCGCCCACCTGCCTCCGCTGCATCCATCTCAAATGAAGGTATCGCTTGTATCTCCACTAGTCCGCGCTGGATAGTGGATTCATGTGTCACTCATTACATAACCTCACTGTGGCCACATCAGTACTTTAATTCTCCTCATCCTAAGTGTATCACAGTGGCCAATGGGGACACTGTTCCGGTCTCCGGCTCTGCTGATATCCCTCTCACTTCTTCTTTATCCTTACGCTCGGTTCTTCATGTTCTGGGCTCCCCGTTTAATTTACTTTCTGTTAGTCGCTTCACTGCCGATTTGAATTGCTCCGTAACATTTACATCTTCTTTTCTGATACATGATCGACGGACTCAGAATATCATTGGTACGGGACAACTGCAGAACAGACTCTACCTTCTTGATGACTCTCCTACTATCCTCTCCTCCGTCTCTTCCGTTGATTGACATCGACGTCTTGGGCATGCCCCTCTACCTGTCTTTCAAAAGGCTCTACCATATGTATCTCTTCCTCCTTTTCAGTGCGAATCTTGTATTTTCGGCAAACATCCCCGTTCATCTTTTCTATCTCATTGTACTCGGAGCTCTGCTACTTTTGTTTTTGTACACTCCGATATTTGGGGTCCGTACAAAATTACTACCATTTGTGGGTAGCGCTATTTTTTAACTTTTATTGATGATTATTCTCGCATGACGTGATTATATTTACTTCGTGATCACTTCGAGCTTTCCCGTGTCTTTCAGACATTCATCCTTGAGACCCACAAGCAATTTTCCGCGAACATCAAAACTCTTTGTATCGATAATTCTCGCGAATACACTAGACACGAATTTGCGAATCTCTGTTCTGAATTTGGGATCATTCACCAAACATCGCGTGTCTATACCCCCCCCCAACAAAACAGAGTCACGAAATGTAAAAACTGACATCTGCTTGATGTTGCTCACTCTATCATGCTTCACATGCATGTCCTCAAAGCTTATTGGAACTTTGCGCTTTCAACGACGTGCTATCTGAATAACCGCCTCCCCTCCCCCATACTCCACAGTGCCACTCCGTTCAGCCTCCTGTTCCCCTCTACTCCGGTATTCTCTCTCACACCCCGCATCTTTGGTTGTACTTGCTACGTTCACATACTTGGTCCGCCCACTGACAAGTTGGATCCCCGGGCGGCTAAACATATCTTCGTTGACTATTCACGAACTCAAAAGGCTATGTGTGTTACTCTCTTGCTACCCGCAAGGTGACCGTTTCTGCTGATGTTACCTTTCGGGAGGATCTTCCTTTCTTCTCCGCTCCAGATCCAACTCCTCTATCACCACCCGTCCTACGACCTGTCATTCCTGTTGCTACTCCACCACCACCAATTCTTGACCGGGCTCCCGCTCTTCCCAAGCCGCCTCTTATCCAAGTCTACACTCGTTGCCATCCTTGCCCCGTTGCCCCAGTGCAGTCGGCTTCAACTTCTGACGCTCGGCGTCCTGCTGATCCGGCACTAGAATCAACCGCTCATCCCATGACGAACTATGTATCCTTACATCGCCTATCCCCACAGCTTCAAACATTTGTCTCTTCATTATCCTCGATTTCTGTATCTAACTCTATGCAGGAGGATCTCCAACATCCTGGCTGACGGGCAGCCATGGAAGAAGAAATGACAGTTCCCTGGGCTAACCAGACATGGAACCTGATACCTCTACCTTCCGGCCAGACACCTGTTGGGTGTAAATGGGTCTTTGTCATCAAACATGTTCCTGATGGGACAATTGACCGTCGAAAAGCCCGATTGGTGGCTCGTGGCTTCACCCAACAGCAAGATCTCGATTATGAAGAAACATTCTCTCCAGTAGTCAAGCTCAACACCGTTCGTGTCCTATCCGTGACTATGCATCGCCACCGGCGCTTACATCAACTGAATATCAAGAATGCGTTTCTGAATGACGACCTCCAGGAAACAGTCTACATGCAACAACCTCCCGGGTTTGAGACCACATGGGAGTCCCGAGTTTGTCATCTTAAGAAATCCATCTATGGTCTCAAATAATCCCCTCGGGCATGGTTTGACAGGTTCAGTAAGGCAGTTCTGGAAGTTGGCTTTACTCGGAGCTCAACAGTCTTCTCTCTGTTCACTCGACATCGGGCAACATGAACGGTTCTTCTATTAGTATATGTTGATGATATCTTAATCACTGGAGACGATTCAAAGGAAATCCAAACGGTCAAACAACATCTTAGCTCCGTCTTTCAAACAAAAGATCCGGGGCGCCTTCGATACTTCCTTGGTCTTGAGGTCGCGAGACGTCTGGATGGACTTGTCTTCTCCCAACGGAAGTATTACCTCGATCTCCTTCAAAATGCTGGCTATTCTGCATGCAAGCCGACTACCACTCCAATGGATGCAAATCAAAAGCTGTGCGCACATGCTTCCGCTACAGATCTTTCTCTCCAAAATCCTGAATACTATCGATGACTTGTTGGAAAATTGATCTACCTTACGGTCACAAGACCGGATATATCCTTTGATGTTGAGGTTGTCAGCCGGTTTATGGATGCTTCTCGAATATCTCACCGTCAAGCCGTCGAACGCATCCTAATATACCTTAAAACAGCTCCGGGTCAAGGGCTGGTATACAAAATCTCATCCTCTACTCCAATGTTGGTTGCGTATTGAGATGCAGATTATGCTGGTTCCTTGGATGATCGGCGGTCAACCATTGAGTTTTGTACCTATTTTGGAGGTCATCTTGTTACCTGACGGAGTAAGAAACAAGCCGTGGTTGCGCGATTCTGAGCTGAAACAGAATACCGATCGATGTCATCGGTTGTCTCTCAGCTCACATGGCTTGAAAGTCTCCTCACTGATGTATGAGTAAAACTTCCCTCACCAGCTATCCTATTATGTGACAGTCAAGCGGCTATACACATAGCAAAGAATCTGGTCTTTCATGAAAGGACAAAACATAATGAAGTGGACTGCCATTTTATCCGGGAGAAAGTTCATATGAAGAAGATAAAATTGAAGCATGTTCCGGGTACTGAGCAAGTTGCTGATATCCTCACGAAGGCCCTACCAAGTACCCTATTTTATCAGTTCTCGTCCAAGCTGGGTGCCTATTACTTGTACTCTCCAACTTGCGGGGGATTGTTGGAAAAGCCTATGTAAAGAGGCCCATGATGGAACCCATTTATTTATTTTTCTTCTCTCCACTTTAGTCCCACATCATGTATAAGGATTTCTTCTCTACTTCTCTCTCCTATAAATGTGTATTCATACCTTGTATTTGATTATTGAGAAAGTATATACACGTTTTCAGTTTTCCTCCACAAGATGCAAAGTTCATAAGCGGAAGGGAGAGAAGTCTAGAGAGGGAGCGAGACGAGAGTACCTTCTCTAGGGAGGACGCGGAGGAGCGAGTCGATATTCCTTCTCAGGTAGGGGACCTCAAAGTTCTTTCCAATGAAGAACTTGAAGAGGTCGGCCTCATGACCTCCTACTGAGGGGGGACGGTAGGTCCCCTCGTGGCCCTTGTCCTGTTGGATCAGTGAGAAGGGGGCGTTGCCGAACTCACCCTTGAAAAACACGAACTTTTTAAGCCAATGGTGATTCTTGTTAGCCGTCTCGCGAACCTTTGCGTGCTGGCTAGAAAAGAAGGCGGTCCCATCCTTGTTGGCATGGAAGGCGAAGAGCTTGTGGAAGGAGGCAAGGCTAAACTCGATCCGCTACCTCGCGCATGAAGCAAGCGAAGACCACCAACATGGCGATGGAGTTAGGGTTCAGTCGACCTGGGACCACGCCCAGGTACCTAAGGACCCGACGCACCTCTGGCCAGAGTGTAGTCGCAACCCCACCTTGAAATGCGAGATGGGGATCACGAGCTCATCCGGGTGGAAATTGTTGATCGAGTCGAACTCGCCCGGGCGGCGAGCGACAAACCCGAGCGAGATGTACTCAGCCACAACCGAGGGGTACTCGCCTTCCGTCAGGTTTCAGTGAAGGAGGGGTAGTCCGCGAAGGCCCATGCACACTCTGATCTGCCATCAACATCCCCGCCATCGTCGCCCATTATACGAGTGCTTGCGCAGAACTAGAGGGCAGGCACTTAGAGGCGAAGAGAGACAGGGAATGAGCGGTAATAAATACGATATGTGAGAAAAAGGAGGGGGCGGGCGCCTATTTTTAAGAAACAATTGGACAAGAGGGATGCAGGGCGGGAGGTGTGCGGATAGCAAATTATCATTCCCCGCCTCGATCCTTGTGCCGACCCCATACTCCCTCCCGCTCTCTAGAAATTCTAGGCTAGCGTTCCATTCGAAAACCAAGAGCAGCAAAGCGAAAAAAACAAAGCATCACAGGGTGCGAGCAAAACATAGTTCCACACCTGGTAAGAATCCTACAGATCTATTCGTGAGTGTTTCAGACAAGTCCAAAGTCAATATTACAAAATTAAAAATAATAAAACATGTATGGTCCAAGGGGAGGGGAAGAGCGAGTGCCGGTAGGCTCAGTATTGGAATCATTTCCATCTTCCCCGTCCTTGCACTCCCTACATCGGTGGTTGGCGAGGATAGTGATACTCGTAGACGGCACTGAGCTCCTGTTGCACCAAGAGCAACTGGTCTTCGGCTCGCGAGATGTGAACCCCTTGGGAGGTCGCCTCGCCACCAGCTCCCTGTCGCATCTCGTTGAGGAGCTGTGCGTAGTCCCTTTTAGACCACATAGCCTGCCCGGAGACTGCCCGGGGGGTTCGCCGGGTCGCGACGAACCCGCTGGGGGTAGTCGGGCGAAGCTCCGGCAGGACCATCGACGACGGTGACCCTGACCGTGTGGCTCTGTTGTTAAAGGCGCTCCTAAGACTCAAGGCTCACCAGGCTCAGTGGTTTGCGCCTTCGTGCGCCTTTGGAACTTAAGAGGTGAGCTTGAGTGAGATTTTTTGTTTTCCAAAAATAAAAAAAAATAATGTGAGAACTCAATAATGTTTGATTTATTTCGTGTTTCTGAATGATAATTGTGTGTTGGTATTTAGATATGATACAAGTGACCACATTGATTCTATTGTTTAAGAGATATTAACAATAGTAATGAATGATTAATTAGTAGAATAGATGAATAATTTGATCGAGAAGATGATATGATGTTTGATGCTGATTATTTAAAATGGATGTGGTTGCACCTTGCCTTTGTCAGGCGCGCGCCTGTGCCTTGAGCCTTGTGCCTAGGCTTCAAGACCCCTTTGCGCCTTGGTGTGCCTTGCGGCTTTAATAACTAAGTCGTATGGTCCAATGTAGACCTCACGGTCAGGGCCACCATCGGCGTTGGCCCTGCCGGAGCTCCGCACTACCCCCGGCGGGTTCGGCGGTGTCCGTGAGAAGTGTGGGGATCAAGTTTTTTGGTTGAGGAGATCGGGAGGGATTTTCGTGAGCAACTATTTGCAGTCCACCATCAGAAGGCTGCTATAAAAATAAGATGGATCTAACGGGTCAAGATTTTTCGTCGACCGGGTTACACCATAAGAAGATATCTTTATATATAGTATGAGTGGTAATGCATGTGGAGCCCCCCTGTGCCCCGCACGACAGTACCTCGGCCCCGACAGTGCGGGCAACGACATTCGGCGGAGGTACAATGGATTTATCAAGCAGGAAACAAAGATGCATGGTGAAAGTCCTTAGAACAGAGATCTACAATCCTCTGAGTAGATAAAATGATTAAAAAATGATGCATTTAGAAGATAAAAATTGGAAGTCTCGTTTAGAAGTAGTGCCAGCAAAAATAAATTTGGGCAAACATTTCTCTTATGTGAATGCAAACATATGACATGAAAAATTCAAGTGGTTAAAATTAAAAACTCTTTCTAAAGAAAGATTAGTAGAAGTTACATGAAGTATGAAATGAGAAGGAAATAATCGGATAAGGTAAGCACAGGACAGATGGGCATCCACTTGATGAAGGCACCAAAACCAGTAAGCAAAATATAAATCATATAAACTATAAAATTATCTAGTATAAGAAAAGCCTCTAATATGTAAATCCATGTCAATTATAAACTTACATATACTTATCAGTAATTCAGTACCCATCTAAGTATAATCCATGTTTACAGTCCAAGATACATTATATGAAGCTTACATAGGTAAGAGTAAAGAGCTGCAAGTTAGATATGAGATAATAGATTGGAAGTGAGTGACAACACCGTAGTAGGTAAGGGACGGTAGAAGAGAGGAACCCTACCAACTGCTGCTTTAGTGTTCAAAATCAAATACTTGGTTATCATCTGAAGTGAAATCATCATTTGACCTGCTAGCTAGGGACATTGGAGCACTACGAAGAACCTGCAGTTGACACTCTAAGGCATTAGAGCATTACGAAGAACCTGCAGTCTATAACCTAAAAAACCCAGAGGATACACAGGAAAAAAGAAGAAGAAGAGGAAGAAGAAGAGGAAGAGGTGGACGAAGAAGAGGAGAAAGAAGAAGAGGAAGAGGTGGACGAAGAAGAGGAGGAGAAAGAAGAAGAGGAAGAGGTGGACGAAGAAGAGGAGGAAAAAGAAGAAGAGGGAGAAGAGTACCTACAGAGATATGGATTCCACTGTTGGCTGGAGTGCCGTGTCGTGCTGGAGTAATTTAGCGCTGTTGCCCTAGTTCTGCGCGAGGTGAGGGCCGAAGACGTCTCAATCTTTGATTGAGGGTGAGCGGAGTGGGGGTGTTGTTGGCGAGCCCGCTGGAGAGGAGGATGCGATGGAGGATGGAAACCTAGAGCTGGATAAGGATCGGGCTGGAGTGCGGCAGTCAAGAGGTAATGAAGGGGTCGGGATGATGGGAATGGCAACACATCTTGGATCCGATGGTCCTCCATGTTTTTGAAATAAATCAGACGAACATAATTGGTTCGTCGACTAGGTTACACCATAACTCAATATATTTATATATAGTGCTAACACACATGGTCATTTATGAAGACCCCCCCCCCCCCCCCCCTCCTCTTATGTTTGAAAAATTACAGATTGCACCCCTTTTATTGTTGAAATTACAAAAACCTCCACTAAATGTTATAGAACATAACATTTATCTCATTTGAAGTTCACATTTCATAACATCGATGCACAAAAATACCTCTCTCGGAGTATATTTTCAGGGGGGAGTATTTTGTGTATGGATGTTATGAAATGTGAACTTGTGGGGAAGAAAATGTTATGTTTTGTAACATTTAGGGGAGGTTTGTAATTTCAATAATAAAGGAGTGCAATCTGCAATTATGCATTGTACATATATAAATGCATTCATATTTCTATGTGCACGAACACATATCCCACCTTTGATCTCTTTAAAAATGCCATTGTCTATATTAGATGGTTTAACAATGTTGTGTGGCCAAGTCCTTGGATTTTAGGCAACATGATGTCAATATGATACGATAGCCATTCAGCTTGAATATAAGGCTATAGGGCTTATTAGACTAGCTGGTGATGGCGATTGACTGCACGCGTGCGTCTATTTCCGCAGGAGGTGGTGATCGACGACCCATTTGGGTGATTTGAGTCCGTGGATGCGCCCAGAGGGTCGTTTTGAGACAGTTTCATATATTAGTTCTTATTTTAATGATGTATTTAGCCCCCGATCGGCCCGAACGTTTATAGTCGTCCGATCGGAAGCCCTAATCCTGTTTTTTGTATATTTTTCTCTATATATATGCACGTTGACAGCGGGTTGAGGGATCGAGGGTTTGCATTATGCATCCTGCCGGTCCTCCTCTCGGTGGATTCTGAGGGTTCTACTCCGCCGCCCGAGATTGCCGCTTCCCCGCCCTGCTCCGGCCTTCTCCTCTCCCCCACCGACCTCGCCCAACCTTTCCCCTGCAATCCCGCCGCCGATCCTCTGCTCGCCCAGCGCCGACCGGTCTCCGACAGCCGCCTATTTCCCACCATCACCCCTCCCCGTACCCCGACGACCCTCTCCAGGTCGTCTCCACGTCTCCAGCCTTATCCCGTCAGCCCTCCTTCAACCGCCCGACAACCTCCCTGCTCCACAAATCCACCGCCCAAATCCACCCCTTCATCACCGATCCCGCCAGCCCTACTCCCTGTTCCCCGTTCGTCGACCTAGCCACCACCTTCCCCCATTCCAAATCCAGATCCGGCCCCCTTCCCATTTCGCAGCTTGTTCGTGGAACCACCTCTGAGCCTGGATGCAACCCCGCCATCGGACCTCCATCTTAAAGCCGAGCCGCTACGTGCATAAGCTAATCTAAGTAAGGTTGTTTCATCTTTCGCTGATTACTTGGTTTAGACTCTTGCTCTGGGTATTTATTTATCGTACGCGTTTGTTATCATTATTTGTGGTGTAACTTGCGGGGCTCATTCCGCGCCCTTTGACGGTATTGCGCTTCACTTCGTTAGTTAAATATAAATGTCCTCTATTCTTCAGAGCTTGTTAACAAGTATGCAATTAGTATTTTGATGCTTTATAAATTTCAACTACTCGTTAGCCGATCTTAATTGAAGCACTTGTCTCATGCTCACACGTACACTTCATTTAGACCGCATTTCCGTTTTGTAATTTCTATTCGCCTACCACTACATCAGCTGGTCTGGGACTTTTTATAAACAACCGGAGGAAAGTGAGTCAAATTGATACTGGGTTGACTTGATAGGCCCAAGTTCTTGGCATACAGTATTTGCAAACTTCGGCAATAATGTTGCATGAATCAATTCCCTCCTAGATCTTGTGTTTGTAGGAGTCTCGAGCAATGAGTGCACCCTTGTAGACACCAGCTCTAAAGACATCTTGTATTTAAATAGAATTATTAAATTTTTTTAAAAATGCTACACTAGCGAATATTCATTTCCAAGTTCAAACCTTTCATAGATATCTAATATATTGACTGGTAACTTTCTCAAAGTTGAAACTTGCGTATACTGAAAGCTCTTTTCAGTTCAATTTAAAGTCTCGTAATGTCTTTTCAGTATAATTCTTAAGTCTTACATCTTAGCACTCTTGATGTTTATGTTCTATCATTTCATTCAATTTCCTTCTCATTTATTTATTTAGAAATTATTCTTTCTACAGATATTTGTTTTCTTTCCTAATGAGCCAAAGCTAACTGTGAAAATAGCAAAAAGATATGCTGAGAGGATGAGAACAGAGAAAGTATTAAGAGGAATTATAGTTGCCAAAGAGGCTCCAACTCCAATTGCAAAACGTGCAGTCGAAGATTTATCTCAGAGATACTATCTTGAGGTTTTTTTGGTGAGCCTTTATTTTTCTGCTTGCTTTTTGATTGAGTTCACATTTGGCACCATGAACCATAGTGAAAATATTTCTTGCACAACCCGAAACTTCTTGTAGGATGCTGAGTTGCTGGTCAATGTCAACAAGCATTCACTTGTTCCAACGCATGCGGTGCTTACTAATGAAGAAAAGCAGGCTCTGCTGAAGCGGTATACTGTTAAAGAAACACAGGTATGTTCTTTGTTTACATCCATTTGTTTAATATTTCTGAACTATGATATTATATAGGGAGGCCAAAACCTTGTATATACTTCTTGAAGTAATAGTTACAAGTATGAATATATTTATATAGGAAAGAAGAAAGGAGAAATCCCAATCTAACATGTGGGACTAATACAATGAGGAGGAAAAGAGGGAAAAATTGGGCCACTAGATGGGCCCTAAACTGGGCTTCTCTAACACTCCCCCGCAAGCTGGAGCGTACAAGTCGTAGGCACCAAGCTTGGATAAAAACTGATAGTATAGCGGCCGGGAGAGAGTTTTAGTCAAGATGTCAACAACTTGGTTTGTGGCAGGGACATGCTCCAACTCTATCTTCTTTGACTGTACTTTTTCCCGGATAAAATGACAGTCAACTTCAATATGCTTTGTGCGTTCGTGAAAGATCGGATTCTTGGCAATATGTATGGAGGCTTGACTGTCACAGAATAGGCTCGCCGGTGATGAGAGACGAACAGCTAAGTCACACAGAAGGCCCTCATGGCATCTCAAAAACAACAACGGTCATAGCCCGGTACTCGGCTTCAGCAGAAGAGCAAGCAACAACGGTTTGTTTCTTGATACGCCATGTTATGAGATGTCCTCCAAAGTAGGTACAAAAACCCGCTGTGGAGCGCCTATCGTCAATGGATCCAGCATAGTCAGCGTCAGAGTATGCGACAAGAGATATATATGTGGATGGCTTGTACACCAGCCCTTGTCCTGGAGCGGTCTTGAGATATCGAAGAATGCGCTCAACAGCCTGAAGATGAGATGTCAGGGGAGCATGAATAAACCGACTCACGACTTCTACAACAAAGGAGATGTCAGGGCGAGTAACCGTGAGATAGATCAGCTTCCCAACCAAGCGTATATAGTATTCTGGATTTGTAAGCAGCTCATCGGAGTCAGAGTTGTGGGCTGAGAGCTTGTGATTAGCGTCCATAGGAGTGTCCGTGGGTTTGCATCCAGAATAGCCGACATCATGAAGAAGATCCATACAATACCTCCTTTGTGGTAACACAAGACCATCAGAGCGTCGAGCAACCTCAAGGCCAAGAAAGTATCGAAGGTTGCCAAGGTCTTTGGTCTGAAAGGCAGAGTTTAACTGTTCCTTGATATGTTGTATCTCTATAGTATCGTCGCCAGTAATGAGGATATCATCAACATAGACAAGTATGATCACAGTTCCGGTTGCCCGGTGTCGGGTGAAAAGAGAGAAATCAGCCGAGCTCCGAATAAAGCCAATATCACAGACAACCTTGCTGAATTTTTCAAACCAAGCCCGCGGGGACTGTTTGAGACCATAAATAGACTTCCGAAGAAGACAGACCCGAGACTCCCCCGTGGTCTCAAACTCGGGAGGTTGGTGCATGTAAATAGTCTCCTGCAGATCGTCGTTGAGGAAGACGTTCTTAACATACAGCTGATAAAGGGGTCAATGTCGATGAACAACCAAAGAGAGAAGATCGCGAACGGTGTTCAATTTGGCCACCGGAGAGAAGGTTTCCTCATAGTCCAAACCATGTTGCTGAGTAAAACCCCGGGCCACGAGACGGGCCTTGAGTCGCTCCACGATGCCATCCGCCGCATGTTTAACAACAAAGACCCACTTGCAGCTCACACAGTGCTGTCCTGTGGGAAGAGGAACCAGATCCCAAGTCCGGTTAGCCTAGAGAGCCCGCATTTCATCTTCCATGGCCTCCCTCCACCCCGGGTGTTGCAGCGCCTCCTGCACAGTGTTAGGAGTAGAGATAGAGGAAAGATAGGTGGCAAAGGTGTAGAGAGGTGAACTCAGCCGATGGAGAGAAACATAGTTGGCCAAGGGATGAGCTGTAGAGGCGGGAGCTGGATCTGCCGTTGCCGGGGTGTCGTTGTGGGGTGGTAGCTGGTGCAGGGAAGCATCCTTGAAGCGACGGGTGTAGACACAGATAATGGGTGGAGGAACCCGAGGGGGGTCCGGGAGAGAGGTGGTTGGAGATCGTAGAGAAGAGGACGTGACAAACTGCGTACGCATTTCAGTTAAAAAGCACGAAACACAGGTAAGTTCAATACGATCATGCAATAAATATAGTCATGTAACACGCGAGTAGTCATCAATAAACGTGACAAAATAACGAAAACCAAAGATATTGGGAACTTTATAAGGACCCCATACATCAGAGTGAACTAGAGATAAATGAGTAATACTCCTGGTATATGCAGGGGGAAGGAAGAACGATGTTGTTTACCGTATATATACAAGATTCACAAGAGAACTCCCGGAGAGGAACATCGAGAATAGCTTGCTTGAGGATCGGAAGAGGGGCATGACCAAGACGGCGATGTCAGTCGACGGTGAAGACAGCGGAGAGAAGAGTAGATGGTATATCCAAGATGTAGAGCCCATTCATCAGCTGCCCCTCACCAATGATACTCCGGGTGTGACGATCCTGCATAAGAAAAGAGGAAGGAGAAAAGGTTATGCAACAATCAAGTTCATGTGTGAGGCGACTAACAACGAGTAAATTGAAGGGCGACCCCGGAACGTGAAGAACCTAGGAGAGAGAAAGGGCCGGTGTAAGTTGGAGAGCTGCGGCGCCAGAGACCGGTAAGGTGTCACCATTGGCCACAGTGATATGCGAAAGATGAGCCGTATGGAGATACTGGGAAGGCTTCTGGGAGGTAATATGGTGTGTAGCGCCAGAATCAACGATCCAGTGGGGGCTATGAGAGAGACATGTTATACCTTTCGCAAAAAAGGACGCAACCGAGCCGGAGGAGCGGCCGAGGACACCCTGTAGCTGTTGGAGTTGGGTGCAGAGCTCATCGATATATTGCCGAGTAGTAGACGCCGAATCCGGAGTAGAAGCCCCAGTGGGAGCAGAAGCAGTAGAGGAAGTAGCCGCAAGGTGGGGAGGTAGACCATGCTTGCGGTAACAAGTAGCCCCGAGATTACCATCCCGACCACAGTAGGTGCATTTCATATAAGAACGACCCCCACGCCCTCGTCCTCGAGACGGATGTCGGCCCCCTCTGGTGGAAGAGCCATGAGCAGGAGGAGGGGTCAAAAGGAGAGGCTGCTGAAGGAGAGCGGATGCAAATCCTGGAGGAGCCTCAGTAGGAGGCGTAACTTTAAGCAGCATGGAGCAGACATCTGACAACGAAGGAGTCGTCGTAGAATAGAGAATCTGGGCTCGAACACTATGCAGGTGGGGTGGAACACGGGACATCATCATAACGATGGTGACAACCTCGTTCTGGGCCCGTTGAGTAATAAGATCAGTGGTTGGAGGCTGATGTTGAATCTAGGCCTCGACCAGGGTCTTGGCTTGGGCAACAAAAGATATCATATCACCAGGAGCACCTAAAGTGAGGTTCTGAAGGTCGGAGAGAATATCATATAGATGCTGAAGACTGTTGTGCCCCGAGTAAAAAGAGTGTAGTTCTTCCCACATGGCTTTGGTCGTGTCATGATACATGACCATCCTGTAAGGCTCAGTATCCATAGAATTGAGGAGCCAGGGCTGGACCCGACCATCATTGCGAAACCAGTCATCGGAGGGAGCATCGGTGGTAGCTCGGGTCAAGTGGTAAAGAAGACCCTTGGTCTGCAGGACATGTAGAGCCGAGTGAACCCATTCAACGAAGTTCCGTTTCCCAGTCAATGAAATGGTAGTAATCCGGAGCTCATCGCGGAGTTCGGAAGCCGTGGTAGCTGCACGGGCTGGAGGAGCAGAGGTGGCAGCAGAATCATCAGAATCATCAGAAGCCACGCGGTTATCAGAAGAGACCGGACGGCTAGCAGGGGGGAAGACCGGGCGGCGAGTAAAGAGAAGACCAAGCGAGCAAGGAGAAGGTCGGACGGCTAGTTGGACGAGGCCGGGAGGCTAGCAGGAGAAGGCACTCGGTTTGGCAGAGAAGGCCAGACGGATAAAACAGAAAGCCGGGTAGGTAAAACAACAAGCCGGGCGGGTAAAACAGCAAGCCGGGTGACTAGAGGGAGGCCGAATAGAGATAAGGAGCGGTAGAAACAGAAGCCGCACGTTCTCGGCGGACACAACAACGACAAGGAGAGTCGCGACCAGGATGCGGTTTGTAAGAAGAGAAGAGACCGCTAATCAACAAGACAAGTCGCATCGGCTAGCCGATGTAGAGACATGATAGGGAGTCCGCACAGTCAAGGTGAGGCCACCAGCTGCAAGTAGAAGTGCCACGACCTACAGGCGGACACTTGGCTAGAGGAGAAACCGCGACAACGTGAGAGAAGTCGCGACCAGCGGGAAGAGGGCAAGCCAGGAAGAAGAGAGACCGCGCGGATTGCAAGAGAGAACGTGCGGTTAGAGACAGCGAGAGACCGTGGCGAGTAGAGAAGTGACGTAAGGCAGAAAGGAGAGAAAAACAGGCCGCACGAATAGTGAGGAGACCGCGCGGACAGATACAAGAGAAGGTAGGCCTCACGTGAGAGTTTATAAAAGAGAGGTAAGAGGAGGAGGGCAAGTGGACTAACACCAACAGCCCTAAAACAACTACTTATATCTCGAGAATGGCATAATCGACTAGCCCCGACATCCCTAACATTAGCGTACGGATCTTACCAAGACAATTATGCTTTATTGGATAATCAACTAGGCTCGCCGAACAACAGACCAAAAAGAAATACAAGGAGTAGATCGGTGGGCTTTGATACCATGTAAAGAGAGGTCAAAACCTTGTATATACTTCTGGAAGTAATAGTTACAAGTATGAATACATTTATAGAGGAAAGAAGAAAGAGGAGAAATCCTGATCTAACATGTGTGACTAATACAACGAGAAAAAGAGGGAAAATTGGGCTACTAGGTGGGCCCTAAACTTGGCTTCTCTGACAGATATGATGTTATTTCGTCCATGATCTCTTGTTCTATTTTACAGTTTTAGATTCCATTTTCAGCAGTGAGAATGTCCATCTGTGTACGTGGTAGTACTGCTGGAGAAGTTTCCATAAACAACTAACGATGGCGATTTTTTTTGTTATTATTGGATACTATATATATATATATATATATATATATATATATATATATATATATATATATATATATATATATATATATATATATATATATATGCATCTTCGAACGGTCTTCGCCCGCAACCAAGCGGGCTTCGCTTGCTTGACAGCAAAGCGGGCTTCCCCCGCAACCAAACAACATTATTCGGGGGGCGGCGACAATGTTCAGGGGCGGCGACAATGTTCGAGGGCGGCAACAATGTTCGGGGTGGCGATATTGTTTGGGGGCGGCGACATTCGTTGAGAGTTGGAAAGATATAAGCTACCAAATTCCATAAAAGTAAGCTATCAAATAACTACCAAAAGAATAGGTAGTCCTAATTGTGAACATAACTGGCCATCACAATTAAGTCATTGCTCTCTAAAACTCCCGCCTGCAAGATTAACTTCCCGTGAAGTTTACTAAACACCAAGTTTCACTCAACTCAAGCTACAGTCATGTGCTGTTCCAAAAAAATCCTTTGTTACACTAACATAGAAATTACTGAAACACCAAATTTTAATCAACTCAAGTATTATGAAAATGCTTAAACTTCTACTTAGTTTCACTCAATTTTTACTCAACTTCTATAAAAATACTCAAACTACTGAAACTCCAAGTGTGCTCATCACAGGAACAACACAGGTATTTCACTCAACTCAAGTAGCATCATTAGGATTTTTATCATTAGGATTGAAGTTCCTGTGCTGTACTCAAACTACTGAAACACCAAATTTCACTCAATTTCTATAAAGATACTCAAACTACTGATACAGTGGAAGTTTCACACAACTCAAGTATCGTTCTACTTAGTAATTTTTTCCGGAAAAATCATCATGAATGTGCTGTCCTTCAAAGACTACAATGGAAGATCACTGTATTGGCCAATTCATTGTCAATATGGATCTTGGGAGATGTACCCGATAGTCTCAAGCCATCCATCCAAACTTAATCACAATCAAAGTCCTTCAATGCCATCTATTTTGCTGTAAAGAAGCATGCAACACTAAAATAAATCACTTTGTTAAAATGTGTAATAAAACCCTTGCAGTAAAAATATAGAAATACTATCAACAAAGGATGTAAAATATGATACAATCAAATAAACCTTAATATTAATAACTATGCATTCATCATAGTGAAGAAAAAAGTAGGACTACCAAGAATACATCTGCAAGACTGCACAGAGTATTTATGATCCTGAAAAATTAGTTTGAAAAAAACTTTGGATATTATTTCAATTAATACAATGTAGGAGTGCAGAGACTTCCGTATAAGAACGAACTTCATCAGCTTCCAGATTCTGATTGTCAGATAAATTCTTGAGTGAACTTGCACCATTCACATTTCATTCAGATATTGTTTGAGTAATTCTCAACTTATGCTTTATGGGTTAAACCAAGTGATCTATGATTATGGTTCATTTTTATCATTCTCTGGGCATTAACTGTTAGGCTTGTGAACATTATTGAGTTTTTTTTATTTGTTGGTCCAATAATATTTTGGTCTTATGATCTTATTATTGGGGCCGGTATTATAATTGAAAAAAAATATCTATCAGGGACTTCCATATGATTTATACAACAAAAATAACTGATAACAGATGTATACAGTAAACCTATCAAGCTAATAAGATTCAGATATTAGCAGAAGTATGTAGAAAATAATCAAGAAATCATTTAAAGTCTTGTTTATAAAATATTGAAAAGGCATCACAACTCTTGTCGCTGAGTAAGCTGAATCATATATATGGTCAAACATTAATTTTTCTCCATTTATTTAGGTGTTTTAACTCTATTATGATGGGAAAAATGACACTGGAGAAATTGATGTGCTTGGTAAATCACAATTTTGAAGTTTTGGCACGTCGAAAGGCCAAGAATTTAGTTTTTGGATCCATTTCCCAGCGAAGTCACCACAACGGCTCTCCCAATCAGAGCCAAAATAGTGAACACGATTAATGTAGGTTGGAGAAATAGAGAAATTTTACCCTAAAATTTCGGAAGAGGAATAGGAGCGGCAGCGGCATGGCGGGGCTTCGAGTGGTCGCTAGAGTGGCTTGGAGGCCGGATGCGTGCCGTTAGATGTTGGGGGCAGCGCAAGGGCGGCGCAGGGGCGGCGTAGGGGAGGCGCAGGCCCATGGGTTCCCGTGAAAGGGGCGGCAACGCAACTTTCATCGATTTTTTCGTCGTGGCCCTTCCCTCAGGCGGCAACATCAGGCGACGGCGTCAGGCGGCGGGATTTGAGCTTGAGGGAAGGAAGAGGCACGCTGTTTCCAGTGAAAGGGGCTGCAGCGGCAGAGTTTTCCAACGGTTTGTTATCTGTTGCCCTTCCCTCAGGCGGCAACATCATGCGGAGGAGTCAGGCTGTGACAAGAGGCAGGAAGCTTGAGGGAAGAAAAGGCATGCCATACCCTATCAGAGTGCTTCTATCGGACTTGCGAATGGCTTCTATCAGCCTTGCTCAGGAAGGGGAGGGTTTCTATCGGGGTTGAGAGAGGGGAGAAGAAAGATATATGGGAGAGGTTGAGATCCAAGGACAGAAAATTAATGTTGAGGAGATCCAATGGCTGAAATGAAAATGATGGTGTGCTTCAAGATATACATATTGTTTTATATAATAAAGATATATATATATATATATATATATATATATATATATATATATATATATATATATATATATATATATATATATATATGTGTGTGTGTGTGTGTGACAGTGCACGGGAGGCTCCCTGTGCCCCGCGCGACAGTATCCGACGCGCGCAGGCGGACTTCGCCCGCCCACCGTGCACTGTCATTTGCATTTATTATATTCATTTAAAATATTTTTATATAATATTTTTATTAAATTATTGTTTTATTTTTTCACTAATCTAATTAAATTAATTATTAAATGAAAGTCCACCTAGTGTCGGCAATGTGCACCTATGGGGGGGGGATAGGTGACGTGTGGTTCTTTTGCGGAATTTACGGATGTACCTGCACAATAAAAACAACAAACCCAGCACACAGAATACACAGCAAATTTATAGTGGTTCCCCGACTTGGGTACATCCACTTTCCCCCTTCGACCTATCTCCCCAACAAGGGACGACTCGGTCACTTCACCAACGGGATTGAAATCCAATCCCTTCACTAACGGAAGGAGCCCTTCCACACGTGAGAGTCAACACTCCCACAAATCGGGTTGCACCCAACCCTTACAACACGGAACAAAAGTTCCTTTACAATAAAATAAAAGTAGAATGTACACGTGATACAAACTTCTCTTGGAGACACGGGTGTTCCTCTTTGTTCGACGACGTGTTCTTGAAGTCGATGAAGAGTCTACGACCTTGGTCTCTCTTGGAGAAGATCTCCCCGGAACCGGCGGCGGCACACGAGCGGCGGCTAGCTTCGGGATCGGCGGCTACGATGAAGAGTGGCTGCAGAACTTGGAGATCTAAACTTCGTAGCGAAGCAAGCTAGGTCTACCAACGGTCACTCTAGGATCGGTCGTCTCGATCGATTCGGATGGGAAGTGTTTCCGATCAACAAATCGAGAGACAAAGGATCTCTGGATAGACGCGTGAGACACAAGCCTTGCTAGGCTACTGTCGCCGGAGATCGGGAAGAAGATCTATCAGTGGCGGCGACGGACTTGCGCGAGCGGCGACGGAGGCGGCGGAAGGATTTCGCGATCTTAGGGTTTCCGTGAGCTCGGCGTATTTTTCTGTCTACGTTTCGTTCAAAAATACCCGAGTATAAATACTGTAGCTACCCCCAATAAGACCGTTTGTGGGACCCACAGAAGTAGCCCCCAAGTCCCGGTCCAGATATTAAGCAGTGGCAGAATCCGGTTCAGGAAATTAGCTGAGACAGAATCTGGTTCAGGAAATTAACTGAGAAAACGCCAAGGAAAAATCGGCGAGAATCGCAGACGATTCTCGACGAATCGGCGAGAATCACAAGTGATTCTCGACGATTCGTCGAGAATCGATTGTGATTCTCGTCGAATTACTTGTCGATTCTCAACGAATTCAACTTCTATTCATGGGCTGCATGACCACTGGTTCGGCGGGAATTACAAGTGATTCTCGCCGAATCTTACTTGGCACCATATTGAGATGGCCAGAAGGAGTCGGCGAGAATCACTGATGATTCTCGTCGATTCGGCGAGAATCACCAAGTGATTCTCGCCGATTCGGCGAGAATCACTTGGTGATTCTCGTCGAATTTGCCTTGGACGATTTTTCGTCTTCCACCTAGGAGCTGCTCCTTGATCCTCCATGCTCCTTGTCTTCTCTTGCATATGAGCGGCCCTGTACTTGAAAGTAAGTGCACTCCAATAGAGAGAGTACACATAAGCCAACACACTGATCTGCTCAACGAGGGATTACGTCGTGCAGATCCGTGTATATTGACCTACTGCACCCTGACATTGGTGTGCACTTAGCGTGGAGAAACTGCAAGTACAACTTGAAAAAGTTTATCAAATACATAGTCTATTGACCTTAGCTTGTCCAGGGGCTTCTTCAAATCAGGTACATTGTGGATACAATACCCAACAATCTCCCCCTATTTGAAGAAGCCTAAACCCTACAAGCTAAGGTGAATAGAGCAAATGAAAAGGAAAGCAGCTGAAGACCATAAACTTAACATCATTAAGTGGAGACATCCCTTACCAATACCGAGTGCTTGGGAGCAAGCTGGAGCCACCTTAGCCTTGACCCCGAGAGGGTTATCTCCCCCTTTTCGGCTTCGGCAAATCGGGGTCAGGAACCTTTGGCCCTTAGCTCCCCCTCAGTTCTTGCATCTGTACTCACGCTGGAGTTCCCGGCTCCCCCTCAGATTATGCACGAGTTGGGAGCCTCTGTAGTCTTCATTCTTCATAATTGAGCATCCCCAATTCTGTCTTGAAAAGATTGAACTTTGCCTCGTCTAGGGGCTTTGTGAATATATCAGCAATCTGCTTGTCCGTGGGGACATAACAGAGAGAGATATCCTTGTTCTCCACGTGCTCCCGAATGAAGTGGTAGCGTACTTCAATATGCTTCGTTCTGCTGTGCGACACCGGATTGTTGGCAATGGCAATTGCACTGGAGGAGTCGCAGTACATTGGAACTTCCTTGAACTGAAGGTTGTAGTCGGCCAACTGATTTCTGATCCAAAGGAGTTGTGCGCAACAGCTTCCTGCCGAGATATACTCGGACTCTGCTGTGGAGGTTGCAACACAATTTTGTTTCTTGCTGTTCCATGAGATAAGCCTCCTGCCGAGGAATTGACACGTCCCGGAGGTGCTTTTCCTGTCATCCCTGCTCCCTGCAAAATCAGCATCTGAAAAGCCTATTAGCTCGACATCATTGTTCCTCGGGTACCACAAGCCAAGATTAGGAGTACCTTTAAGGTATCTTAGAATTCGCTTTGCAGCGACATAGTGAGATTCCTTAGTGTTCACCTGATATCGGGCACATACACATGTGGAGAACATAATATCCGGTCTACTGGCAGTAAGGTAGAGCAGGGATCCAATGATGCTTCTGTATTTGGTTTCATCGAAAGGTTTACCTTTCTCATCCTTATCCAGAGACATGGTGGATCCCATTGGAGTCCTCATAGAGGTTGCACTCTCCATACCGAATTTCTTAAGGAGTTCATTTGTGAACTTCGTCTGAGAGATGAAGATTCCATCCTCAGACTGTTTCACTTGAAGGCCTAAGAAATACTTGAGCTCTCCCATACTGCTCATTTCAAACTTTCCTTGCATAAGTTTGGAAAACCTTTTGCAAAGATTGTTGTCCGTTGAGCCGAATATTATGTCATCGACATAGATTTGCACCAGCAAAATCTTGCCTTTGACTTCCCGGAGAAACAATGTTTTATCTATTTTACCTCTGGAGAACTTGTTCTCAAGAAGAAAACTAGATAAAGTCTCATACCAAGCTCGGGGAGCTTGTTTCAACCCATATAAGGCCTTATTAAGAAAATAAACGTGATTGGGATAAGTAGGGTCGACAAAACCTGGGGGTTGAGCGACGTATACTTCCTCTTTCAGGTCTCCGTTCAGGAATGCCGATTTCACATCCATTTGGTAGACAGTGAATCCTTTGTGTGAAGCATATGCCAGGAACAACCGGATTGCCTCGAGCCTTGCGACTGGTGCGAAGGTTTGGTCGAAGTCAATCCCTTCCTCCTGTCTGTAACCTTGAGCCACCAGCCTGGCCTTGTTCTTTATGATGACACCATGTTCATCCAGCTTGTTTCTGAAAATCCACTTCGTGCCAATGACATTCTGCTTGTATGGTCTGGGAACCAGCGTCCAAACCTTGCAACGTTCGAATTGATGTAGTTCCTCTTGCATGGCCAGAATCCATGCCGCATCCTTGTTCGCCTCATCGAACTTCTTTGGCTCAACCTGAGACAGGAAGCTGAGATGCAATACTTCGTTAGTTGTACCTCTTCGAGTTCTGACGCCTACACGAGGATCTCTGATGATCTGTTCTCTAGGATGATCCCTCACGTGACGGAGCTCTAGAAGTCTGGCGGCTGGAGCTTCAGCTACTTCTTGTGCTTCTCGTTCTTCTAAAAGATTTGTTCCATCTTGATCTTCAACATTTTCAGATGACGTGGAGGTGGAAACTTTGACGTACTTGGGTGCGTCATCTTTAGGGGTCTCATCCAGATTCAGCTGGTCAAGTCTAGCACCTGCATCTTCAAGAATACAACTGGAAGAATTGCTGTTAAGCAAGCTTCCTTCATCAAATACAACATTTATTGATTCTTCTACCACTAAGGTTTTCTTATTGAAGACCCTATATGCCCGACTATGGGAACTATATCTCATGAATATGCCTTCGAAGCATTTTTCACCGAATTTAGTACGCGGATACTTCCCATTATTTAGTACATAGCATCTGCAACCAAAGATCCTCAAGTAGGACATGGTTGGTTTCCTGCCTTTCAGTAGCTCGTAGGGCGTCTTACGATGATGTTTGTTGATCAAAGCTCGGTTTTGTACATGACATGCCGTATTGACACCCTCTGCCCAGAAGTATTCCGGGAGAGAAGCATCTTTCAACATGGTCGTGCAGGCTTCAATGAGAGTTCTATTTCTCCTCTCCGCAACTCCATTTTGCTGAGGAGTGCGCGGGGAGGAAAACTCATGAAAGATACCTTGTTCTTCACAAAATTCTGTCATAGCACCAGATTCGAATTCTGTTCCATGGTCACTTCGGATTTTGACCACGGAGCAGTTAAATTCGTTCTTAACTTGCTTGACAAAATTAGTGAAGATGTCAAAAGTATCTGACTTTCGTTTCAAAAAGAACATCCATGTAAACCGTGAGTGATCATCAACTATCACTAGCGTATATGACTTGCCTCCCAAACTATGAACTTGCATTGGGCCAAACAAGTCCATATGTAGCAGGTAAAGACATCGGGAAGAGTCTTTGTCTGCAATGCTCTTAAAGGTAGCCCGTGTCTGTTTGCCCATCTGGCAAGCATGACAGGGGCTATCCTTGATGCACTTGATACTGGGAGCATCTCTTACTAAATTCTTAGAAAATAGCATACTAATTGTCTTATAATTAATATGTGTCAATCTCTTGTGTCATTGTTCACAAAGAGAAGCACTGCCTGTTGCCACAAGGCATACGGGGGTAGATGAATCTATACTAAGAAAATCTAAGCAGAAGATATTTCTGCTCCTAATGCCTGATAATACCGTCTCAGAGGAGGTACGTGAAATTATCAGACATTTATCCTTGCAGAACTTAACGTCATAACCTTTATCACATAACTGACTTACACTGATCAGGTTATGGTTTAACCCTTCAACATAAGCCACGTCGGTGATAGAGATTATACCGTTGGAGATCATACCATAACCTCTGGTGACTCCTCGATCTGACCCTCCAAAGATGACTTTGGGTCCATTCTCGACTGGAGTGTAATCACGCAGCAGGCTTCTTGTCCCGGTCATATGCCGGGAGCATCCACTGTCCAAATACCAGATTGGCGTTTTGGTGGCCTTTGGACATTCCTGCAAAACAAAATTAATTTGCCTTAGGAACCCAATCGAACTTGGGTCCTAGATTCCTGGTTAGCACACTCCCCCTCGGTCGGTTAACCCTACGAGTGGTCGGTCTCGCATTGTTAACATGGGGAGTCTCGTAGTTCCTTGGATTAAACCAACAATCCACGGCAAAGTGACCGACTTTGCCACAGCACCAACAGTCGAACCTGTTGTATCTCTTCCGAGGCTCCTGCCTTACCCTGGGAACAACGGGTACAGCTGGGGCCTTGGATCTGGAGGTGGAGGCCTCATGGTGACGGCAGTCACATGACTTTGTCACCTTCTGAATAACAGGCTTGACTTTTGGCGCCTGCTTTCCATTATGGCCGCTAGAGAACGGACCATAATTTCCTATGTGGATCTCCTCATAAGGTGCCTTGAAGGCACTCTCACCAAAGTTCCGGGGGAAGTTCCAACCGTCATACCGGCTCTTAGGCTTTGCAACCGAGGGCCGGAAATGATGCCCAAATGTTGACTCAAAGTCATGTTGGTTGCAAGGAAAGCCAGGCTTTCTGAACGCAACAGGACTAATAGGAGCCTTCCCCTTTTCATCAGCAGAGGCCTTCTTGGCGGCCTTATTCTTCCTCTGGTTCTTGTTCCTCCTAGATGAAGAACCAGATGCCCCAATATGCCCCAAGCCAGCTCCTTTGGCCTGAGCAGAGAAGGTGTCAACGACTGGAAGCACTGTTTTTGGCATAGAGAAGCTCTGTACGATCTTCCTTTCTGCCGCAAGTAGTTCTTCCAATTTGTTGACTTCCTCCTGCTTGAGATCAAGGAGCTGCAAAGACTCTGAGTGCTTTGAAGTCAGGTCAAGGTGTTCCTGCCGGAGAGATATCAAACTAGTGACCTCTTCCCTTAGGGATACACACTCACCCTTAAGGAATTTTACTTCCTTCTTCTCAGCCCTCAGTCTCTTACGGCACTCGTCGAAAGTGTTGAGCAGAAGCTCATACTTCTCGAGGAGTTCAGCTTCGCGGGCCGAAGGGTCATCCACAGGTTCATCATCCTGAGACTCAGGATCAGAGTCGGAGTCGGAGAGAGGGGTGTGAGCTTTTACCTTCCCAGTAAATGGGGGACATTCTCCTTCTGAGTCTGAGCGACCCACCAGCCCGAAGTAGGCTTCCTCATCATCACTGGAGTCTGAGGAATCAGACTCACTTAGTGTCTTTGGTCTTCTTGCGATGTAGCTCCGCTCCTTCTTATCTCTGGAGGATTTGAGCTCCTCTCCTTTCCCTTTATCTCTTTTGCTTTGATGGCAGTCGGCCACGACGTGACCTGGCTTATTGCATCCAAAGCAAATAATATCAGAAGAACGATGTTTGTTAGGTTTAGATGCATACCTGTCAGAAGAGTAGTTTTTCTTCTGATGTCTGGATGAGGAGCCGTCTCTCTTCCTTTGATTCCTCATCTTGAGGAATTTCTTGAACTCTTGAGTGATGAGGGAGAAATCCTCTTCCGACAGATCTGAGCTGGAGGAGCATGGATCGGAGTCCTCCTCTTCTTCCTTATTCCTGGCACGGTACGACACCGCACCCTTCCCTTTTCTGGAGTGACTGGCTTTTAGGGCCACAGTCTTTTCTTTTGCAGCAGCCTTCTCTGCTTCTTCCTCTGCCTTCCTGGTGTTCAGCTGAAGTTCATAGGACATCAGCTTCCCGAACAGGATTTGTGGATCAGTTTCTGCTAGTCTGCCAAATTCTCTGATGGCGCAGATCTTTGTGTCCCATTCCTTAGTAAGGGACCTAAGGAATTTGTCATTGAGTTCACCATTGGTGAACACTCTTCCATAGCCCTTGAGGGCGTTGACAATCTTCAGGAAGTTCTCGTATGTGACTCCGATCTCTTCCTTAGGCCCTTGCCGGAAGGCCTCATACTTCTGGTTCAGGAGGGATCTCCGATCATCCCTCACTTCATCCGTGCCCTCCATTAGGATGATTAGGCACTGCCAAATCTCCTGAGCTGTCTTGCAGTTGCTGAAGTTTTGCATCATAGAGTCGTCAACCGCGCTGACCAAGATGTTTCTTGCCTTCATGTCAAGGCCCACTAGGACCATCTCATCCTTGTCCATTTCAGAGAGTGTCTTTGGCACTTTCTTGGTGGGATCAATGGTGGAGGCCTTAGTGGGTACATAAGGTCCCTCCAGCACGATCATGAACAGTCGAGGGTCCACTGCTTCCATATAGAACCTGATCCTTTCCTTCCAGATAGGAAAGTTGAGTCTGTTGCACACTGGGATCTTGCCGGAGTACTTGAGCCCGTCCATGGTAGCTGTATGTCTCCTTGTTGACACTAGTGGCAGGATTCACCTCAAGGTGTTAGCCTTTTTGTTGAGGAACCTGCCTCTGATACCACTTGAAAGTCCACCTAGTGTCGGCAATGTGCACCTATGGGGGGGGATAGGTGACGTGTGGTTCTTTTGCGGAATTTACGGATGTACCTGCACAATAAAAACAACAAACCCAGCACACAGAATACACAGCAAATTTATAGTGGTTCCCCGACTTGGGTACATCCACTTTCCCCCTTCGACCTATCTCCCCAACAAGGGACGACTCGGTCACTTCACCAACGGGATTGAAATCCAATCCCTTCACTAACGGAAGGAGCCCTTCCACACGTGAGAGTCAACACTCCCACAAATCGGGTTGCACCCAACCCTTACAACACGGAACAAAAGTTCCTTTACAATAAAATAAAAGTAGAATGTACACGTGATACAAACTTCTCTTGGAGACACGGGTGTTCCTCTTTGTTCGACGACGTGTTCTTGAAGTCGATGAAGAGACTACGACCTTGGTCTCTCTTGGAGAAGATCTCCCCGGAACCGGCGGCGGCACACGAGCGGCGGCTAGCTTCGGGATCGGCGGCTACGATGAAGAGTGGCTGCAGAACTTGGAGATCTAAACTTCGTAGCGAAGCAAGCTAGGTCTACCAACGGTCACTCTAGGATCGGTCGTCTCGATCGATTCGGATGGGAAGTGTTTCCGATCAACAAATCGAGAGACAAAGGATCTCTGGATAGACGCGTGAGACACAAGCCTTGCTAGGCTACTGTCGCCGGAGATCGGGAAGAAGATCTATCAGTGGCGGCGACGGACTTGCGCGAGCGGCGACGGAGGCGGCGGAAGGATTTCGCGATCTTAGGGTTTCCGTGAGCTCGGCGTATTTTTCTGTCTACGTTTCGTTCAAAAATACCCGAGTATAAATACTGTAGCTACCCCCAATAAGACCGTTTGTGGGACCCACAGAAGTAGCCCCCAAGTCCCGGTCCAGATATTAAGCAGTGGCAGAATCCGGTTCAGGAAATTAGCTGAGACAGAATCTGGTTCAGGAAATTAACTGAGAAAACGCCAAGGAAAAATCGGCGAGAATCGCAGACGATTCTCGACGAATCGGCGAGAATCACAAGTGATTCTCGACGATTCGTCGAGAATCGATTGTGATTCTCGTCGAATTACTTGTCGATTCTCAACGAATTCAACTTCTATTCATGGGCTGCATGACCACTGGTTCGGCGGGAATTACAAGTGATTCTCGCCGAATCTTACTTGGCACCATATTGAGATGGCCAGAAGGAGTCGGCGAGAATCACTGATGATTCTCGTCGATTCGGCGAGAATCACCAAGTGATTCTCGCCGATTCGGCGAGAATCACTTGGTGATTCTCGTCGAATTTGCCTTGGACGATTTTTCGTCTTCCACCTAGGAGCTGCTCCTTGATCCTCCATGCTCCTTGTCTTCTCTTGCATATGAGCGGCCCTGTACTTGAAAGTAAGTGCACTCCAATAGAGAGAGTACACATAAGCCAACACACTGATCTGCTCAACGAGGGATTACGTCGTGCAGATCCGTGTATATTGACCTACTGCACCCTGACATTGGTGTGCACTTAGCGTGGAGAAACTGCAAGTACAACTTGAAAAAGTTTATCAAATACATAGTCTATTGACCTTAGCTTGTCCAGGGGCTTCTTCAAATCAGGTACATTGTGGATACAATACCCAACATTAAATTATAAAATGGATAATTAAATAAATTTTAAAAAAAATATATTGCAAGTAATAAATAGAATATGTGTTTGTAGTTATGCACAAAAGCGGCTGTGGCCTAATGGATAAGGCGACTGAGCCTGAATCAGGCGGTCGACGGTTCGAATCTTAGCCCGCGTGTCTGTTTTAATTTGTTTTAAATTCAATTTATTCTTTGTAATATTTAGTCCCACAACGAGGGTTGAAATGGTTTATTCAGGTATAAATAATATGATCAGAATGCATTATTTGAAATCTGACATAAATCGAGCGAGCTACGGAGAGCGGGCAGTGCTACCTCGGGCAAGCTATATTCAGAGCAGGTGTATATTGGGCCGACTATATGCAGAGCCGATGGGTTATGTCTGGCGGGCTATGTATTATGCCCTGATTGAATATTTTTTAGAGTTGTAGGGGTAAAATGATAATTTCACGTAGATTTAGGATACACTCTTGTAGGTTTAAGAGACCTACGAACATGTGGAGAGAGAGGGAGCGGGGCAAAAAGATATGCCATTGATGTTTTCTCTTCACGCTTTGTTTTCTGTTCAGACATGATGGAATGTTCGGTCAGTCCGCTGGCGGCTTCACCGCCAGCGACGTCCTCCCGACGCACCATATCTCAACACACACTGCGCCGCCTTGGTTGATCTTCTGGGCCGATCAGGTCACTCCGAAGAGGCTGCCCATGGATCTAGACGTCGTAGTCTTTGGCGCTCCAGCTTCGTGCCATCGCCGACGTTGGTTAAGAGATAGCTTCATGCATTGTCGTACTTGCGCTTCGTGCGGAAAAAGGGAACAACGAGTGGGGGTGCGGCTATGCCAATGCTCGATGCTCTTGGACGGACTTCGGCCGCCTCCAGACGGGCTTCAACCACCTCCGCAAAGGCCATGCCCGTGCTTGATGCTCCGGGGGGCCTTGGGCCGCATAAAAGCGGGTTGTCCGATTCCACGCAATCCACCAGCTCGGTGCGCACCCCCACTCGCGGGCCCCCGGAGTGCGTATGCAAAATCAAACAATAAACATAGTGCTTCGGGGGGCCGCGGGTGGCGGGTTCGGCGCCGAGCTGGTGGATTACGTGGAAGCGGACAAAACCCGCTTTTATGCGGCCGAAGGCCGCCTGGAGCATCAAACAGTAGCATGGCTTTTGCGGAGGCGAGCGAAGTCGTCCTGGAAACGACCGAAGGCCGCCCGAGAGCATCGAGTGCGAGTGTAGCCCTGCAAAGATGCTTGTATGTTGGAGAATTTTAATTTTAATTTATTTTTATAAGTATTATTTATTTAACTTTAATTATATTTATAATTATAATTTATTATATATTATATTTTAAGTAATCTAAGGCGTGATAATTAAATTCAATTGTCTATTAATTTAACCAGGAAGAACAATCAGTTATATAAATATATATTTAATTATTTATTATATATATAATAAGCTTTATTATATTTTCCTTGAGAAACAAAATTAGCCCATTTCTAGCCGCCGGGGCCGGCCGCCTGGCATATCGGGCAGCTGAACTGGCCGATATCCACCCACTCAAATCGTCCGTCGCCACTCACTTTGGCGCCGCTACCGTCGTTCCCTTTTTCCGCATGAAGCGCATGTACGACACTGCCTGAAGCTGTCTCTTATGGCACGAAGCTGGAGCGCCCTAGACTCCGGCGTCTGGATCCATGGGCAGCCTCTTCGAAGTGACCTGATCGGCCCAGAAGATCGACCAAGGTGGCGCAATGTGCGTTGAGATATGGTGCGTCGGGCGGATGCCGCCGGCGATGAAGCTGGCGGCGGCCTGACCGGACATTCCATCTTGTTTGAACAAAAAACGGAGCACGAAGAGAAAACGTCAATGGTGTCGCAAAAGATCGAGAATTGTTTTTGGCGGAACAGGGGGTCGGGGAAATCACCAGATCGAGGGAGGGTTTTTTGGGAGGAATGACTATTGGCAATCCTGATCCCTTGAATCCGACGGCCAAGATTGATTTCCTGGCACAACTCAGCCTCATTTTGGTCCAAAAAGTATTTTCTATATATATATATATACTAGCATCTTCGAACAGGCTCCGCCCGTTCTCGATGCGTCGCTGCGGGCTTCGCCCGCAATCATGCGGGCTTCACCCGCTTGGCATTCAAGCGGGCTTCGCCCGCCCCCCCCCAGCTTTTAATAAAAATTTTAATAGAAATTTAATAATTTTATAAAAATTACTTATTATAATTTAATAAATTATTTAATTAATTAAAAATGAAAAAAAAAAAGATAAATCCCCCTCCGCTTCCGCCTGCCCACGCGGCTGCCTCACCCTGCCGCTGGCGGCGGAGCCGCCTGCAGCCTGCCCGGCTCCCACCGGCGGGTTCGCCGGCCTCCGGCGAACCCGCCGGGGGTTGTCTGGCGGCGAGCGGGCAGGGCCACCGCCGCCGGGGTGAGGCAGCCGCGTGAGCAGGCGGAAGCTGAGGGGTATCAGGTTTTTTGATGGAGTGAACAGTGCTTTTTTTGGGATATCTGGATATTGGCAGGCCCAGCTTTTAGATCCAATGGCCAGATGAGACTTTCTGGAGATTGGACGTCTAGATGCATTTGATGGTGTGCTTCCAAATATGGCTATTGATTTATATTATAAAGATATATATATATATATATATATATATATATATATATATATATATATATATATATATATATATATATATATATTGGGAAAATGTAAATCCGCGTTACGCGGATTTACAAATGTCCGCACACATTTTCCCGCATGACAGCGGGGCGGCCGGCGGCTGCGGGCTTGCCGACCGCCCTGGTATCGCCAACGTCCACGCCGGCGATCACAGGGTGGCCAGTGGTCGGTGAGCCGCCGGCCGCCCTGATGTTAAATAAAATTGCAGTGACAAAATTTTTTTGTATTAACCGTTGGATTAATAAGTCCAACGACAGGGCCATTTGCGTGTACAACGTCCACGCCGGCGATCACAGGGTGGCCAGTGGCCGGTGAGCCGCCGGCCGCCCTGATGTTAAATAAAATTGCAGTGACAAAATTTTTTTGTATTAACCGTTGGATTAATAAGTCCAACGACAGGGCCATTTGCGTGTACAAGTCCTATATCCGCGTAACGCGGATTTCCAGCGGACCCTATATCTTTATTATATAATACAATATGCATATTTGGATCACGCCATGAAACGCATCTGGACCGTCCGATCTCCAAACAATTACTTCGGGCCGTTGGATCAAAACAAAGGTGGCCTGCATTTATCCAAACCATACAAAGTTTTACTGTTCATTTCCATGTGAACCCCGATACCCGCCCCCTCCCGCTGTCCCGCATCCCGCGCCCCCGGCCTCACCGCGCCGCCGGCGGCGGATCGGCCGGGGGGCGCGGGATGCGGGACAGCGGGAGGGGTTTTTTTTTCTTTTTTTTAATTTAATAATTACTTTATTAATTATTATATTTTTATAATTAATAAAATTATACTTTTAATTTAATAATTATTATACTTTTAAGCCCGCCGGGTGCGGGCGAAGCCCGCCGGAGGGGCGAAGCCCGCCGGGTGCGGGCGAAGCCCGCCGGAGGTGCGAAGCCCGCCGGGGGGCGGGCGAAGCCCGCCGGGGGCCAAGCGGGCAAAGCCCACAACGACGCATCGAGAACGGGCGGAGCCCGTTCGAAGATGCTAGTATATATATAATTATATATACATATGTATCTATACTATATATAAAAAAGGAGCATCAGAGAGGAAACAGGTAAGGGGTCAGAGAGGAAACGGGTAAGGGGGCGGTAATATGCGGGTGATGTATTTTATCGTAAAGTGTGGGCATCCAACGGTCTGCGTGGATGCCCGCACACATCTCAAAGCACTTTGAGATGTATGCGAGCATCCACGCGGACCGTCAGATGCTCACACTTGACCGTAAAGTGCACCATGCACTTTACTCCCCCTTACCCGAGAGAAATGACGCATCCGCTGAAGATGATCTCTCTCGTAGAGAACACCTAAAAAGCTGGAGTAGCGGACCTAATAATGTGCACAGGGAACCATGCATGTTTCGCTAGTGTGTCTCTCTATATATCTTTAACTACATTAAAAAAATAGTTTGAAGTTTTAGAATTAATCTTAGTCATTCAACATGTGCCAAACTTTTGATATTAACTATCCAATGAAGAGAAAGAGAGGAGAGGGGGAGAGAATTTTTATAGCCCTTTTATCACTACAGATTTGGATAGGGGGGAGAGAAGAGAGAGTGAGTGTGAGAAATTAATTTTTTAGGTAAATATTTTCATTTTTTTACCAAATGAAAAGAAGAATATTGATTCATATTTTTTTACGGTTATTTTTAATACTAATTTGTATATGTTTTGAAAAAAAATTAAGTGCTTATATGCGGGCACAACCCGCCAATAGGTCAGCACAACTCGCTAATAGGCGGGCGCAACCCACTCCAATGCGAGCGAAGCCCGCTAATTATTGTGCGTCGAGTCATGGTGGAGGCCACCGTCGCCGCCGGCCTGACCAGACCACACCGACAGGGTTGCCGAACGCCGGCAACCCCGACGGGGGTTGGCCAGAGGCGGTTTGGCAGGGCCACCGTTAGCGGTGCCCCTGACCGTGGTCGTCAGTTCGATAGAAACATGTGAGAGGCCACCGACTTCGGCGGAGTCGGCTGTGGCCTGACTGGACCCCACCAACGGGGTGCCGGAGGCGGTCCGGCAGGGCCAATGCCGGAGTCACCGCCCTACCCCTGACCTGACCGTGGCACTGCTAGAGCGCCTCCAGCCTACCCCCGCAGGGGTCACCGGCGTCCGGCGACCCCGTCGGTGGGGTCCAATCAGGCCGCAACCAGCTCCACCAGCAGCGGTGGACTCCACCGTCGGGCGGATTAGGTTTTAAACTTTTTTTTATTTTTGTTTTTTCGTTTTTCTTCTATAATAAATAAATAATAAAATATATATTAAAATAAAATAAGATATACATCATTATATTTATAAATTAAATAATAAAGATTAAACTAAAATAAATTAAAATAAATAATAAAATAAAAATTACATTATTTATAACAAAATACTAAATATAAAAGTAAAATAAATAAATTAAAATTTAAAATAATTTAATATAAATAAAAATTTTAAAAAATCTCTATATGAGAATCTCCGCACGTGCTACGTCCGTGCTCGATACTCTTGGTCGGTCTTTGGCTGCATACAGTCGGGCTTCCCCCGCCTCCGCGTGTGCTTCACCGGTGCTTTATGTTAAACCTCCGCACCCTTTTTTCCACTCCAAAACCCGGGTCATGGGTTGGAGGGGCGGGGCTAATATAAGTTCGAGAGGACCGTCTGGGTAGGCGGTGTGGGACTAATCAAGCATGCCTATTTTTTGGTTCATGCTGACCGTCCAACACGCCCCCTCAGCGTGAACCATGTTCTGCTAGCATGTTAAACCTCTGCACCCTTTTTTCCACTCCAAAACCCGGGTCATGGGTTGGAGGGGCGGGGCTAATATAAGTTCGAGAGGATCGTCTGGGTAGGCGGTGTGGGACTAATCAAGCATGCCTATTTTTTGGTTCATGCTGACCGTCCAACACTTTATGCTCCGGGCGGTGCTTAGAAGCGGGCTTCGGCCTCCTGGAAGCGGGCTCCGCCCACTTCCACGGAATCCCTCAACTCGGCGCCGCACCTGTCACTCGTGGCCACTCGGAGCACCTCTCTTACATTTTCATAAATTATTGCTGCTATTTTTCCATCCCCTTAATTTGAATGTTTCGTTGTATGTGAATGAAGTGCTTCAAATTGTCATCGAACTGCTCTGAATTCTCATTACCTGTTGCAATTTCTCAGCTCCCAAGGATGCAGTATGGCGACCCAATTGCAAAATATCTCGGCATCCGGCGAGGGCAAGTTGTGAGGATCACCAGAGACAGCGAGACCGCCGGAAAATATATCACCTATAGATTTGTTGTTTGAGATCATGCAGCGGATGGCAGTCCTGGGGTGATTGTAGTTTTAAAGGTGCTGATTGTTTTCCGGTGATCTAATATTAATGATCGTGTATAATAATGTTATTATTTGTTATTGGATATTAAAATAGGTGCCATTTATTTTAAATATTATTGTGTTTTTACTCTCTGGTCATGTTAATCTTTTCATCAGTTCCCTGCTCCATTTTTAGTTTGTGTATTCTTTATTCTGTTTTCTAGTCTTCAGAGGTCCGTTTGGCATGGCGGTGGCACTCGTAAACGTATGGGTTAAAATGTCATTTGTTAAGAATCACCTAACAAACATCATCCGTTAAAATGGGTGAAGTTCCTTAGGTGGGAGCTAACGAATGACAATTTAACTGTCCATGTTTATGACTGCCATCACTATGCCAAACGGACCTCTGGAGGATCATGTTTTCAAAAACAGGTTATGATTGCCACGATTATTATTATTTTTTCTAGGGTCATTTCAATGTGCTAAATTATAAGTTGTACGAGACATCATTAGAGCTCATTATGTTTGATCTCTTTTAATAGATTAATAATTATGTGTCTCCTGGGTTGCGCCGGGTGGCTCGTCTCCATCTCTGGAGTGTTGCTAGGGAAGCCGTGCTTGCCCTGTTCTGTCTCGCCCGGGCATTGTTGGCGAGTGTTCCCTGATCCCTCTTCCTTGTCAAGGCTCCCTCCACTTGGAGCGCTTGGTGTTCGAGATTTGTTTTGCCGCCACTCAGTTGCCCAGGATGGGGAGTCGCCGGTGTGCTTCTAGATCCGCCCTCTTGTTGCTGTGGTTGTTGATTTGCTTTCGTCTGTTTCTTTTTGTCGAGCCTCCCTCTCTTCTTGGTGCGATCTTGGGCAGCAGTTCGGCTCTGCCACTGCTCTATCCAGGGTTGCAGGCAAAATTTCTTCCTGAGAATGTATCTCGCAGGTTGATTCGGGCCACCTGCTACATTCGCTTCTCCTCCTCTTGCTGGTAGCTGAATTGGAGTTTTGTAGTTGTCAATTGGGTCTTTGCTTCACTCTCTGGCTGAAATCATTCTCGCTGCCATGAATGAACTGCATCAATCTTTGGGGAGCAGTGTTTGGTCACCATCAAGTATGAGAGGCTTCCGAATTTCTGCTACTTGTGCGGCCTTATCGGTCACTCTAGCCATGTGTGCCCCTCCCAATTGGACGTGAATTTTAAAGATCCGGGCGATAGTCTACTTTTTGGACTGTGGCTGCGTGTATCCCCCTCCGGTACAGGTTTTACGTCGAGTTCCTCTATGAGCTGTCCTTCAGCCACTATGAGTAGTCCCCCCTCTTCTCCTACTTGGATGCCCTCTTCTGGCTAATCTGCTACGGCCAATTCCACCGCGTGTTTGTCCACCACATCCTCGTCTTCCCAACATACCCATCTTTTACACCTCGCTTACCACTCTCTCCACCCTCCAAGTTCCTCCCTCACTCTCTTCCACCCACCACCTCCTCCTTTGCCTTGCTCCACCCATCTGGATGATCCCTTGACATATCTCCTTCCTGATCTTTATCCACTTATATCCATCCCGGTGGATTCATATCTGAGATTCCTCTACTGCTAGCCCCATGCTTTGATAGTTTTGTGATGATGTGCTTCACTTTCAAAACCAGGGGTTGGACCCTGCCTCGGGTTCGCATGGCCAGCCACAAAAATTTCTTACTATGACTATGTCGCTACAGAATGTTACTAAGTGCTAGCCTAGGTGTAACGCCCCAAAATTTGAAAGAGGGACAAACAGTGTCAAGAGCCAAATTTGGGTCTTGGTAAGTGTCACACGGCCTGGGACACGAGCGTGTTCATGGCCGTGTCGTGCTCGGGTTCGTCGAGAGCCCAGGAAGTCGACGATTTTCGCTCGACGAAGTGTCGAGATAGGGAACACGGCCTAGGACACGGGCGTGTCCATGGTCGTGTCGTGCTCGGGTTCGATGGAGAACTCAGGTGGTCGACGAACTGCGCTCGACGAAATGTCGAGACAGTGAACACGGCTTGGGACACGGGCGTGTCCAAGGCCGTGTCGTGCACGTGTTCGACGAATTTTCCGCGAAGTCAACAAAAAGGCAGTCGACGATCGTCGAGACTTCGAACACGGCCTGATACACGGGCTTATCCCAGGTCGTGTCCTGCTCGGGTTGTGAGCCGGGCCGTGTAGGGGGATTGAACACGACCTAAAGCCCAGGCGTGTTCGGCCTGACACGGGCGTGTCAATTTCGACACGGGCGTGTCGATTACCCGTGTCCTTCTCGGGTGGTTTTTGATCCTGTGTCGATGGAAGAACACGCCCAGCAACACGGGCGTTTACTGAGTGACACGGGCGTGTCATGTTCGACATGGGCGTGTCCAGTGCCCGTGTCCTCTTCTGGGTGCGACAGTTTCGGCGTTGATTGAGGCACACGGCCTTGGACACGGGCGTGTCGCAAACTGTGTTCGGCCCAGGTGTTTTGGTTTTAAGTTCGGATCGTGGCCGTTCGTTTCCTTCTAAGGGGATCTGATGGTACAGAGCTGTCCTTGTTGAGTTATGTCCGGGAATAGGGTTAGGAAACCCTCATTCTTCATCAAGTACTCACTTTCTAAGTTCTAGAGAGAAGGGAGATCAAGGAAGAAGGTGAAGGAGAGATCCGGCTGCCGGAGAAGCTTCAGAGCCCCAAATCGCGAGCCGAGTCCAGTTCCGT
Organism: Platanthera guangdongensis; assembly: GCA_039583875.1. Taxonomy (NCBI): domain Eukaryota; kingdom Viridiplantae; phylum Streptophyta; class Magnoliopsida; order Asparagales; family Orchidaceae; genus Platanthera; species Platanthera guangdongensis. The sequence goes on along the minus strand of CM077164.1, from coordinate 42,100,381 downwards.
GGAGGCAAGTCCGTTGCGGTGGTTTTCATCCGGCTAAGTTTCCATGGCTAGGAAGAGGGGTCGTAAGGTAACGACACTTCTACTCTTGATTTTAGGATGCGTGTTTAGCATCTTTACTTTCAATCTTTTGGGCATCAAATCTCTCAAATGAGAGTGGTTTGGGTCGCCATGGTTCAAGTGTAACCCCGGGTCGATTGAGTCCGTCCCCGACATGTTTTTGCATTAGAGATCCCCTCCGTTAATGGATTAAACATTGTGGGTAAAGCCGTGGTCGCGACCATTAGTTCGACTCGGTGATGTTGCATACGAGCTTTAAGGATTTTGTAGAAATTCGTTGCGACAAGATGTCGTTTGTGATGTTTGTGTTTTCCCCCTTTTCTCGAGTGAGTACGTATAGCCGGAACCGGACAAGGTTAGCTCCGCAATGGCGGTAGATGGTTTCCTTGGTGGACAAGGTTAGCTCCGCATTGGCGGTAGATGGTTTCCTTGGTGCGCGGGGACGTTGCAGTACAAATGAGAGATTAGGGTGGGAATGATATTGGATTGTGATGTGCTAAGGCGCGGCTTTGTCTCCGTGGTCGGCTGGCTATCCCATGACGTGCAAGTCATGTGGGGAGAGTGTCCCAGCGAGACTAGTCCCCTTCTGTGAGACTGACGAGAACGCCAAGCATGGGGCACGCTCGGGCAATGAGGCCATGAGCGGGTGGGGTCCAACAAGGGTTCTTAGAATCGGTCAGTGTGTTAGACAGAATTCTGACATGAGAAGTCAGAGCTTGCAGGCAAGCCCGGGTCTAAGACCATGAGCGGGTGGGGCATTGGCAAGAGTTCTGTGTGGCTGCTTGTATGCCGTTAGGGGAATTGCAGTACCCTTTTTGTTTGAGGCTTAATGTCAATGGGGAAATCGGAATTAGCCAGATGTTTGATGATGTGCTAGAAGCATACGCGATAGGGTGCCTTGGGTGAAGCCCGAGTTTTGCATACATGCTGCATAGTAGACCCCTTTTTTATTATATGCTCAACAATAAAAAACGTGAATGTTGTCTGAGACATCCAAGCCTGTTCTTTTAGTGCTTTACTTGTTTATGTATATGGTATACGAAGTGCTAACCTGCAGGTTGGAGGGGTATCCCGGGGTCCGTTAGGGGCGGCCGGGAGGAGATGTGTTTGTTACACAGTTTGAGGTCAGCCTTTGCTGACCCACGTTATAACCAATTTTTATAGGACAAGGATCGCAAGCAGGAGCTAGCTCGCCGGCCAATAAGTCTTAAGCTTCATGAAGTGTTTCCAGTTTTGTACTAGCTATATTTTTGGTGGCTCTGTATGCTTGATGCTTTTGTTTTCCGGCTTGCATGCCGAGATAGTGTAGGAGTGTTTATGCTCATTGTTATTGATGTTAACTCTTGGAGTTTGGACTCTCTTTTGTTGTAAGGCCATAAGGCCGTTGCGATACTCTTGTGTATGTGGATAACTTCTAGTCTTGGTTGATGTTTTCGCTGTTGTTTAATTTTGAGTTTTGAGATTTGGTAGTTATATCATCTTTTAATGCTAAAGTTGTGGTGTCTGTATGTTGTGGGGCACCAGCCGGACCCATATTATATGGTCATTACAGGGGAGGTGTTACACTAGGCGTGGCCGCCTACCAGGGACTCGCGTTTCTTCTGCTTTGGTGCCATCTATTGATCGCAAGTGGGTGGCGCAGGCCATTCTTGATGGTGATTTTATTTATGTTGGCAAGAAGGGAAAAAAGATTATTACTGATTCTTGTTTATCGGCAAAGGTTGCGATGCGACCCCGCCGATCACCATGAAAACCTTATGCTGGAACTGTCAGGATTGAGGGGGGGGGGGGGGGGGGGGGGGGGTCCGGCGCCCTTGATGGCAGTTGGAGCATTTTAGCCTGCTTTGGATTATTGCCAGTTATATGTAGATAGTCGGGTCCGGCGCCCTTGATGGCAGTTGGAAGCATTTTAGCCTGCTTTGGATTATTGTTAGTTATATGATTTGGGTTTTGCGGGGGGGGGGGGGGGGGGGGGGGGGAATATACAGGGACGAACCGTCGATTTACTCTTTTTACGGTCTGGGCTTGGCTTGATCCTTTTTGTGCGTCTGCATCTTCTGCGGCCTTATTCCCAGCGGCCTTGGTGCGACATCTACATGTCATGTACTCGGATCATCAACATATTCTAGTTACACTTCTGGCTTGCTCAATTTCTTCTCGCGGGCGTTGTCTAGTGCGATATGAAGCCTGGTGGGGTCGTTATCCTGAGGCTGCGCGGCTGGTTTCCACTACATGGGTTGGTATCTATGGCTCAGAGCCGCATCTATGTTGGAGTAATGTTGTGTGAAGCTACGTTTCCTCACTCACAGGCTGGAGTCATGAACGGCTTGGGTATATTGCTTGGGAGATCCGACGGTTAAAAGCAGGAGATTAGTGCCATTCGTTGGGCCCCTCTTACGGTGAAGTTACGGGATGCAAAGATTTCATTGCGCGCTATATTGGATGAGCTTATTCAATAGGAGAATTTGAGGTGGAAACGTTGGAAGGCAACTTGGCTTCTAAAGGGTGACCATAATACACCTAATTTCCACGCGCGTGCTTTGACTAGGCGAAGGAAGAACCACATCTCCTAGCTTTCCAATGTTCTTGATAACAGGGTGGACTCCTTGGAGGGCATTCAGTCTTTAATTCTATCGTATTTGTATACTTCGTCATTTGGGTGAGCTTCTTCGGTCTCATCACCCCTCCTTGTTCTTTATCTCGGAGACCAAACTCTCTTGTGCCAAGGCGGAGCTCTTGAAGCGGTGATGGAGTTTGGATGGCATCTCAGTTGCTACTCAGGGATGCAGTGGTAGTTTGCTATTTTTTGGGATAAGAATGTTGATGTGCGACTTTTATCCTTTTCTACTTATGATATTGATGTTATAATTGTAGGCCATGATATTGGATCATCGTGGAGGTTTACTGGTTTCTATGGCCACCTTTCTGCTGTCATCATAGGTATACTTGGGATCTTTCATGATGATTGTCCTCGACTGTGTCATTACTATGGGCTTGTGGCGGCAATTTCAATGAGATTACTATTCAGCCAGAACTAGATAGCCGGGTCCGGCGCCCTTGATGGCAGCTGGAGGCATTTTACCTTGCTTTGGATTATTGTCAGTTATATGATTTGGGTTTTGCGGGGGGGGGGGGGGGGGGGGGGGGATGGGATATATATGGACGAACCGTCGATTGACTCTTTTTACGGTCTGGGCTCGGCTTGATCCTTTTTGTGCGTCTGCATCTAGTGCGGCCTTATTCCCAGCGGCCTTGGTGCGACATCTACATGTCATGTACTCGGATCATCAACATATTCTAGTTACACTTCTGGCTTGCTTAGTATCTTCTCACGGGCATTGTCTTGTGCGATATGAAGTCTGGTGGGGTCGTCATCCTGAGGCTGCGCGGCTGGTTTCCACTGCATGGGCTGGTATCTCTGGCTCAGAGCTGCATCTATGTTGGAGTAATGCCATGCGGAGCTACGTTTCCTCACTCGCGGGCTGGAGTCATGAGCGGCTTAGGTATATTGCTCGGGAGATCCGACGGTTAAAAGCAGGAGATTAGTGCCATTCGATGGGCCCCTCTTACGGTGAAGTTACGGGATACAGAGATTTCATTGCGGGCTATATTGGATGAGCTTATTCAGTATGAGAATTTGAGGTGGAAACAACGTGGGAAGGCAACTTGTCTTCTAAAGGGTGACCAGAATACATCTTATTTCCACACGCGTGCTTTGACTAGGCGAAGGATGAACCACATCTCCTGGATTTCCAATGTTCTTGGTAACAGGGTGGACTCCTTGGAGGGCATTCAGTCTTTAATTATATCATATTTGTATACTTCGTCATTTGGGTGAGCTTCTTCGCTCTCATCACCCCTCGGTCTTTATCTCAGAGACCAAACTCTCTTGTGCTAAGGCGGAGCTCTTGAACCGGTGATGGAGTTTGGATGACATCTCAGTTGCTACTCAGGGATGCAGTGGTATTTTGCTATTTTTGGGGATAAGAATGTTGATGTGCGACTTTTATCCTTTTCTACTCATGATATTGATGTTATGATTGTAGGCCATGATGTTGTATCATCGTGGAGGTTTACTGATTTCTATGGCCACCTTTCTGCTGTCATCATAGGTATACTTGGGCTCTTTTATGACGACAGTCCTCAACGTTGTCATTACTATGGGCTTGTGGCGGCAATTTCAAGGAGATTCCTATTCAGCCAGAACTAGATAGCCGGTTCCGGCGCCCTTGATGGTAGTTGGAGGCATGTCAACCTGCTTTGGATTATTGTCAGTTATATGGTTTGGGTTTTGCGGGGGGGGGGGGGGGGGGGGGGGGGGGTATACATGGACAAACCGTTGACTGACTCTTTTTTACGGTCTGGGCTTGGCTTGATCGTTTTTTTTACGTCTGCATCTTGTGCGGCCTTATTCCCAGCGGCCTTGGTGCGACATCTACATGTCATGTACTTGGATCATCAACATATTCTACTTACACTTCTGCCTTGCTCAATTTCTTCTCGCGGGCATTGTTCCGTGCGATATGAAGCATGGTGGGGTCGTTATCCTGAGGCTGCGCAACTGGTTTCCACTGCATCGGCTGGTATCTTTGTCTCGGAGCCGCATCTATGTTGGAGTAATGCTGTGCGGAGCTACGTTTCCTCACTCGCGGGCTGGAGTCATGAGCGGCTTGGGTATATTGCTCGGGAGATCTGACGGTTAAAAGCAGGAGATTAGTGCCATTCGTTGGGCCCCTCTTACGGTGAAGTTACGGGATACGGAGATTTCATTGCGAAAAATATTGGATGAGCTTATTCAGTAGGAGAATTTGAGATGAAAACAACGTGGGAAGGCGACTTGGCTTCTAAAGGGTGACCAGAATATAGCTTATTTTCACGCGCGTGCTTTGACTAGGCGAAGGAAGAACCACATCTCCTGGCTTTCCAATGTTCTTGGTAACAGGGTGGACTCCTTGGAGAGCATTAAGTTTTTAATTCTATCGTATTTTGACGAGCTCTTCGATAGTACTTCCCCAACGAATGATGTTTTTGCAGATGTTATCCTTGGCGGCGAGTGAATGGTTTCAGCTAAGATAAACGTTGCCCGTCATCAACCATTTACCCCAATTGCGGTACACTCTGCCCTCTTTTCTATGTCCCCCTCAAGGCCCCTAGGCCCGATGGCCTCCCTCCAGTCTTTTTTCAAAAAATGGCCACTGGTGGGTCCTAAGGTCACAAGCTTAATCATAAACTTTCATAATCATGGTGTTCCCACTCAGGAGTTTCATGATACAAATATTGTGTTAATTCCTAAGTGTGATATGCCAACTTCTCTCTCCCTTTTCGACCCATTAGCCTATGTAATGTTGTGTATTGGGTGGCTACTAAGTGCATAGCTAATCAGTTGTGGCCTTTCATGGATTCCATTATTTCTCCTTTTCATTCTGCTTTTATCTCGGGCCGACTAATCATAGATAATATTTTGGTGTCCTTTGAAATAAATCATTTTCTTTTTAATTGTTGAGATTATATTAGCCAGCAGGACACGTGTGTGTGGGACCGCATGTTTGGGCTTTCCCCATCGCGTTCCAGGTCTGGGTGTTGACCCCGGTGGGCCCCCTTGTGTGGAGGAATATCCCCGTGGTCCTGTGGTTGGGGTTAGTCCCACATCGCCTGCAGCAGGCGATCCTTTGTGTTCATGTACCCCCGTCCCCCCTTACCATAACCTCGGAGTTTTGGGAAGATGTGCGGTGACGGGTGGTTTCCACATGGTATCAGAGGGAGGTCCTGCTGCGGGGGTGTGTTGAGATTATATTAGCCAGCAGGACACGTGTGTGTGGGACCGCATGTTTGGGCTTTCTCCATCGCGTTCCAGGTCTGGGTGTTGACCCCGGTGGGCCCCCTTGTGTGGCGGAATATCCCCGCGGTCCTGTGGTTAGGGTTAGTCCCACATCGCCTGCAGCAGGCGATCCTTTGTGTTCATGTACCCCCGTCCCCCCTTACCATAACCTCGGGGTTTTGAGAAGATGTGCGGTGACGGGTGGTTTCCACATTAATGCTACAAGTGAGGCAAATTCATGTTTTTCTCTTAAACTTGACCTCTCTAAAGTCTATGATCGGGTTGAGTGGTCTTTTCTTTCTCGAGTCATGGCCTGCTTGAGGCTGAATGATGAGTTTGTCTCACTAATTATGCGGCGTATCTCTTCCGCTCAATACTCCTTTCACTTTAATGAGATGTTTGGGTTTCTTATTCCAAGTTGCGGGTTGCCTCAAGTTGACCCCTCTCCATGTACTTGTTTATGATGTGTCGGAGTTTCTTAGCAGACTTTTGGAGCTCGCCAAGAGGGCGGGAGAGCTGAGGGGAGTGACAGTTTGCTCCTTGGCTCCGCGAGTCTCCCGCTGTTGACACGCTTATATTTTCTCATGTGGAGAGGCAGGATGCGATGATAATTTTGGAAATCCTGCACTCCTTTTCCCGGGCCTCGAGGGTTGTGATTAATCACCAGAAATTCTAGATTGTGTTTGGGCCCTCCACGAAGTGTTTGGTCGCAACTGAGTTATCTGCTATTCTGGGGGTGGACCATTGCTCCCAACATGATCTATATTTGGGAGTGCCCTCTTCAATTGGCTAGTCGCGCCATTTGTGCTTCATGTATATTAAGGATGGGATTTAAAAGTGGATCCAGAGCTGGAAGGTGAAGCTCCTGTCACTGGATGGACGAGAGATTTTAATTAAAGTAGTCTTGACGACGATCCCAACTTTTGTTATGAGCTGCTTTTGTTTACCGTGAAACCTGGTTATGGGGGTGGACTCCTTGCTTGCATCGTTTTGGTGGGATGGTGGCCGCCATCGTGCTTCCCGCTAGAAGTCATGACACATTTTATGTGAGGCAAAGTCAGTTGGGGGATGTGCTTACGTTGTCTTGAGGCCTTCAATTCCGGCTTGTTGGCTAAGCAGGTTTGGCGCTTGCTGATGAGACCAAACTCCGTGGTGGCCAGGATATTTTTGCGCACTCTATCATCCAGAGGGGAATATTCTCTCAGCTTCCTTGTGGACTCGACCATCTTGTTCGAGGGGCTTTTCTCGTGCTCGAGCCTTGATCGTGGCGGGATCCCTCTTATCTGTTGGGTCGTGGACCAATATTGATATTTGGAATGACCGTTGGGTTACCTGACCGACTTCTTTCCAGATTCAGTACCCGCGACCCCTTGTTGTGGGAGCACTCTCTTCAGGATCTGACACAAATGATTTCCTTCATTCGTGCGACAATGATCTCACCCCCTCGGGCCCCTCCTCCTCGGGTAATTTGGACTTCTTCCCTTATGGGTGTGGTGAAGATCAACTTTGATGGATCTATTCGGGGGAGGGGCTTTATTTGGTTGGTGCGGGTGGGGTGGCCCCAGATTCTTCTGGGCGGTGTTTAACTTGGTGTACCGGGACCTGGGGATAGGTTTCTTCTCCGGTGGTGGCAGAGGTGTTCGCGGCGTGCCTGGCAGTTGAGGTGACATTGAAGTTTAATTGTCCCGATGTCTTGATTGAGGGAGAATGTGCTACATTGATTTCCCACTTAGCTGTTGCGGTGGTGCCATTCTTGTTGGATCGGTCACTTATCTCACACTCTTTGGAGTTGGCTCGACGGATCCCCAAGATCGGTTTCATTTTTACTGGGCGTCTGTCTAACCGGGTTGCACATGAGCTTGCTTTGCTTTCCTTTTCTTTGCAGGCATCCTTACTGCCTATTGTCTTGGATTTAATCCACCCTGAGCTTGCTTATTCATTCCCTTCTTTCATCCAAAAAAAAATCTATTTTAATAGATTAGCAATTTATTAGTACGAAAATTGAGCACAACCTCGAGTATTATGTTCCTTTTAGGCTTTGTTTGGCTTTGTGGTGGTGGTGGTGAACGTTGTGCTTATGAACCGTCGTTCGTGACCGCCCAACTTAGACTCTGTTTGGGAGGGATTTTCGGAAAGGAAAAAGAGTGGTAGCAAAAGGAAGGTGAGAAAATGAACTTTTGGAAAATGTATATTGCAAAAGAAGACCCGTTTGGGTGAATTTCTTTTGCAGAGATTTTTAGAAAAGAGCATTTTATAAATTGTTTGACAAATCTCGGTTGCAGAGACCTTTTTATTAAAATTGCGCACATTTTCTGTCCGAGAGTGATTTTTCCGGACAGACAAGAATTTTTCACCCGGGACCGAATATTTCGCTTGGACGCGAATTTTACGCCTAAGCGTGAACTTTTCGCACGAGCTTGAATTTTCCGCCGGGGCACAAAAAAAAACGCGTCCGGACAAAAAACCGCTCCCGGGCAAAAATGCGCGCCCGAGCGAAATATTGGCGCCCGGGCAAAATATTCGCGCTCGGGCAAAATATTCGTGTCGGGGCGAAATATTCAGGGATTAGGCGAAAATTTTGCGCCCGGACGAAAATTTTGCGTTCGGGCGAAAAAATTGTGCCGGGGGGGGGGGGGGGGGGGGGGCGAAAACATCCCGCACGGGTGAAAAAATTGCAATCGAGCGAAATAATCGTGCTCGGGCAAAAAAACTGCAACCGGGTGAAAAAACTGCGCCCGGGAGAAAAACCGCTCCCGTGGGAAAAAATTGCGGGGGAAAAAAATTGCTCCTAGGCGAAAAATGCACTATCAGGCAAAAAAAAAGCGCCCAGACGAAAAATTCGCTCCCGGGCGAAAAAATTTGCGCTCGGGAAAACATTCGAGCCTGGGCGAAAAATTCGCGCCCGGGCAAAAATTTCGCGTCGGGCTAAAAAAATCGCGCTCGGGTGAAAAAAATTGCGCTCGGGCAAAAAATTCGCACCCGGGCGAAAAATTTGCCCCCTGACGAAAAATCCGCGCCCGGGCGAAAAATCTGCGCATTTGCGAAAAATCCGCGCCCGGGCGAAAATCCGCGCCCGGGAGAAAAATTCGCTCCCGGGTGAAAAAATCGCCCCGGGGGAAAAATCGCTCCCGAGCAAAATATTCGTTTAGAGAAAGGCTAGTGTTTTTGCAGTGTTTTCGAACTGCATCCAGAGGGGTAAAATGTTTTTGTAGCATCAACTGTGCATCGGAATGAGAAAATACTTTTCGAAAAGTTGAAAAGTAGGAGACTCGTGTCTTTTTAAATAGAGGAGAAGAAGGAGTTTTTTGTGGTAGCTTTTCCCACCGGTAGACATTCCAAGCGGTTTATTAGTTGCGGTGACATTTTCTAGAAAACAGAAAGGAGCTAGAAAACCCTCCCAAACAGGCCCTTAACCTAAGAAACTTTATCCACTGTTATGTTCAAAATTAATTTTTTTTCTTGGTGGGTGCCATAATTACTATTATGCTAAACATATATTTTATAATAGTGTTTTGTCCAAACTCATTAGAGCAAAAATGTCACCCTAAATAGAGCCTTAGTTATTTTTATACATTATTCTATATCCACTTCCACCCCAGAAGGTTCTAATTCACATGCTTTCTTTTTGCCATAGTTCCTCGTGTCACTGATCTTTCCCTTCCTCCCCTTTCTAAATGATGATTCGGGTGAAGAAGACCATGAATTTTTTGACTCAATTTTCTGTCAAAATTCAAAGTTTTTATTTGTAGCAGATATGTATAATGGTAATAATGATCCAATCATGCATTTGAGAAATTTTGAGTGTACTTTAGCTCCAGTAATTTATAAAGAAGTTTGAAGTTTTGCTCACTCATTTGGAAGGACCGATGATAGATTGGTTTCTGTTGGATCTTGATGTATCTTTAAAGGATGAGGGGATGAATAAGGACTTTTTTAATTTTATGAAAATTTTATATATAAAAAAAAAACTTTTAGAATAACTAAGACATTTTCTTGTAAGACAACTTATATTCAATAATCGCTTAGGAAATTAATTAAGACAAGATAATGATATTATTTTTTCAAGGTAATAACATGAAAATGATTTCAATCAAGCTTGAAATCGAGGCTTACAAATGAAAAATATTTTTTTGCAAATTCACCTGTCCTTTTCCCAAGAACCGGTCAACTATTGTCTGTCTCTCCCTAGATACAACTACATACTAGCTTCCTCCTAGATCTCACCTCGATCTAGTCGCTGCAAGCAAGACGATGAATTCCCCTAAACCACACATGAGCCTAGTCGATGCACGCAAGACAGTGAATTCTCAACCGTTTACAATCAAAATGAAAAAGTACAAGGGAATGAAAAAAGAATCTTAAAACTCCCTCAAATAAAGAGCACTGTAGGAGATGAAGCGCCATGAAGACCGTTGGAGTTGAAGTAGACGAACAGTCTCCTTTTCGCTCTCGAGCTTGAAGATGATTGGGAGTTTTTTTGGTTTATGATAAGAATGGCTCTGAGTGCACATGAATTCAAGCTCCAGGAGATGTGTAACTGAAAATCTTCGAAGTCCAACCTTTTATACAAAATATCACTACCGCTGGCGATATCTCAATACCGCGGATGGTATCACCTCATGATGCCACATGTGCCACGCCATGTTGATCGTCCTGAAAAAATGGTGGACGTGCTCGATTGTGGGGCTACCACTGGTAGTACCTTGATATCGCCAGGCGGTATCTCAAAGTTGTGCGCGTCGAGCCCGGTTCGTGCGGGATCATGGCCGGTATCATCGACACTATTGCGGGCAGTAGCTCACTAATGCAGGCGGTACCGAAACTTTTTGTACTTAACAAATTTTACTATGAAATTGATCCATAGGAGAATTGTACATGTGGTATCTGTACACCTTAAACACACTATGATCAAATACATTCAAGATTTGTTATTTTCAAACCAAAGAATGTGGAACGCATGGTCCAACAATCTCCTCATTTTGATAATAACCAATTCTCAAAAAACAAAAATCCACTATGAATATATTGTCATTTATATATTATTATTAGCGAGATAAAATCGTTCAAAGACTCCCCCTATATGGATGCTCCTCCTACATAAATGAAGTTTGTAATTGTACTCCCCTAAATAATCTGAACAACTGATTTCTTGGCGAATTCTCCCTCTTTTAGTATTATCAAAAGAAGGTGGGGTGAGTAAGTGATAAAGCATTGTTTTTTGTTGAGAGAAAAGTTTTCAAGTTAGAACACAACGGGAAAGATGGATGAAAAGGTGTATTTGTAAGTTAAGAAATGCAGGTAGGAGAATAAAAATTAATGGTAAGATCACTACCACACTGTTATATAAATTGAAAAATCAAGTCAACATAAACAATGTACAAGTCATGTTGTGATATCTAAAGCAATTACTGAAGTTCAAAAGAATAGAATAGACATATTTTTAGATCCAATTCTCATGAGAAAAAAATTTATAAAAGATAATGATGTGTACATGTAGTGTTTGAATAAATAATACAAGTGTATAAATTTATATCACATGACAATATGAATGTACAAACTTAACTTTGAATATACATAAAGAATTATACTAAAACATAAATTCAATGATTTTTAAGTTTTGAAAAAGAAGTGGTAATCAATTTGTTTGCACAAGACACTTTACAATTATTTTCAAGATGTTCAATCTCACAATGCTCATTAAGACTTATCAGGAGGGTGAGTAGTACTTGGTGGAATGTGCCTTAACCCTTTTTAATATTTCTTATATATATATATATATAGTTTTTTGTGGATCAAAGACTCTGAATTCTCTTGTATTGCAAACACATATCATAAGTTTTTTTATACCACATTTCTCCAAATACACGTGTATGAATTTATGTATAAGTTATGTATGTAGGTCAAGAGGTTATCTCATTACATAGGCATGCAAGAATACAAATTTAGTACACATGTAGATTATTCAAAAGTGTGAGTGCAAAATCATTATCAAATATAAAACATTACTTATACTTAGAGGCATGCAAAAATAATTCTATAAATTTTGTACAAACTTTTTCTTTGCATACTGGAAAGGATATAAGAAGCATGATAAGCCCAAACATAATGCTCAATGAGACTTGAAAATAGAAATAGACATTGTAAGTGATTATTAAATGAAATGAAATTAACAGATTTTGATAAGTAGGAGTTTTTGGAATTAAAATATTGTGAAAGGAATGAAATTGGATACCGCATGCAGTAGCACGATACTGTTTGCGGTATCAGATTTTGTATAAAAGTCGAGATCTGGTTTCAGATCTCATTTTATCCATTCTTTTCTCAAACTCTAGCGCGAAAGCTCTCTCACATACGGCGATTTCAAGCTATATTTAGGTATTGTTTCTTTAGATCACTTAAAGATTTTAACTGATTTTTCATTTTTATGAATAAATTGGAGATCTATTGAAGTTTTCTCGTTAGATCTAAAGAAATTTTTTTAAGAGAGTCCATGTTGATGTCTCTTTAGATCTTGACATTTGTTTGCAGTTTTTTATAAGTTTACTTGGATCTCATGTTGGATCTCAAGTGTTGGATCCCATGTTTTGTTTTTATGTTACTTTGAGATCTAGTACAATAGAGTGAGATTCCAAAAAAAATTAAAGTTTCAAAAATCACGAGGAAGAAGATGAATAGTAAGATTTATCATGATGAAGTTTTTTTTTTGTTAATTAATTTTTTTAGTTACCATATTCTAGTATTTTTGTGTAAATTTTGTTTAGAAGAATATTGTTCATAATCTAATAGAATGCTAAAGAGAATCGATTCAATGTTTGAAAGAATGATACCGCCCGACAGTATTGCGATACCATTCGGTCTTATTTGTATCCCAGCGGTCGGGCTTGACAGCTTGGTAGGGGACTAGGACAGCTACTCGCCCAAGTGGGCGAGCTCACCCGGAAGTCGCCTAATCGCCGTTGGGGGGTTGGGCTACAAATAAGACACCCCTCCCCGCCCCTTGGTTTTCTTATAAATAGGACCCATAGGTACAAGAATGTGGACCTCGGAATCTCGCAAAAGATCTCGACTGGACCTTTTTTCTGGACTTCTAATCGTGCGACAATGATCATCCCCTTGGTCGCCTTCTTCAGATAGTCGTCAACCAGTGTCCACCTTGTATCTTGTTCGGACATCTTTGGTTTTGCAGGGAAAACTTCTTTTAAGCTTCCGAGTATGTGGTGGGACCTCCCAGCCGCAACACCTTGAGTCCTTCTAGTTGTCCCTCTATTTTTGTGTCCGAGCCTATCAAGCCATCAAGCCCGACCGCTGGACTAGTAACCTTAGGATGCATTGATCCAAATTTTGGAGTAGCAATTTTCCCGACTTCAACACTTTAATGCGGTGAGCGTGGATCTTAGCCGAGCAGGAAAATATTACGAGGAGGAGAGATGACAGATGCAGGAGAGAATGGAGAGATAGTCCGCAACTCGAAAGGAGGAGGCAACTATGTGACGATAGCAGTTTTTGAGGAGTTCGTGCGAAGTATAGAGGGGACCATCCGTGTTGGGTTCCTTCCTCGCGTACATGTTACAATGACCTCTCCTTGTCACGTGACACCATCAGAGAAAGAGGGTCCCCCGAGGAGACATAGGAAGAAGCATGTCACAAAAGAGTCAGAGCGACTAGTATAACCACAATTCTACCCGGTGAGTTATCAAGACATCAAATTTCAAGATGTAGAGAACCCGACGAGATTCCAGGATGCTCGGCCAGGTGGCGAGTATGGATGTAATACTTGCCAGTACGAGATTCATCATCGTCGAGGAGGAAGAAGCCCTTTCTGTGATAAAATGATAGTAGCTCCAGTTTCTGAAGGCTTTAGAGAGCAAGTCCTGAGCTACTATTCAGGAATAGATGACCCGATCAGGCATCTCCAGTAGTTTGAGGATGTGCTATCCATCCACAACATGACATATCTATTCAAGTGCAGGTTCTTCTCCATCACCTTCATGGGGAAAGCCAGAGATTGGTTTCATCAATTGCCTGGAGGTTCTATTTTCTGCTTCAAGGATCTGCATCGGGGTATGATGAGAAGATTTCTGACATCAAAGAAGAGAAAGAAGAAGAAAACTACTCCCTTCAACATCAAGCAAGGGAAGCAGGAGAGGCTTGACCGCTACATCGATCGATTCCAGGATGAAGTTCTCAGTATCAAAGAGGTGGATGGTTTGACCTTGCAGCTGGCCCTGACGTACGGCCTGAAGTAGGGTCTCTTCAGTATGGATATCAGCTCAAAGCCCCCAGTATCTTATGAGGACTTGATCGAGAGGGCCAATAAGTTCGCGCAGGGGGAGGAGATAAATGCCGATTTTCTGGCCAAGCTAGACAGGGTGACCCAAGGAGAGTAGAGGGGAGGGAATTCTGAAGTGAGAGCCAGTGTAGTCTAATGTAAGTAGGAAGAGAGGAGAGAAGATTCAGGGTGGAGGGAAGATACCATGATGGTGGAGGAGCCTGGGAGGCAGGAGAGGCCTCAAAGACAAGAAGAGAGGAGGACCGTAGCAGCTCCAGAGAGAAGGGAAGAGGCATGGAGGTTCCAAAATCCTGTGAACCGACCCTAGTGGAGGCCAGCAGGAAGGCCCCAGTACCAAAATCAGGAGAGGAGGAACAACAACCATCAGGAGGGGAGGCATGGTAGAGTCCCGAAGGAGGCAATGACTATTGTTCGACAAGGGAATATGCATCGTAGGAGGAACCAACCAGCAAAGAACCGAACAAAAGAGATTTCCATGTACTACGAGCTGCATCGAGTAGAGTGGCACAGGACCTTAGATTGCCCAAATTTATGGGAAGAAAGAAGAAGGTTGAAAGTAGGAGCGATAAAGAGGGAGAAGTAGAGGCAAGAGGCTCCCGCGGAACTGGCAGCATTCCAAGATCCAGGGAGGAGGAGGAATGAGGACTGAGTTAACCAAGGCGGTCATGGGAGGTGGTCCAAAGATCAGGAGGAGGACAAGTGGGGGTGATCCGTGGAGAAGCCGGGCTATGGGCTTCCCAAAACGGATACTCCATCAGATCTATCAGAAGAGTGTTACTTCGACCACTAGAGCACCGCCTCCATTGGAGGAGATCACATTTTCTGAGGAAGACATGTTGGGGAATGAGAATATCTTTCATGATGTCTGCATCATCCAAGCCGTCATTGAAGACTTCACCGTTGACCGGGTCCTGGCAGACAATGAGAGCTCAATAAATGTCATCTTCAAAGGGACATTCATCGGGTTGCAGGTGGAGGCATCCAGAGTCCTAGCTGCCAACGATCACCTCTTTGGCTTCTCTAGAGAGAAGAAGGATGTGGAGGGAAGAGCAAATCTGTTGGTGACACTTGGCGGCATCTCGATCAGGTGCAGGTTGTCATCGTAAATGCACCTCTCTTGTATGTTGGCCTAGCTATCCCTCGGTCACAATTCTCATCATACTGGAGGAACTAGAAGGAATAGGTCTGGACGCCAACCTCCCAAACTCGATGAAAGGTCAACTTAACAAAATGACACCTTGCGTAAAGGTGTCATCGGTCTTTGAAAAGACTAAAGATCCGCTTTTAACATCTTTTGTCCCGTGAGGCAGGATGAGTCTCTGTCGGTATCTGGGTGGGATAACCCACCATGCTTTGGAAAGTGACTAAGCAAAGGATTTCTGGGAGGTGGGAATCCAACATAGGATGGAGTCCTTGAGAGTGCGCGTCCTACTGGACCTCCCGACTATCGTTCCCTATCTATGAGTCCGCTCAGTTCTCTTTCCAGTCGTGCTGAATTGGAAACCTCATGTGTGTGCGTCTTACGAGACCCACCGAGTGCCACTCGCTTATCCAAAGGGTCGCAGTTAATGGTAAAGAATGGAATTATATATTTTCAGCAAATACATTTTCTTAGACAAACTCATTTGATTAGAAAATAAACAAATGTGATGAATTCCTTGTGTGAGCATGTAGGTGCGAGTATACGAGGGAGATTATTCAGGTGTGAGAAACCATATACAAGTACGCAGGGGCGAGTGTGAGCAAACATGTGCGAGTATGTAGGTGTGAGTATGCATGCATAATTATGCAAGTGCAAGCAATCATGTGCGAGCATGCAAGTGTAAGTATGCAGGTACGAGTAACAACGTGCGATCATGCGAGTGTAAGTATACAAGTAAGGAGCACTCGTAATGACCACTCAACTTCCTCAAGCCTATGAGCCTAACGATCATCGGAGACCAGCAAGAACAAAGACAAGTAAGTAGACAAAAGATTTCTTTCATATAATCGACAAGCATTACAATACAAAAAGAAGCAATAATGCCTTGTCTAAGGCCCGTCAAAAATTTTCCTACTACTTTACAAAGAATATACATGATGGAATGTTGGAGGTCTCTGGTCGACTAAGTATTATCATC
The DNA here is from genome assembly GCA_039583875.1 of Platanthera guangdongensis. Classification (NCBI taxonomy): domain Eukaryota; kingdom Viridiplantae; phylum Streptophyta; class Magnoliopsida; order Asparagales; family Orchidaceae; genus Platanthera; species Platanthera guangdongensis. The sequence continues at coordinate 42,084,096 of CM077164.1, read as the reverse complement.
GCCAGTATCGGCCTTGTACTCCTCATCCTTGATCGTGGCGTCCTCCTCATCGTTATCGTCTTCCTCGTCGCTGTCTTCCTCATCTTGCACCTTGTCCTCGTCGCAAACATCATCGTCATCATCGTCTTCATAGTCATCAGAGTTAGTGATAGAGGACAGAATGTGGTCCGGCAAGTTGGACTCCTCGGCAAGCATGTCGGGGATGAGGTCCATCACCGTCATGTGGGCGGCCTTCGGTCCAAGGAAGTCGTCCATCCTCAGCTTGGAGAGCATGATGTCCCCCTTTGCTTGCGCGATGTCGCGACAGCTCGCAGGAATCTCGTCTCCATGGAAGCATATATTCTTCCCCATCTATGAGGTACTTTCCACCGCAGGCTGTGGCTCGGAAGTGCATGTTTCTAGCTCGGCAATCCACAGTTGGGCGGTCTCCAGCGCGGTCTTGGTGTCCGCGAGCTCCTGCTCCATCCCATAGACTTTCGTCACCTTTATCTCGACTTCCTGCGAACAACAACAACGATCATAAACAAAGTGATCATCAAGTAGTGACTATACCAAAGTCGCGTATCCAAGCCGAGTTTACCTCATAATCCTTGCACTGGGTGGCCCGAAGCCCCCACTGCAACATCTTCTTCATAATCAACCAAAGTTTCTCACGGACCTCGAGCAGTCTCTTGGAGGTGTTGTGACCCAGTTCGATAGCTTGCAGGAGCGACCAAAAAGTCTGGTTGGTGAGCTCCTCTACGTCAATGTCCTATAACGACTTAGCATTTGCGCGGCTGTAGAGGGCGAAGAAGATGGCATATGCATATCCCTTGTCCTCCCAATCTTCCGACCAGGCAGACAAGTTGGTGCTCAAGGTCACCTTATGCTCACCCTTGTCCAAAGTCACCAACGGGCAGCTGAAGTCATCCTTGTCATCGCTCCCTTGGTTTTTGTTCAGATGGAAGAAAGGCTCGCCGACTTTAACAAGATCTTCCTTCTTGCCAAAGGTCTCCCGAGAGACCTTCGTCCTCTTCCTCGTGTGCTCCGGAGACTTGACCTTTCCCTTTCCCTTGTCCAGCCTCATTTGTGAGGGGCCTTCTTTCTCGCCAGATCGTTGGTGAAAGGGGAAACTAGATCTGATATACTCTAAAGGGGGGGTGAATAGAGTATATGGTGCTTTTTAAAAACACAAAGAAAACTTTTTGCAAAGCTTTACAACAATTGTTGTAATGAGTGTAAGCAGGGAAGCAGAAATAAAACTAAGCTATGCAGATATTAAGCACAAGAAAATCTAGGCCAGAAACAAAAAGAAAACATGCAGAACCAGATGACACAAGGAAATATAGTGGTTCCCCAACTTGGGTACATCCACTCTTCTACCACCCTAGGTAGGAATCCACTGTAGGATGAGTTGATCAGGTGTCCTGGGCACCAATAAGCTTTTGATAAGGTGCTCAAAAACCAAATCAGATTTTTTGATCAGGTGTCTTGCCACCAATGAGCTTTTGACAAGGTGCTCAAAAACCAGATTCAAACTTTTGAAGGGAGTTTGAAAAACCCTTTACAGAATGGGGTTGAGAGAGTGATGGCAGTCTTCTCTTTCTCAAGCAACTGAGAAGACTATGTGGATTCAGTGATGTTGTCAAAGCTCCCCCTGAGTCCTTGAAATCTTCAGGAAGATGAGCTTTGCTGAGGGTGATAGGCCTTCAAAGATAGATCTCCAGCAAAAGATGATTTCAGCAAGCTGAAATGTTGAGTGTCTGGAGTCTTGAAATGATATTGGCCTTGAACACTTGAGAGCTGAAGAGATCTGAAGAATGTTTGAAAACTTGATCTCTTTTTGATGAGTGTTCCTCTGAATTCTTGTTGACAGAATATTTTTCAGAGTCTTGTATATATTTTTTCTTGTCTGTGTATCCTATCTAATTCAAAAACATTCTCTCTTTTATTTTCTAAGTCTGAATAGGAAATTGCTCTGTCAAAGATAGCCGTTGGTCTGAATTGATTACAGTCTTAATTGCATAATATGTTCTGAAGGAAAGTCCACTGAATTGTTCCTAGAAAAATCCCTTGAAACTTGCTCCAGAAGTAAATGAAAACGGCTGGCAGATCTTCTGAATTAAATGCAGAATAACTTCTATCTGATTTGAATTTGAATTCTGAAAGATAACTAAAATCGTCGAACTGAGCTCTGCTATCGTCGAGCTGAGCTCAGCGAACTGGAAAATGCAAGCAGCAAAGAAGTCGTCGATCTGAGCTCAAAGATCGTCGAACTGAGCTCAGAGATAAGGATCCAGTGCAGAGTCAAAATCGTCGACCTGAGCTCAGCGATCGTCGAATGGAGTTCGACGATATTGAGACGTTGAGCTCAGCGATCGTCGACCAGAGCTCGACGATATTATGAGGGTTGAGCTCAGCGATCGTCGAATGGAGCTCGACGATCTGTCAATAGTTGAGCTAGACGATCGTCGACCGGAGTTCGACGAAGCGTCGTGCTGAGCTCGACGATTTGGACTTGGTTTCCAGAAAAACTTGGGTCTTCAGGGCAGCTTCCAAACCTAGACTCCTGATCCCTTAGACTTAATTCTAATTGACCTATAATCTATACAGAAGGTCAAAACATAAATTCCTAGAGACATAGTGATCCTGACCCAAATTAGTAATAGGGTGTTCCAACAATCTCCCCCTATTTGGGTTAGGAAAACTATTTACAGACTTTGAAAAAGCAAACAACATCATACAGTCAGAAAAACATAAAAACAACAATAACAAGACACAGAGCAGAACCATCACATAGATATATATATGTATGTTATCCAGAAGGCAGTCAGAAAAACCAAAAGTTGTCACCTTACAGAGTTACTCCTTTTCTTTGCCTTTTACCATCTTGATTTCTCTGTTGGGATCTAAAGCTTGTTGTTTGGATCTGGTATCATCAGCTGCACCCAAATAAATTTGCTTTGAAGCCCTGGGAACCACTGCAGCTGGATGCAACTCCATGTATCTGTCTGCATCAAAGAACTTACTGGAGGCATATCTTTCTAACTCTTTTTGCCTTTGCTCTGACATGGTAGAGATATTGGAAGTGTCTAGCCCTTGTTCTTTTGCTTTCTTTATCTGATCCAAAGCAGCCAGCTCTTTCATTCTTGCAGTCCAAGCCATAGGATTTTTCTCAGGATCCTCAAATGGAACAGGTGGCTCATACCTGTTGGAAGTAGTATCTTGAGGAGTCCTGGCAGTCACAGTATCTTTGAGCTTGTAGGGAAAAGGACCAGAAGTTGTGTCAGATGGAACATGTCCTCCCCTAGAGTAAGGGTGCTGCCTGGAGTGTCCTTTGGAGTAAACCTGAGTTTCTCTTTGGTTTCCCCTATATCCTCCCCTTCTAGAGTAAGAGCCCCTAGACTGGCTTTCCCTTTGATAAGTTCTAGCATGAGGTTGGTAGGGAGCCTGGCTTCTAGCAGGGCCTGATCTTGCAGAGCTGCCACCTGCACCTGCATCAGGTGGAGGTGGTGGAGGAGGATGAGGGTGCTTGGACTGAGAAGAATCTTTCTCATATTTCCTCTTCTTCTTCATAGCTTTCAACTGGTTCTTAGAGAATTGCATCCAATGCTCAGTGATTGGGCAATTATGCAGAATATAGTATGGAACATCATTGTCATCTCTGACTTTGGCAGGAGGAACTCTCTTCAAGGCCTTACTTCTTGCCTTTCTTTTCTTTGCAATTGTGGCAGATGAGTCATCAGAAGCAGTATTATAATCCTCAGATTCAGAACTTTGTGCATCATACAAGGCATCAAGCTGTTTCATCAAATCTTCTTTCAGTTTAACAGCAGCTGATGGAGCAACAGATACAGAAGCAGGAGGAGCAACAGAAGCAGCAGCAGATGAAACTATAGGTACTGGAGCAGCAGAAGTTACAACAGATATTGCTTCAGAAACAGCACTAGCAACTTCAGGAGAGACAGCAGCAGCTTTAGAGACAACAACTTCTACAGCAGGCTCAAAATCAACAGCCTCTGTCATCAAAAGATCTTGGGAGGAGAGCTCAACAGAAACAATTGCTTCAGTAGCAGCAGCAGCAGTCACTGAATGAATAAAGGCAGAAATAATGCTGGGGTCACAGCAAGAGAAGGGCACTAGAGCCTTGGACATATCTTCAGAGGGCTGGACAGTCATGGGCTCTGGGAGGCAGCAGTAGTAAGCAGTATCAAAAGTAGATAGCAGAGACCTTAGGTCTATTGCTATGATTGGAATAGCAGCAGTAGCAGAAGCAGAAGCAGCAGCAGTAGTAGTAGCATGAGAGACAACAGCAGGAGGAGCAGCAGCAGCAACAGCAGCATGGAAGCTGGCTTCATAGGGCATCTCCCCCTGCCTGGATGCAGAGACCTGTGCATCAAGGCACACTGCTGGGGGTGCTGCTATAGGAGTAAGGAAAGAGGACAGCCTGGCAGAGAGAGCTGCCACTGATTGTTGTAGGGGAGCTAAAGAGGCCTCCATGAGAAGGGAGAGCCTAGGTGCAAGGAGCTCATACAACTGATCAACAAGGGCTGGGAGATCTACATGCTCAAGGGGAGCAGAGGTAGAGGGTACAGGAATGGCTGATGGAGCTGGAGGAGGAGAGCTGAAGGGTGGAATGAAAGGTTCAGGAGAGGGGATGGTAGAGATGGAGGATAATGGGATGGAGATGGAGGGAGTGAAGGTGGGTTGATCAATAATTTGGTGGAGGAGGTCTTGGAAAGTGGTGGAGGAGGATGGTAATTCTGGAGGAGAGGAGGGGGAATCATCCATATAGGATTCATCCAGAAGTGTGAAGGAGGGAATTGATGGAGATGGGGTGACATCTGGAGGTGGATAGGAGAATAGGGGGTGGAAGAGGTCTGCTGGTGGGGATGAGATTGTTGCTGGAGATGGAGTAGATGTTGGAGATGGGCTGGAAATGGTAATAGGAGAGGAAGCTGGAGTGGTGGATGGAATGGGTAAGGTTGAACTTGGAGGAGGGGAAGCAGCAGCACTAGCAGCAGGCAGGTCTTCTGCAGGGGCAGAGACCTGTGGTGGAGTGACTCTTAGAGTCCTGGTGCCTGAAGGGCCAGAAGAAGAGGGCCTGCTGGGCTTGGAGATTTGCCTGTCCCATTTCCCAAAAAGGGCACAGGTGAGTCTCTTGGAGGCATTGATGTGCACTCCAGAGGAGACTAGCAGTGTAGGACACTTAGCCTGGAGGAAGATTCCCAGTATTCTTCCATAATTCACAAAAGTCTTGTTTATCTTTTTCTTCAACAAATCAAAGAATACTTCTCCCCAGTTCAAGCTTTTTCTATCTACCAGAGCTCCCATAAGGCAGAGCTGATATCTGGAGATTGTGTCATGAGCAGAATGCTTGGCCAAGAGAACCTTGCCTACTACATCAGCCAGAAACCTGTATTCCACAGACAGGTTCCTTTTAAACAGCTTGCTAGGGTTCCCCTCAGGATGACCCATCCTGGCAAGTACATCAGCAAACTCTTCTCCAGAAAGGTCAGCAGAATCTTCACCATTCCTTAAACCAAAAACCTCTGTCAATACTGCTGGAGTCATAGGTACCCGGGTGCCACCAATGGAACCAACTATGGTATTGTTGTCAAGGTTGTGGGCTGTGTAAACCCATTCTTTAATCTCATCAGATGCAAGTTTAATTCTGGTTGTCATCAGGGCAGACAATTGCTGATCTTTGAATAAGGTGAGAATGTCTTGAAAGATTTGTTCGGTTGTGTTGAAGGAATCGAAATCGATGTCAAAGCCTGCATCAAATTTCATTGCAGCGAGCACAACAACTGAAACGGCCATGGTACCTGCAAAAAATCAACAGACAAAACGACCAAGTGTAGAACTGCTTGGAGGGAAGAAAAGTTTGCAGAGAAATTGAAAGCGCAAGAGAGAACGACGACGAAAAAAGAGTTTTATATTAGGGTTCGACGCAGAAAAGGAAAGATCGTTGAACTCAGTTCGACGATCGAGGCTTCTAAAGGAATCTGAAGAGACTCCAAAATCGTCGATCTACGTTCGACGATCTGGAAAGGCGTCGAGCTCCGTTCGACGATCGTTCAGTGAACAAAATCGTCGAGCGCCGTTCGACGATCGTTGACCGAAGGAGACAGTTCATGCTGTCTGAGGGGCGCTGAACTCAGTTCGACGATTCTGGAAATCGTCGAACTCCGTTCGACGATCTTTGGGAAAATCGTCGAGCGCAGTTCAGAGATCAGAGAAATTTTAGGTACTAAGGAAAATCAGAAATTTTGCCTAGTCTTGGTCAATTTTTAGCTTTCAAAATCTTGAGTATTAATTAAGACTTCCTCCATCTAACATTCCTAACTGATTTAGGAAGAAGGTATGTTTCTTTTCATCCAAGGGCTTGGTGAAAATATCTCCCCTTTGTAAATCAGTTGGGATATACTGCAATTCAATTTTATTCTTCTCAACATTATCCCTTAAGAAATGATGCCTAATCTCTATATGTTTTGTCCTACTATGGAGGACTGGATTTTGAGCTATGGAGATAGCACTTGTATTGTCACAAAAGATTTTTGACTTCTCTAAGTTGTAACCATAGTCTAGGAGTTGATTTTGAATCCACAGTATTTGTGAACAACAACTGCCTGCAGCCATATATTCAGCTTCAGCAGTTGAAGTTGACACAGATGTTTGTTTCTTGCAAAACCAAGAGACAAGTCTATCACCAAGGAACTGACAAGTTCCACTGGTGCTTTTCCTGTCAATTCTGCATCCAGCATAATCAGCATCAGAGAATCCAGTTAACTCAAATGCTGAATCTTTTGGATACCAGGGACCTAGATTTGGACAACTTTTAACATACCTAAGAATCCTCTTTACTAAAGTGAGGTGTGACTCTCTAGGGCTAACTTGGAATCTAGCACATATACATGTAGCAAACATTATATCTGGTCTACTGGCTGTAAGATACAGTAAAGAGCCAATCATTGCTCTATATGTTGTCTGATCAACAGGTTTCCCATGTTCATCAGCATCCAATACAGCATTGGTAGGCATGGGTGTTTTCATGCAAGATGCCTCAGACATGCCAAATTTCTTAACCAGCTCATTAGCATATTTGGTTTGAGAAATAAAGATGCCTTCAGCATGTTGTTTGACTTGCAATCCTAGGAAGAAGGATAGCTCACCCATGCTACTCATCTCAAATTTAGAATGCATTAGGTTAGAAAACCTTCTGCACAATTTTGAGTCAGTAGAACCAAAAATGATATCGTCTACATAGATTTGTACTAGTAGGGTATGGAACTTATGGGTTCTAATGAAAAGAGTTTGGTCTACTCTACCCCTTATAAAACCATTTTCCAAAAGAAAGCATGCTAGGGTCTCATACCATGCTCTAGGAGCTTGCTTGAGACCATATAATGCTTTATTTAATCTAAAAACAAAATCAGGATGAGTTGGAGAGATAAAACCTAGAGGTTGTCTGACATAGACTTCCTCTTTGATGTCTCCATTTAAGAAGGCACTCTTGACATCCATTTGATAAACTTTGAAGCCTTTGTGAGCTGCATAAGCTAAGAATATCCTGATGGCTTCTAATCTTGCAACAGGTGCAAAGGTCTGGTCGTAGTCAATTCCTTCTTCTTGAGAATATCCTTGGGCAACTAGCCTTGCCTTGTTCCTTATTATTACTCCTTGATCATCCAGTTTGTTTCTGAATACCCATTTTGTTCCAACAATGGAATGATCCTTAAGCTTGGGCACTAGTTCCCATACTTTGTTCCTCTCAAATTGATGCAACTCCTCTTGCATGGCAATGATCCAGTGTGGATCTTGCTCTGCATCTTGAATGGACTGAGGTTCAATTTGAGAAAGGAAGCAGGTGTGCAACAGGTTTTGGTTGACCTGATTTCTGGTTTGCACACCAGCTGAGATTTCTCCAATTATCTGGGAAATTGGATGGTCTCTTGATGTTACTAAATCAACAGGGGGTGTTGATCCTTCACCAACCTGTGTTGTTGTTTCCTCTTGTGGTACAACAACTGGCTCTTCCGGTTGAGCTTCAATATGTTGAGCATTGCTTTCATCTTCACTGCTTTCATCTTCTTGAACAACCTGTAGCTTGTTCATATCTTCAACTAGAGAGTGTTCCTGCAAAGGTTCTATGGTAGAAGAAATCTTCTCCTTGAAAGACATGTTAGTTTCATCAAAAGAAACATGAACAGATTCCTCAATTTTCAGTGATGATTTATTATATACCCTATAGGCCTTGCTAATCATGGAGTATCCCAGAAACACTCCTTCATCAGCTTTGGCTTGAAATTTTGCTAGATGTTTCTTATCATTATTGTGAATATAACAAATGCAACCAAAAATTTTGAAATAGTCAACTTTAGGTTTCTTCCCTTTGAGTAATTCATAGGGAGTCTTTCCCTTCAGTTTATGTATCAGACTCCTGTTCAGCACATAGTTGGAGGTGTTCACTGCCTCTGCCCAAAAGGATAGAGGTAGATGAGCATCTGACAACAATGTAGTGGCAGATTCAATAAGGGTTCTATTTTTCCTTTCAGCTACCCCATTTTGTTGAGGAGTTCTAGGAGCTGAGAAAGTATGCCTGATCCCTTCACTCTGACAGAACTCTTGCATAAGAAGAGAATCAAACTCTGTCCCATGATCACTTCTGATCAGGGCAATGTGAGTATTGAACTCAATCTTTATACATTTGAGAAACTCTATCAGACACTTAAAGTTATCAGACTTCTTCCTTAGAAAGAACACCCAAGTGAATCTAGAGAAGTCATCTACAATCACTAAAGTGTAGGATTTCCCTCCTAGGCTTTGTACTGTAATGGGTCCAAATAGATCCATGTGTAACAGATACAATATCCTAGGTGAATCACTCTTATTAAGTGACTTAAAACTGTTTTTAGTTTGCTTGCCTAATTGACAAGCCTTGCAGAGTCCTTCCTTCTTGTAGGGGCCAGAAGGTAGTCCTCTAACAAGATTGTCCTTGGAGAGCCTAGCAATGGTTCTAAGGTTTAGGTGTCCTAATCTCTTATGCCATAAAACATTTGGTCTACAAACTGAGTTGAATAAACAGATATCTATAGTAGTTGAAAGAAAGTCTACTAGGTAGATGTTACCTTTCCTTTTACCTGTCAACATAGTTGTGTTGTCCTCTGACTTGATTTTGCATGAAGTTTTGCTAAAGTTCACCTGGTAGCCTTCATCACATAGCTGACTGATGCTGATTAGGTTGTGCTTCAGTCCTTCCACATATGCTTACCTTCTTGAAGGTTACAGAACCAATCTGGACTGCTCCATATCCTTTAGTTTGTCCAAAGTTGGAATCACCAAAGATAACTTTGGGTCCAAGCTTGGCTCTAAAGGAATTGAGGTTCTCCTTGTTCCCTGTCATGTGCTTGGAGCACCCACTATCCAAATACCATTGCTGGTTAGATGTTGGATAGGTCTTCACCTGCACATAAAGCAATTCACTTGTTTTTGACCCAGTTTACCTTGGGCCTAGGTTGATAACCTTTAAATTCAGAAATGAAAGATATCCCTGGCTGACTCTTATATCCTTCAGGATGATATCTCCTTGGAGGTATAATCCATTCAGTATAAGGGTTGAAGGTTTGGGATGAAGAACCCTTAGGATTCAATTTTGACTTGCCTTTGAAAAAATTTCCAGAGCTTTGACCTCTGTTCGACGATCGTGGAGCTGCGTTCGACGATCGTGGGTCCGATCGTCGAGCTCCGTTCGACGGTCGACTATGGCTGAGGTCAGGTATATGGGATCGTCGAGCAGCGTTCGACGATCTCTGCTGAGATCGTCGATCAGCGTTCAACGATATTTCCTGAGATCGTCGAGCTGCGTTCGGCGATCGTCGATCTTCATTCGGCGATCGTCGATCTACGTTCGACGATTTGTGCTGGACTTTGGTTTTCTGAGGCAGATCAGAATTTTTCCTGGCAACCTCTACAACTCCCTTTCCCTTGTCAGAAATGAACTTGATAGGGGTTGTTAGAACAATAGGTTGGCTGGATGAGGCACCCAAGCCCAGTGTACTGTTGAATCTTGAGTTCACTGTGCTTGTGATGTCCATCAGCTTGATGCTTCTCCCATTGAGAGATTCTTCAAGCTTCTTGGCCTCAGAGAGTTCACTCTTCAGTGAAGCTATCTGTTCCCTATAGTTCTCCAACTCCTGAGAGAGTTTGAGGTTTTCTGATTTTAAACCACTTTGTTCAGATAATTGATTTCTGAGAGAGATGATCTCTTTCTCAGACTTTAGCAGGTCTAAACATAGTGCTTTAAATTCAACTTTGAAATCTTCTGAAGTGAAATCAAAAGAGCTGATTACCTGATCTTCCTCAGGCTGAGTCTCTGAGTCTGACTCTGACTCCTCTTCCTCTGAGTTGTGTTGTGAGGCATTGATTGCCATCATGCAGAATTCTTTTTCCTCTGCATCATCCTCATCATCACTTGAGCTGGAAGAGGCTTCTGACTCCTCTTCTGTATCACTCCAGGATTCAGCAACAAATCCTTTCCTTGTGTGCTTATTTTTGCTGGAAGAAGGTTTGTTATTTCCATGCCTATTGGAGTCCTTCTCCTTTCTTCTTTCTTTTTTTTCCCTTCTGTCCTTGTTCTTATTCTCTGGACAGTCAGGAACTATGTGCCCCGGTTTCCTGCAACCAAAGCAAATGATATCTTTGTTATTGCCAATGGACTTGTCATACCTTGGCTTGTCTTGCTCCTTGTATGATCTTCTTCTGAAGTCCTTCCTGGCCATCTTATAGAATCTTTTGGCCAACAGGCTGAGAAGTTCATCATTGCTTGTGGCCTTTTCTTCAGGCAGATCCTCAGCTGCCTTGAATGCAATAGTCTTCTCCTTTCTTGTGGCTGGAGAAGCAGCCTTTTGTTCTTCTTCTCTGTTCTTGATGAGTAGCTCATAAGATTTGAGCTTACCCAACAAGGCTTCAGTGGTAATCTCATTTAGGCTTCTGGCATCTTTAATTGGCCAGATTCTTGAATCCCAAGTGCTGGGGAAGCACATTAGGATCTTGTCATTGAGTTCTGTCAGTGAGATTTCTTTGTCTAATGTCCTCAGTTCACTGACAATTAGACTTCATCTATTGTACATGTCTCCCACTGACTCAGTTTCTCCCTTCTTGAAGTTCTCATATTGGGAGATGAGATGAGATCTTCTGTCCTTTCTCTCATCAGCTGAGCCAGAGACAATTTCTGAAAGCTTGTCCCAGATCTCCTTGGCTGAATTACATTCAGCTACCTTCTGAAAAATGTCATCTGACATTGTCTGAGCTAGAATGTTCATTGCCTTGGCATCAGCCACTTTCCACTTTTTGATGTCAGCATCTGTTCCTGATGGGGGTGGAACAGCATTAGTGCTTGTGCTCTCTGGAGGTCTTGGACACACTGTTAAGACAGAATTAAAAATATCTTCGTCAATAGAGTTCATGTATAATCTAATCCTTGCTTTCCAAAGTGCAAACTTTGACAGATTGCACACTGGAGGTCTGGTGCTAGCATAATCTTTGTTCTGGGCCATGATTTGTGCAAGCTAAATCTAATAGTAGAAAACAAAAGAAGGATCTAGTTTGGGATCTTTGGGGTTCAGGTGTTAGCCTGTACAACCAAACAGATATGGTATGTTTAACCAACCTCCCTCTGATACCAATTGAAAGGGGAAACTAGATCTGATATACTCTAAAGGGGGGTGAATAGAGTATATGGTGCTTTTTAAAAACACAAAGAAAACTTTTTGCAAAGCTTTACAACAATTGTTGTAATGAGTGTAAGCAGGGAAGCAGAAATAAAACTAAGCTATGCAGATATTAAGCACAAGAAAATCTAGGCCAGAAACAAAAAGAAAACATGCAGAACCAGATGACACAAGGAAATATAGTGGTTCCCCAACTTGGGTACATCCACTCTTCTACCACCCTAGGTAGGAATCCACTGCAGGATGAGTTGATCAGGTGTCCTGGGCACCAATGAGCTTTTGATAAGGTGCTCAAAAACCAAATCAGATTTTTTGATCAGGTGTCTTGCCACCAATGAGCTTTTGACAAGGTGCTCAAAAACCAGATTCAAACTTTTGAAGGGAGTTTGAAAAATCCTTTACAGAATGGGGTTGAGAGAGTGATGGCAGTCTTCTCTTTCTCAAGCAACTGAGAAGACTATGTGGATTCAGTGATGTTGTCAAAGCTTCCCCCTGAGTCCTTGAAATCTTCAGGAAGATGAGCTTTGCTGAGGGTGATAGGCCTTCAAAGATAGATCTCCAGCAGAAGATGATTTCAGCAAGCTGAAATGTTGAGTGTCTGGAGTCTTGAAATGATATTGGCCTTGAACACTTGAGAGCTGAAGAGATCTGAAGAATGTTTGAAAACTTGATCTCTTTTTGATGAGTGTTCCTCTGAATTCTTGTTGACAGAATATTTTTCAGAGTCTTGTATATATTTTTTCTTGTCTGTGTATCCTATCTAATTCAAAAACATTCTCTCTTTTATTTTCTAAGTCTGAATAGGAAATTGCTCTGTCAAAGATAGCCGTTGGTCTGAATTGATTACAGCCTTAATTGCATAATATGTTCTGAAGGAAAGTCCACTGAATTGTTCCTAGAAAAATCCCTTGAAACTTGCTCCAGAAGTAAATGAAAATGGCTGGCAGATCTTCTGAATTAAATGCAGAATAACTTCTATCTGATTTGAATTTGAATTCTGAAAGATAACTAAAATCGTCGAACTGAGCTCTGCTATCGTCGAGCTGAGCTCAGCGAACTGGAAAATACAAGCAGCAAAGAAGTCGTCGATCTGAGCTCAAAGATCGTCGAACTGAGCTCAGAGATAAGGATCCAGTGCAGAGTCAAAATCGTCGACCTGAGCTCAGCGATCGTCGAATGGAGTTCGACGATATTGAGACGTTGAGCTCAGCGATTGTCGACCAGAGTTCGACGATATTATGAGGGTTGAGCTCAGCGATCGTCGAATGGAGCTCGACGATCTGTCAATAGTTGAGCTAGACGATCGTCGACCGGAGTTCGACGAAGCGTCGTGCTGAGCTCGACGATTTGGACTTGGTTTCCAGAAAAACTTGGGTCTTCAGGGCAGCTTCCAAACCTAGACTCCTGATCCCTTAGACTTAATTCTAATTGACCTATAATCTATACAGAAGGTCAAAACATAAATTCCTAGAGACATAGTGATCCTGACCCAAATTAGTAATAGGGTGTTCCAACAGTTGGCAACCTTTTGTACCACAGGGAGGATTGGTCGAGGGAGTTGGTATCTCCTCGACATCACCGGGCAGATTTACCAATCTTTGGCGCAAAGGTGTGACCTCCTTCGCCAAGGGGAGGGGTTCTCGCGAGAGAGTGCGACTAGCTGCAAGAAAGATAGAGTGTTATTAATCACAGCGACCAAGTATAATGTGCACCAAAAGCAGTGAATATTGAAGAATCTCGCCTCGACATTTACCTTCGCCCCGGAAAACTTCCCCCAGCTCATTGACGTTTAATTGCCAGTAGATGACGTTGAACTTTCAGCCTTGGAAGGCTTCGAACAGTTCCTCATGTGGCCCCTCCAAGATAGGTTGCAAAAAGGTGACCTCTGCTGGCTGGTATGGTCTCGAAGGAAACCCGTTCAAAGTCGCCAGAGACGACAACCAACCACTTGCCACAATGATGGACCTTGTTTGATGTGTCGACCGAAGTGCAGATGTGGTTGTTGAAGAAGATGACACCCTTGCTAATTGCCATAAAGGCGAAGATCTTCCGGAAGACGGAGAGATTGAAGGTGATCTTCTCTAACAACAAAAAACACAAATCTCATGATAATCGCCACTCCATTCGGGTTGATCTGGGTAGGTACTATGTCGAAATAGATAAGTATTTGGCAGTACTCCGACCATAGGGGAAACCACATGCCAACCTTGAAGTGGCGGAGAGGGAGGATGCACTTGTCGCCAAGTACAATGTTAAGTCGCTCGACCCTAGTGGGAAGTCTGGCCAAGTATCCGTCTAGCAAAAATCTCCTCTTGAAATTCGCCAAGTCCCTTTCTTCAGCAATAGACTTTTTGAGGGCGACATTAGAGAAGTTCCTCCACTACTAGAAAACGGACTTTTTGCCAGGGCAAATTGCCATGGCAAAAATTCTAAAACCGTGGCTAAAAAGCTTTAGCCACAGTCTATCCACGGGAAAATGCCATGGCTAAAGTCAGTGTGGCAAAAAATTTTAAGCCACGGACTGGCTGTAGCAAATAGTATTAGCCATGAAAAAAGCTCTCGTGGCAAATAAGCCAACTATTAGCCACGGTATGAAACCCTGGCTAAAAGTGAACTCAACATTTTTAAAAACTATTTGTCACGGTTACAAGTCGTGGCAAATACTAATTTATGTTTTTTAAAAAACAACATTCAAAATACTGTATAAATGGAGTTACCCCATGCCTAAAAAACAAAGAGGTAGACGAGGTAAACAAGAAAGAAGCAAGTTGAAAGGGGATAGATTTCAGAAAGTGGATAATCCCATAAATGAATTCAATTACAAAAGAGGCAAGAGGGGAAAAGCCATAAAACAACAGTATAAATGTTGGAGAAAAAATTGAAAAACTATGATAAATGCTTGAGAAAATATACTACTTTCCAAATGTGATCAAAGATCGTTTAATACAACTTTCAAAATCAAAACTACTGTAGTGGTTACACTTCCCATCAAAAATGGTTCTTTACATATCAAGCAGAAGTAAATACAACTGAATCTGATTTGTACTGATTCTCATATATTTTTATATAGGGCTCCAACCAACTAAATGTATAATAGACAAATTAACATGGGGTAGGATGCGTAAGTGGATTTTAAATAATTTGGGACTACCATAATTTGGGACTACCATGAGGACCAATTTGACCATCCTTGTAAAGATTTCTACACAATGGATCATAACAACTACTTTGGCCTCTTCTCTTCCCATGCCCTGGTATAAAAAAATAGCTTAGCAAAATATGAAGAAATCTGAACAAGAACAATAGATATAATAATGATATTACCTAAAATTTCAAAAATGAAGATACATAATCATAAACTATTAAACATGAATAAACATACAAATAATGACCATGAGAAGAAGCAGGCACTCACTATGGGGTCGGGGGCATCGTCATGTTGGCACATTACCCATGGCACGCCTGTTTCTAGAGACGCGGCCATGGAAGCAGCCCAATTAACGTAAGGTTTTGCTGCTGCCCCATATGCCCATTCAACATTTCCATATTCATTCTCTATCTAAAAGAGGCAAGTCATACAAGTGACATAAGAAAGAATGTCATTATATTCTTCAATTAAGGGCAAAATAAGGAACTACACGCATTCAAAATAGGTTCAACCTGTTGCAGTGTTTTTTAAAAAAATATAAAAGGTATACCTTTAGTGGTACTTTTTTTGATCATTTGGTCGGGCCCGAGCTTTTTGCCAACCAATGTCATCAAAAGATGAAATTGGTTAAGTTATTTTTTAGATCCACACAACTGTATATGTTGTGACTTGTAGTCCTTAATGGTCGTCAAAGGCATATTTTTGGGAGATACAATTTACGCATATCTATTAAGGCATCAAACTATGTGAGGGTAGTCGTGAAATCATGACTTTGAGATTCAAGCTGAGCCCTAATAACACCTATGAAAATTAAGAGATGCACATGACCATGAGAGCACATATTGTAATAACTCAAAGAATGATCAATCTAGTGTATTTTTATTTTATCTATTAGTCAAAAGAATATAATTCAAGACTTTGTATGCATCATACTTTTTCTCATATCTGAATATACTCAACATAGGTTTCCTTCATGAATGATGCAGCCAGCCAATGTGGTCGCAGGCTGTTCATCATGGTTTTGGATGATGGTCGAACTCTTCTATTTTTTCTCGCCACTCCTGCACGAATAACAGTAGTAAGGGCCTACACTGCTTTGTATTTCTGATTGTATGCTATTGTTTTTTACTAGAAGAATGTGATGATGGAGAGGAGATTGGCACATTGGCTTGTGGTCATTGGTACCATCCTGTCTGCATCCAGTACTGTCTGAGGAAGAAAAACTGGTGCCCAATTTGTAAAGCCCCTGCAAGTGTTGATATCAACTAATGGCTGGCTAGCCAACACTTCCAGTGAGGCCTCTTTCTTCATGGCAAGAAATGCTTAACAAAGTTTAACAAACAAGTCTATAATGATCAAATAGTTTATATGCATATGAAAGAAACATGACAAGCAAACATATGTCAAGTGGAAACCCTTTAAATCTACATTGAAAATCACAAAAGTAAATTGCTGAAAGAAATTTATAACTTGCTGCAAAACATATCCATCCTGACATTCCGAAGGATCTCCAACGGACTGAATCGTATCGTAGTAATCTCAGAAACAAGGTTTCCAAAACATTTAACAACAAAATCTCTGAGCAATGCATGATAAAAACTTGTTGCACCTCTTTGAGTGAAAACCTCAAAGTGAAATCTACAGTCGTGGAACAGTTTTTTGTTCTAAATTCGTATGCAAAATGATTTTTTTTGTTGATACATAATCTTGCCAATCAAATGTATTACAGAGTGGACATGAGTGCTCCGATTAAATCCGTCGTTATCAACAAAGACATTTAGCATCAAAGAACACCATCTAGAAAATGTATAAAAAAAATAAAATATAGGCAATAGGAAGAGGCATACCATCTCTTGGGAGAGGGGATTTACCCTCGTGAGCTTGCAGTGAGTGACAACCACCCTGTGGAGCTGGTCTGCCTGGCTGTGCAAAAGCTTTTTATGCGAACCCAGAAGCCGAACAAGGGACTCGACGGAGCCGTCTAACCCTAATACCGAAAAGGAACTCTCCGCAGTAGCGAGGACAATCACCATCCTCGATACAAATCGTGAAATCATCCGGAAGGGTGATCATCAGGAACCCATTATGGAAGATTGGTGCGCCTGATTTGCTGATGCGGAAGCTAGATGCTGACGGATATGAGCGAGCAAGGAAGGAATTGAAAGAACTAGTGCCTAAACACCTAGAGGGGGGGGTGAATAGGTGCACTTAATCTTTTTAACTTTTAGGGCAGAATCACTGAATTATTAGACCTGTTTATTCAATTCTCTACAGAAATTCAGCACATAAAACACAGCAGTCATAGAATAAATCACACACAGAGTACACACAGCTTTTATAGTGTTTCCCCAAGGTCTGGGTACATCCACTTTCCCCCTTCGCCTATCTAGTAATATACTAGATTCGGCCTAACTTCTCCACTACTTCTCAGATCCTCAGATCTTGCAACTCAGAACCTCAAACAGGTTCCTACAACTCAGAGTGATCCCACTGCTACAACTCAGGCCCTAGGCCCTACCTCAGTCTTTAACAAGACTTACACTCAGAGCATACTGTCTCCTACACTCAGCCTTTATAATACAGGCTTACAGCTCAGATCCCTAAGGATCCTACAGAAAATAAAGAGTACAAAGATTAATAACCACAACTCTGATTGAGAAAGATGAGTTGACTGGCTTCTTGATGAGTTCTTGAAAGAACTTTGCAGAGATCAACCTCCCTTGGCTTTCTTCAAAGCTTCTTGAATTAGAACACAGTATGGTTGTATCTCTTAGTCAGATGATCTTCAATCAACTGCTGACTTGAGAATCAGATCTCAATCTGAAACTTTCTTATCAGCCTGGTTCAATAGCTGTCTTCTTAGAAGGAGCTTTCTCTCTCCAACTTCTTAGATCTTCACTTGAAGGTCTTCTTCTTGTTTGTTGTTTCTCACTTTAATGACTGCTTCCTCCAATGATAATTCTTCACTTCTGTTGAAGGAATAAGCCTTTATATAAGCCTTCTTCATGGTGACCGGCTGATCCGGTTTCTAACGGTCTTCTGACAGCTCTGACAGTAGCAGTTGACCGGTTGAAATGGCAGCTATCAAGTCATCCAGTCACTTCTTGAAAAACTCTGTCACTATCTGAAACTGTCGAGACAGATAGTCTTTATGTGTCGACACAAATAGACTAAGTGTCGACACAAGTAGACTAAGTGTCGACACTAGCCTTCATGGTGTCGACACAACTCCTTGTGTTGTATAAACTGCTTCTCGACACTGCTTCTTCAGAATGTGTCGACACTGATCCTTTGTGTTGACACAAGTCCTTCTTCTTTGATACTTAGTTGATTTCTGCTAAGTGTCGACACAACTCCTTCTTCTTTGATACTTAGTTGATTTCTGCTAAGTGTCGACACAACTCCTTTGTGTCGATACATCTTCTTGTGTTGAAACTTGCTAAGTGTCGACACATCTTCTTTGTGTCGACGCATGCCTTCTGTGTTGAAACTTTTGCTGAGTTTCGACACATCTCCTTTGTGTCGACACATCTTCATGTGTTGAGACTTTGCTGAGTGTCGACACATCTCCTTTGTGTCGACACTTGTACTTAGACTTTGTTGAAATTTGCTGAATGTCTACACAGCCTCCTAGTGTCGACACTTGTACTTGAACTTTGTTGAAGTTTTGGTGAGTGTCGACACAGCCTCCTAATGTCGACACTTTTGCTGTCGACAAAGTTTCTCTGAGTGTCGACACTACTTCTAAGTGTCGACACTGATTATGTAGACATTTCTTCATTGTGTGTCGACACTGCCTGTATGTGTCGATACTTTCCTTCTGGTGTCGACTCTACATTCCTGGTGTCGACACAATTACTCCAAGTGTCGATACTGCTTCTCTGGGTGTCGACACAAGCCTTCTTAAGTGTCGACATTTTTCTTCTAGGTGTCGACACATGGACTTAGAAACTTTTCCTGCAAACCTGCAGTTACTTAACTTGCACAAAGAAACTCAAAGCACATCAAATACATCTTGATGTATATCATTGAGTAGAGTGAGGCTTCTTCAAATCAGGTACATATATTCCAATGTACCCAAAAATCTCCCCCTATTTGGAGAAGTCATAACCCTTAGTCAATGATATACACCATACATAACAAATTCTCAATATGATGTAAAACAGTATTATATGACAGAGAAAATACTTAAACATGCATGAACAGAACATGTATTTACAATAAGCTCAGAACAATTAATGTAATAGATTTAAACCATGACACAATGTTCTTACAAATTCCAACATTTTCATTAGTCAAATGTTCACATAAAATTTTAATACAAATGATTACAATTGTAAACTAAAGAAAATGCTATCCTATTGCTGCTCTGGTTCCTTGATTACAATCCCCTTTCCAGATTGAATCTTTGCTTGAACTGGGGCTTCAGTGTCATCAGCATCAGCAGGCTTCTTCCCTTTATGATCTTTCTTTTTCAACTCTTCAGCCTTTATCTTCTGCCTTTCAAAATAATGATAGGGCTTGGGAAAATACTTGCTAGGCTCCTGTGCATTAGGAGGTAGCTTTCTCAGTTTAGCCTTTCTTCTATATTGTACAATGGCCTCTTTCCTATTCTCATGTTTCCTCCACTCCAGATCAGAATATCACTTGCCTCTATGCAGGACATTGTCCTTAAAAGCCTTCCATGCAGTCAAGATGATATTCCTGGAAGTGGGGCTCCATTGTTCAAAATCAGGCCTTAGTTCAGCTTGCTCTCTGAATCTTTTCTTAGATAACTGAGCCTCTTGTTCTTTTAACAAAGCCTCTTGTTCTTTTAGTATTGCCTCTAGCACAGGCTGAACTAATTTCTCAAGAATAATGTTCTGATTTCCCTCAGGAGGACTATACATAGTCTGTATCTCTTGATGTATCATGTCAAAGTCTGGTGTAGGATATATCACTTGAGCTACTTCAGCTGGCTCTCCTCCAAGGTATGCGGGATTTATTCCAGACTCTACAACATTGTCATCATCACATAAGGGTGAATATCCAAGGGTGGCTCTGATGAAATTTGAAATCCATTTGGCATGATCAGAGCCGGCCTTGACTAATACCCTCTCCCCCTTTATGACTTCTCTCCCAATGTGATCCCTAAGATCATCTTTCTGGAACCTGATCTGTGCATTCAGATAGTTTACTCCATTCTTATAAAAAGGTTTCAACCTTTGGAGCTTTTCAGTGATGAGCTTCTGTGAATCCTGGAGGGCAGAAGTAACAACAGTTAGACCTTCTTGTAATGCCTGATCAAATTCTGTCTTGGCTGTAGTCAGGGCTGCAGTATGGGCAGAAGCAAGATTCTTCATTTCTGTGACTATCACATTATGTGATTCAGTCAAGTTTTCATTCATTCTTATTTGATTTTCTAGAACATATCCTTGCTTCACTGCCATATCATCCACTTGTGTTTTGATCTTCTCTTGATGAGTGGCCAGATAGACTACTGCATTTCCTCCCTTATAGAAGCAGTTAGTCATTTCTTTCTTGTTGAGATTCATTTCAAATCTGATAGATTTTATGTCTTGTGCAAGATCAAATTGAAGTGACTTATTCCCTTCATCCATATACTTTTCTAGAGCTTGTCTTTGCTCATCCAGCTTAATCTGTAAAGCCACCATCAGTGAACTGTAGTCAGTAGATGGGGCAGGCTGTGGAGCAATTGTCTGTAGGGCTTTCTTATAGGTTTGGCTCCTTCTTTTGAAGACTTGGAACTTCCTCTTCTTGGCTCTAGCAGCCTCTTCATCTTCTGAAGCAGAAGTGCTAGCAATATCCACTCTATCCTTAGGACTAGGAGGTAACTCCTTCTCAGTCCTTTGTGGTGCCTCAGCATCCTTTGGCTTCTCAGTCTCTTTGCTTGCAGTTTCTTCTACATTTTCCATATACTCCCCCTCAATATTTGCTTTCATCCCCTCAACAGCAGCTATATCTCTCTCAAGATCTGTCTGTACCAGATTAGGGAATAGCTCCTCTAAGGTGAATTCCTGTTGAGAATGGGCTGGAGAATCTCTGATATCATCAACCACTCTATCTGCAACAGATGTGTCCTCCATGACAACATCTTGTGGTTGAGGGTGTATCTGTGTTTGCTGATGAACATTAGGTAATGAATCAGACAAAACTTCATCCTCAATAGTGAAATCTAATTGATTAATGTCAGTTATTACCTCTAGTATGGTTTGAGTAGCTTGTTCACTCTCTAGTGGAGTTGGCTCTTCCACAAGTAAAGGCTCCCCCTGGAGTGGATCCAGGTGAATTGGTCTTGCTGAGGGTAGCTCCCCTGCCTCTGTGTATCTTCTTGTCTTGCTGGAGACTGACCAGCATTTCTTCCCTATCCATCATCAGAACTAAACACTACTTGCTCTTCAAAGCTGCTGGAGGATTCTTGAGTCACAGTGGCTGTCTTCTTCTTCTTCTTCTTCTGGGGTGTGTCCTTTACTGGAGATGGCAGTTTCTTTGTCAGCACTCTATCCCACCTAGAGAAAAATCTCAAATCCATTCTCCTCATGTGGTTAATCTTGGAACCTGCAGCATGATTCATCACCTCAGGAACACTTCCAGCTAGGTATAGACTCAGTATTCTACCCAGATTGGGCTTCTTCATACTTTCTTTTTTCTTCTCAAACACAACTGTAGACCAATCAGTATCAAGTTTGAAGATGATCCTTGTCATCAAACTGAACATATAAGCTGAAATTCTGTCATGTCCTCCAGGCTTGCTCAGGATGACCTTGCCAACTATTTCAGACAGAAACTTTCCTTGGACGTTCATTCTTTTTCTATTGAAAACAGATCCAATTTTCAGGTTTGAATCCAGTCCACACCATCTCAATGCCTCTCTAGTCTTAGAAGCAGATACATCTTCTTCCTCCTTTGTTCTTGGCAGTTGAAGTACCTTCCTTAGTCTTTTTGGTGTGACCTTGACTTTGGTTCCATGAACTCTACACTTAATCTTGAGTCCAGTATCATCAAGTGATGCTGCACTCAAAAACTCAAGGACCTCTTTCTTCCATATCTTGATTGGTTCTGATACAAGATATTCCAATCCAGTCTCGGCAATTAGGGTTACCACACCTTTGATTTCGGGTTCCGTGTCATCAAAGGCATGTCGCACGAGCTCATATCATTCATTAACATTCTCTTCTAGCTTGGGCGCCATTAGGGTTTGAAGAAATTTTGAATTTGGAGAAGAGAGATGTCGACACACAAGTTTGGTCTCGAAACTTTGGTGAGCGTGTCGACATACACTGGGGAAAACATATTTATACCTTTCTAGAATCGAAGGTGAAAAGGCGCGTCAAAATACTTAAATTGTGTCGACACTGTTGAAAAGTGTCTACACTTACTTATAATGTCTCGACAACTATGTGTCGACACAAGTATAGTCGACAGAATACATGTGTCGACACTTATATATGTGTCGACACCACTCAGCTCGACACTTAGTCGAGACTTTACTAGATTAATCCTATGTAAATCCTAAGTGTCGACACCACCCTGGATGTGTCGACACCTACACTGCATGTGTCGACACTAATTCTCTGAAGTGTCGACACAGATTTCCTAGATGTGTCGACACCATTTCTCTGAAGTGTCCACACCACTACTATGTGTCGACACAGACAACTCTGTGTGTCGACACCATTTTACTTAGTCAATTTTTTTTAAACTATTCCAAGTTTATCATCCCTAATTCAATTTTAAATTTATTGAATTTGGTTTCATCTAAAGGCTTAGTATACATATCAGCTAGCTGATTATCTGTATTTATATACTCTAGGGAAATATCTTCTTTTTCCACATGTTCTCTTAGAAAATGGTACTTTATTTCTATGTGCTTAGTCCTACTATGAGAGACAGGATTATTTGCAATAGAAATAGTACTAGTAGAATCACAAAATAAAGGTGTTCTACTTACTTGAATACCATAATCTTCTAGCTGGTGTTGTATCCATAGTAGTTGTGCACAACAGCTTCCTGCAGCAACATATTCTGACTCAGCTGTGGAGATAGCCACACTGGTCTGCTTCTTGCTACTCCAAGACACCAGCCTTCCACCTAGAAATTGACAGGTACATGTTGTACTTTTCCTATCTTCCTAGCAGCCTGCAAAATCTGCATCTGAATAACCTGTCAGTTCAAAATTTCCATTCCTATGGTATCAAAGGCCTAGATAAGAAGTGTCCTTAAGATATCTCAAAATTCTTTTGACTGCTGTCAAATGAGATTCTTTAGGGCAAGCTAGGTACCTAGCACAGACACATGTAGCATACATGATATCTGGTCTACTTGCAGTCAAATATAGTAGGGAGCCAACTATCCCTCTATACAAAGTTTCATCTACAGGTTTCCCTCATCATCTTTGCATAAAGACATTGTTGACCCCATAGGAGTTTTCATGGTAGTGGATGATTCCATACCATACTTCCTTATCAATTATAGGGTGAACTTAGACTGGCATATGGATAAACCATCCTAAGTCTGTCTAACATGGAGACCCAAAAAGAACTTAAGTTCCCCCATACTGCTCATTTCAAATTGTCCTTGCATTAGTTTTGCAAACTTCCTGCAAAGACTACTTTCTGTAGACCCAAATATTATGTCATCTACATATATTTGGACTAAAATAATCTTGCCTCTGGATTCCCTAAGGAATAGAGTTTTGTCTATTTTTCCCCTTGTGAATTTATTCTCAATGAGGAAACTAGACAGGGTCTCATACCATGCCCTAGGGGCTTGTTTTAACCCATATAAAGCCTTCCTAAGTCTATAAACATAATTAGGTTTAGTAGAATCAACAAAACCTGATGGTTGTTCTACATAGACTTCTTAATTCAGATTTTCATTCAGAAAAGCTGACTTAACATCCATTTGGTAGACCTTAAATCCTTGGAATGTTGCAAAGGCAAGGAACATCCTTATTGCTTCCAGTCTTGCTACTAGAGCAAAGGTCTGATCAAAATCAATACCTTCTTCCTGCTTATATCCTTTAGCAACTAGTCTTGCTTTATTCTTTATAATAATTCCATTCTCATCCAGCTTGTTCCTAAAGATCCACTTAGTTCCAATTATGTTGTGATCCTTTGGTTTAGGAACTAGCTCCCAGACCTTGCATCTTTTGAACTGGTTCAGCTCCTCTTGCATGGCCTCAATCCAATGAGGATCTAGGATAGCTTCTTCAAATTTCTTTGGCTCTACTTGGGATAGAAAGCTGGAGTAGAGAACTGAACTTAGATTCCTGCTCCTTGTTTGTACCCCTTGTCTGAGATCTCCAATAATTTGATTGGCTGGATGATCTTTTAGATGCCTATTTGCTGGTGGCAGCCTGTCTTCTGGTTATACACCTTCAGCTTCTTCATTCAGCAGCTCCTCTTGGTCTTCTTCAGCAACATGAGTATCTTGCACTCCCCCTGGACAACAGCCACTATCATCTACTTGCTGATTTGTAGTAGGACCTTCTGCAATTGTAAGCTTGTCCATCTTCTCAGTCACACCTGTGGAGCTGCAAACACTTCTAGGAAATTCATTGTTAATGAGTCTAGCTTCATCAAAAACTACATGAACAGACTCTTCTACAACTTGAGTAGTCAAGTTGTAGACCCTATAAGCCTTACTATTGTTGTTGTACCCAACAAAGATCCCCTCTTGGGATTTGGCAACAAACTTGTTTAAATAACACTTACCATTGTTAAGTATATAGCATTTACAACCAAAGATCCTGAAATATGATAGATTTGGTTTTCTGCCCTTCACAATCTCATAGGGGGTCTTCTTGTGGCTCTTGGTGATAGTAGCCCTATTGATCACATGACATGCAGTATTAACTGCCTCAGCCCAGAAATATTCTGGGAGAGAACAAGGTCTCCTACAACTCAGAACCTCAGATCTTGCAACTCAAAACCCCAAACAGGTTCCTACAACTCAGAGTGATCCCACTCCTACAACTCAGGCACAAAGCCCTACCACTCAGTCTTTACCAAGACTTACACTCAGAGAACAAGGTCTCCTACAACTCAGGCACTAGGCCCTACCTCAGTCTTTAACAAGACTTACACTCAGAGCACACTGTCTCCTACACTCAGCCTTTATAATACAGGCTTACAGCTTAGATCCCTAAGGATCCTACAAAAAATAAAGAGTACAAAGATTAATAACCACAACTCTGATTGAGAAAGATGAGTTGACTGGCTTCTTGATGAGTTCTTGAATGAACTTTGCAGAGATCAACCTCCCTTGGCTTTCTTCAAAGCTTCTTGAATTAGAACACAGTAAGGTTGTATCTCTTAGGCAGATGATCTTCAATCAACTGCTGACATGAGAATCACATCTCAATCTGAAACTTTCTTTTCGGCCTGGTTCAATAGTTGTCTTCTTAAAAGGAGATTTCTCTCTCCAACTACTTAGATCTTCACTTGAAGGTCTTCTTCTTGTTTGTTGTTTCTCACTTTAATGATTGCTTCCTCCAATGATAATTCTTCACCTCTGTTGAAGGAATAAGCCTTTATATAAGCCTTCTTCATGGTGACCGGCTGATCCGGTTTCTAACGGTCTTCTGACAACTCTAACAGTAGCAGTTGACCGGTTGAAATGGCAGTTGTCAAGTCATCCAGTCACTTCTTGAAAAACTCTGTCACTATCTGAAAGTGTCGAGACAGATAGTCTTTATGTGTCAACACAAATAGACTAAGTGTCGACACAAGTAGACTAAGTGTCGACACTAGCCTTCATGGTGTCGACACAACTCCTTGTGTTGTAGAAACTGCTTCTCGACACTGCTTCTTCAGAATGTGTCGACACTGATCCTGTGTGTCGACACAAGTCCTTCTTCTTTGATACTTAGTTGATTTCTGCTAAGTATCGACACAACTCCTTTGTGTCGACACAAGTCCTTATTCTTTGATACTTAGTTGATTTCTGCTAAATGTCGACACAACTCTTTTGTGTCGACACATCTTCTTGTGTTGAAACTTGCTAAGTGTCGACACATCTTCTTTTTGTCGACACATGCCTTCTGTGTTGAAACTTTTGCTGAGTGTCGACACATCTCCTTTGTGTCGACACATCTTCATATGTTGAGACTTTGCTGAGTGTCGACACATCTCCTTTGTGTCGACACTTGTACTTAGACTTTGTTGAAATTTGCTGAATGTCGACACAGCCTCCTAGTGTCGACACTTGTACTTGAACTTTGTTGAAGTTTTGCTGAGTGTCGACACAGTCTCCTAGTGTCGACACTTTTGATGTCGACAAAGTTTCTCTGAGTGTCGACACTGATTATGTAGACATTTCTTCATTGTGTGTCGACACTGCCTGTATGTGTCGACACTTTCCTTCTGGTGTCGACTCTACATTCCTGGTGTCGACACAATTACTCCAAGTGTCGACACTGCTTCTCTGGGTGTTGACACAAGCCTTCTTAAGTGTCGACACTTTTCTTCTAGGTGTCAACACATGGACTTAGAAACTTTTCCTGCAAACCTGCAGTTACTTAACCTGCACAAAGAAACTCAAAGCACATCAAATACATCTTGATGTATATCATTGAGTAGGGTGAGGCTTCTTCAAATCAGGTACATATATTAAAATGTACCCAACAGGAATGGATTGCCAGTAATTAGGGTTTCAACTATTGGTGAAGGGCGGCTGGGAGAAGGAAAACTAAAGGGGAAATTATGACCTTAGTGATTTGTAGCCGGCATCGATCAGCCTACAGACGAGAAATCCAGAGAGATGGCCGCACGGCGATGGACGAAAACCTGGAGGAAGATGAACAAGAAACGCGGATGCCTGTGCTCGTGATAAAGACTGATACCCAAGAAGTTAATACTAAATATTAGGCACGTTTTTTTTTACTTTTCATGGCTAATACGAAGGTATTAGCCATGCTTTTTTTGTAACTGTGGCAAAAAACTAAATATTAACCACGTTTTTGCGATCATGGCTAATACTAATGTATTAGCCACGGTTTTGAACCCTGGCAAAAAAAGTGTAGCTAATGCTCAATTTTCTAGTAGTGCTCGCATGATCCATGCAGCAAGCGCTAGCATCGTCTCCAACCATGATGAAAGGCGAGATTGAGGAAAGGCGAGTATCAAGGGAGAGAAGGAGAAAAGCTTGAGATACTCGCGAGGAAGTGTTGGGTCTATTCATCCCAATATTCCAGATTTGTAAGAAGTCAAACGGGTCAATGACATACACAGATAATGTATTTGATGTGTGCCTTAGTTCTTGCATGCAGGTAGTTCATGATTGGACAGGTGAAAAAAATGAGTTTGGTGGTAAACTCAAAATTCGTTGAGCTTAGCTCGCAGTTCGTCGAGCTCAGCTTACAGATCGTCGAGCTCAGCTCAACACTTGTCAAGCTAAAACAAGAAAAACTGACTAAGGTAAAAAGCACTGAGACCGCTGAGAAGATCAGAGTTCGTCGAGCTCAGCCCATAGATCGTCGAACGAAGCTAAAGCCAGAAAAACTGACTAAGGCAAAAAGCGCTGAGACAGCTGAGATAGCTGAGAAGAAAGTGCTGAGATAGCTGAGAATAAAGCATTGAGACCGCTGAGAAGAAAGCGCTGAGACAAAAGGTTATCTCAGCAGTTAAGATTTAAGCGCTGAGACCGCTGAGAAGAAAGTGCAGAGATAAAAGCTTATCTCAGCTGTTAATAAGAAACCGTTGAGACCGCTGAGACAGAAAGCGCTGAGACAGAAGCTTGTCTCAGCTGTCAATAATAAACCGCTGAGACCGCTAAGACAGAACCGCTGAGACAAATCCAGAGAAAATTCACAAGTCCAGAAGCGCTGAGAGCCAAGACAGATGGCGTTGAGTAACTTAACATCACTCAACGCTTTATGGATTTCTGAAATATTTTTTAAGTCCAGATGGTGATGATCATTGCTTACGTCATCAAAGTCAACTTACATGTAGTCATTGCGGGAAGGTTGCAGTGGTGCCGAAAGCTGCTTTGTCCTTTTCTAAAGGAGGTGGGGCTCACCAATCCTTGTTTGGACCCATATACAATTGTGTTGTTGATTCAAATCAATGCATATAAAAAGGAAAAAATAAAAGTGGATTAGGGAAACAAAAAACGAACGAAGAACAAACGCAGAAAATACATAAAAAAAACTAGAGACGGCTGGACATCTTCTTCTCCATTAAGCTTGAACGCTCAAGTCCAGCAGAGATTGCCAGAAGGCAAAGGAAGATAGCTGAAAATCTTCAAGTTCAGCAAGATAGTTTTCTCCAGAATAGAGAAGCTGATTTATCCATTCAGCAAGCTGATAGCTGTTCATCTGCACAACAGAAAAGTGTTAGCTGTAGAAGAAGACTAATTCCTTCTACAGCAAGAGTGCTGGACTGATATCTGCTCAGTCCAGCAAGGTAGACTCAGAGACTTATCTCTAAGTCAATTGTTTTATTTTTCTTAAAAACTCTGTATTTACTTCTTGTAGGATTCAGTTTATCTGAATCTGAGTGTAGGGCACTTTGTGCCTGAGGTAGGTGACTAATTAGTCACTGAGTTAGGTGCCCTGTTGGGGTACCGAGGTTGAATCCAAGTGTGGATCTGAGCTGTAGGGATTAATTGCTTGAGGTAGGAGAGTGCTTCTCTCTGAGGTAGGATCCAAGTGTAGATCTGAGGTAGGGCTGTCCTCCCAGCCTGAGTGTAGAGCCTTGTGTCTGAGGTAGGTGACTGGAGGGTCACTGAGCTGTAGGTGACAAGTGTATCAATGAGTTGTAGGCCTTGGAGGAGACTGAGTTGTAGGTACCTGGAAGGGTACTAAGTTGTAAGAGTGTTGCAGCACTTTGAGAGTAGGGTTGTGTGCCTGAAGCTGTAGGATTGAAGAGCCTGAGTTGTAGGCCTTAGAAATAAGGCTGAGGTAGGTGATCGGTGGATCACTGAGCTGTAGGAGCTCTGCAGGGCTCTGACGTAGGAACCCTTGTGGTTCTGAGTTTGGATTCTCTGAAAAATCTATGTATAAGGCTGAGGGCCTGAGGTGTAAGCTCTAAGGAGCATATTGGTAGAGTTTGTGCCTTGTACAACAAATAAGTTGGATAGGTCGGAGGCAAAGTGGATGTACCCAATTGGGAAACCACTATAAATCTTTGCATGTTTGTTGTGTGGCTTGTTTTCATTCTTATTGCAGGATCTAAGGACAAGCTCTAGATAGATTAAGTTGAAATCAGTAAAAGAATTAATAAAATTTCAAAGACCTATTCACCCCCCCTCTAGTTGATTAGCTAACCTTCAGTTAAACAACTTTCAAATGGTATCAGAGAGATGTTACTCAAAAAGGATTTAACAATCTGAGTATACCTCCAAGCTTGGGTACAAGTCATAAGGATGGGGTCTGGTGTAAACTACAAAGAACTGGGGGCCATGAAGTTACCAATATGCAGAAAGGAAGGGTTTGGGCTTTGGAAGGAAAGGGTCAGACTATTCATGGAAGCTGCTGACCATAAGATCTACATCATAGTTAAAGAGGGACCTTTCATCCCTATGAAGATCTCCGTTCTGGATGCCAACATCCAGACTCTTAAGTCTTATGAAGAAATGAACAAAGATGAGCTCATCCTTGTCTCCATGGACAAGAGAGCTCAAAATATCATTGCTAGTGCAGTAGATGATTCTACATTCAAGAATCTGGTGTATTGCAAGACCTCCAAGGAGATGTGAGACACCCTAGTTGTGTTCATGGAGGGTTCAGAAGAGGTGAGGGATAACAAAAAATTCATGCTCAACATGAGATGAGGCCTTCAAACAAGGAAAGTCTGAGGGCATTGTAGAAAACTTTGAAAGATTTTTCAGAATTGTCAATGAACTGAGAACATATGGAAGGGTCTTCAGCATCTATGAGCTGAATGACAAATTTCTCAGGTCTCTCACAAAGAATTGGGACACAAAGATTTGTGCCATCAGAGAAATGGGCAAATTAGCTGACACTCCACCTCCAACACTGTTTGGAAAACTACTGTCTTATGAGATGCAGCTTGCAGTAAGGAAGAAGAAGACAGGAGCAGTAAGTCACAGAGCAAGGAGAAATCCGTGGCCTTCAGAGCTGATGCTTCAACCAGGAGCAGATGGAAGATCTCTCCAGTTAGGAGAACTGCTGAGTCAGAATCTGAGAGCTCAAGGTCCAGCTCCTCTGACAGCCATATATCTGATGAGGACCTTGCTGCCTTCTCCAAACAATTCTAGAAACTCATGAAGAAGGGGCATTGGAAGAATAGAAGGCCATCCTCCTCCTCACAGCACAAAAGGAAATCCTCTAAGGAGGACAAGTTTGCTCCAAACTCTAATAAACAATCTTCCTCTAATATTATTTGTTTCTGCTGCAGCAAACCTGGGCATGTAGTTGCCGACTACCCAACGAAGAGGAAAGAAGGAGTGAAGAAGAACCACAAGGGAAAGAAGAAAGAGAAGTCCCTTGTGGCCAAGAAGGAAAAGACCCGGTCTGACTCCTCCTCCGGGTCAGACAGTGAAGAAGAAGAAGCCTACATTAGGTTAATAGTTGTTGCTGAACAAGAGCCTGAAGAATACCCTGCTGCTAGAATAAGGATCAGGGCCCATCTGTCTCACTCAAATAGTGACTCAGAGGTGGATGAATATGAAGAAGAAGATGCTCAATGTCATGGATTGATGACAATGATAGATGAAGAAAGCAGCCAGGATCTGCCTGGTCAGACTCAGGTAAATGCTAAATCACAATCTTTTATTTCAAGTCATGAGGCTGACTCAGACTCTGAAGCTCAATCATCAAGAGATGAAGGGGATTTAGACTCTGAGGATGATGTCAACTCCATAATTGCCAAGTATGGAGAACTTCTTGAGGCATTCAAGAGGTGCAAGCTACTTTCCAAGAGACAGTCAAAAGAGCTTCTTAGTCTTAAAAGCAAGTGAGAAGACTAAAAAAAAGCCCTCACTGAAATTGCTACACAAGCAACTCACCTCAAGGAGATCATTGACAGTGAGTCTGTGGTAAGAGTATCAAATGAGAAACTTATCCAGAAACTTGAAAATGATCTCTTAAATGAGAAATTACTAGTGACCAAATTTTCTAAGACAAACACTATGCTGCCCTTAATTGACACACACCTTACCCAAGTTGGTAAGAAAGGGTTGGGATTTAAGGGACCTGCTAGACCTTCTAATCCAAAAAAAGGAAAAGGGAAGGCACCAGTTGTGCTTATAGCCTCATTGCCTCAAATTCCTTTTCAGAGTGTTGTTGCCTTCTAAAAGGTATGACCATGAAAGTTGTTATGGTCACTGGGAGAATGGCAGATCCACTGGTATGGACCAATGTGACCCTAACCATGGTGGAAGATACAGCCATGTGAGAGCCTTTAAGGCTGCCCATGAGGAAATTCAAATGGCCCATCCTAGACCATTTATTTTTGGTGCCCCAGCCCCAAAACTCAAAGATAATGCTGTTGTAGTGAATCTAAATCATCCAGCAAAAGTAGTGACTCAAGGTGAGTCTTCTGGAATGACAATCTCAGATGCTATCAGATGCATGTTAGCTAAAAAAATACATGCAGCTAGTGGTTCTCAAAAAAGTCCAAAACAACCAGCTGAAAGACTATTCTCCAGTCAAACGGCTGCTGATAGAAGACAGAAGTATAGAGCAGCACATCTCCCCACTGTTTAGGGAGCAGTACAGCCTAATGCTGGTCCCAAATAAAAAAGAAGATACAATATCTATGAGTGCTGGTGTTGTGGCAAAGTGGGTCACTATATTGTAGATTGCTGGCACAATCCTTCAGTGTCTCGAGATTGCCAACCTATCAGAAATTCTGCAGGAAGGCATGGTTATTTTCAGACTAATGTGAACCTAAGACCCAATCGAAATTGGGGTCCTAAGGTAAGGTGATTTGTGTTCTTTTCAGGTTAGTTCAAGTACCAATTCCCCTAAATGGTACTTGGACAGTTGATATTCCAGACACATGACTGGAACAAAGGAGCTATTAAAGGAGTACTCTCCAGTAAAGAATGGACCCAAGGTCATCTTTGGAGGCTCTGACAAGGGGATAACCAAAGGCTATGGTAATATCTAAAATGACATAATCACCATCGCAAAGGTTGCTTATGTGGAGGGGTTGCAACACTATCTCATAAGCATAAGCCAACTATGTATTCTTGGTTATGAGATTTTCTTCCACAAGAATAAGTGTCACATCAAGAGGTTAAGTGACCAAAGTGTCATCTTAAATGACACTAGGAGTGGGAATGTCTATTGCTTAAACTTTTCTTGCTTAGATAATAGTTCCACTATATGTTTAGTTGCAAATGACAAAATCTCATATTGTGTCCAATGGCACAAGAGACTGTCTCATTTGTATTACAAGACCATTGGTCAACTCTTCAGTGATGAGCTAATTAGGAATGGTCCCAAAATAAAATGCTCCAAGGAGGGTATCTGTGCTGCTTGCCAAAAGGGTAAGCAGACTAAGACCTCTTTCAAGAGCATTGGGGCCAAGAACTCAGTGAGATGTTTGTATCTCCTGCATATGGACTTGTTTGGTCCTATGCCTGTTCATAGTCTAGGTAGGAAGGTCTACACCCTTGTAGTGGTTGATGACTATTTCATGTTTACTTGAGTGTTCTTCCTTAGAAGAAAGTATGAAACCCTTGAAATCTTCATGAATTTTGTCAGGAAGTAGTCAGGCTGCCCCCTGCAGTCAGATATCTGAGAGATCATCCTCCAGATTAGATAATAGGTGAGGCTAGCCAAGGTGTACAGACTAGAAGCAGGAGTCTCAACACAACTTTCTATTCCAGCTTCCTGTCACAAGAATAGCCCAAGAAATTTGAAGAAGCAAATCAAGACCAATTCTGGATTATTGCAATGCAAGGAGAACTGAACCAGTTCAAAAGGAGCAAGGTCTGGAAGCTAGTTCCCAAACCAGATGGACATAATGTCATTGGAGTCAAGTGGATTTTCAGAAATAAACTTGATGAAAATGACATTATAATAAAGAATAAAGCAAGATTGGTGGCCAAAGGATACAAACAGGAAGAGGGAATTGCTTATGATCAGACCTTTGCCCCAGTTGCAAGGTTGGAAGCCATCAGATTATTCCTTGCATTTACAGCCTTCCAAGGATTCAAGGTATTACAAATGGATGTCAAGTATACCTTCCTGAATGGAGACTTGAAGGAAGGATTATGTAGAGCAGCCTCCAGGTTTTGTAGATTCTAACTCTTGTACTACTGTATATAGAGTTAGGAAAGCTCTTTATGGGCTCAAGCAAGCCCCAACAGCATGGTATGAGACATTATTTATCTTTCTCATTGAGAACAAATTCTCAAGCGGGAAGATAGACAAGACCTTATTCCTAAGAGAATCTAAGGGCAAGATCATCCTAGTCTAGATTTATGTTGATGACATAATATTTGGCTCTAATGATGACAACCTCAGCAGGAAGTTTGCAAAACTTATGCAGGGGAAGTTTAAGATCAATAGTATGGGTGAACTGAAATGTTTCTTGGGACTCCAAGTAAAACAGACTGATGATGGACTTTCCATATCCCAGTCAAAGTTCACTAGGGAGATAATCAAAAAATATTGCTTGGAGAATGCTTCCACCATAATAACTCTCATGAGCTCAAGTATGCCTTTAGGCAAAGATGATCCCGGGAAGCCTGTTGATCAAACTCTATATAGAGGTATACTTGGCTCCCTTCTCTACCTCACTGCAAGTATGCCTGACATTATGTATGCAACATCTGTCTGTGCTAGGTATCAGCCGTGCCCTAAAAAGTCTCACTACACTGCTGTGAAAAGAATCTTGAGATATTTTAAGGGCACCCCAGATCTTGGCCTATGGTACCCCAGGAATGGGTAATTTGCACTAACATGCTATTCAGATGCAGATTTTACAGGATGCAAGGAGGACAGGAAGAGCACTTCAGGCTCCTATCAATTTCTAGGTGGAAGGCTTGTCTCTTGGAGCAGCAAGAAACAAACGAGTGTTGCAATATCAATAGCAGAGTCAGAGTATATTTCAGCTGGAAGCTGCTGTGCTCAATTGTTGTGGATCCGGTATAAGCTTCAGGACTACAATATTCAGATAAGTAGAACTCAACTCTTTTGTGATTCTACTAATGCAATTTCTATATCTAGGAATCCTGTCTCCCATAGCAGGACTAAGCATATAGAAATTATGTATCATTTCATTAGAGAACATGTGGAAAGGGAAAACATCTCCCTTGAATTTGTCTCCACAGACAACCAAGTGACTAATATCTTCACTAAGCCACTAGATGAAGCCAAGTTCAACACCTTCAAATTTGAATTGGGTATGTTGAATCTTGTGTAGCTTCAATTCTCTCTTCTACCATATGTTGCACTGCTTATTTTGCAGGTAGAACATGCTCTTCCTCTAAATTATAAAGATACTGTGCAACTGTTGAGGGGGAGCTAGCCCAACAGAATATGAAGAGAGCTAAACTGGCTTTAGTAAAAGTGGTAGATCTACTCCAGACGGTTAAGGGGAGAAAAACCCCACAGAATGCTCCCTATTATAGAAGTCAAAAAGGGGGAGGATAGAGTCAAAGGGGTAAGAAGAATAGACAGGTGAAATAGTATGAATGACAGCATGCCAGGGGAAGTAAGTAATTCTCCACAGGCTAGAGAAATATGGTAATCTGGTAACTTTTCTACACTCTACTAATGTTAAATTTTGTCTGTGATAAATATGTTGTGTTGTCATTGACATGTATTGTTTTGACTTATTCAAATAGGGAAAGATTGTTGGGTCTATTGATCCCAATATCCCAGATTTATAAGAAGTCAAACGGGTCAATGACATACACATATAATGTATTTGATGTGTCTTAGTTCTTGCATGCAGGCAATCCATGATTGGACAAGTGAAGAAAAATGAGTTTGGTGGTAAACTCAAAATTTGTCGAGCTCAACTCGCAGTTCGTCGAGCTCAGTTTGCAGTTCGTCGAGTTTAGCTTACGGATCATCGAGCTCAGCTTAACACTTGTCAATCTAAAGCCAGAAAAATTGACTAAGGCAAAAAGTGTTGAGACCGCTGAGAAGATCAGAGTTCCTCGAGCTCAGCCCACAGATCGTCGAATGCAGCTAAAGCCAGAAAAACTGACTAAGGCAAAAAGTGCTAAGATAACTGAGATAGCTGAGAAGAAAGCACTGAGATAGCTGAGAAGAAAGTGTTGAGACCACTGAGAAGAAAGCGCTGAGACAAAAGGTTGTCTCAGCAGTTAAGAATAAAGCACTGAGACCGCTGAGAAGAAAGCGTTGAGACAGAAGCTTGTCTCAGATGTTAATAAGAAACTGCTGAGAGCACTGAGATAGAAAGCGCTGAGACGGAAGCTTGTCTCAGCTATCAATAAAAAACCACTGAGACCGCTGAGACAGAATCGCTGAGACAAATCCAGAGAAAATTTACTAGTCCATAAGCGCTGAGAGCAAAGACAGATGGAGTTGAGTGACTTAACATCACTCGACACTTTATGGATTTCTGAAATATATTCCAAGTCCAGATGGTGATAACCATTGCTGACGTCATCAAAGTCAACTTACATGTAGCCGTTGCGGGAAAGCTGCAGTGGCATCAAAAGCTGCTTTGTCCTTTTCTGAAGGAGGTGGGTCTCACTAATCCTTGGTTGGGCCCACATACAATTGTGACGTTGATTCAAATCAACGCATATAAAAAGGAAAATGAAAAGTGGATTAGGGCAACAAAAAACGAACGGAGAATAAACGCAGAAAATATAGAAAGAAAACTAGAGGCGGATGGACATCTTCTTCTCTTTTAAGCCTGAATGCTCAAGTCCAGCAGAGAGAGCCAGAAGGCAAAGGAAGATAGCTGAAACTCTTCAAGTTCAGCAAGATAGTTCTCTCCAGAATAGAGAAGCTGATTAATCCATTCAGCAAGTTGATAGTTGTTCATCTGTGCAACAGAAAAGTGTTAGCTATAGAAGAGGACTAATTCCTTTTACAACAAGAGTGTTGGACTGATATCTGCTCAGTCCATCAAGGTAGACTCAGAGACTTATCTCTAAGTAAATTGTTTTATTTTTCTTAAACACTCTGTATTCACTTCCTGTAGGATTCAGTTTATCTGAATCTGAGTGTAAGACACTTTGTGCCTGAGGTAGGTGACTAATTAGTCACTGAGGTAGGTGCCCTGTTGTGGTACTGAGGTAGGATCTAAGTGTGGGTCTGAGTTGTAGGGCTTAATTGCCTGAGGTGGGAGAGTGTTGCTCTCTGAGGTAGGATCAAAGTATGGATCTGAGATAGGGCTGTCCTCACAGCCTGAGTGTAGGGCCTTGTGCCTGAGATAGGTGACTGGAGGGTCACTGAGTTGTAGGTGACAAGTATGTCACTGAGTTGTAGGCCTTGGAGGAGACTGAGCTGTAGGTACTTGGAAGGGTAATGAGTTGTAGGAGTGCTACAACACTTTGAGGGTAGGGCTGTGTGCCTGAAGCTGTAGGGCTAAAGTGCCTGAGTTGTGGGCCTTAGAAATAAGACTGAGGTAGGTCATCAGTGGATAACTAAGCTGTAGGAGCTCTGCAAGGATCTGTAGTAGGAACCCTTGTGGTTTTGAGTTTGGATTCTGTGAAGAATCTGTGTATAAGGCTGAGGGCCTGAGGTGTAAGCTCTGAGGAGCATATTGGTGGAGTTTGTGCCTAGTCTAACAAATAAGTTGGATAGGTGAGAGGGAAAGTGGATGTACCCAATTGGAGAACCAAGATATATCTTTGTGTGTTTGTTGTGTTGCTTGTTTTCATTCTTATTGCAGGATCTAAGGACAAACTCTAGATAAATTAAGTTGAAATCAGCAAAAGAACTAATAAAATTTCAAAAACCTATTCACCCCTCTCTAGTTGATTAGCTAACCTTCTGTTAAACAACGTTCAACAAGCATGAGAATTCTCAACAACATAATTAAGATGCACCTACCCCTCTATTTATAGGTTAAGGTCAAGGGGGAGGGGGTATTAGGTACCTCACATGAGTATTGATCTAAGTTGCTACCTACCTGTCACATGCAGAAAGCCGTCAAAACCCTATCTCATGAAGGTTCAATCTAAAATTCGCTAACTCGCTAGAACCTATACAGTTAGCCCAAGAGAATGCAGAAAATAATGAAGTAAAAAAAGACAAACATAGGGAAAAGCGAATCGCAAACCCAATGCGAGATCCAAGCTTTCCACTTATATTAAAATAATACCTGTTGAATCGTTCATTACAAATCTCGCCTAAGGAAAAAAAAGAGAAAAGAAAGGGAAAAATTTGAAGAAAAATCCTAGTTTCTAGGAGGTCGTTGCTCTGGAAGAGGAGGGTGTCGCCCGACCCATCCCATGTCTCAAGCTCGCTAGTAGTGCTCTCTCGCCACCACCATCTCCTCATCTCCACAACGCAACTGGTCATCCATGTAACACCCCCTATCCGTCGCATAGCATATAGCAGTAGGTCCGATCGGGGCCCGACGTCATATACCACAGATAGATCGGGTGGTTAATCAATAGAAACCATCCAACCAATCACAACGTCCTACACAGAGCATTCTAGCGGAAGCAGTTTTAAGAGTTGCAATTAAAAGAACCCAGCAACAAGCATGAATGTCCACTAACAATCCAAAAAGGAATGAAGTATATACACAAGTACTGGCCTTAAGGCCTTACAAATGGTTTACTCATATTACATGTTTTCCATACCACGGCACGCAGGCCGATCATACATGAACAAAAGCAAATAAACACTCCAATTAGGCATTCGAGGGCCGGCTTCGGAATTTGGGCTTTAAACCGCTATTGACCGCTTGGTCCAACAACACCTGCAAGCATAACCCACCGCACGGTGGCAAACAAAAGCAATGGTCAGCAATGTTGACCAAATTATAACGATCTCGCCCCCAATTCGGGGCGGCGATCCTCCTTCCCTGCACTTATTAGCATAACGAAGCAGTATATAAATATACATTTCATCACAGGCGTAGGCTCACACGGCCACACACCCCGTGCACTCAGGGCACATTCTCGGTGATCACGGTCAAAGCCCGTCGACTCACCACCGTCCCTTTGGACGGCCAAATAATGAGCAATTTGCCTTCCCGGCATGGGTTACGGTAATTTAAACCATAGACCGCCGAAGACACTCATCTATGCCAACGGCTCTAACCGAACGACATAGAACGGGTACGGTTTCATCTATCCCGTGCTCACATCACAACGTTAATTTAAAACATATGCGCATGTCAAACTTCTCCCGAGTCCCGTTTCCGTCACATATTTCACATAACCCGGTTATGTTCAAGTTGGCTCCCAGGCCACCAAGTTGGCAAGATCACGCATCCGTCAAGTTTTTCGGGTGCACCTTAGGGTTAATCCCCAAGGCTCTCTGTTGCAATCTACCACGTAAAAACCCGAAAACAAACATTCACACGGAGTCTTCTCCGGCATTTATGCAATGCAACATCACCGATCCAGACCAACATGTCCGGATAGGCTTCACACATCATGCATATGTCTGTTCTCGATTACAGACTCTACACAACGGGGACTTTATATATCTACCTAAAGGAACGCCTCCAACTCACCGCAAACTCGCGAGAGCGGGCTTCCTATGCAAAAGAAGGAGAGCTTCACATGCTCAAGTAGAGAATCGTTATCCTAGCGTTCTTCCTTGGCGCCATGGAAATGTACGCGGATGCAAAGCACTGCAATCTCCTTACCTTCATAGATCCGAAGTCGGCTCACGATTTGGAGCTCTAAAACTCCTCCAATGACTGGATCTAGACTTATTCTTCCTCCTTTGCTCTCCCCTCTCTCTAAGATTTAGCCAGAGAACTACGACAGAAAAATAAGGGTTTTGAAACCCTTCTCTCGGGGATAACCCCCTTCAGGATAACCACAGCCGTCGGATCCCACAAAAGGGGATGCACGGACACGATCCAGGTCTGACCTGGACAAATGGGGCTAAACACTGCATGGTACGCCAACAGGAGTAGGACACGTCCGCAACAAAATAGTGTCGGATCATTAGTCAACTCCCGCCAAAACCCCTGTGTCGACACTTCGCGTTGACAGAGTCAAACACGCCACAATCCGCCCCGCGCTCCACGATCGTCGAACCCAGATCGTCGACCCCTGCCAGATCGTCGAATGGAAATCTCTGGCCAAATCGTCGAACGCACGACCCGATCGTCGAACGGAGATCGCTGGCCTGATCGTCGAACCCACGGCCCGATCGTCGAACCCACGACCCGATCGTCGAACCCACGGCCCGATCGTCGACCGCAGAACGTCGACTAAATCGTCGACCGCAAAATGTCGACCAAATCATCGACCGCTGCTCGACGATCGTCGAACCGAGATACTGTCTGATCGCTGCTAGTTCTTTGAACGACCCCGACACGCCCTGGGACACGCCCTGGGACACGCACGTGTCCCAGGCCGTGTACCCCTGCCAAATTCCAAATTTGGTACAGAAACGTCACCCGTCGCTCTTTTGAGTTTCGGGGCGTTACGGCTCTCCCCCTCTTAAAAGAATTTCGTAAACGAAATTACATAAAAGAAAGATAAGTACAAAATTAAATTGTACCTGAGCGGAACAACTCCGGATACTCATCAAGTATAGTCTGCTCTCGTTCCCAAGAGAGCTCCTCTCGACCGCAATTGTCCCATCGGACCTTAACCATCCTGATCTCTTTATTTCGTAGCCGCTTGACTTCCGAGTCTTCAATACGCACGGGCTTGACCTTTGTCGTCAACCCACTATCAATCGGCACTTGATCGACCGCGATCACTTGCGTAGGCTCTTGCACCACCTTCCGTAGCACCGATATATGGAATACATCATGTAGACCACTGAGCTCCACTGATAGCTTCAACCGATAGGCTGCTTCACCAACCCGCTCCAGAACCTCAAACGGCCCAAGGTACCTCGGGCTTAGCTTTTTCAATCGCCGCACCCGCGAGTCACCCTTGAACGGCTTGATCTTTAAGTACACTCAGTCGCCCACAGCGAACTCCACGTTCCTGTGCTTGGCATTATAGTACTTCGCTTGCCGGTCCTGAGTGATAAGCAATCTATCCTGAATGGTTCGCACCAATGAAGTAGCATCCTCCACCTCTTGACGCTTGTACAACTTTGACTCACCCGATTCCAACCAGGACAACGGCGTGCGACATCTTCTACTATAAAGGGCCTCGAAGGGCGGCATTTGAATACACGCCTGGTAGTTATTGTTGTACGCAAATTCCACCAAGTAAAGATGGTCTTCTCATTGCTTTCCAAAGTCCAAGACACACATGCGGAACATGTCTTCCCATCCGTCTACGGATGGAAGGCTGTGCTAAAACTCAGCTTTGTTCCCAACATTTGCTGCACAAGCCTCCAATCATTGGACGTGAACCGCCCATCTCGGTCACTCACGATGTTGTGGGGCACACCGTGGAGCTGCACTATGTTATCTACATATAACTTTGCCAACTTATTCACCGGATCATCCTTCCTATGCAGAATGAAATGCGACACCTTCGTTAGCCGATCTACGACCACCCAGATGGCGTCGTTCCCCTTTTGCGACCTTGGCAACCCGTGCACAAAGTCCATAGTGATGTCGTCGAATTTTCACTCCAAAATAGGCAAGGACTTCAGAAATCCTCCCGGCTTTTGGCACTCCGCCTTCACCAAGGCGCAAGTTTGGCACTTCGCCACGTAGAGCGCCACATCCTTCTTCAAACCCAGCCAC
The DNA here is from genome assembly GCA_039583875.1 of Platanthera guangdongensis. NCBI lineage: Eukaryota > Viridiplantae > Streptophyta > Magnoliopsida > Asparagales > Orchidaceae > Platanthera > Platanthera guangdongensis. Next base: position 42,043,483 of record CM077164.1, on the reverse strand, counting down.
CAAAACAGTTTCTTAACGTCACGGTACATCTTTGTACTCATCGGGTGAATCGAGTACTTGGTATGGTGCACCTCGTACAACAAATCCACCCGCAAATTGCCCACGCTTGGGACGCAAATACGACCGTCTTTACAAAGCAATCCATCCACAACTTCATATTGGTAATTTGACCCATCCAGAGCCTCTATCGTGAGTTGCTTCATGTGGCCATCCAAATCCAAAGCCTGCCGAATCCAATCAGCCAGGTCATATTGAACTTCAGTCCAATTCAAGAGTGCTTCAGCACTTGACTGCTTATCTAGACAAACAATCTCCTACGCCTCCAACTCCCGAACCAACCGCTCGTCAAGGGCCCGACGACTCAACGCGTCCGCAACCGCATTACCTTTCCCCAGCACGTAGTGGATCTTGAATGTATAGTCCCACTGGAACTCCATCCATCTACGCTGCCGCATATTCAGATCTTTCTGATCAATCAAATACTTCAGGCTCTTGTGATCGGTGTAGATATCAATCTTCACACCGTACAAATAATGTCTCCACAGCTTCAAGGCAAAAATCACGGCCGCTAACTCCAAGACATGGACCGGATAGCTCCTCTCGTGCACCTTCAGCTGTCTCGAGCCATATGCTACAACGCTTCTATGCTGTAATAGCAGACAACCCAAACCACTGCCTGAAGTTTCGCTATAAATCTTATAACCTTCGGTCCCACTCGGCGAACTCAGCACAGGCGCCGTGGTCAACCGACATTTCAACTCCTCAAAAGCTCGTGTGCACTCCGACGTCCAAACGAACATCTGCTCCTTCCTCGTCAAAGTAGTGAGAGGTAACGCTATCTGTGAGAAGTTCTTTATGAAGCGCCTATAATAGCCGGCAAGCCCTAGAAAGCTCCGGACTTCCGCTACCGTAGAAAGCTCAGGCCACTCCCGTATCGCAACAATCTTCGTTGGATCCACTGCAATACCTTCCCCGCTCACTATATGACCGAGGAACGCCACTGAGGACAACCAAAACACACACTTCGAGAACTTGGTGTACAATTGATTCCTCCTTAGCGTCTCCAAAACCAAATGAAGATGCCTGAAGTGATCTTCCTCACTCTGCGAGTACACCAAAATATCGTCGATGAAGACGATCACAAAATGGTCCAAGTACTCCCTAAAGGTCTTGTTCATCAAATCCATGAACACTGGCGGCGCATTAGTCAGCCCAAACGGCATGACCGTAAACTCGTAATGCCCATATCTCGTATTGAACGCTGTCTTCGGGATATCACTCTCCCTTATTCGCAGCTGATAGTACCCGGACTTGAGGTCCAACTTTGAGTACACCGTCGACCCGACTAACTAATCGAATAGATCATCAGTCCGGGGAATCGGGTACTCGTTCTTTTCCGTCAACTTGTTGAGCTCCCGATAATCAATACATAGCCTCAAGCTTCCATCTTTCTTCTTAACAAAGAGGACCGGCGCGCTCCAAGGCGAAGAACTTGGATGCACATACCCTTGCTCCAACAACTCTTGCAGTTGAACCTTCAGCTCTGCCATTTCCTTAGGCGCTAGCCGATATGGAGAGCGTGACATAGGATTTACACCTGGTACGAGCTCTGTCGTGAAATCTATCTTCTGTTGAGGCGGGGCTCCAGGAAGATCGCTAGGGAACACATCAGGGTACTCTGATACCACTGAAATACTGTCCAACGCAGGCTTATGATTTGCAACCTCCACTAGTGTAAAAAACAGTTCTGCACCGGCACGAACCACCTTCACCACCTGAAGAGCAGACATCAATGTCTTGCTCGACCCCTTCAAGCCCGTGAAAGTCGTCTCACTACCTGCTCCCAGCTTGAATTCCTTACTACCGCAATCAATATGAGATCGTTGCTCCGAGAGACAGTCCATGCCAAATATAACGTCGAATTCCACTAGCGGCAATAACGACGCTTGCAAATGGAACTCCTGGCTCCCAATTTGAATCTTCATGCCACAGATTCTATCCGCGCACATCGAACACCCATTGGGCAACAACACATCCAACTTGTCCTTCGCCATCGAAGAAGGTACTCCGATGCGCAATATGAATCTTTCGGACAAGAAAGAGTGTGGAGCTCCTGTATCGAAGAGTGCTCTTGCCAGATTTTCACAAATCAAAACAAATCCTAAACAAGCAGTGGTAAGGTAACATGTGCATAACAAGTATTTAAAGAAATTAACTTGCTATAAATTTAAATTTTACCTGTCACCACATCCGCCTGTTTGATGACCTCCTGTTGGCCAAGATTATAAACCCTTGGTTGGGTCGGAGCATAATGGGACGCGGTTGACTCCACCGCCTTGCCCTTCTCTTCATAAGTTGCTCCCGGCTTCCTTTCGGACTTGGGACGTCCGCTCCAGCAATCGCGAGCAAAGTGCCCCGGCTTTCCACAAGTAAAGCATGCACCCGGGGTCCGACCCGTAGTCACCCCAGAAGTACCAGAAGAAGGAGCTGGACCCAAAGTCCTAGCCTTCTTAAAGAATTTACGGTACCCAGACTTTGAGGTAGTCAGCACCTTGAACTCAGATTTCTTATCACCCAAGCTTTTCTTAGCTTGAACATTCTTCATGTCCTTCTCCAAGGACCGGGCCGTGTTGACCAAGGTCAAGAAATCCTGCGTCATCGGCCCCGAGAGTAGTAGCCTCAAATCATCTATCAACCCTTCGTAGAATCAATTCGTCTTGCTCTCCTCATCCGCGATGGTGGAGCTAGCATACCGACTCAATCGAGTAAACTCGTGGAGATATTCATCCACGCTACTCTCTCCTTGAACCAACTTCAGGAACTCGTTCTCCAAAGATATCCTCTACGTCGAAGGGAGGTAGCTAGCCAAGAACAGTCTCGAGAACTCCTCCATCGAGACGTCTGTAAGTTGCCTATCTCTCAATAGATGCATCTCCAATCCTTCCCACCACAATCTCGCTTCACCGTCCAGAAGGAACGTAGCAATAGTGGTCATTTGTCATTCTTCCGTCTCCGTTGCTGTCAAGACTCTCTTCACCCTGCAGAGCCAGTCTTCAGCTTGAGATGGGGTTCGCAACCCCGAGAATACCGGAGGATTAAAGCTCATGACATGTTTGAACTGTCTCTCGGTTACCCTCCTCGGCACCACCGGTTCCTCTACTACCTGTTCCATCCTTCTCTGCTTAGTCGCTTGCAGTGGTACCTGCTCCATCGCAGGAGCGGGCTGCTGCACCTGCCTTGCAGGCTGCGCATTGATCATTGCAAACACTTCTTCATCCACCAGTCGAATGGTTTTGGCCGAAGGAGGTGTTGCAGGAGCATCATTTGGTGCACTGCTAGCCTCAGGAACTCGACGTTCCGACGGCCCAGCACTGCTTCTGGTCACCTATAGTGGTACAAAACACCATTAAGCGACCAAATAAAATTGCAAACAGCAATTATAGGAACACGCAGGTTCCCCAAACACGTGTATATTCATTCCTAAGTGGAAATTCATGGGTTCTTTTGTTGTTATAACGATGATGCACACACATGTGCTCACCAACCCTTAAAAAGAATTCGTCCACGAATTCATTTTAAGCCTGACCAAAACCAGTAGTCTGATACCAAATGTAACACCCCATATCCGTCGCATAGCATATAGCAGTAGGTCCGGCCGGGGCCCGATGCCATATACCACAGACAGACCGGGTGGTTACAATGGAAACTATCCAACCAATCACAACGTCCTACACAGAGCATTCTAGCGGAAGCAGTTTTAAGAGTTGTAATTAAAAGAACCCAGCAACAAGCATGAATGTCCACTAACAATCCAAAAAGGAATGAAGTACATACACAAGTACTGGCCTTAAGGCCTTACAAATGGTTTACTCATATTACATGTTTTTCATACCACGACATGCAGGCCGGTCATACATGAACAAAAGCAAGTAAACACCCCAATTAGGCCTTCGAGGGCTGGCTTCGCAATTTGGGCTTTAGCCCGCTATTGTCCGCTTGGTCCAGCAACACCAGCAAGCACAATCCACCGCACAGTGGCAAACAAAAGCAACAGTCAGCAATGCTGACCAAATTATAATGATCACGCCCCCAATTCGGGGCGGTGATGCTCCTTCCCTGCACTTATTAGCATAACCAAGCAGTATATAAATATACATTTCATCACAAGCGTAGGCTCACACGGCCACATACCCCGTGCACTCAGGGCACATTCTCGGTGATCACGGTCAAAGCCCGCCGACTCACCACCGTCCCTTTGGACGGCCAAACAATGAGCAATTTGTCTTCCCGGCATGGGTCGCGGTAATTTAAACCATAAACCGCCGAAGACCCTCATCTATGCCAATGACTCTAACCGAACGACATAGAACGGGTACGGTTCCATCTAACCCGTGCTCACATCACAACGTTAATTTAAAACATATACGCAGGTCAAACTTCTTCCGAATCTCGTTTCCGTCACACATTTCACATAACCCGGTTATGTTCAAGTTGGCTCCAAGGCCACCAAGTTGGCAAGATCACGCATCCGCCCAGTTTTCCGGGTGCACATTAGGGTTAACCCCAAGGCTCCCTGTTGCAATCTACCACGTAGAAAACCCAAAAAACAAACATTCGCACAGAGTCTTCTCCAGCATTTATGCAATGCAACATCACCGATCCAGACCAACATGTCCGGATAGGCTTCACACATCATGCATATGTCCGTTCTCGATTACGGACTCTACACAACGGGGACTTCACATATCTACCCGAAGAAACTCCTCCAACTCACCGCAAACTCGCGAGAGCGGGCTTCCTATGCAAAAGAAGGAGAGCTTCACATGCTCAAGTAGAGAATCGTTACCCTAGCGTTCTTCCTTGGCGCCATGGAAATGTACGCTGATGAAAAGCACCGCAATCTCCTTGCCTTCGTAGATCCGAAGTCGGCTCGCGATTTGGAGCTCTAAAACTCCTCCAATGACTGGATCTAGGCTTCTTCTTCCTCCTTTGCTCTCCCCTCTCTCTAAGATTTAGCCAGAGAACTACGGCAGAAAAATAAGGGTTTTGAAACCCTTCTCTCGGGGATAACCCCCTTCAGGATAACCACAGCCGTCGGATCCCACAAAAGGGGATGCACGGACACGATCAACCACCCTTTGGTGGGGGAATCATATATATGCCAAAAAGGAAGCCTTCACATGGAAAAGAAGAAAGGTCGTTACCCTTGAAGACCGTTTTGATGCCATGAACTCCTAGCTGGCTCGAAAGAACGACAAAATCTTTTCCTCTGCAACGATGGCCTCGAATCTCAGCTTGACACTCTCAAGCTCTACCAGAGATCAGCCCCTCTTCTTCTTCCTCCTTCTTCCTTTCCCTTTCTCTCTCTAGAAGTTTAGAAATATGAAGGCAAAATAAAAATGAGACTTCTTTCTCAACTCTCGGCCTTAAGGAAGCAGGGAGGGATCTCAGCTGTTAGATCCCCGCTGAAGAAGAATGGACGGCCACGAAAATCTGCAAAATATTATTTCGGGTCTGACACGCCCTATGACACGCCCGTGTCACAGGCCGTGTCACACTAAGCGGTGTACAAACCGACTTTCAAGCCTTATCCCGAAACAGGTCACGCCCAGGGTACACGTCCGTGACGGCCAGGTCATGCCCGTGACATAGGGCGTGTACCTCACTCGAGTCATCTTCACGACCTACTCGAGAGGACTACTCGAGTAGTTAGCTATGACACGCCCGTGTCAGATGACCGACATGCCCGTGATAGGGGGCTTGTCACCCACTCGAGACCTACTCGAGAGGAATTTCTCGAGAGAAAACCAACTACTCAAGTACTCGGATCGGACACGCCCGTGTCACCCCCCCCCCCCCCCTTACTCGAGTACTTTTCCACCTACTCGAGAGAAAAGTGTCGACCACTCGACACAGCAGAACACGCCCTAGGTCACGCCCGTGACAAGGGGCGTGTTCCTCCCGCACAATTCGTCGAACGTCTTTCGTCGAACTCGCGTCGGCTCCGCACCCGAGCAGGACACGCCTTGGGACACGCCAGTGTCCCAGGCGGTGTCACCCAAAAATTTGCCTGCTGAAAAAATTGGGGTGTTACAGCTGATCCATGAAGATGTCTTTGTCAATCTCTCCGTAAAGAAAAGCATTCTTCACATCAAGCTGCCACATCCTCCATCCCTTGCTAGCAGCCAAGGCGATCACCACTCTAACTGAAGTCATCTTTGCAACCGGACTAAAAGTCTCCTCATAGTCTTCTCCATACTGCTATGAGAATCCTTGAGCAACCAGGAGAGCTTTGAACCTATCAATGCTCCCATCCGCCTTCTTCTTCAACTTATATACCCACTTGCAAGTCACTGGAGTAATGTCATCAACCTTGGGCACAAGGTCTCAGGTTTCATTCTTCTTGAGAGCAGCAATATCTTTCTTTGTGGCATCATCCCACTCCTTGACTCCAGTGGCCTTATTGAAGTTTGCAGGCTCTCGCTCATCCAGAGAACCTGCAAAGAAGCAGGAGACAAAACTCACTGTATTCCCATCATAGTACCGAGCAGGTGGCTTAATAACCCTCTTCAATCTCCAAATGGTTTGCTCCTTGCTTACTATCTCTGTTGCTCCTTCAGGCTCAGCACCACCTTCAGGCAAGCTTTGAGCAATGCTCCCCCTGCTTCCTGAGCCAGAAGCCTCAGCACCAGAATTTTAAACAACAGGAGCTGCTTGTGAAACAACAAGCTCCTCTTCCAGGCCTTCAGCAGCCACCATCGGTTCTTCATCAACCTTGCTTTCGGTTAGCTCAACCGATCCACCTCCATACGACGTCAGCTCGTCAAAGACAACATCTCTTGACACAATGAACTTCTTCGTCGCAGGATCAATGCATTTCCATCCCTTCTTCCGCTCATCGTAGCCAACAAAGACAAGCTTCCTTGCCTTTGCATCCAGCTTATTCCGTGAAGCATCCGGGATATGCACATAGCAAGTTGAACCGAACACCCTAAGGTGTTCCACACTAGGCTTCTCCTTCAGCAACAACTCAAAAGGAGTCTTCATGTTGATCGGGCTAAGCGGCATCCGGTTGATGACATAAGAAGCACAAGACATCCTCTCCGCCCAAAAGGACCTTAGAATGTCTTTCGCATGAAGCCAGTATTTGCAAGTCTCCGTCATATGACGGATCTTCCGCTCCGCTACTCCATTTTGTTATGGAGTGTGAGCACAAGTGAGCTCTTGTTGGATCACGTGCTTCCTGTAGAAGTTAGAAAACTCGGAGGAGATAAACTCACCATCGTTGTCTGTTCTAAGCTTCTTGATCTGCAAGCCAAGTCGGCCCTCCACCAACTCCTTGAACTCCACAAACAAACGGAAAACTTCAGACTTCTCCTTTAATAAATATACCCAAGTGTATCTTGAGTAGTCATCAATCAGCACAAGCATGTATCTGCTCCCGCCAAAGCTTGTAGTGACAGTTGGTCCCATTAAGTCTCCATGGATGCACTCCAATAGTCTCTTGCTCCTCGTTTGTGATTTATCAAACGGAAGGCGATGAGCCTTGTCATACTGACATCCCGCGCAAACGTGACCGTCACCAAATGAAGAAAGCTTAGACAAGCCTCTTACAAGACTTTTGTTTGCCATAGCTTTTAATTTCTCCATTCCTACATGCCCCTGCCTTTCATGCCAAATAGCAGCGCTATCGTTCGCTCTCATCTGATCAACATAAGAGTTAGTATCAAGAACAAACAAGTTCTTCACTTTCCTCCCAACATGAGCAACATCAGCCTTAACCGCTGATACGGTGCGAAGGAACTTCGCTTCTGTTGGCCCAAACAGAACGTGATAACCCGCGTCTACCGCATTGGTCACCGAGAAGAGGTTCTTCTTCATGCCCGGTACGTGATACACACTACTTAACGTGAGTGGCCCCTTATCACTACCCAAAGATACAACTCCCTCCTTCTCTACTGCATAAACAGTATTATCAGCAGTTATAATAGCTTCATTACCTGAGTAGGCTTGCAAAGAAGAGAACTTTGACTTGTCTCCGGTGAGGTGATGACCACACCCGGAGTCCACAATCCAATCATCGTTGAAGTTGACAGCGGACAGGGCGTGGACACAAGTGCCCGTCATGAAAGCTCCGCCTCATTCAGCTTCCTCACTCTTAGAGCAAGCTTCCTCCTTGCCAGCAACATGCCCAGGCTGTAGTTTGACCTTGCAGTCACGCTTGAAGTGTCCTCACTGATGACACCTGTAGCACTTCAGGTTCTTCTTCCAGTCCTTCTTAGGAGCAGTGCTCCTCTCTGCCTGATAAGAAGTTGAAGGCTCATTCTCAGCAGCGACTTGCTTCTTCTTCCCTTCCCATCTCTTATTCTTGCCCGTGAAGAGTGCTGCACTGCTCTCCTCAGAGGCAATGACTCCAGCCATCTGTCTTGCCAAGCTTTCCTGTGAAGCAAGCAGATTCTCAAGCTCCAACAAAGATGGTTGAGTAGCCCAGCCTTGAACTGATGTCACAAAAGCAACATACTCCTTCCGCAAGCTGCGGAATATGTGCCTTTTCAACTTGGCCTCAGAGATAGGCTCATCAGGATCAAGCGCTGATATCTCTGCACACAGACTCTTCATCTTCAAGAAGTATTTAGAGATAGTGAGGTCTCCTTGAGTTGTCCTATCCAACTCATTCTCCAAGAATTGTAGCCTTGCTACATTCTTCCTATTGAACAACTCATCAATGGTTGTCCAAATATCAGCAGCTGATTCACATCCAATGATGTCATCAAACAACTCCGGTGAAACATCTCTCTTGAGAACAAACTCCGCCTTAGCATTTGTTTTTCTCCAGAGCCTCACCTGCTCAGCAGTTCGGAAAGCAGCAGTCACTTCCTGTCTGTCGTCGCCACCGACGACCTCCCATAGCTCCTCACCAAGAAGGTAACTCTTCATACACGACTTCCACTTCTTGAAGTTAGTCGGCGTTAAGAGTTCAATGCCAAGACCTCTTGCGTAGCTCACTTCCATTGCAACAACTGTTGGTTAAGCAAACTTCTAGAAGCACAGAGCACCAACACAGGTTGATCACCACTCAAGCACAGAGCAACAACACTGGATGAACACCGCTCAAGCAACTGAACCTCCCTCTGATACCATGTTAAATTTTCTCAAAGTGGTCAGCAAGAGCCTAAAGTCAAATTAATATTCTCAAAACTACCCGGTTCACACTTTGATCATGCGGAAGCCCAAGGAGCAAGTTTAACACCAACCACAAATGGAAGAACAAGCAAGTCTTTTATTCATTCACACTTCTTTACAAGGCGAGGTATATGTAGCGAGACATGATTTCGCTAGTACACAAGCTACAAACAGAAAGAACACACAAGCCGGGCGGGCAGCACTGGAGACCGCCAAGACCGCCTCGTCTGCCAAGGTCACCCAAGCCTCCCAAGCTGCAACTGCTACAAGCCGAATAGCACACGAATTCCGCCAAGACCGCAAGGTCGCGCGGACACACCGTTATTCGCTACCTGCTGAAGAACAGAGGAACAGACCGCCTACCCGCCAGACAGGTTATTGGAACTTGATCAAGCTGAAGTAGAAAACTGACAAGCTGCAGAAGCGACCAGCTGAGACCGCAGAGACCGCACACTTCAATGCCCAACTCCTGGCTCCTTGAAGCTAGCCGCGCGACCTGCTCACAGCACACCGTCAGCACTACTCAACCGGCGCGGACAGAAAACTGCAGACCGCAACACTTGCCCAAGCCCAACTTACTGTTCACTCTGTTACTATAGACGTGTCGGGGGGTTCTATTTATAGGCGAGGTGAGGAGTGTGGTCACCACCCTGGTGCATAGAATCACCACCCCAGCCCGCGCACTAGCAAAACATCCGTCCGCTGAGTCTGCAAAGACTTAGTGGATTCCAAGAAAACCGCCAGAAGCAAGGCACCGATGTTCACTACCAGGCGGTCTGGAACCAGACCGCCCACACTATGCAGACAAGGTACAGTCCGCACAATCCGCACACATCATCACACCTAGACAACCACAACTCCTTCAGCAACAGTCCGCACACGAAAGAGGCAGTCCGCATAGTACAAGACCAAAGCCTCCATCCGCCACAAGTCCACGACCAAAGGCAGTCCGCCCGGTCAACAGCGGACTTGGAGGATACTGTGGACACACTGGACTTATCACAGAATGTGACCAAGTCCAGTAAATCACCAAAGGCCTAGTGCGAGCTTGGCGGACAAGGCCCAGTCCGTCAATACCCAAAGCAGATCGCCAATTCCACCAAGGTGAGCAGCTCGCCAATACCACCAAGGTATGCAGATCGCCAAATTCGACCAAGGTAAGCAGATCGCCAAAAAAAACTACTCGCACAGCTGCCCAAACAAACGGCCAACTGTCGGACCCCGACATCAGTCCGCGCAGTCCTCCACAGCAGCTAACACCTACTGTAACACCAAAGCTCGGCAAGGGCCACAGCCAAACTCTAAGGCCAGTCTGTCACAGCGAACATGTTGGGTACAGCAATAATAGTAAGGCTTATAGAGTCTACAACTTGACTACACCAGTTGTAGAGGAGTCCGTGCATGTAGTTTTTGATGAGACACAACTAATTAACAATGAGTTGTCTAGCAATGTATGCAGCCCCACAGGTCTTACTAAGAAGATGGACAAGCTAGCCATAGAAGATGTACCTGCTGCAAGACAGCAAGTAGAAGAAGATGGCTTATGTCCAGGGGGAGAACTACATGTACCAGGAACTGAAGAAGTACAAGGAATTCAGCATGATGAAGATGCTGTAGAAGTTCAACCAGAAGTAAGGATGCCTCCAGCCAACAGGCATCTAAGAGATCATCCAGTAGAGCTAATTATTGGAGATCCAAGACAAGGTGTTCAGACTAGGAGCAGAAATCAGAATGCTGTAGTATATTCAAGTTTTCTGTCTCAAGTAGAACCAAAGAAATTTGAAGAAGCTATACAAGATCCACAGTGGACTGAAGCAATGCAGGAAGAGCTCAATCAGTTCAAAAGGTGCAAGGTTTGGGAGCTGGTTCCAAAGCCTAAAGACCACAATGTCATAGGAACTAAGTGGATCTACAGAAATAAGTTAGATGAACAAGGAGTCATCATTAAGAATAAGGCAAGACTGGTTGCAAAAGGATATAGGCAAGAAGAAGGTATTGATTTTGATCAAACCTTTGCTCCAGTAGCCAGACTGGAAGCCATAAGGATGTTCTTGGCCTATGCAACCTATCAAGGATTCAAGGTATACCAAATGGATGTCAAGTCAGCATTCCTAAATGGTAATTTGAAAGAAGAAGTCTATGTGGAGCAGCCTTCAGGTTTTGTTGATCCTACTCTTCCACATTATGTTTATAGACTTAGGAAAGCATTATATGGGTTAAAACAAGCACCTAGAGCTTGGTATGAAACACTATCTAGTTTCCTCATTGAGAACAAGTTCTCAAGGGGGAAAATAGATAAGACTCTATTCCTTAGGGAATCTAGAGGCAAAGTCATACTTGTCCAAATATATGTAGATGACATTATATTTGGGTCTACTGAAAGTAGCCTTTGCAAAAAGTTTGCAAAGCTTATGCAAAGTCAATTTGAGATGAGTAGTATGGGAGAACTGAAGTTTTTCTTGGGTCTCCAAGTTAAACAGACTGGAAGTGGTCTATCCATATGTCAGTCCAAGTTCACCCTAGAACTCATAAGGAAATATGGTATGGATTCCTCCAATACCATGAAGACTCCTATGGGGTCAAGTATGTCTCTAAGCAAGGATGATGCAGGGAAACCTGTAGATGAAACCTTGTATAGAGGGATAGTTGGCTCCCTACTATACTTGACTGCAAGTAGGCCTGACATTATGTATGCTACATGTGTTTGTGCCAGGTATCAAGCCTGCCCTAAAGAGTCTCATATGACTGCAGTCAAAAGAATTTTGAGATATCTAAAGGGCACACCCTATCTAGGCCTCTGGTACCCTAGGAATGGAGATTTTGATCTAACAGGCTATTCAGATGCAGACTTTGCAGGATGCAAAGAAGATAGAAAGAGCACTACTGGATCCTGTCAATTCCTAGGTGGGAGACTCATTTCATGGAGTAGTAAGAAGCAAACCAGTGTGGCTATTTCCACAGCTGAGTCAGAATATGTAGCTGCAGGAAGTTGCTGTGCTCAACTTCTGTGGATTCAACATCAGTTAGAGGACTATGGATTTCAGGTAAGTAGAACTCCACTTTACTGTGATTCTACAAGTGCTATTTCAATAGCTAATAACCCTGTATCACATAGTAGAACTAAACATATTGAGATTAAATATCACTTTCTTAGGGAGCATGTAGAAAGAAATGATATTGCACTTGAATATGTTAGAACTGATAATCAGATAGCTGATATGTTCACTAAGCCCTTAGAAGAAGCTAAGTTTAATAGGTTCAAAATTGAACTAGGTATGATAAACTTAGACTAAGTTTACAGAACTAAAATTGGCTAAGTAAAAAGGTGTCGACACATAGACAAGTCTATGTCGACACAGAATAGTAAGTGTCGACACTTCAGGAAAATGGTGTCGACACATCTAGGAAGTTGGTGTCGACACTTCAGAATGCTAGTGTCGACACATGTCGAGTTGGTGTCGACACATTCAATAAGGTGTCGACACTTAAGTTTTTACTCAGAATTTTCTAAGTAAAGTCTCGACTACATGTCGAGTAGTGTGGTGTCGACACTTAACCAAGTGTCGACACATAAAATCTGTTGACTAAACTTGTGTCGACACATGTGTGTCGAGACATTATAAGTCAGTGTCGACACTTATTGACAGTGTCGACACATCTTTAGAAATCCATCCCGCCTGTTCGTCTTCAAACCAGAAAGGTATAAATAGGATTCTGTCTTTGTTTGTCGACACGCTTTCAAAAGTTTCGAGACCAAAACTCTTGTGTCGACATTTCTCTCTTCTCAAGACTAAATCTTCAAACCCTAATGGCTCCCAAGCTCGAGGAGAATGTTAACGAAGGCTATGAGCTCGTGCGAGGTGCTTTTGACGATGGCGATCAAGAAATCAAGTCGGTGGTAACCCTAGTCACCGATTCAGGCTTGGAGTTCTTGGTTTCAGAACCATCCAAGATATGGAAGAAAGAAGTGCTTGAATTTCTTACTGGAGCAACTGTGGATGACTCTGGATACAGGATCAAATCCAGAGTGCATGGAACCAAGGTCAAGGTATCACCCAAAAGTCTGAGAAAGGTACTTCAGCTACCTAAGACTCAAGAAGAAGAAGAAATTTCTACATCCAAGACCAGGGAAGCATTGGTCTGGTGTGGTCTTGATACTAAGATGAAAATAGGTTCTGTCTTTAACAGAAAAGGCATGAACATTCAAGGGAAATTTCTGTCAGAGATAGTAGGCAAGGTCATTCTCAGTAAAACTGGAGGGCATGACAGGGTGTCAGCCTCCATGTTCAATGTCATGACCAGAATTATCTTCAACCTAAGGACAGACTGGTCTATGATTGTATTTGAGAAAGTGAAGGAAAGTCTGAAGAAGCCCAATCTGGGCAGGATACTAAGTCTCTACCTGGCTGGATCAATTCCAGAGGTAATGAGCACTGCTGCTGGAACTAAAATCAATCACATGAGGAGAATGGATTCAAGGATATTCTCCAGGTGGGAAAGGGTGCTGTCAAAGGAATTGACCACCCCTGAGAAACAAGTTACTAAGAAAGATTCTCCTCCCAGGAAGAAAAGAAAAACTGCTGTTGTGACACAAGTGTCCTCAAGCAGTTCTGAGAGTGAAGAACAGGTGGTGTTTACACCTGATGAGCAAGAGGAGGAGATAGTAGAAAAGACCCCAGCTGGTCAAGATGTGGGTGAGATTCAGGGGGAGCTGCCTCACACTAGCCCCATCCCTAGGGATCCAAGCCAGGGGGAGCTTCCAGGTGTAGCAGAACCATCTACACTGGAGAGTGAGCAAGCCACCATCCTCATCCAAGAGGTACTTGTTGACCTTAATACTTTCAATTTTTCTATAATAAATTCTGATTTGTCTGATGACCATCAGCAAAATCAGCAAGCAACTCAAGAACCAGATGTTGTTCTCCAAGACACATCTGTTGTAGCTGATGAACACAGTACATCTCCTGCACAGTCACCCCCAGAATATACAATGGAAGATCTATTTCTGAATTTAGATCAAGATGATTTTGACATGGAAAAGAATGCTGCTGATGAAGAGAAGGATGCTGCTGCTGAGGGGGAGAATCTGGAAGTTCAGGAAGAGCCTATCAGGCTAGACACTGAGAAGGCACAAGATGTGCAAGCTGAAAAATCATCAAGCCCTAAGGACAGGGTTGATATTGCCAGTACTTCAGACTCTGAGGAAGATGAAGCTGAGCAAGATAAGAAGAAGAAGTTCTTTGTCTTCAAAAGAAGGAGTCAGAGCTATAAGAAAGCTCTACAAACTGTTGCTCAACACTCACTAGTCCAACAAGCTCCATCAACAGATTACAGTAGCTTAATGGTAGCAATGCAAGTTAAGCTGGATGAGCAAAGAAGGGCTATAGAGACATATATTGATGAAGGCCACAAGTCTTTACAGTTTGATTTAGCTCAAGATATCAAGTCAATCAGGTTTGAGATGAACCTGAATAAGAAGGAAATGACTGACTGCTTCCACAAGGGTGGTAATGCAGTGGTCTATTTGGCAACTCACCAGGAGAAAATTAAGTCTCAAGTAGATGATATAGCACAGAAGCAAGGCTATGTGCTGGAGAATCAATTGAGGATGAATGATAATTTGACTGCATCTCACAATGCAATAGTCACTGAACTCAAGAATAAGTCTGCTGACCCTTCAACATCCTCTGCTGCTGCCAAGGCTGAATTTGATAAAGTCTTTCAGGAAGAAATTGCTGCTGTCAAGACTGCAATCAAAGATTCACAGAAGGTCATTTCTGAACAACTTACAAAGCTAAGAACTTTCTTTAAAGAAGGAATCAGGTACTTGGACAGCCAAATCAGGTTTCAAAAAGATGATGTGAGAGATCATGTAGCACAAGAAGTCATAAAGGGGGAGAGGGTGTTAGTCAAAGCTAGCTCTGACCATGCCAAATGGATTTCTAATTCCATCAGAGCTACACTGGGCTATCCTCCCCTGTGTGATGATGACAATGTAGCTGAATCTGGTATTCAAAGTGCATATCTTGGAGGTGAGCAACAGGAAGTAGCTCAGGTGATCTATCCACCTCCAGATTTTGAAATGGTTCATGCTGATGTAAGCACAATGTACAGTCCAACTGCTGGTAAGCCTAATATTGTTCTGGAAAAGGTTGTTCAACCTATTACAGCAGCTATGCAAGAGGCTTTGGACAAAGAAGAAGAGACTAGGCTATCAAAGAAGAAGTTCAGGGAACTAGCTGAGCAAAAACCAGATTTTGAACAGTGGAGCCCTACTTCTAGGAACATCATTCTCACAGCCTGGAAAGCAGCCAAGGACAATGCCCATGAGAGGAACAAGTGGTTCTCAGAGGCAGAATGGAGGAAGCATGAGAGTAGGCAGGAAGCCATTGTCCAACATAGAAGGAAGGCTAAGTTAGGAAAGCTACCTCCTACAGCTGTGGAGCCTAGCAAGTACTTTCTTAAGCCCTATCATTACTTTGAGAGGCAAAAAATCAAGGCTGAAGAACAGAAGAAGAAGGACTCCAAAGGGAAGAAGACTGCTGAAGCTGAGCCTGCTGCTGCTGCTATAAAGGCCAAAGTGCAAGCTGGAAAAGGCATAGTCATAAAAGAACCAGAGCAGAATTAGACTAAGATTAAACTGAAGAATGTTGTAATCTGTTACATCAAACATTTTGTGTAAATCATTGAAAATGTATTAACAACAATGTTTGAACAATTTTTGTTAAATAAATTTCATGATTGTTCAGATGAATGTGTCTAATTCTTGTTTGTTCTGTAATGCTGAATGAGTATACATGTGTGCTTTATTACATGTTTAAGTTTAACTCTGTTGACATATACCTGTTTTACATCATTTTATAATTTTTAATTATAAGTGGTGTATATCATTGACTAAGGGTTATGACTTCTCCAAATAGGGGGAGATTGTTGGGTACATTGGTCAAATGTACCTGATTTGAAGAAGCCTCACCTAACTCAATGATATACATCATAATGTATTTGATGTGTGTTTGAGTTACTTGTGCAGGTTAGGTATTCACTAGACTGAAGCTAAAAGTTTCTAAGTCCATGTGTCGACACCCAGAGGGAAAGTGTCGACACTTAAGAAAGCTTGTGTCGACACCCAGACAAGCAGTGTCGACACTTGGAGTCATTGTGTCGACACCTGGGAAGAAGAGTCGACACCAGTCAGAAAGTGTCGACACTTGGAGCTGTGTCGACACTCAGTGTAGAAGAATGCAGAAAAGCTGTGTCGACACTTAGCAGAAGTGTCGACACCTAGAAGAGCTGAGTCAACACCAGAAAGTGTCGACACTTGGAGTTGTGTCGACACTCAGCAAAAGTCTGCAGAATCTAAGTACAAGTGTCGACACTCAACACAATGTGTCGACACTATGCAGAAGAGTCAACACTTAAAGAAAGTGTCGACACCCAGCACAATGTGTCGACACTTAGCTAAAGACTCAGTATTTGAAGTAAGTGTCGACACTCAACACAATGTGTCGACACTATGCTGAAGAGTCAGTAGTTGAAGAAAGTGTCGACACTCAGCACAATGTGTCGACACACAACCAGAGAAGTCAGTAGTTGAAGAAAGTGTCGACACTCAGCACAATGTGTCGACACACAACCAGAGAAGTCAACACTTGAAGAAAGTGTCGACACTCAGCACAATGTGTCGACACACAACCAGAAGAGTCAACACTTGAAGAAAGTGTCGACACCCAGCACAATGTGTCGACACTTAATTGAAGACTCTACACTAGAAGAAAGTGTCGACACAAGGTGCTGTGTCGACACTTAGCAAAGAACAGAAAAGTTACAAAATATTCTAAGTACAAGTGTCGACACTAAAAGAATGTGTCGACACTCAGCTGAAGAAACAAAAGTGAAGACTTGTGTCGACACCAAGAAGCAGTGTCGACACTGGACAGTTTCAACACATGAAGATGTGTCGACACAAAGAACATGTGTCGACACTTAGAAGGATACAGTTAAAGAATGAAGTACAAGTATTTGTGTCGACACTCAATCTCAGTGTCGACACATGCAGAAGAATCTGTGTCGAGACATACAAGGAATTGTGTCGACACCTTGAAGACTTGTGTCGACACTTACACAACATGTGTCGACACTTGGTCTATAAGTGTCGACACTTAAGAACAGAAAGTCTCGACACTATCTGACAGTTAGAGAATTTCAAGAAGTGACTGGTTGACAAGACAGCTGCCGATCCAGCCGGTCTACATCAACTGTCAGAGATATCAGAAGTTTGTTATGAACCGGACCAGCCGGTTACCATGAAGGAAGCCTATAAATAGGCACTCATAGTTTACAGAAAAGATGATGATCAAGATTGATGAAGTAATATAGAAGTGGTTGAAAAAGTTTTTGATAGAGAGAGTTCAGATCTTTGTAAAAGTGGTATATTGAAGTATCAACTCAAGAAGATCTTGCTGTGCATCAGCAGATCTAAGAAGTTGGAGAGAGAGAGCTCCAACCAAGAATTCGGTCTTTGGAACTAAGGCTGAGAAGAAGAATTCAGAGTCATCTGGATTTCAAGAAGCAGAGGTCAAGGAACAACTGCAGAAGATTCAGACTAATTCAGTTCTAATCAAGAAGCTTTGAAGGAAGCTAAGTCAGTTTGGATCTAACTGGGTTCTTCCAAGAACTCTTCAAGAATCTCTCAACTCCTCTCTTATTTTCTGAGTTGTAGAGTTAGCTATTGTACTTTCTATTTTTACTTGTAGGATCCATTGGATCTGAGAGAATTGTAAGCCTATATTATAAAGGCTGAGGGTAGGGCTTGCTTGCCTGAGTGTAGGAGTTGAAGAACTCTGAGTGTAGGCCTTAATTGGCTGAGTGTAGGCCTGGGTGGCTGAGTGTAGGTCTTTTGGCTGAGTGTAAGGCTTTGGGCCTGAGGTAGGAACCTAGTTGGGTTCTGAGATAGTGGAGAAGTTTGGCCGAATCTAGTACACTGCTAGATAGGCGAAGGGGGAAAGTGGATGTACCCAAAGATTGGGGAACCACTATAAATTAGTGTGTCTTCTGTGCTGTGCTGTGGAATTACTGTTTATTTCTGTAATTGTTGTCAGTTGTAATAATCTGTGAAATAACTGTTGAGCAGCCAACAAAATTGCAAAAAGGTTTAGGTCACCTATTCACCCCCCCCCCCCTCTAGGTGTTTAGGTACCATATCTTTCAGAACACCGCGGACACGCCAGTCTGCAAGCCTCCCTCGGATAAGGCACACAACCTGCTGGTTAGCACAAGCTTGCAACACACAAGGCCGCTGAACAGAGCACGGCCTACAACCCGCAAACCTCTGTCCGCTCAGGCCGCTCCTCAATCAGCCAAGCCAACAAGACAGCCAACACCCAGGCCGCAACCCGCAGTCCTCCCAGGCCGCGGACTCAGTCCGCACAGGCCGCTCAGACCGCCCAACAATCAGCCAAGCCAGCAAGACAGCCAACGCCCAGGTCGCAACCTGCAATCCGCCCAGGCCACGAAACCAATCCGCACAGGCCGCCCGGCTATCCATCACCCACTTCCACTTAACAAATTTCAACAGTTCGGAGCATGGAGAAGTCGACAGATGGGGCGAGAAGATTCAGGTTGGGTCTATTCAGCATGGTCTCCCAGACCAAGTTTGTCGTGAAGCTGTTGGGTGCGAGCAGGAATTTCGGGATTGCCGCTGGGTGTGACGACATCCTCAACACCAGGAGGCGGGCTATTCCTCTTGGAATCTAGCAAATTCTTCTTCTTCAACTTTTTCTTCATTGATGGAGGGTGATCGACAGCATCGCCGCCATCACAAGGCCTCTTCAACTTTTGGGAACCAGAAATCTAGAGAGCACATCAATGCTCGCATTATAAACTTCCCCGACATATTGTCCGACAACAAAAAGGCAAAATAGCCGAGGGAGAGATTCCGGTTCAAAAAAAAATCATTGTCATACTATATGTAAAGAGATGTGCTATGAAAGCAATCCCAACCGTTCAATTCACTGTTCGATCTGCCGTCTGATTTAAAAGAAAAAAAAACAACATGAGATTGAGGCCTTCACCACAGGAGAATTAGTCGGCGGCTTGCCTGGCCCCCACCGGCGGGTTCGTCGAACCCTGACGAACCTCTAGGGGGTCGTCCGGCGGCCAGCAGGCGGGGCCACCGCTAGCGGTGGTCCTGCCCATGACACTCAAATCTGAGTCTCACGGGCAGGGCTACTGTCGGCGATGACCCTTCCTGCTTGATGCCGGATGACCCCCATCGGGTTCGTCAGGGTCCGGCAAAATAGTCGGTGGGGGTTGTGCAAGCCTTCAGTGACTTTGCTGGCAGGGCCACTGCCAGTGGTGGCCCTGCCCTCTTGCCGTCGGACGACCCCCGACAGGTTTGTCTGGGTCTGGTGAACCCGTTGGTGGGGGTTGGGCGGGTCTTCGGTGGCTATGCCGGTGACGACGAAACCTTCATGGGCAGGCGCAGAGAGGGAGTGGCGGGAGATGGCGGCGGGATGCAGGAGGAGGCATAGTTAATTTAAATTTAAAATTAGGACCATTAGGTAAATTAAATATAATTTTAAAATATATTAAAATAAATTTAAAAAAAATAATAAAAAAATTAATAACATATATAATAAAATATCCGCATAATTTTAAAATAATATATAATAATTATAAAATTTAAAAATTTTAAATTATTTAAAAAATAACCAGGTGCACGCAACCCGTCAGGGGCCGGCGAAGCCCATCACGGATGTGAAACTATCGCGCGAGGAATGCAGGGCCCCCCGTGTACTATATTAAAAATAAATATAAGATCGGTCAATAACAATGAATTAAAATTCATTCAATTATTTTGGACCGTTAGATATAACATTGTGGACTGCAAATAAGAATTCCCCCAAAATCCATCATCCTACAAAATGTTTGACTCCGTGATCCAGAGAAGAAAAACTATGCCAATTGCAAAAAAAAAGACCGCGCCACCTGCAAAGGTCGTCGCCATGGCCAGAGCCCACAGGTGGCTTTGCCGGGATCCGGCGAACCTTTCGGGGGTTGTCCAGCAACGAAAAGGCAGGGCCATCGCCGGCGGTGGCCCTGCCCGATCGTCGCCTTACAACCCGTCAGACCCCGACGAAGCCGCCGGTGGCCGCCGAGCAGGCAGCCAGCGGAGGGCTAAACCCCCTCCCCCGTATTGTTTTATTTTATATATATTTTGAAATTTTGTTTTATATTTTAATAATTTATTAAATTAGATTAAAACAAATTAAATAATAATTTATAAAAAATATTTTATATGAGTATAATATTTTAAAATTTTAAAAAATACAGAACCTCAGGCGGTGGGAGAAACCACCGCCGCGGGTCGGGTACTATCATACCGGGCACGGGAGGCCCACATGCACTGTTACTCGTATATATACATTTTTATATAGAATCTATATTTACAAAACTAAATATCAATTACAGTTTAATAATATTTCATATAAATATAATATTTTAAAATTTAAAAAAATACAAAACTTCCGAGGGCGGGCAAAGCCAGCTGCGGATTAGAGACTATCGCGCTGGGAATGGAAAGCCCCATGCACTGTCACTTGTGTGTATATATATATATACACACACACACAAGCAGTCGTGCACGGGGGACCCCGAGCAGGCAACATTTGTCGTGGGTGAAAGTGCAGCTAGATCTGATATACTCTAGAGGGGGTGAATAGAGTATATGGTGCTTGAAAGCTTTTTACAACAATGGTTGTAATGTGAGTGAGCAGAGAAGCAATTATAAATCTAATTACAGAACTAAACTAATCATAAGCTAATCACAGAATAATCATAGCCAGAAACAAAAATAAAGACAAGCAAAACCAGATGACACAAGGAAATATAGTGGTTCCCCTAAACTTAGGTACATCCACTCTTCTACCACCCTAGGTAGGAATCCACTGTAGGATGAGTTGATCAGATGTCATGGGCACCAATGAGCTTTTGATAAGGTGCTCAAAAACCAAATCAGATTTTTTGATCAGGTATCTTGCCACCAATGAGCTTTTGACAAGGTGCTCAAAAACCAAGTTCAAACTTTTGAAGTGAGTTTGAGAAACCCTTTACAGAGATGGGGGTGAGAGAGTGATGAAAGTCTTCTCTTTCTCAAACAGCTGAGAAGACTATGTGGATTGATGGTGTCAAAGCTCCCCCTGAGTCCTTGAGATCTTCAGGAAAAGAAGCTTTGTTGTATGGTGATAGACCTTCACAAGTTGAGCTCCAGCAAAAGATGATTTCAGCAGCAGCTGAAATGTTAGATGTCTGGAGTCTTGAAATATGTTAGCCTTGAATACTTGAGACAAGAGAGATCTGAGGATTTGAGAAGTTTTGATCTCCTTGGATGTGTGTTCTGAGAATTCTTTGAGACAGAATATTTTTTTCTTGTTCTGAAGATTACTGATGTCTGTCTGTGTATCTGTGTTCTATGTGAGATTCAAAAATCCTTCTCTTTTATTCTCTGGTACAGAATGGAAAAACATCCTCTGTCAAGAATAGTCGTTGGCCTGCATTGATTGCATCCTTAATTGCAAAATGTCTTCTGGAGGAAAGTCCACAGAAATATTTCTTGAAAATCCCTTGAAACTTAGTCCAGAAATGAATGAAAACGGCTAGTAAATCTTCTGAATTAATTGCAGAATAACTACTTAACTGATTTGAATTTGAATCTGAAAATCCTTGAAGTTATCTGAAAACGTCGAACTGAGCTCTGCTATCGTTGAACTGAGCTCAGCGATATGGATTTATACAGCAGCAAAATATCGTCGATTTGAGCTCAAAGATCGTCGAATTGAGCTCAAAGATCGTCGAACTGAGCTCAAAGATTGTCGAACTGAGCTCAGAGATAGAGATTCAAAGCTGAGTCAAGATCGTCGAACTGAGCTCACCGATCGTCGAATGGAGTTCGACGATATGATGAAGTTGAGCTCAGCGATCGTCGAATGGAGTTCGACGATCTGTCGAAGTTGAGCTAGACGATCGTCGATCGGAGTTCGACGAGTCGTCGTGCTGAGCTCGACGATATGACTTAGTCTCAAACTGAAGAAGTCTTGGTCTTGAGGGCAGTTTCCAAACTTAGACTTCTAACCCTTAGACTCAATTCTAATTGACCTTTTGAGCTATACATGAGGTCAAACATTGGTTTCCTAGAGACATAGTGATCCTGACCCAAATTAGTAATAGGGTGTTCCAACAATCTCCCCTATTTGGGTTAGGATTACTATTTACAGAGTTTGGAAAATTTAAATAACAACAAGCGGCAAAACAGAAAAGCAACAAGCTAGACATTGCAGAACCACAGATATATATATATATATATCATCCCAGATAATAACCAGAAGTTAGAGAGATTGTCACCTTACATAATCATTTCTTTTTCTTGCCCTTAACAAGTTTGATTTCTCTGTTGAGATTGAGGGCTTCCTTCTTTGATCTAGTATCATCTGTTGCACCTAAAGTGGTTTGCTGTTTGGGCCTGGGAACTACAGCTTCAGGATGCAGTTCCATGTATCTATCTGAATCAAAAAATTTGCTTGATGCATATCTTTCTAGCTATCTCTTTCTCTGTTCAGACATTGTGGAGATGTTGGAGGAATCTCTTCCTTGCTCTCTAGCCTTTTTGATCTGATCCAGTGCAGCAAGTTCCTTCATCCTTGCAGTCCAAGCAGCTGGATTGTTCTCAGGGTCCTCAAAAGGTACTGGTGGCTCATATCTGTTAGAAGGATTGTCTTGAGCAGGCCTGGATGAAACAGTTTCCTTCAGCTTATAGGGAAAAGGACCAGATGTGGTATCAGATGAAATTTGTCCTTCCCTGGAGTATGGGTGTTGCCCTGAGTATCCTTTGGAGTACACTTGGACTTCTCTTTGATTGCCTCTGTATCCTCCTCTCCTGGATTGAGATCCCCTGGATTGGCTTCTCCTATGGTAAGATCTGGCATGTGGCTGATAGGGGGCTTGACTTCTAGCAGGGGTTGAGTAGCAGAACTTCCACCTACACCTGCATCAGGAGGAGGTGGTGGAGGAGGATGAGAGTGTTGGAATTGTGAAGAACCCTTTTCATATTTCCTCTTCTTTTTCATTGCTTTTAGTTGATTCTTAGAGTACTGCATCCAGTGCTCAGTGATAGGGAAATCATGAAGAATGTAGTATGGTATGTCATTGTTATCCTTGTCCTTGGCAGGAGGTACTCTCTTCATGGCTTTGCTCCTTGCCTTTCTTTTCCTGGCAATGGTAGCAGAAGAATCATCAGAGTCTGTTCTGTACTCATCACTTTCAGAACTCTGGTCATCATAAAGGGCATCAATTTTCTTCATCAAGTCTTTCTTGAGCTGTATGGAAATAGATGAGGCAGCAGAGGGTGTAGCAGCAGAAGTTGAAGTAGTGGCAGAAGTGACAACAGCAGATACATAAGTTGTTGCAGTTGAAGTAGAAACAGTAACAACAGCAGCAGCAACAGATTCACTAACAGCAATATCAGTAGTAGAAATATCAGCAGAAAATTCAGAAGGCTCAGACTCAGGTGCCTCTGTCATAAGGATCTCTTTAGAGATTGGCTCATCAGCAGTAACAGAAGTAGCAGCAGTAGTATCAAAGCTTTCAGCAGCAGTAGGGGCAGCAACATCAGAAACAACAGCAATGCATTCATCAGAAGAAGCAGCAGCATACACTGAGTGGACAAAAGAGGTGATGATGCTGGGGTCACAGCAAGAGAATGACACAAGGGCCTTGGACAGATCCTCTGGGGGCTGGACAGCAACTGTCTCTGGCAGACATCCGAAATATGCAGAATCAAATTCTGAGAGTAAAGCCCTGAGGTCTAATGCAAAGACTGCAGCAGGAGGTTGAACTGAAGCTTGAGACATAGCAGCAGGAGCAGTAGCAGATTCAAGAACTGAGGAAACAGCAGCAGGCAGGCTCACAAAAACAGCAATAACAGCAGCAGCAGCAGCAGGCAGACTCACTTCATAGGGCATCTCCCCCTGCCTAGATTCAAACATGGCTGGATCAAGACACACTGCTGAAGGGGCTGCCTGACGGAATAGGGAGGAAAGCCTGGCAGAGAGGGCTGCCACTGACAGGAGTAAAGGAGCCAAGGAGGTCTCCAAGAGAAGAGAGAGCCTGGGGGCTAGCAATTCATACAACCTGTCAGCAAGGGCTGGAATGTCTACCTGCTCAGTAGTGACTGGAGCAGAGGTAGAGGATGGAGGAGTAGCTGTTGGTGAGGGTAATGGAGAGCTGGTGAATGGGGGAAGAGATGGTTGAGGTGTGGGTAAGGTGGATATAGAGGACAGTGGGATGGAGATGGATGGGGTGAAGGTGGGTTGGTCAATGATCTCTTGTAGAAGATCTTGATAGGATGTTGAGGATGAGGGTAGCTCAGGAGGAGAGGATGGTGAATCATCCATAAAGGAATCTTCAATGAGGGTGAAGGATGGAATGGAGGGTGATGAAGTGATATCTTGTTGAGTGTAGTAGAATAATGGATGGAAGTGGTCTTCTGTGAGTGGAAGAGTAGGGACTGGAGATGGTGTGGATGTTGGAGAGGGGCTGGAGATGATGATGGTGGATGGAGTCTGAATGGTAGATGGAATTGGAAGAGATGGAATTGGAGGAGGAGGAGGAGAGGCAACATCAGCAGGCAGGTCACCTGCAGGGGCAGAGACCTGTGGGGAAGTGACTCTGAGAGTCCTGGTGCCTGAAGGAGTGCTGGAGGAGGGCCTGCTGGGCTTGTTGATCTGTCTGTCCCATTTTCCAAAGAGGGCATAAGACAGTCTCTTGGATGAATTGATGTGGATTCCAGAAGAGACCAGCAATGTAGGGCACCTTTGCTGCAGAAACACCCATATAATTCTTCCAAATTTTACAAAACTTTTGTTTATCTTCTTCTTAATGAGGTCAGAGAATACCTCTCCCCAATTCAAATTCTTCTTGTCTACTAGGGCTCCCATTAGACAGAGCTGATACCTTGAGATTGTATCATGAGCAGAGTGCTTAGCCAGTAGCACTTTCCCAACTACATCTGCCATGAATCTGTATTCCACAGAAAGGTTCTTTTTCAGGAGCTTGCTAGGGTTAGCCTCGGAATGACCCATTCTGGCAAGCAAGTCAGTATACTCTTCTCCAGACAAGTCAGCAGTATCTCCACCAGTTCTTAACTCAAAAACCTCTGTTAAAATTGCTGGGGTCAGAGGTACCTGTGTGCCAGATATTGATCCAACAATGGTGGAGTTGTCCTGATTGTGGGCAGTGTAGACCCATTCCTTAATCTCATCAGAGGCAAGCTTAATCCTTGTGGTCATGATTGCTGTCAGGTTCTGCTCTTTGAATAACCCCAAGATATCCTGAAAAACCTGGTCGGTTGTGCTGAAGGATTCCATGTCGATGTCGAAGCCAGCATCAAACTTCATGGCGGCGAGAACAGCAACAGACACAGCCATGGGAACCTGCAAAAATTCAACAAACAAAACGACCAAGTGCATAATTGTTTGGAGGGAAAGAAAATTCTTGCAGAGAAATCGAAAGCGCAAAGGAGAACGACGGTGAAAAATGAATTTTATATTAGGGTTCGACGCAGAATTGGAAAGATCGTTGAACTCAGTTCGACGATCGAGGCTTCTAAAGGAATCTGAAGAGTCTTCAATATCGTTGATCTCCGTTCGACGATATTGGAGAGCGTCGAGCTCTGTTCGACGATCGTTCAGAGAACAAAATCATCGAGCGTCGTTCGACGATCGTTGACCGGAAGAGATAGTGCATACTATCTGAGAAACGCTGAACTCAGGTCGACGATCTCAGAAATCGTCGATCTCCATTCGACGATCTGCGGGAAAATCGTCGAGCGCAGTTCAGATATCAGAAAAACTCTAGACACTAAGAAAAATCAAGATGTTTGCCTAGTCTTGGTCAATTTTTAAGCTTTCAAAATCTGGGATATTATTTAAGACTTCTTCCATCTAACATTCCTAACTGATTTAGGAAGAAGGTGTGTTTCTTTTCATCCAAGGGCTTGGTGAAAATATCTCCCCTTTGTAAATCAGTTGGGATATATTGTAGTTCAATTTTATTCTTTTCAACATTATCCCTTAAAAAATGATGTCTAATCTCTATGTGTTTTGTCCTACTATGGAGGACTGGATTTTGAGCTATAGAAATAGCACTGGTGTTATCACAAAAGATTTTAGACTTCTCTAAGTTGTATCCATAGTGTAGGAGTTGGTTTTGAATCCACAAGATTTATGAACAACAACTGCCTGCAGCCATATATTCAGCTTCAGCAGTTGAAGTTGACACAGAAGTTTGTTTCTTACAAAACCAGGAGACAAGTCTGTCACCAAGGAACTGACAAGTTCCATTGATTGTTTTCCTGTCAATTCTGCATCCAGCATAATCAGCATCAGAAAATCCAGTTAAATCAAATGCTGAATCTTTTGGATACCAGAGACCTAGATTTGGACAACTTTTAACATACTTGAGAATCCTCTTTACTAATGTTAGGTGTGACTCTCTAGGGCTTTCTTGGAACCTAGCACATATACATGTAGCAAACATTATATCTGGTCTACTAGCTGTAAGGTACAGTAAAGAGCCAATCATTGCTCTATATGTTGTCTGATCAACAGGTTTCCCATGTTCATCAGCATCCAATACAGCATTAGTAGGCATGGGTGTTTTCATACAAGATGCTTCAGACATGCCAAATTTCTTAACCAGTTCATTTGCATATTTGGTTTGAGAAATAAAGATGCCTTCAGCATGCTGTTTGACTTGCAATCCTAGGAAGAAGGATAGCTCACCCATGCTACTCATCTCAAATTTAGAATGCATTAGGTTGGAAAACCTTCTGCACAATTTGGAGTCAGTAGAGCCAAAAATAATATCGTCTACATAAATCTGCACTAGTAGGGTATGAGACTTATGGGTTCTAATGAAAAGAGTTTGGTCTACTCTACCTCTCAAAAATCGATTTTCCAAAAGAAAGCATGCTAGGGTCTCATACCATGCTCTAGGAGCTTGCTTGAGTCCATATAATGCTTTGTTCAATCTAATAACATAATCAGGATAAGTTGGAGAGATAAAACCTGGAGGTTATCTGACATATACTTCCTCTTTGATGTCTCCATTTAGGAATGCACTTTTGACATCCATCTGGTATACCTTGAAGCCTTTATGTGCTGCATAAGCTAAAAATATTCTGATGGCTTCCAATCTTGCAACTGGTGCAAAAGTCTGGTCGTAGTTTATTCCTTCTTCTTGAGAATATCCCTGAGCAACTAGCCTTGCCTTGTTCCTTACAATTACTCCTTGATCATCCAGTTTGTTTCTGAATACCCACTTTGTTCCAACAATGGAGTGATCCTTAGGCTTTGGCACTAGTTCCCATACTTTGTTCCTTTCAAATTGATGCAACTCCTCTTGCATTGCAATGATCCAGTGTGGATCTTGCTCTACATCTTGAATCGACTGAGGTTCAATTTGAGATAGGAAGCAGGTGTGCAACAGGTTTTGGTTGACCTGATTTCTGGTTTGCATACCAGCTGAGATGTCTCCAATTATTTGGGAAATTGGATGATCTCTTGATGTTACTAAATCAATAGGGGGTGTTGATTGTTCACCAACCTGTGTTGTTATTTTCTCTTGTGGTACAACAACTGCCTCTTCAAGTTATTCTTCAATATGTTGAGCACTTTCTTCATCTTCACTGCTTTCATCCCTTTGAGTAACATGTAACTTGTTCGAGTCTTCAACAAGAGAATGTTCCTGCAAAGGTTCTATGGTAGAAGAGATCTTCTCCTTGAAGGACATGTTAGATTCATCAAATGATATATGAACAGATTCCTCAATTTTTAGAGATGATTTATTATAAACCCTATAAGCCTTGCTGATCATGGAGTATCCCAGAAACACTCCTTCATCAGCTTTAGCTTGAAATTTTGCTAAGTATTTCTTGTCATTATTATGTATATAGCAAATACAGCCAAAAACTCTAAAATAATCAACTTTAGGTTTCTTCCCTTTGAGTAATTCATAGGGAGTCTTTCCCTTTAGTTTATGTATTAAACTTCTTTTCAGGACATAGTTGGAGGTGTTCACTGCCTCTGCCCAAAAGGATAGAGGAAGGTGAGCATCTGACAACAATGTAGTGGCAGATTCAATAAGGGTTCTATTTTTCCTTTCAGCTACCCCATTTTGTTGAGGAGTTCTAGGAGCTGAGAAAGTATGTCTCATCCCTTCACTCTGACAGAACTCTTGCATAAGAAGAGAATCAAACTCTGTCCCATGATCACTTCTGATCAGGGCAATGTGAGTATTGAACTCAATCTGTATACATTTGAGAAACTCTGTCAGACACTTAAAGTTATCAGATTTTTTCCTTAGAAAGAACACCCAAGTGAATCTATAGAAGTCATCTACAACTACTAAAGTGTAAGATTTCCCTCCTAGACTTTGTACTGTGATGGGTCCAAAAAGATCTATGTGTAACAGATACAATATCCTAGGTGAATCACTCTTATTAAGTGACTTAAAGCTGTTTTTAGTTTGCTTGCCTAATTGACAAGCCCTGCAGAGTCTTTCCTTCTTGTAGAGGCCAGAAGGTAGTCCTCTAACAAGGTTGTCCTTGGATAGCCTAGCAATAGTTCTAAGGTTTAGGTGTCCTAGTCTCTTATGCCATAAAATATTTGGTCTACAGACAGAATTAAACAGGCAAATATCTACATCAGTTGAAAGAAAATCTACTAGATAGATGTTACCTTTCCTTTTACCTCTCAACACAGTTGTGTTGTCCTCTGACTTGATTTTACATAAGGCTTTGCTGAAGGTCACCTGGTAGCCTTCATCACACAGCTGACTGATGTTTATTAAGTTGTGCTTCAGTCCTTCCACATAAGCTACCTTCTTGAATGTTACCGATGCTTATTAAGTTGTGCACCATATCCTTTAGTCTGTCCAAAGTTTGAATCACCAAAGATAACTTTGGGTCCAAGCTTGGCTCTAAAGGATGTGAGGTTGTCCTTGTTCCCTGTCATGTGCTTAGAGCACCCACTATCCAAGTACCATTGCTTGTTAGATGTTGGATAGGTCTTCACCTGTACATAAAATAATTTATTTGTTTTTGACCCAGTTTACCTTAGGCCTAGGTTGATAACTTTTAAATTCTGAAATAAAAGACATCCCAGGTTGACTCTTATAACCTTCAGGATGATATCTCCTTGGAGGTAAAATTCATTCAGTATAAGGGTTAAAGATTTGGGATGAAGGACCCTTAGGATTGAATTTTGATTTGCCCTTGAAAATCTTTCCAGAGCTCTGACCTCTGTTCGACGATCTTGGAGCTGCGTTCGATGATCTTGGGTCAGATCGTCGAGCTCCGTTCGACGGTCGACTATGGCTGAGTTCAGGTACTTGAGATCGTCGACCTGAGTTCGACGATCTTGCCTGAGATCGTCGATCTTCGTTCGGCGATCGTCGATCTGCATTCGGAGATCGTCGATCTCCGTTCGACGATTTCTGCTGGGACTTAGTTTTCTTAGGCAGATCAGAATTTTTCCTAGCTACCTCTACAACTCCCTTTCCTTTGTCAGAAATGAACTTGATTGGAGTGGTTAGAACTATGGGATGGCTGGATGAAGCACCCAAGCCCAGTGTACTATTAAATCTGGAGTTCACTGTACTTGTGATGTCCATCAGCTTGATGCTTCTCCCATTGAGGGATTCTTCAAGCTTCTTGGCCTCAGATAGCTCACTCTTCAGTGAAGCTATCTGCTTCCTACAGCTCTCCAACTCCTGAGAGAGTTTGAGGCTTTCTGACTTTAAATTATTATGTTCAGATAAATGATTTCTGAGAGAGAGATAATTTCTTTCTCAGATTTTAGCAGATCTAAACACAATGCTTTAAATTCAGATTTAAAGTCCTCTGAATTAAAATCAAAAGAACTAATTACCTGATCTTCTTCAGGTTGAGTCTCTGAGTCTGACTCTGACTTCTCTTCATCTGAGTTATGTTGTGAGGCATTGATTGCCATCATGCAGAACTCTTTCTCTTCTGCATCATCCTCATCATCACTGGAGCTGGATGAGGCTTCTGACTCCTCTTCAGTCTTACTCCAGGATTCAGCAACAAACCCCTTCCTTGTATGTTTGTTTTTGCTTGATGAGGGTTTGCCATTGCCATTCCTCTTGGAGTCTTTCTCCTTTCTTCTTTCTTTCTTGTCCCTTCTGTCCTTGTTTTTGTTTTCTGGACAGTCAGGAACTATGTGCCCTAGTTTCCTGCAACCAAAGCAAACAATCTCTTTATTATTAATTGACTTATCATACATTGGCTTATCATGCTCCTTGTATGATCTCCTTCTGAAGTCCTTTCTGGCCATCTTATAAAATCTTTTGGCCAACAGACTAAGCAACTCATCATTGCCTGTGACTTTGTCTTCAGGCTGATCTTCAGTTACCTTGAAGGCTATGGTCTTCTCTTTTCTTGTGGCTGGTGAGGCAGCCTTCTGTTCTTCTTCTCTATTTTTGATGAGTAGCTCATAATATTTGAGCTTACCCAATAGAGCTTCTGTGGTGATCTCATTCAAACTTCTGGCATCCTTGATTGGCCAGATTCTTGAATCCCAAGTGCTAGGGAAGCACATTAGAATTTTGTCATTGACTTCAGTTAGTGAGATCTTTTTATCCAATATCCTGAGTTCACTGACAATTAGACTGAGCCTGTTGTACATATCTCTCACTGACTCAGTTTCTCCCTTCTTGAAATTCTCATATTGAGATATGAGGTGGGATATCCTATCCTTTCTCTCATCAGCTGAGCCTGAGACTATTTCAGAGAGTTTGTCCCAAATTTCCTTTGCTGAATTGCATTCAGCCACCTTTTGAAATATGTCATCAGACATTGTCTGGGCTAAGATGTTCATAGTCTTGGCATCAGCTTCCTTCCATCTCTTGATGTCAGCATATGTTCCTGATGGAGGTGGAACAGCATTTGTACTTGAGCTCTCTGGAGGTCTTGGACATACTGTCAAAACAGAGTTAAAAATATCTTCGTCAATAGAATTCATGTATAGTCTGATCCTTGCTTTCCAAAGTGCAAACTTGGATAGATTGCACACTTGAGGTCTGGTGCTAGCATAATCTTTGTTTTGGGCCATGATTTGTGAAAACAAAATCTAATAATAAACTTCAAAAGAAAACAGATCTAACTAGGGATATTTGGGTTCAGGTGTTAGCCTGTACAACCACCAAGGTGTGGTATGTTTAACCAACCTGCCTCTGATACCAATTGAAAGTGCAGCTAGATCTGATATACTCTAGAGGGGGTGAATAGAGTATATGGTGCTTGAAAGCTTTTTACAACAATGGTTGTAATGTGAGTGAGCAGGGAAGCAATTATAAATCTAATTACAGAACTAAACTAATCATAAGCTAATCACAGAATAATCACAGCCAGAAACAAAAATAAAGGCAAGGAAAACCAGATGACACAAGGAAATATAGTGGTTCCCCTAAACTTGGGTACATCCACTCTTCTACCACCCTAGGTAGGAATCCACTGCAGGATGAGTTGATCAGGTGTCCTGGGCACCAATGAGCTTTTGATAAGGTGCTTAAAAACCAAATCAGATTTTTTGATCAGGTGTCTTGCCACCAATGAGCTTTTAACAAGGTGCTCAAAAACCAAGTTCAAACTTTTGAAGGGAGTTTGAGAAACCCTTTACAGAGATGGAGGTGAGAGAGTGATGGAAGTCTTCTCTTTCTCAAACAGCTTAGAAGACTATGTGGATTGATGGTGTCAAAGCTCCCCCTGAGTCCTTGAGATCTTTAGGAAAAGAAGCTTTGTTGTAGGGTGATAGGCCTTCACAAGTTGAGCTCCAGCAAAAGATGATTTCAGCAACAGCTGAAATGTTAGATGTCTGGAGTCTTGAAATATGTTAGCCTTGAACACTTGAGACAAGAGAGATCTGAGGATTTGAGAAGGTTCGATCTCCTTGGATGTGTGTTCTGAGAATTCTTTGAGACAGAATATTTTTTTCTTGTTCTGAAGATTACTGATGTTTGTCTGTGTATCTGTGTTCTATGTGAGATTCAAAAATCCTTCTCTTTTATTCTCTGGTACAGAATGGAAAAACATCCTCTGTCAAGAATAGCCATTGGCCTGCATTGATTGCATCCTTAATTGCAAAATATCTTCTGGAGGAAAGTCCACAGAAATATTTCTTGAAAATCCCTTGAAACTTGGTCCAGAAATGAATGAAAACGGCTAGTAAATCTTCTGAATTAATTGCAGAATAACTCCTTAACTGATTTGAATTTGAATCTGAAAATCCTTGAAGTTATCTGAAAACGTCGAACTGAGCTCTACTATCGTTGAACTGAGCTCAGCGATATGGATTTATACAGCAGCAAAATATCGTCGATCTGAGCTCAAAGATCGTCGAACTGAGCTCAAAGCTTGTCGAACTGAGCTCAGAGATAGAGATCCAAAGCTGAGTCAAGATCGTCGAACTGAGCTCACCGATCGTCGAATGGAGTTCGACGATATGATGAAGTTGAGCTCAGCGATCGTCGAATGGAGTTCGAAGATCTGTCGAAGTTGAGCTAGACGATCGTCGATCGGAGTTCGACGAGTCGTCGTGCTGAGCTCGACGATATGACTTAGTCTCAAACTGAAGAATTCTTGGTCTTGAGGGCAGCTTCCAAACTTAGACTTCTAACCCTTAGACTCAATTCTAATTGACCTTTTGAGCTATACAGGAGGTCAAACATTGGTTTCCTAGAGACATAGTGATCCTGACCCAAATTAGTAATAGGGTGTTCCAACAGTGGGTACGACATTTGTCGAGGGGGCGACATTTGTCGTGGGGGAGACATTTGTCGTGGGTGCGACATTTGTCGTGGGGGAGACATTCGTCGTGGGTGCGACGTTCATCGTGGGTGCGACATTTGTCGAGGAGGCGACATTGGTCGTAAGGGTGACATTGGTCGTGGGGTCGGGTGAAGCGACATTGGTCGTGCGGGCGACATTGGTCGTGAGAGGCAATATTGATCGTGGACGACTACATTGGTCGTGGGCGGCGATATTGGTCGGGGGCTGCGACATTGGTCGGGGGAGGCGACATTAGTCGGGGGAGGCGGCATTGGTCGGGGGTGGACGACATTGATTGTTGGGAGCAGGTGATGAGCTATATGTATCCTATGATTAATTATTTGGGGAGAGCCCTGTGTACTTTTTTATCCAAGTATGAATTCAACATATAAATTACTATATAACATAACTAACTGAAGGTGAAAAGAATGCATCCAACACAATTTTTTAGAATTGTAACCATCAAAATATTATTTTGAATCCATTATTCCATCCAACTGAAAACATAACTAATAGTGAAGGTGATAAGAACGTGATAACGGGGATGCGCAAGATATACTGGGAAAGAAATGTTGATCGGAATACACTCTATTAAACACAATTATTAATGAAGCAGCACTTGAAGGTGATAAGAACGTGATAATGGGGATAAGCAGGATATACTAGGAAGGAAATGTAGATCGCAATACATGATATTAAACACAACTATTAATGTGGATATACTGGGAAAGAAAAGAGATTATTTGCATGTAATTATCCCGAAGCAATACATGCTATTAATGAAGCAGCAGTTGAATCATTAAAAAGTATCTTAATGAAGCACAGTGAAGATCGTACCTCGTTCCCCGCACGACAGAACTCCCGCTGCTCTCATTCTCCTGCCTTCAACACGCAATGAAGATCGGACCCTCAAGCTCGCTCGATGTCCTCTCGCTTGAAATATCCATGAACCGTCTGACACAACATAAAGTTCTTAATTCTAATCAAAATCCTCAATTTTGTTCAACTAAATCAACCCCCAAACTTATAGTGTTTCTATTCTAAAACCATCAAATGTATAAACACAACTATTATTCATGTTTTATCATGAAAACATAAACACATGAAGGATGGATCACCTTCTTTTGTTCAGGTTCAGCACTTCAATCACCCCCATCCCATTGAAAGTAAAGTTGTCTCATAATGACTGATCCTGCCATTTAATAAGACAAAACTCAAGAAGAGTTATATATGGTATTAACATATGCCATGTTATAATAAAATTTGCGGCACAAATCACATTTAAAAATGCAATACTGCAGCAATGGTTTACACACATTGAGTACCAGAAATTATGAAAGCAATAAACAATCAAATAATTAATGCATTGAGATGGACAAAAAAAGATATAATGGCATAAGACCTAGAAAGAGAATAAGGAACAATTGATAATAACAAAGACATAGCATAAGAACATTAGAGGAATTGATATGTTGTGTATATAAAACCTTCTAACATGATAATAAGAAACAATTGTTACATGTTTTTAATAGCAAAATCAAGTGGAAAGGATATATAAACATACCTGGGTGAATTTTTCCCGGGATAACCTGTTCGTGGTGGATAAAAGGAGATGGTGAGCACGGAAGTTAAATGATTTCACGTGGTTCTCACTGCAAGCAAAAAATGGCCAAGTGGATGCAATCATTTGAGAAATCAAGAAACAAACTTGCCTAAATCAATGCAGGAAACAACAACAAAATCAAATTACCTGAGTCGAGGAAATTGTGGTTAATAGATGAAAATGAAGATCTCTACTGTTCCTGTGACGATGATGACTGAGATGCAGCAGGTCGGAAATCTGTTCGAGCTAAGTTGTCATTATCTCGATTTGCTTGTCAATTTTGGGTTTCCGCCTGAAGGTCGTGCAATTTGATAGGCCGTCGTTTTGCTGGATGACCTAGATGGACACCTGCAAAAAATATCTATTGAAATAAGAGTGAATGGGAAACAGTATAGGAAGAGAGATATGGTCGTGGACAGCGGGTTGCGGGATGGAGAGTTGTAATAAAATTGATTCAGGGATATAGAAACAGTAAAAGAGAAGATCTGTGGCTTACCATATGCCGGAGATGTTGGTCGGCGGGATGCGGTTGGAATGAAGAAACATGGTCGTGGACAAAATAATGAAGGTGAACTCTATTTTTAAGAAATAAAAATTGCGCTTAATTGGTTTGAAAGCAAAATTAAAATATCATTAACATGCTCTTGATTTTAGATGAAATTTTTTTACCACATTTGTAAGATGATTTCAAGAGAGTTTAACAACAAATTGTGATATACTATGATTACATGAATGCAACAAACAATTTGTGATATAAATAATTATAAGTACAATTTCTTATCCTACTCTTCACATTCATGTGATCTTACACTATGAACCAACCATAACACAAATGGATCATAAATTATGCCCAAAATTAAACATTATAATAACACAAAAAATATTTCTACAGCTCCATTCAACGTTACCAGCATTTCGATCACCTACAACCAATTCCATGTATAACACAAAATATTAAACAAAGCATATCATAAAATCCTAAGCATGACATCTAAACAATTAGAAGAGCTCACCAATTTCATGCTTAACACAAATTTTAAGCTTAAAACATAATACACACAAAAATGTAAGTATAAATTGGGAACCGAAGCAAAAATCATTTATTTTCATCACAACATAAGAATAGAGAAGTTTGGAGAAACCAAACAAAATAGTTATTTGGAAAATTAAGTAATTTGGTTAACCATGCCCTAAAAAACACCATTTATGAGTCCTCCATGTCCAGGAGCTATTAATAAGAACCAGCAAGTGATCTTATAAGGGAGTAAAGGGAGTAAAACAACTTCCACTGCGTTTGCAAGCAAAGAAATCATACATTAACAAAGACTTGAAGTAAATATCACAAAGTTGCGAAGAAATCGTCATTAGGGTTAACATTAATAGAAATAAATCAAAAGGAGGGGATTTAAACTCAATCATTAACAACAAAAAATCATATCCTGTTTTAAACTCAAGAGAAAACCTTACAGGAGGATAAAATCAGAGAACACAAAGAAGACAAAGATGAAAAAGGTGATACCTTGAGCTTGCCAGAAATCTGAAAATAGAAGAGAAAATAAACACCTAGTGAAAAAGGAGGTCTAGATGTAGAAAAAAACATAGAACAAAAGGATAATAGTAAATGAAGGTGAACTCTATTTTTAAGAAATAAAAATTGTGCTTAATTGGTTTGAAAGCAAAATTAAAATATCATTAACATGCTCTTGATTTTAGATGAATTTTTTTTACCACATTTGTAAGATGATTTCAAGAGAGTTTAACAACAAATTATGATATACTATTATTACATGAATGCAACAAACAATTTGTGATATACATAATTATAAGTAAAATTTCTTATCCTACTCATTCACATTCATGTGATCTTACACCATGAACCAACCATAACACAAATGAATCATAAATTATGCCCAAAATTAAACATTATAATAACACAAATAAAAATATTTCTACAGCTCCATTCAACGTTACCAGTATTTCGATCACCTACAACCAATTCCATGTATAACACAAAATATTAAACAAAGCATGTCATAAATTCCCAAGCATGACATCTAAACAATTAGAAAAGCTCACCAATTTCATGCTTAACACAAATTTTAAGCTTAAAACATAATACACACAAAAATGTAAGTATAAATTGGGAGCCGAAGCAAAAATCATTTATTTTCATCACAACATAAGAATAGAGAGGTTTGGAGAAACCAAACAAAATAGTTATTTGGAAAATTAAGTAATTTGGTTAACCAAGCCCTAAAAACACCATTTATGAGTCCTCCATGTCCAGGAGCTATTAATAAGAACCAGCAAGTGATCTTATAAGGGAGTAAAACAACTTCCACTGCGTTTGCAATCAAAGAAATCATACATTAACAAAGACTTGAAGTAAATATCACAAAGCTGAGAAGAAATCGTCATTAGCGTTACCATTAACAACAAATAAATCAAAGGAGGGGATTTAAACTCAGTCATTAACAACAAAAAAATCATACCCTGTTTTAAACTCAAGAGAAAACCTTGCAGGAGGATAAAATCAGAGAACACAAAGAAGACAAAGATGAAAAAGGTGATACCTTGAGCTTGCCAGAAATCTGAAAATAGAAGAGAAAAAAACACCTAGTGAAAAAGGAGGTCTAGATGTAGAAAAAACATAGAACAAAAGGCTGATAGTAAATAATCAGTGAGGTTGAAAAAATAGAGAACAAAATGTGTTTCTCGCTAACAAAGAAAGAAAATAAGTTGAAAACCAAATCTAAACAGGGTGATACCATAAGGAGTTTGCTGGAAAGAGAAGTGTGTCGGTAGGAGGAGAAGTTTCATCGATGGAGGAGCTTTGTAGAGGGAGGAAGAAATGTTTCTGTTGGGAAAAATACAGGAAGTGAGCTTGCCTAGGAAGTATCGGGAAATGTTTATGCTAAAAAGAAAAATAAATAAGAAGGGGGATCTGACTGTGAGGAGGGTACCAGGAAGAGGGGTTTGGCAAAAGGAGTAGCTGTTGAGGAAGAGAACCTCTTGCGGTGAGGCACTGTGGAGGAGAAGCTCTGTGGAGAAGGAGGAGCGTCGTGGAGGAGATTTGAGCCCGCTGCCTGCACTTTCGATGACGAAGGAGCACTATGGTGAAGAGGTACAGTTATACCTCTGTGGAGAGGAGCACGATGGACCGGATTTTGCAAGTGGCAGTCGAGGCAGTAAGTGACCACACGACGGTGGCGTGCGGAGATGAGAAATAAGGACATCGCAGAGGCGACACTTCGTCGACGGGAGTTGCTTTCGACAGAATAGCCGGACTAGCAGGAGAGCAGGAGTGGCGGGATTGGGCAGAGATGAGCTGTGCACGGGGATTTAATTCCCAAATTATGTGATCGGCTTGCCTAAAGACCAAAATGTCCCAAAATTAAGCTAAAATACATGTTTTAAGGGGGTATTTTGGGATTTAAAAGTTACACCATGACGTGTTTAGGAGTTTACTTATATAATAAATATATATATATATATATATATATATATATAAATAAAATCTATATTTGCAAAACTAAATATCAATTACATTTTAATAATATACAAACAATTATGAGGCCTAATGTGGGTGGCCGCTAAAGGTGCAAAAAAGTCCTGTCGGGGCAGGATAGGCCCAAACCCCCAGGTCTGGGCTTTTTTGTTGTCAGACCCTTCTTAAACTAGGCCTAGATTGGGCCCGACCTCAGTAAACAAGGGGGCCTACCCGTGCCCACCAAACCGGGACCAAACAGAACCCCAAAAGTAACAACTAGATGTGCTGCTACTACAACAAAAATGTTTGGTGGCCACGCCCACCATTTAATGCTAGGTGTGGTCGCCCAACATTTAATGTTGGGATCAAAGCCCAACAATCATTTAAATGTTAGGTACATACGATATTCACTTTAAATGATGGGCGAGCCCAACATTTCAAGAAGTGGGCCTGGGCCTAGCCCAAGTTGGGCCCTAGCCAAATAAGTTTCTTGTGAGCCCCTTAGAGCCTGGCTCATGTAACAACCTGTATTTTAGTAGAAAAAATAAAGCAAAAATGAATGGATTAAATAGTTAAGTTAGCAATGATAATTTTGTGATTAACAAATTAGGTTTTTTCCCTAACAGAAAAGCCGACCAGCCCCGCTCTTATTACGGATCCCGTAACACGTCGCTCTAGGGTTCTTCTGTCTCCCGCTCTTGTTCTCCCGCAAGCCGCACCCACTGACTCCCGATCCCGCCTACTGTTTCTCCCGTGCCACCTGTCTCTGCCTACTTCTGCTCCCACTATGGTCGGCGCTTCCTCCTTCTGAGGTCGATGCCTCTTCTCCACCTGCCCTAGCTGGTAGTTTCTGCTCATCCCCAAGCAGCCAGCATCAGTAGCATCTTCCCCTCCTTCGATCATCCAGGTTCTCTCTTCCTCCTCCTAGGGGGCCGGCAACAGCCACTGCCCTCTTCTCCAAGGGTCAGTAGTTCTCCTTTCTCTCCTCCAAGGGGACCGACAACCTCCTCTCCCTTTCTGGAGGCCGACAGAAGCTTTTTCTCCTCCCCTCAATGCCAGCACCGCTTCTTCCTCCTTCCAAGGGGCGGCAACCTCCTCTCCTAGGGCTTACAACCCTAATTTCTCTGATTCTTATTCGTTTTGGTCGGGAATTTGCGAGAGGGACGCATATGGTTTCATCCTCTCTCCTTCTTGATCCCGGATTTGACTTGTTTGGGTAATGAAAGTCCACTTAGTGTCAACTACCTTCACCTATGGGGGGAATAGGTGTCTTGCAGCATTTTTGCGGAATTAAAGTCGTACCTGCACAAGAAAACAAAACAACACAGCACAGAAAGGACACAAGCAAATTATAGTGGTTCCCCGATTTGGGTACGTCCACTTTCCCCCTTCGACCTATCTCCCAACCAAGGATGACTCGGTCACTTCACCAACAGGATTGAAATCCAATCCTTGCACTAATGGAAGGAGCCCTTCCACACGTAGGAGTCACCACTCCCACAACACGGGTTGCACCCAACCCTTACAACTAGGGACCAATCGGTCCGTTACAAAGAAATTGAAATTAGATTGTATAAGAAATACAAACAACTTATGGAGACTAAGGTGTCCCTCTTCATTCTATGACGTGTTCTTGAAGTCAACGAAGAGTCCACAACCCTAGATCTCACTTGAAGAGAATCTCCCCGAAACCGGCGGCGGCAAGAAGGGCGGCGGCTTGGTTCTCGGGATCGGGGGCGACAACGGCGTGCTGCGGCTGTTCTTTGGAGATTCAATCTTCATAGCAAAGCTAGCAAGATCTTCCAACGGTCACACTAGGATCGATCGTCTCGATCGATTCCGAAGGGGAAGGTTTTTCCGATCTACTAATCAAGAGACAAAGGATCTCTGGTTAGACGCGTGAGACGATGTACTTGTCTGAGCTTCTGTCGTCGGGAGATCTGGAAGAAACCACGATCAAAGACGGCGATCAACTGCCACGAGCGGCGACGGCGGCGGAGCAAGTTTCACGATCTAGGTCACGTCGGCGGCTCGGATTTTTCTTTTTAAATTTCTTTTTCAAATCGCTTCTTACTGTTCAAAACTACGCGAGTATTTATACAGTAGAATACTTCTTTATGACCATTGTGGGTCCCACCAGAAGAAACCCTAAAATCGATTCAAAACAGCGCCTTGACATTTGATCCGGTCCAGCGTGCTTCAGAAATTCGCCTAAGGCAAAATCGGCGAGAATCGAAGGTGATTCTCGACGATTTTGACTTAGCGACAGATTTGCACGCTCTGATTTAGCCGGATAGAGTCGGCGAGAATCAGCCAGTGATTCTCGACGATTCGGCGAGAATCACTAATCACTAGTGATTCTCACCGAATCACTTGGTGATTCTCGTCGATTTTTCGTCTTTCCACCCATGAGCTGCTCTTTGACCCATCCTTGCTCCTTGTCTGCTCTTGCATTATCACAGCCCTATACTTGAAAATAAGTACACTCCAATAGAGAGAGTACACGTAGGCCAACGCACTGATCTGCTCAACGAGGGATTACGTCGCGCAGACCCGTGTATATTGACCTACTGCACCCTGACATTGGTGTGTACTTAGCGTGGAATAACTGCAAGCACAACTTAAAAGATTTCATCAAATACATTGTCTATTTATCTTAGCTTGTTCAGGGGCTTCTTCAAATCAGGTACGTTGTGGATACAATACCCAACAATCTCCCCCTATTTGAAGAAGCCTAAACCCTACAAGCTAAGGTGAATAGAGCGTATGGGAATGAAAAACCTAAACTTAAAATTGAGTTGAGAGAGATATTCATTACCAATACCAATTTCTTGAGAGTTGAGAGATATATTCATTACCAATACCAATTTCTTGAGAGCAAACTTGGAGCCACCTTAGCCTTAGCCGAGAGGGTAATCTCCCCCTTTTCGGCTTCTGCAAATCTAGGTCTGTTGCATTTGACCCCTTGCTCCACCTCAGTTCTTGCACCTGTGCTCACACTTGAGTTCCTGGCAGAGGCTCCCCCTAGATGCACGAGCCTGGAGCTTCTGTAGTCTTCATTCCTCATAGTTTAGCATCCCCAATTCAGTTTTGAAAAGACTGAACTTGGCTTCGTCTAAGGGCTTTGTGAAAATATCTGCAATCTGCTTGTCCGTGGGGACATAACAGAGAGAGATGTGCTTGTTCTCCACATGCTCCCTAATGAAGTGGTAGCGCACTTCAATATGCTTCGTTCTGTTGTGCGATACCGGATTGTTGGCAATTGCAATTGCATTGGAGGAGTCGCAGTACATTGGTACTTCCTTGAACTGAAGGTCGTAGTCGGCTAACTGGTTTCTGATCCATAGGAGTTGTGCGCAACAGCTGCCTGCCGAGATGTACTCAGACTCTGATGTGGAGGTTGCTACACAATTCTGCTTCTTGCTGTTCCATGAGATAAGCCTTCTTCCGAGGAATTGACACGTCCCGGAAGTGCTTTTCCTGTCATCCCTACTCCCTGCAAAATCAGCATCTGAAAAACCTATTAGCTCGACATCATTGTTTCTCGGGTACCACAAGCCAAGATTGGGAGTACCTTTAAGGTATCTTAGAATTCGCTTTGCAGCGACATAGTGAGATTCCTTAGTGTTCACCTGATATCTGGTACAGACACATGTGGAGAACATGATATCCGGTCTACTGGCAGTAAGGTAGAGCATGGATCCAATGATGCTTCTGTATTTGGTTTCATCGAAAGGTTTAACTTTCTCATCCTTATCCAGAGACATAGTGGATCCCATTGGAGTCCTCATAGAGGTTGCATTCTCCATACCGAATTTCTTGAGGAGTTCATTTGTGAACTTCGTCTGAGAGATGAAGATTCCATCCTCAGACTGTTTCACTTGAACTCCCAAGAAATACTTTAGCTCTCTCATACTGCTCATTTCAAACTTTCCTTGCATAAGTTTAGAAAACTTTTTGCAAAGATTGTTGTTCGTTGAGCCGAATATAATGTCATTGACATAGATTTGCACCAGCAAAATCTTGCCTTTGACTTCCCTGAGAAACAATGTCTTATCTATTTTACCTCTAGAGAACTTGTTCTCAAGAAGAAAACTAGATAAAGTCTCATACCAAGCTCGTGGAGCTTGTTTTAAACCATATAGAGCTTTATTAAGAAAATATACATGATTGGGATAAGTAGGATTGACAAAACCTGGGGGGTTGAGCGACGTATACTTCCTCTTTCAGGTCTCCGTCCAAGAATGCTGATTTCACATCCATTTGATAGACTGTCAATCCTTTGTGCGAAGCATACGCCAGGAACAATCTGATTACCTCGAGCATTGTCACTGGTGCAAAGGTCTGGTTGAAGTCAATCCCCTCCTCCTGTCTGTAACCTTGAGCCACCAACCTGGCCTTGTTCTTTATGATGACACCATGTTCATCCAGTTTGTTTCTGAAGATCCACTTGGTGCCAATCACATTCTGCTTTTGTGGTCTGGGAACCAGCATCCAAACGTTGCATCGTTCGAATTGATGCAGTTCATCTTGCATGGCCAAAATCCATGCCGCAACTTTGTTCGCCTCGTCGAACTTCTTTGGCTCAACCTGTGACAGGAAGCTAAGATGCAAAATCTCGTTAATAGTACCTCTTCGAGTTCTGACACCGTCATGAGGATCTCCGATGATCTGATCTCTAGGATGATCCCTCACGTGCCGGAGCTCTAGAAGTCTGGCGTCTGGAGCTTCGACTACTTATTGGGCTTCTCCTTCTTCTAAGAGATTTTCTCCATTTTGATCTTCAACATTCCCAGTTGACGTTGAGGTGGAAACTTTGACGTACTTAGGAGTTTCATCTTTAGCAGTCTCATCGAGACTCGGGTGTTCAAGTCGTGCACCTGCATCTTCAAGAATACCGCTGGAAGAATTGCTGTTAAGCAAGCTTCCTTCATCAAATACAACATTAATTGATTCTTCTACCACTAGGGTTTTCTTATTGAAGACCCTATATGCCCGACTGTGGGTACTATAGCCCATGAATATGCCTTCGAAGTATTTTTCACCAAATTTAGTACGCGGGTACTTCCCATTATTCAGTACATAACATCTGCAACCAAAGATCCTCAAATGGGACATGGTTGGTTTTCTGCCTTTCAGTAGTTCGTAGGGCGTCTTACGATGACTTTTGTTGATCAATGCCCGGTTTTGAACATGACAAGCCGTATTGACCGCCTCAGCCCAAAAGTATTCTGGGAGTGAAGCGTCATTCAACATTGTCGTGCAGGCTTCAATGAGTGTTCTATTTCTCCTCTCCGCGACTCCGTTTTGTTGAGGAGTGCGCGGGGAGGAAAACTCATGAAAGATACCAAGTTCTTCACAGAACTCTGTCATAGCACCAGACTCGAACTCTGTTCCATGGTCACTTCTGATTTTGACCACTGAGCAGTTAAGTTTGTTCTGGATCTGCTTGACAAAGCTGGTGAAGATGTCAAACGTATCAGACTTGCGTTTTAAAAAGAACACCCAGGTAAACCGAGAGTGATCATCTACAATCACGAGCGTATAAGACTTCCCTCCTAAGCTATGAACTTGCATTGGACCAAACAAGTCCATGTGCAGAAGATAAAGACATCTGGAGGAGACTTTGTCTGAGATGCCCTTAAAGGTAGCCCGAGTCTGTTTGCCCATCTGGCATGCAGGACAGAGACTATCTTTGATACACTTAATAAAGGGAGCATCCCTCACTAACTCTTTGGAAAATAGCATATTAATTGTCTTGTAATTAATATGTGTCAATCTCTTGTGTTATTGTTCACAAAGGGATGCACTGCCTTTTGCTACTAGGCATACGGGGGTAGATGAATCTAAGCTAAGAAAATCTAAACAGAAGATATTCTGCTCCTAATGCCTGATAATACCGTCTTAGAAGAGGCACATGATATTATCAGGCATTTTTCCTTGCAGAACTTA
This sequence comes from Platanthera guangdongensis, assembly GCA_039583875.1. NCBI lineage: Eukaryota > Viridiplantae > Streptophyta > Magnoliopsida > Asparagales > Orchidaceae > Platanthera > Platanthera guangdongensis. Next base: position 41,999,356 of record CM077164.1, on the reverse strand, counting down.
ACGTCATAACCTTTATCACATAACTGACTTACACTGATCAGGTTATAGTTTAACCCTTCAACATAAGCCACGTCGGTGATAGAGATTATACCGTTGGAAATCATACCGTAACCTCTGGTGACTCCTCGATTTGACCCCCCAAAGATGACTTTGGGTCCATTCTCGACTAGAGTGTAATCACGCAGCAGGCTTCTTGTCCCAGTCATATGCCGGGAGCATCCACTGTCCAAGTACCATATTGGAGTTTTGGTGGCCTTTGGACATTCCTGCAAAACAAAATTAATTTCCCTTAGGAACCCAATCGAACTTGGGTCCTAGATTCTTGGTTAGCATACTCCCCCTCGGGTGGTTAACCCTACGAATGGTCGGCCTCGCATTGCTAACATAAGGAGTCTCGTTATACCTCAGATTAAACCAACAATCCACGGCAAAGTGACCGACTTTGCCACAACACCAACAGTCAAATCTGTTGTACCTCTTCCTAGGCTCCTGCTTTACCCTGGGAATGGTGGGTACAGCCGGGTCCTTGGATCTGGAGGTGGAGGCATCATAGTGATTGCAGTCACATGACTTCTTCACCTTCTATTCCTTCAGTATAACATGCTTGGCTTTTGTTGCCTGCTTTCTATTATGGCCGCTAGAGAATTGACCATAATTTCCCATGTGGATTTCCTCATAAGGTGCCTTGAAGACAATCTCACCGAAGTTGCGGGGAAAAGTCCAACCATCATATCGGCTCTTTGGCTTTGCAACCGAGGGCCGGAAATGATGACCAAAGGTTGACTCAAAGTCATGTTGGTTGCAGGGAAAGCTAGGCTTTCTGAACGCAACAGGACTAAGTGGGGCCTTTCCCTTTTCAGCAGCAGAGACCTTCTTGGCGGCCTTATTCTTTCTCTAGTACTTGTTTCTCCTGGATGAGGAACCAGATACCCCTGCATGCCCCAAGCCATCTCCTTTGGCCTGAGCAGAGGAGGTATCAACTAATGGAAGAACTGTTTTTGGCATAGAGAAGCTCTTGACGATCTTCCTTTCTGTCGCAAGTTGTTCTTCCAACTTGTCGACTTCCTCCTGCTTACGATCAAGGATCTTAAGAGACTCTGAATGCTTTGAAGTCAGATCTAGGTGCTCCTATCGGAGAGAGATCAAACTGTTGATCTCTTCCCTTAGGGAGACACTCTCGCCATTAAGGAATTTCACTTCCTTTTTCTCAGCCTTCAATCTCTTACGGCACTCCTCGAAAGTGTTGAGCAGAAGCTCATACTTCTCGAGGAGCTCCGCTTCACGGGCCGAAGGGCTATCCTCAGGGTCATCATCCTGAGACTCAGTATCAGATTCAGAGTCGGAGAGAGGGGTGTGAGCTTTTACCTTCCCAGTAAATGGGGGGCATTCTCCTTCTGAGTCGAGCGACCCACCAGCCCGAAGTAGGCTTCCTCATCATCACTAGAGTCTGAGGAATCAGACTCACTCAGTGTCTTTGGATTTTTGGAGATGTAGCTCCTCTCTTTCTTCTTATCTCTAGAGGACTTGTGCTCCTCTCCCTTCCCCTTTTCTCTCTTGCCTTGGTGGCAGTCGGCCACGACGTGACCTGGCTTATTACATCCAAAACAAATAATGTCAGAGGAGCGATGTTTGTTCGGTTTAGAAGCATACCTGTCAGAAGAATAATTTTTCTTCTGATGCCTGGAGGAGGAGCTGTCTCTCTTTCTTTGATTCCTCATCTTGAGGAACTTCTTGAATTCTCGGGTGATGAGGGAGAAATCTTCCTGTTGGGTACATTGATTTAAATGTACCTGATTTGAAGAAGCCTCACCCAACTCAATGATATACATCAAAATGTATTTGATGTGTTTTGAGTTCACTTGTACAGGTTAAGTATTTACAGGAAAGAAGGAAAAGTTTCTAAGTCCATGTGTCGACACCCAGAGGGAAAGTGTCGACACTTAAGAAGACTTGTATCGACACCCAGGCAAGCTGTGTCGACACTTGGAGTATTTGTGTCGACACCAGAGATGCAGAGTCGACACCAGACAGAAAGTGTCGACACAAGGAGCTGTGTCGACACTCAATGAAGAAAAGTGCAGTGAAACAGTGTCGACACTTAACAGTTGTGTCGACACCCAGAGAAACTGTGTCTACATTAGGAAGTGTCGACACTTGGAGGCTGTGTCGACACTCAGCAAAAGTCAGCAGAGACTAAGTATAAGTGTCGACACCCAGAACAAAGTGTCGACACACAACAGAAGAGTCAACACTTGAAGAAAGTGTCGACACAAGAAAGAATGTGTCGACACTCAGCTGAAGACTCAACACTTGAAGAAAGTGTCGACACATGGGGATGTGTCGACACTTATCAAAGAACAGCAAAGTTCAACAAAATATTCTAAGTACAAGTGTCGACACTAAGGGGATGTGTCGACACTCAACTGAAGTCCCAATAGAAGAAGTATGTGTCGACACAAGGAGCTGTGTCGACACTCAGCAAGTATCAACACTGAAGGCAAGTGTCGACACCAAGAAGATGTGTCGACACTAATACAAGTTCAACACATGAAGATGTGTCGACACAAGGAGATGTGTCGACACTTACAAGAAGTCAACAAAGTGCTGAAGAACAAAGTGTTGTGTCGACACTCAATATCAGTGTCGACACATGAAGAAGAAGCAGTGTAGAGATATAAAATCTACAACACAAGGAGTTGTGTCAACACCTTGTAGGCTAGTGTCGACACTTAGACAACTTGTGTCGACACTTGGTCTATAAGTGTCGACACTTAAAGACAGAAAGTCTCGACACTTTTAGACAGTTACAGAATTTTCAAGAAATTGACTGGATGACATGACAGCTGCCGTTCCAGCCGGTCTACTGCACCTGTCAGAGTTTTCAGAAATCAGTTATGAACCGGACCAGCCGGTTACCATGAAGAAGGCCTATAAATAGGCTTATACAGTCTACAGAAAAGAGGTTCAAGAGTTCAATCGATCAGATTGACAAGAAGGTTCAAGTAATTGAAACACAAAGAAGATCTAGCTTTCAAGTGAAGATCTAAGAAGTTGGAGAGAGAGAGCTCCATCCAAGAAGTCAACCATTGGAACCAGGCGGAGAAGAAGGGTTCAGATTGTTCTGAATCTTAAGTAGCAGAGATCAAGGATCAAATGCAGAGGAATCAGTCTTATTGTGTTCTACATTCAAGAAGCTTTGAAGAAAGCCAAGTCAGATTGATTTCAGCTGAGTTCTTCCAAGAACTCATCAAGAAACTCACAACTTATCTCTCTTTCATCTGAGTTGTTGAGTATATAATTTTGAATTCATTTTATCTTGTAAGCCTGCAATTATAAAGGCTGAGTGTAGGGCTTGAGTGCCTGAGTGTAGTAGATTTAAATCTCTAAGTGTAGGCCTTGGTGGCTGAGTGTAGGCTTTGTGGAAAAGCTGAGTTGTAGGGCCTTGGGCCTGAGGTGTAGGAACCTGTTTTGGGTTCTGAGATAGTGGAGAAGTTTGGCTGAATCTAGTACACTGCTAGATAGGCGAAGGGGGAAAGTGGATGTACCCAAACCTTGGGAAACCACTATAAAAACTGTGTGTCTATTGTGTGTTGTGGAAATCTGTGATTGCTGAATGTGTGTTGTGATAAAGTAGATAGAATTATGTGATATTATCTGATTGCTGCCTCAAAAGTTAAAAAAAAGATTCAAGTCACCTATTCACCCCCCCCCCCCCCTCTAGGTGTTTAGGTACAATATCTTTCAAGTGGTATCAGAGCCAGGTTCCTCAAAAAGGACTAACAGTCTGAGTAGATCCTGTTGGCAGCTTCAGTCTAAGTCAAATTACAGAATCAAGAAATTCAAGAACCATGGGTTCCACTGAGAATCATAAGGAATTGGGATCCATGAAGTTACTTATATGCAGAAAAGAGATCTTTGGTATATGGAAGTAAAGGGTGAGACTTTTTATGGAAGCCTCAGACCCTAGGATTTATATCACAGTCAAAGAAGGGTCATATGTGCTCATGAAGGTATCAGTCTTAGATGCAAATCAGAGAACACCTAAGGATTTCTCTAAAATGACAAAGGATGAAATTGTTCTAACCACTATGGATAAGAGGGCTCAGAACATCATAGTGAGTGCCATAGATGATGCAACGTTTCAGAATTTGATACACTGTAAGACAGCTAAAGAGATGTGGGATACTCTTATTATGTACATGGAGGGTTCTGAAGAAGTTAGGCAAGACAGAAAGTCCTTGCTAAACCAAGAATATGAAAGTTTTAGACAAGGAAAAGCTGATAGCATAACTGAATGCTATAAGAAGTTCTACAAGATTGTGAATGAACTCATGTCCTATGGCAGAGAGTTCAGTAATTATGAACTCAATGATAAGTTTCTAAGGTCCCTTACAAAAGATTGGGACACCAAGATCTGTGTCATTAGAGAAATGGCAAAGTTGGCAGAAATTCCTCCACCAACACTATTTGGCAAACTGCTGTCCTATGAAATGCAGTTAATGGTGAGGAAAGAAGAGGAGAAATCAACAAGAAGTGAACATAAGGAAAGGACAGTGGCCTTTAAAACAGAAGCCCCCAGAAAGTACAGAAGTAAGTCTCCAACTCCACCACTAAAAGTTGCTGAAACAGAATCAGATGAGTCAGCAAGTAGAAAATCTGAAAGCAGTGAAAGTGATGAGAACTTTGTTGCCTTTACAAGACATTTCCAAAAGTTCTTAAAGAAGAAACAGTGGAGGACAAGGCCATCCACTTCACAGGGAAAAGAAGACTTTTATCAGAATAAAAAGTCTTCAAAGAAAGACAGGAAAAAGACTAAGTCTAGCAAGGCAACTCTTTCAAAAATAGTTTGTTATTGCTGTAATAGACAAGGCCATGTTGTTGCAGATTGTCCAGAAAAAAGAAAGGAGTCTAGTGACAAGAAGAGGACTCAATACAAGGGCAAGAAGGAAAAGTCTTTTGTTGTCAAAAAGGACAAGACCCTGTCAGATATTTCTTCATCAGAAACTGAGTCAGATGCTGAGGCATATATAGGGTTGTTTGCTGAAGAAGAAGAAGAAGAAGAGTTCATTCAGATTATGAACTCTATATATGATCAAGAAGACAGTCAATGCCAAGGGCTAATGGCATTGACAGAAAGTGACAAAATCCTGGAGCAGCCAGGACCTAATAAGGTACAACATTGTTCTTCCAGTTCAATTTCTTGTGCCAGTACAGAATCAGATTCATCATCATCAAGTGATGAGAGTGTATCTGAGTCTGAAGAGGATATTCATCAGTTGATAGATGAATATAAAGTTTTGTTGCAAGCTTATAAGAAGAGCAAGTCCCTAGCCAAAAGTCAGGCAAAGAAAATTGCTAATCTCAAAGCTGCTGCAACTGATTTTGAGAAGTTATTTGATCAAAAGCTTAATGAGATAGCCAGGCTGAAGCACATAACTGTGATTCAGATGGGGACTGTCACATATAAGAATGATCAAATCAAGAGTCTGGAGATTAGTCTTCAGAAGGAGAAAGATCTAGTTGCTAGGTTTTCTAAACCTAAATCAGTTCTACCTTTAATTGATGAATTTGTTCATCACAAAGTAAAGCTGGACTGGGATTTACTAAACCTGCAAGGACTGTCAAGTCCAAGTCCAAGGGCAAAGCCACAACACTCAACAAGTCAGCTGTAGGTGATACAGCTAAGACAGTACCTAAGCAAAGGTATAATAAGTTTGAGTGTTTGTGCTGTGGCAAGGTAGGCCACTTTGCAATGGACTGTTGGCACAATGCTAGTGCCAAAGTGAGTAGCAAACTGCCTGTTGGAAAACCTGCAGGTAGCTTTGTCAGGATGCAAACTAACAAGTACCAAGAACCCAAGAATTCTTTGTGTTCTAAGGTTCACTAATCTGTTTTGCAGGTGAGTCCAAGTGGCCATGCCCCAATATGGTACTTGGACAGTGGATGTTCCAGACATATGACTGGAACTAGAGGATTACTAAGGGACTACACTCCAATCAAAGATGGTCCAAAAGTCACCTTTGGTGGTTCTGAAAAAGGAATCATCAAAGGATTTGGTAACATTTCTAGTAACTTGGTTACCATTACTCAAGTGGCTTATGTTAAAGGGTTGAAACACAACCTAATAAGTATAAGTCAATTAAGTGTTGTAGGGTATGACATCTCATTTGTTAAGGATGGTTGTCATATCAAGAGGTCAAATGATCAAGAGATCATTTTGACAGGTTATAGAAAGAGGAATGTCTACTACCTAGACATTTTGTGTGAGACCAATGGTTCTCAAGTGTGTCTTGTAGCTGATGAGAAAGTCTCTCATTGTGTCAAATGGCACAAGAGGCTAGCCCATCTAAATTACAAGACAATTGGCAAACTCTTTAGCAAAGAGTTAGTGAGGAATGGTCCTCAAGTTAAGTGTGTTAAAGATGGAATATGCTCAGCTTGTCAAAAGGGCAAGCAAACAAGATCCACCTTTAGTAGCATTAACAACAAAGATGTTGTGAGGTGTTTATACCTCTTGCATATGGATCTCTTTGGTCCAATGCCAGTTCACAGCCTAGGTAGGAAGGTCTATACCTTTGTAGTTGTAGATGACTACTCAAGGTTTTCCTGAGTGTTCTTCTTAAGACAGAAATTTGAAACACCTAGTGTCTTATATAGCTTTGTCAAACAAATTCAGAATGAACTAGACAGTACAGTGGTCAAGATTAGAAGTGACCATGGTACTGAATTTCAGTCTGAGAGTATGGCAAAACTATGTGAAGACTTTGGGATATTTCAAGAGTTTTCTTCACCTAAAACACCTCAGCAAAATGACATTGCTGAGAGGAAGAATAGAACCTTGATTGAGGCTGGTAGGACCCTATTAAGTGATACATCACTACCAGAATATTTCTGGGCTGAAGCAGTTAATACTGCATGCCATGTTATTAATAGGGCTACCATCACTAAAAGCCTAAACAAGACCCCCTATGAGGTTGTGAAAGGCAGGAAACCAAACCTATCCTACTTCAGGATCTTTGTTTGTAAGTGCTTCATACTTAACAATGGAAAGTCTTACTTGACTAAGTTTGTTGCCAAGTCCCAAGAGGGAATTTTTGTTGGGTACAGCAACAACAGTAAGGCTTATAGAGTCTACAACTTGTCTACACAAGTTGTAGAAGAATCTGTACATGTAGTATTTGATGAGACTAGACTTATTAACAATGAGTTGTCTAGTAGTATTTGCAGCTCCTCATGTATCACTAAAAAGCTGGACAAGCTCACTATAGAAGAAGGATCTACAGCAAGACAGCAGGTAGAAGATAGTGGCTGCTGTCCAGGGGGAGTACTACATGTACCTAATACAGATGAAGTACAAGGAGTGCAGCAAGATGAAGAAGTTGAAGAAGTTCAACCTGAAGTCAGGATGCCTCCAGCCAATAGGCATCTTAGAGATCATCCAGTTGAACAAATCATTGGTGATCCAAGATAAGGGGTTCAAACAAGGAGAAGAAATTTGAATGCAGCAATCTACTCCAGTTTTCTATCCCAAGTTGAACCAAAGAAATTTGAAGAAGCTATCCAGGATTCACATTGGATTGAAGCAATGCAAGAAGAGCTGAATCAGTTCAAGAGGTGCAAGGTCTGGGAACTGGTTCCAAAACCTAAAGACCATAATATAATAGGAACCAAGGGGATCTACAGGAATAAGATGGATGAACATAGAGTCATCATTAAGAACAAAGCAAGATTGGTTGCTAAAGGATATAGGCAGGAAGAAGGTATTGACTTTGATCAAACCTTTGCTCCAGTAGCCAGACTGGAAGCCATAAGGATGTTCCTGGCCTATGCAACTTTTCAAGGATTTAAAGTTTACCAAATGGATGTGAAGTCAGCATTTTTGAATGGTAATCTTAAAGAGGAAGTCTATGTGGAACAGCCGTCAGGTTTTGTTGATTCAACTCAACCTAATCATGTATATAGACTTAGGAAAGCTTTATATGGGTTAAAGCAAGCCCCTAGGGCTTGGTATGAAACCCTGTCTAGTTTCCTCATTGAGAATAAGTTCACAAGGGGGAAAATAGACAAGACTCTATTCCTTAGGGAATCTAGAGGCAAAGTAATACTAGTCCAAATATATGTAGATGACATAATATTTGGGTCTACTGAAAGTAGTCTTTGCAAAAAGTTTGCAAAACTTATGCAAGGACAATTTGAGATGAGTAGTATGGGAGAACTTAAGTTCTTCTTGGGTCTCCAAGTAAGACAGACTGAGAATGGATTATCCATATGCCAGTCCAAGTTCACCCTAGAACTCATCAGGAAGTATGGTATGGATTCATCCAGAACCATGAAGACTCCTATGGGGTCAAGTGTGTCTCTTAGCAAGGATGATGCAGGGAAACCTGTAGATGAGTCTTTGTATAGAGGGATAGTTGGCTCCCTATTATATTTGACTGCAAGTAGACCAGATATCATGTATGCTACATGTGTCTGTGCAAGGTATCAAGCCTGCCCTAAAGAGTCGCATTTGACAACAGTCAAAAGAATATTGAGATATCTAAAGGGCACTCCTTATCTAGGCCTCTGGTACCCTAGGAATGGGGATTTTGAACTAACAGGTTATTCAGATACAGACTTTGCAGGATGCAAAGAAGATAGAAAAAGCACTACTGGAACCTGTCAATTCCTAGGTGGAAGACTAATTTCATGGAGTAGCAAGAAGCAAACAAGTGTGGCTATCTCCACTGCAGAGTCTGAATATGTGGCTGCTGGAAGTTGTTGTGCTCAACTTCTATGGATACAACATCAGCTTGACGACTATGGAATTCAGGTAAGTAGAACTCCACTCTTTTGTGATTCTACTAGTGTTATATCAATAGCTAATAATCATGTATCCCATAGTAGAACAAAATATATTGAAATAAAATATCATTTTCTTAGGGTGCATGTAGAAAGAGAAGATATTTTACTAGAATATGTTAGAACAGATAATCAACTAGCTGATATGTACACTAAGCCCTTAGAAGAAGCTAAGTTCAATAGGTTTAAAATTGAACTAGGTATGATAAACTTAGAATAAGTTTATAGAATTGGCTAAGTAAAATAGTGTCGACACACAGAGTTGTCTGTGTCGAGACAGAAAAGTGGTATCGACACTTCAGGGAAAAGGTGTCGACACATCTAGGAAGTTGGTGTCGACACTTCAGAAAATTAGTGTCGACACTTAGTCAGTAGGTGTCGACACATCCAAGGTGGTGTCGACACTTAGTATTTACTCAGGATTCTCTAAGTAAAGTCTCGACTAAATGTCGAGTTGAGTGGTGTCGACACATAATCAACTGTCGACACATAATCATGTTGACTAAACTTGTGTCGACACATAGGTTTTGAGACATTATAAGTTAGTATCGACACTTATCCACAGTGTCGACACAATTTAAGTTAGCTGCCCGCCTTTTCATCTTCAAACCTAGAAAGGTATAAATAGGATTTTGCCTTTGTCTGTCGACACGCTTTCAAAAGTTTCGAGACCAAACTTGTGTGTCGACACCTCTCTTCTCTCAGTTCAAATTCTTCAAACCCTAATGGTGACAAAGCTTGAGGAGAACGTTAACGAAGGCTATGAACTGGTGCGCGACGCGTTTGGTGATGCAGACCAAGAAATCAAGAATGTGATAACCCTGGTTGCAGACTCGGGTTTGGAATTTCTTGTTTCAGAGCCTACAAAGATCTGGAAAAAGGAAGTACTGGAATTCCTCAATGGAGCTCAAGTAGACGACTCTGGACTCAAGATCCAGTCAAGGGTCCATGGTGAAAAAGTAAAGGTCTCTCCCAAAAGTCTGAGAAGTTACTACAGTTACCAAGAACTAAAGAAGAAGATGAAGTTACTGCTTCAAAGACCAGAGAAGCTCTAACTTAGTATGGACTAGATTCAAAACTGAAAATTGGATCTGTGTTTAATAGGAAGGGCATGAACAGTCAAGGGAAATTCATGTCTGGAATTGTTGGCAAAGTAATCCTAAGCAAACCTGGAGGGCATGATAGGATATCTGTCTATATGTTCATCATTATGACCAGGATAATCTTCAATCTGAAAACTGACTAGTCTCTAGTGATTCTTGAAAAGATAAAGGAAAGCTTGAAGAAGCCCAATCTGGGCAGGATCATAAGTCTATACCTAGCTGGTACTATACCAGAGGTTATGAATCAAGCTGCTGGCAGCAAAATCAACCATATGAGAAAGATGGATTTGAGAATATTCTCCAGATAGGGCAGGGTGTTGTCTAAGGAGATGCCAACCCCTGAGAAGGTAATTCCTGAGAAAGTATCACCTCAAACGAAGAAGAGGAAAACTGCTCCAGTGACTCAGGTTTCCACTAGCAGCTCTGGTAGTGAAGAGCATGTGGTCTTCACACCTGATGAGGATGAAGTCACAGGAACTGCTGTAAAGTCTCCAGCTCCTCAAGATGTTGCTGAAATCCAGGGGGAGCCTCTAGCTGTAGAAGATACAACTACTCTAGAGAGTGAGCAAGCTACACACATAATCCTTGAGGTAATCACTGAGCTTAATGCTTTAGATTTCCATATAGAGGATACTGATTTGTCTGATGTTTATCAGCAACCACAGCCTGATAGTCAAGTTCTAGATGTTGTCATGGAGGACACCTCTGTTGTAGTTCAAGAAGTTTCTGATCCAGTGGTTGAAGAGCCAAGAATTTCTCCAGCTCATTCTCCACAAGAATTTACTATGGAAGATCTATTTCTTAATCTGGATCAAGAAGACTTTGGAAAAGACAATACAGCTGCTGAAGGAGAGAATGCTCCAATTTAGGGGAAGCAAGTGCCAATTCATGAAGAACCTGCTAGGCAAGAGACTGAGAAGGCACCAGATGTGCAGAAGGAGTTACCCCCAAGCCCTAAGGAGAGGGTAGAAATTACTAGCTCCTCAGCTTCTGAAGATGAGGAAGCTGCAAGGGCAAAGAAAAAGAAATTTCAAGTATTCAGAAGAAGGAGCCAGAGTTACAAGAGGGCCTTACAACCTATTACACCACATCATATATCTCAGCCAGCCCCTACTGTTGATTATAGTGCTCTAATGGTTGCAATGCAAATTAAGCTTGATGAGCACAGGCAGGCCATTGAGAAGTATGTGGATGAAGGGCAGAAATCATTGCAGTTTGATTTGGCCCAGGATATAAAGTCAATAAGATTTGAGATGAATCAAAATAAGAAGGAGATGACAGACTGCTTCCACAAGGGAGGGAATGCAGTGGTGTACTTGGCTACTCATCAAGAAAAGATTAAAGCTCAAGTTGATGACATTGCATTGAAGCAAGGCTATGTCCTTGAAAATCAGATCAGGATGAATGATAATTTGACAGAATCTCATAATGCAATTGTCACAGAAATGACAAACATTGCTGCTGGCCTGACAACTTCTATTGCTACTGCAAAGGCAGATTTTGATAAAGAACTGCACAAGAGCTTAACTGCTGTTACAACTGTAATTCAAGACTCTCAAAAGTTGATAACTGACAAACTCCAAAGGTTAAAGCCTTATTTTAAAGATGGAGTCAATTATTTGGATAACCAGGTTAGATTTCAAAAAGATGATGTCAGAGATCACATAGCCAAAGAAGTCATAAAGGGGGAGAGGGTATTAGTCAAAGCTAGCTCTGATCATGCCAAGTGGATATCTAATTCTATCAGAGCTACACTGGGTTATCCTCCTCTTTGTGATGATGACAATGTGGCTGAATCTGGAATTAATCCTGCATATCTAGGAGGGGAGCAACCTGAAGTTGCTCAAGTTATCTACCCTCCTACAGATTTTGACATGATACATGCTGATATACAGTCCATGTATAGCCCACCTGGGGGTAAGGACAATGTCATTATAGAGAAAGTTATTCAGTCATTATCTGAAGCTATGCAAGAAGCTATGCAGAAGGAAGAAGAAACCAGATTATCTAAGAAGAGGTTCAGGGAGCAAGCTGAACAAAGACCTGACTTTGAGCAGTGGAGCCCCACCTCTAGGAACATTATTTTGACTGCCTGGAAAGTTGCAAAAGATAATGTACAAGACAGGAACAAGTGGTTTTCTAAGGCTGAATGGAGAAAGCATGAGTCAAGGCAGGAGGCTATAGTCCAATACAGAAGAAAGGCCAAGATGGGAAAGCTACCTCCTACTGCTCAGGAGCCTAGCAAGTACTTTCCCAAGCCTTATCATTATTTTGAAAGGCAAAAGATTAAGACTGAGGAACTTAAGAAGAAGGAGCTGAAAGGGAAGAAGCCTGCTGACACTGAAGATGTTGAAGCCTCAGTACAAGCTAAAGTACAATCTGGGAAGGGCATAGTCATTAAGGAGGCTGAACAGAAATAGCATAGAAAATTTCTTAAGTTTACTATGTATTCTTTTGATGTAAAACATTCTGTAAACTTTAGAATTATGAATATGACAAAATATTAGAACAATGTCTGTGTGATAAATTTGTTGTGAAATAAATTTGTTTCATAATTGTTCTGTGATGATGTCTATGTATACATGTGTGATTGATACATGTTTATGATTACCCTGCTCTATATAATCCTATCGGAGATTATGGATTCTGGGAGACCATGTATTTTTCCAATGTGATTCCAAAATGTGAGGGCAACCTTAGGTCCTGTTCGGGGAGGTTTAAGTGGGGCAAAGTGTGCAGCCTTAGTTAATCTATCAACCACTACTAATATCATGGTATATCCATTTGATTTGGGTAAACAAGTTATGAAATCCATGGTTAAGTCCGACCAAATTTTTTTGGGAGGGGGCAATGGTTGCAAAAGTCCAAATGGCTGGTGATTGATGGCTTTGGATTTTTGGCAGATGTCACATTCCTTAATAAATTTGGTTACTTCGGCCTTCATGTCTGGCCAATAAAATTGATTTTGGATTTTGTGTAAAGTGCCTCTAATGCCTGAATGCCCCCCTACTAATGTGGAGTGAGCCTCTGTAATAATTTTTTGTTTTGTTGGTGACTGAGTAGGAATGTAAATTCTATTTCTGTAAGTGATCAGCTGTCCATGCTGCTTCCAAGCAGGGTATGCCAGGGGCTCCTGCCGAATTTTTTTGGTGAATTCATCTAATTCGTATTCCTGTTCCAGTCCTTCTAAAAGAGGGGAAATTGGGACAGAGATCATGTGCAGGCTTGGGTATTGTGTGAGTTCTGGAAATCGTGAAAGGGTGTCTGCTGCTTGATTATGTTTGCCAGCTTTATATTTGATTTCGAAATCATAGCCTAAAAGTTTTGTTAAATAGTATTGTTGATCCGGGGTTTGAATACTTTGGGTTAATAAATGGTGTAGGCTCTGATGGTCCGTCAGTATCGTGAATTTATGCCCTATTAGATATTGTCGCCATTTTTGAACTGCTGCTGTTACAGCATATAACTCACGAATATATGTTGATTTATGCTGCATTAAAGGAGATAGTTTCTTACTGAAGTAGGCGATAGTTTTTGTGCTTTGCATTAGGATTGCTCTGATGCCAATTCCGGATGCGTCAGTCTCTATTTGAAAGGGTTCTTGAAAATCAAGTAACGATAGAATTGGATAAGTCAATAAGGTCCGTTTTAGTGTATCAAAGGCTTCCCTTGTTGAGTTATTCCAGTGGAACGTCTGTTTTCTAAGTAGATCGGTTAACGGGTTAGCTATCCGAGCGTAATCTTTGATGAATTTTCTATAATAGCCTGTGACCCCTAGGAAGGCCCTTACTCCTTTTTGATTGGTTGGTTCCAGAAATTTTTCGATGGCTTCTATATTTGTTTTGTTAGGAAAGTATTCTCCTTCAGTAATTGTATGCCCTAAGAATTCTATTTTTTTCGTAAAAAATGACATTTTGATAGTTTGATAAACAGATGATTGATTTGAAGTACTTCTAACGTTTTATTTAAATGCTCAGAGTGATCTTGTTGTGTGGAACTATAGATTAGGATATCATCAAAAAAAATTACGATAAATTTTCTTAAATATGGTTGAAAGATGGTATTCATCAATGCTTGAAAAGTTGAGGGAGCATTGGTTAAACTGAAAGGTAGGACTAAAAAATTCATAATGTCCTTGGTGTGTTCGGAACGCAGTCTTATGCACATCTTTTTCTGCCACCCTAATTTGATGATATCCTGATCGTAAATCTATTTTGGAGAAAAATCGAGCATTATATAATTCATCCAAAAGTTCTTCAATTGTAGGAATTGGGAACTTATCTTTGATGGTGATTTTGTTAAGGGCGCGGTAATCCGCGCAAAACCTCCATGTGCCATCTTTTTTTAACTAACAAAATGGGAGAGCTAAAAGCTGAGGTACTAAACCTAATCTGACCGTGCTCAATCATTTCTTTCACTATTCTTTCAATCTCATTTTTTTGGTGATAAGGGTATCTAAAAGGTCTTAAATTTGGTGCAGTTGTCCCTGGTATTAATTCTATTTTATGATCTATATTTCTTTGTGGAGGTAATGCCTTAGGTTCCTCAAACAATTCTCTAAACTGCATTAGTATTTTTCCAATTGGGGGGGGGGCAATGTTTTGCATAGTTCATTTAAAGTTGTGTTGTTATTTATGGGGGATTGCGTTGCTTTTGCCAACATCAGGCAGAGGGAAGAGGGTTTGACTGCCACCATCCGCATTAATTGCGATGATGAAACTAAGCTTGCGTGGGTACTACCTTTGTGACCCAGCAATTTTATTGGTCCACTCGTCCCATCATAGGTAAGGGTCAGGTTATTATAATCGGTGGTTACAGGGCCTAAGGTCCTTAGCCACTGTTGTCCCAAAATCAAATCGGCTCCTTCGATTTCGAGAACATATAATTGGACCTTATAACTAATAGTTTGTATGAGCAAGTGGATGTTGTGGCATTTTCCTTTGCATTGCTCAGGAGACCCATTCCCCATAAAAACTGAGAATTCATGTATTTTGTGAATTGGTAATTTCAGAAAAGATGTCATCCTATTAGATATAAAGTTATGTGTACTTCCACCGTCAATAAACACCTCTATTGGTTGCCGATTAATGAACCCAGTAACCCTAATTCCATGGTCAGGTATAACACCTGATAGGGCTTGTAAGAATACTGACATGGTGGGGTCCTCTTCTTCTATCATGTCCTCTTCTAATGCTGCGTCCAAATGTTCCTCTTCCTCTGTTCCTTCTAAATACAGTAACGCTCCTTTGCCCTTACAACGGTGGCCGATGTGGTAACGCTCATCGCAATTGTAGCATAGGCCCTTCTCCCGTTTGGCCTGTAATTCGGCTGGGGTTAATCGTTTAATGGGAGGGTATTTTGGGTTGACGTTTTGTGGCCCAGTCGGTGGGTAGGTTGTGGAACGTTTGGGTTCAAATTTCTGGCCAGAATAAGTGCGGGGTTGATATGGTTTGAATTTGTAATCTGGGTGTAATTTGTCCTCATACATTCTCGCAATTGCGTAGGCGTCATGGATTTCAGTGGGCTCATGCATCAAGACAGAACTCCTAATCTCAGGTTTTAGTCCAGATACGAACATATTTGTGACAAAATCGGGTGCTAGGTCGGGCACTCTAGAGATGAGTTCCTCAAAGTCTTTTTGAATACTAAAACAGTACTTTCTTGTTGTAATTTAGTTAACAGGCCTGCGGGTCTCACATATTTGGAGGGGCCAAAACGTTTTTTAATCTCGTCAACGAAAAGAGGAAAAGATAGGGTTGGGTGATCGCGTAAAGTGGCCTGATACCACTTTGAGGCTGGTTTGTCTAAGTGCAAGGATGCGATTAATAAATAGTCTTGGTTCCGAATTTTATTGTATTCAAAATAGTTTCTTAAATCATAAAGCCAGTCAGTGGGATCCCCTTCTGAAAATCTATGGCAAGAAATATCAAGATTACCAGGGCGTTCAGAAACAACCTGAATTCCAGCCAGTATTGGTGCAGGTCCAAGAATTCCATTGGATGATTGAGCTGGTTGGACTTCGGGTGTTCGCTCCTCATTTCGAATTTCTTCAACTTCAATTTGCTGGTGGTGGCCGAACGTGTTCCACTTGGCCATGTTCTTTTGCAAATTTTGGAATTGAGTCATCATGTCGTGCCGTAGAGTCGTGATCTGTTCCGCAAGATTTGTTGTATGATCTCGATTTTCTAGAATTTGACGTGCCAAAAGGTTTTCCTTGGTCTGTATCTCGGTGGAGAATTGTTGACGGAGCTGTAGGGCATGATGACTCAGTTCCTGATGAAGTTCCTCAATTTGATTGGCTCGAACTTCTTGCTCGGTCTGTAAGGCATTCTTGACGTCGGCGATGGAACGTAGTCCATCTCCCATTATGAATCGGCGGATTGTGTTTGATCTCAACGAGAGCACCGAAATGTAACAATCCGCCGGCGGAGAGAGAGAACGGAACTGAAAATGCTGAAGATGCTGAAGCCTCAGTACAAGCTAAAGTACAATCTGGGAAGGACATAGTCATCAAGGAGGCTGAACAGAAATAGCATAGAAAATTTCTTAAGTTTACTATGTATTCTTTTGATGTAAAACATTCTATAAACTTTAGAATAATGAATATGACAAAATATTAGAACAATGTCTGTGTGATAAATTTGTTGTGAAATAAATTTGTTTCATAATTGTTCTGTGATGATGTCTATGTATATATGTGTGATTGATACATGTTTATGATTACCCTGCTCTATATAATCATGTTTTACATTATTTTGTAATTTAATTATGAATGGTGTATATCATTGACTAAGGGTTATGACTTCTCCAAATATGGGGAGATTGTTGGGTATATTGGTTTAAATGTACCTGATTTGAAGAAGCCTCACCCAACTCAATGATATACATCAAAATGTATTTGATGTGTTTTGAGTTCACTTGTGCAGGTTAAGTATTTACAGGAAAGAAGGAAAAGTTTCTAAGTCCATGTGTCGACACCCAGAGGGAAAGTGTCGACACTTAAGAAGACTTGTGTCGACACCCAGGCAAGTTGTGTCGACACTTGGAGTATTTGTGTCGACACCAGAGATGCAGAGTCGACACCAGACAGAAAGTGTCGACACAAGGAGCTGTGTCGACACTCAATGAAGAAAAGTGCAGTGAAGCAGTGTCGACACTTAACAGTTGTGTCGACACCCAGAGAAACTGTGTCTACATCAGGAAGTGTCGACACTTGGAGGCTGTGTCGACACTCAGCAAAAGTCAGCAGAGACTAAGTATAAGTGTCGATACCCAGAACAAAGTGTCGACACACAACAGAAGAGTCAACACTTGAAGAAAGTGTCGACACAAGAAAGAATGTGTCGACACTCAGCAGAAGACTCAACACTTGAAGAAAGTGTCGACACATGGGGATGTGTCGACACTTAGCAAAGAACAACAAAGTTCAACAAAATATTCTAAGTACAAGTGTCGACACTAAGGGGATGTGTCGACACTCAGCTGAAGTCTCAACAGAAGAAGTATTTGTCGACACAAGGAGCTGTGTCGACACTCAGCAAGTATCAACACTGAAGGCAAGTGTCGACACCAAGAAGATGTGTCGACACTAATACAAGTTCAACACATGAAGATGTGTCGACACAAGGAGATGTGTCGACACTTACAAGAAGTCAACAAAGTGCTAAAGAACAAAGTGTTGTGTCGACACTCAATATCAGTGTCGACACATGAAGAAGAAGCAGTGTCGAGATATAAAATCTACAACACAAGGAGTTGTGTCAACACCTTGTAGGCTAGTGTCGACACTTAGACAACTTGTGTCGACACTTGGTCTATAAGTGTCGACACTTAAAGACAGAAAGTCTCGACACTTTTAGACAGTTACAGAATTTTCAAGAAACTGACTGGATGACTTGACAGCTGCCGTTCCAGCCGGTCTACTACACCTGTTAGAGTTGTCAGAAATCAGTTATGGACCGGACCAGCCGGTTACCATGAAGAAGGCCTATAAATAGGCTTATACAGTCTACAGAAAAGAGGTTCAAGAGTTCAATCGATCAGATTGACAAGAAGGTTCAAGTAATTGAAACACAAAGAAGATCTAGCTTTCAAGTGAAGATCTAAGAAGTTGGAGAGAGAGAGCTCCATCCAAGAAGTCAGCCATTGGAACCAGGCTGAGAAGAAGGGTTCAGATTGTTCTGAATCTTAAGTAGCAGAGATCAAGGATCAACTGCAGAGGAATCAGTCTTATTGTGTTCTACATTCAAGAGGCTTTGAAGAAAGCCAAGTCAGATTGATTTCAGCTGAGTTCTTCCAAGAACTCATCAAGAAACTCACAACTTATCTCTCTTTCATCTGAGTTATTGAGTATATAATTTTGAATTCATTTTATCTTGTAATCCTGCAATTATAAAGGCTGAGTGTAGGGCTTGAGTGCCTGAGTGTAGGAGATTTAAATCTCTGAGTGTAGGCCTTGGTGGCTGAGTGTAGGCCTTGGTGGCTGAGTGTAGGTCGTGGTGGCTGGGTGTAGGCTTTGTGGAAAAGCTGAGTTGTAGGGCCTTGGGCCTGAGGTGTAGGAACATGTTTTGGGTTCTGAGATAGTGGAGAAGTTTGGCCGAATCTAGTACACTGCTAGATAGGCGAAGGGGGAAAGTGGATGTACCCAAACCTTGGGGAACCACTATAAAAACTGTGTGTCTATTGTGTGCTGTGGAAATCTGTGATTGTTGAATGTGTGCTGTGATAAAGTAGATAGAATTCTGTGATATTATCTGATTGCTGCCTCAAAAGTTAAAAAAAAGATTCAAGTCACCTATTCACCCCCCCCCTCTAGGTGTTTAGGTACAATATCTTTCACTTTCTCAGACAACTCTGAGCTGGACGAGCATGGCTCGGAGTCCTCCTCCTCATCCTTTTTCCTGGCACGGTATGAAACCGCACCCTTGCCCTTCCTGGAGTGAATGGCTTTTAGGGCCACAGTCTTTTCCTTGGCTGCAGCCTTCTCTGCTTCTTCTTCTGCTTTCCTGGTGTTCAGTTGAAGCTCATAGGACATCAGCTTCCTAAACAGAATTTGCGGGTCTGTTTCAGCAAGTCTGTCAAACTCTCGGATGGCGCAGATCTTTGTGTCTCATTCCTTAGTAAGGTACCTAATGAATTTATCATTAAGTTCACCATCAGTGAACACTCTTCCATATCCTTTAAGGGCATTGACAATCTTGAGGAAGTTCTCGAAGGTGACTCCAATCTCTTCCTTAGGCCCTTGTTTGAAGGCCTCATATTTCTGGTTCAGGAGGGATCTCCGATCATCCCTCACTTCATCAGTGCCCTCCATTAGGATAATCAGGCAGTGTCAGATCTCCTTTGCTGTCCTGCAGTTGCAGAAGTTCTGCATCATTGAGTCATCGACCGCGCTGACCAGAATGTTCTGCGCCTTCTTGTCAAGTCCCACCAGCACCATCTCGTCCTTGTCCATTTCAGAAATTTTCTTTGGCACTTTCTTGGTAGGATCAATGGTGGAGGCCTTAGTGGGAACATAAGGTCCCTCCTCCACGATCATGAAGAGTCGGGGATCAACCGCTTCCATGTAGAACCTAATCCTTTCCTTCCAGATAGGAAAGTTTAGCCTGGTGCAAACTGGGATCTTGCTTGTGTACTTGAGTCCGTCCATAGTAGAAGTCTGCCTTCTTCTTGACACTAGTGGCAGGAACTTACTCAAGGCGTTAACCTATTTGTTGAGTAACCTCCCTCTGATACCACTTGCACAAGAAAACAAAACAGCACAGCACAGAAAGGACACAAGCAAATTATAGTGGTTCCCCGATTTGGGTACGTCCACTTTCCCCCTTCGACCTATCTCCCAACCAGGGATGACTCGGTCACTTCACCAACAGGATTGAAATCCAATCCTTGCACTAACGGAAGGAACCCTTCCACACGTAGGAGTCACCACTCCCACAACACGGGTTGCACCCAACCCTTACAACTAGGGACCAATCGGTCCGTTACAAAGAAATTTAAATTAGATTGTATAAGAAATACAAACAACTTATGGAGACTAAGGTGTCCCTCTTCGTTTGATGACGTGTTCTTGAAGTCAACGAAGAGTCCACAACCCTAGATCTCACTTGGAGAGAATCTCCCCGAAACTGGCGGCGGCAAGAAGGGCGGCGGCTTGGTTCTCGGGATCGGGGGCGACAACGGCGTGCTGTGGCTGTTCTTTGGAGATTCAATCTTCGTAGCAAAGCTAGCAAGATCTTCCAACGGTCACACTAGGATCGATCGTCTCGATCGATTCCGAAGGGGAAAGTTTTCCCGATCTACGAATCAAGAGACAAAGGATCTCTGGTTAGACGCGTGAGACGCTGTGCTTGGCTGAGCTTTTGTCGCTGGGAGATCTGGAAGAAACCACGATCAAAGATGGCGATCAACTGGCACGAGCGGCGACGGCGGCGGAGCAAGTTTCACGATCTAGGTCACGTCAACGGCTCGGATTTTTCTTTTTAAATTTCTTTTTCAAATTGCTTCTTACTGTTCAAAACTACGCGAGTATTTATATAGTAGAATACTTCTTTATGACCGTTGTGGGTCCCACCAGAAGAAGCCCTAAAACCAGTTCAAAACAGTGCCTTGACATTTGATCCGGTCCAGCGTGCTTCAGAAATTCGCCTAAGACAAAATCGGAGAGAATCGAAGGTGATTCTCGACGATTTTGACTTAGCGACAGATTTGCACGCTCTGATTTAGCCGGATAGAGTCGGCGAGAATCAGCCAG
This sequence comes from Platanthera guangdongensis, assembly GCA_039583875.1. Classification (NCBI taxonomy): domain Eukaryota; kingdom Viridiplantae; phylum Streptophyta; class Magnoliopsida; order Asparagales; family Orchidaceae; genus Platanthera; species Platanthera guangdongensis. The sequence goes on along the minus strand of CM077164.1, from coordinate 41,978,659 downwards.
TGATTCTCGACGATTCGGCGAGAATCACCAGTGATTCTCACCGAATCACTTGGTGATTCTCTTCGATTTTTCGTCTTTCCACCCATGAGCTGCTCTTTGACCCATCCTTGCTCCTTGTCTGCTCTTGCATTATCACAGCCCTATACTTGAAAATAAGTACACTCCAATAGAGAGAGTACACGTAGGCCAACACACTGATCTGCTCAACGAGGGATTACGTCGCGCAGACCCGTGTATATTGACCTACTGCACCCTGACATTGGTGTGTACTTAGCGTGGAATAACTGCAAGCACAACTTAAAAGATTTCATCAAATACATTGTCTATTTACCTTAGCTTGTTCAGGGGCTTCTTCAAATCAGGTACGTTGTGGATACAATACCCAACAGGTAAGAATTTCCTCTTCCCCCTCTCTTTTTCAGATTTTCTTATATTTATTTTGGATTCAATTGTGTCTCAAATTGCATATTTACTATGATCCATATTGTGTCATCTTGTACTCGACTAATCCTTATTTGTTCGTGATTTCTAATTCTGTTCATCGAAGCTAGCAGTGGAATCTCCCCAAAGCCCTCTCCGATTTAGGGTTTTTGTAACCAAAGTGCTGCCAAGTCTCTATTTTTGTGTGGTAATATCCTCTCCTCTCACTCTTTAGGGAGGTAAATCACTAAACGCATTCGTGCTTTTGGTTTTATATAATAATTCCATGTGCTAGTATAGAATTTCTGTCATGTCAATTATCTATTATGATTGTGCTTGAGCATGTTCAAAATAAGTTTCCCGATTTTTCCTGAGCCGCTCAACCGTTACCGTCAATTTTAGTCTTATTTAAGGCAAGTAGAGATCCCTCTCTTTTGCAAACATTGAGTTTAATTTAATGTATATGTTCTTTTGAGTACATGACTTCACTCTTAAATATTTGATTTGTCAAATGATTTTAATTCATAAATACTCATGATGATAAGTTAATAATTTAGCATTTAATATGTTTTGAATGACATGTGATTGTGACCAGAGATAATTTTTAGTTAGATTTTTCGCATAGATGAATGACTTTCTTATTCGAGATATAATTGGAAGAATGATAGATTTTTGTGCAAGCACAAAAAGTGTCATAATGGTGATAATATTTCTGGTTAACAAACATATTATATGTGTTTATTTATAATATTCGGATCATACACATGTTTACTTGAGAGATAATTATGTCTTAGAATGAAATAATATAGATGAGTATTTATTATTCCCAAATCGATGCATAGTAATCATATCACTCGTCAATTCTTGACCCTGCAAAGTATAAAGCTTCCTTTCTAGTGTTGGATGTAATCATATCTTTTTGTTTCTTAGGTATGCTTGGTCGCAAGACTTGGGTAAATATTATTCCTTAACTTGATTCCCTTTCCATGTTTTTGAACTATACACTTGTAAATCTGAACCGATAAATTAGTAACTTGTCTTGATATATTATAAACCACTAAATCATGAATCATTTAATTCATTAATGTCATAAGCAATCATTGAAAGATAATGTTAAATTTATGTGACACTTTGACTTGAGTTTTCGCTTGATTTGTAGCAGGAACTAATAAATGGTCATAACAAACCCAATTTTTGATAAGCCTTGCATTTAGACTTATATTAGAATCATGTGCATCAAATAGAAATACTTACATCTTTCACTAATTATAACCTGTGTCATTATGTGATTGAATCTCTGTTATACTCTGAAGTAGTCTAATAATTCTCGTTACTTTTCTACTTGACTCACTTACTTGTCTGTCTTGCTTGCTTTGCTTTATGAAAACTAGTACCCAAATATTTTTAATTTCCTCTGATCATATTTTATATTACTTTACTTCTGTTTATTTCAATGTTCTGAGATTTTTTCCTTCTTGTTTTGGAATTTGCCTTAGTGTCTGTTAAAACTTGAAATAAGTCTCTTGTGGAGTTTGGGGTCCCAAAGAAGGGGTGGTCTCACACTTACTTCCCTTAGGCAATCTCACTAGACCAAAGGTTTAGGAAAATGGAAATAGAACTGAGGTCCCATCTAGGAGGTCCCACCTCACATCCGGAAGATCTAGGAGAACTTCCTCTCCCAAGATAATGTTGAGCTTGGGCACCTTGGAGACACTCAAGACTGGCTCAAGACAATCCTGAAGAGAGAGAGAGAGAGAGAGAGAGAGAGAGAAGACTAGAAACGGTGTGTCTTCAAAGGTACCCCCTCGAGTCTATTTATATATTCCTAAACTTGGTCTGCCAACATCATAACTCTGCTGTTCTGAAAGACTATTTGTAGACCTTTAAGGATATCCAGGTAACTTTGCCTCTGGACCCCACTGGGCGAGTGTCTATGAAGACAACACTCTCCTGAAGAAGTGAATGCTGGGGTGAGCCAAACATTCGCCTCCACAGCTCCTCAAAGGGCGAGTGTGGGATTCGCATGCCATTCACCTGATTTGGCGAAAGTCTTTGCGCCTGCTTTGGCAAAAGCTCTTTACTCTCTCTGGGCGAGTGCGGGTCTGTCTGCCATACTCACTTACTTTGACTAGCTTGAACCTGAGAGTCCTTAGCTTCGTCGGGGGGGTCTCACTCAACAAATATAGGGTTGTACACAATCGCCGCTCTTTTCGAGCTAGTTCTACGCTTAAAAAGAAGGGTCCAACCCCCGATATTCGGTGAGTACTTGCTGACCTTGAAGAGAATCTTCGGTGGGTCCCTCCATGAATCTATATATATCCCAGGACATGGCCTTAACATGATATCTATTGGGTCCATTGCCCATAATGTCCCAGATTTGTAGAAGTCAAACAAATCAATGATATACACATAGTTGTATTTGATGCATGTTCAAGTTCATGCATGCAAGTTGGTCCTTATCACAATGATTGTACATGTATTCGAAGTGGTTTTGATAGGTGTTCACAAGGTAGAGATGTGGAGAGACAAAAATTTATCTAAGTCCACATGCATTAAATGAACCCAGTTCACTCAACGCAAGATGTCAAAGAAAGATGCTAAAAAGGCTGGAAATCGCCTAACTCTATAGGCGTTGAGTGAAGCCAGATCACTCAACGCTAGATGACAAAAAGCGTTGAGTAAGGTATGGACAGTCAAAGCTCAGCAGTCTGCAAAGAAATTCTGCGGCTAAGTACACAGACGTTGAGTGAAGGCAGCTCACTCAACTTCATATATCAAAAGGCGTCGAGTATAGCTGAGTAAAGGGAGGACTGTCAAAGCCCAGTAGTTTGGAAGATAGAAAATTGACTAAGTCCACAGGCATTGAGTGACGACAGTTAACTCAACGCCATATAACAAGACTTGGGTTCAAGTCTTAGGTAGGTGATCTTTTGATCACTAAGTTATAGGAGCAAGTTTGCTCTAAGGTAGGGCTTTATGCCCTAATTGTATGTCTTTGAGGAGACTGAGAGATCCAGCGGGATCTATGTTGTAAGCTCTTAGGAGCCGAGTTTTGGAGAAGTGTCTCGTTTAACACACTGTTAGAAAGGTGGGAGGGAAAGTGGATGTACCTATAATCTGGGGAATCACCATTAATCTTGTGTGTGCTTTGTGTGATTATCTTGGAAGCAATATATAACTCACCCACAACACACTAAGTAAAGGGAAAATTATAAAAGACCAAAAACCTATTCACCCCCCTCTAGATGATTAGCTACATTGGAATTAAAGCTGTGAGGGCAAGCAGACCAAAGCTTCCTTCAAGAGTATTAGAACTAAAGACTCTGTGAGGTGTTTATACCTCTTGCATATGAACTTGTTTGGTCATATGCCAGTTTATAGTCTAGGTAGGAACGTCTACACCCTTGTGATGGTTGATGATTATTCTAGGTTTACTTGTGCGTTCTTTCTTAAGAAAAATAATGAAACTCTTAAAATCTTCTTGAAGTTTGTCAAGCAAATTTAGAATAAGTTTGATAGTACTGTGGTCAAAATCAAAAGTGTCTATAGGACTGAATTCTAGTTTGATAGGATGACAAAGTTCTGTGAAGAGCTAGGGTTCATCAAGAATATTCTTCTCCAAGAACACCCTAACAAAATGGGATTGTTGAGAGGAAAAATAGAACTCTCATAGAGGCTGAAAGGGCCTTATTGGGTGACACGTCTCTCCCAGAATATTTATGGGCTAAGGCAGTGAATACTACATGTCATGTCCTTAATAGAGGCTCTATCACCAAGTGCCACAAGAAGACTCCCTATGAGATCTTGAAGGGCAAAAAACCAAACCTGCGCTATCTCAGGATTATTAGTAGTAAGTGTTATGTGTCTCATAATAGGAAGTCCTATGTGACTAAGTTTGTTGCCAAGTCCTTTGATGGAATTTTTATTGGGTACAACAATCATAGTAAAGCCTATAGGATCTACAAATTGAAAAGCCAAGTTGTAGAAGAGTTTATATATGTAGACTTTGATGAGTCTACTATGATTAACAGTGAGTTGCGAAGCTCCTCTTCTAGTACTGCAGGTACAGAGCTGATGATGGACAAGCTAACTATCAAGGAAGTTGCTCTAGTAATCCAAGATGGAGTGGATATTCCAGAAGGACTGCAAGGCACACTTGAAGTGGATGAAGATCAGCAAGAAGCTGCTACTAAAGCTAATGCTTAAAGAAGATTGCCTCTAGATGTCAGGCATCTAAGAGATAATCCAAGACACCAGATAATTGGTGATGCAAACCAAGGAGTGGTGACAAGAAGAAAGAGCCTTAATACATCAATGTATGCAAGTTTCCTATCATAGGTTGAGCCCAAGAGATTTGAAGAGGCCAATATAGATCAGTTTTGAATTGTAGTTATGCAAGAGGAATTGAACCAGTTTAAGAGATGCAAGGTCTGGAAGCTAGTTCCCAGATCAGAAGAACATAATGTCATTGGAGTCAAGTGGATTTACAAAAATAAACTTGATGAAAATTACATTATAATCAAGAACAAGGCTAGGCTAGTAGCTAAAGGATACATACAAGAAGAATGTATTGACTTTGATCAAACCTTTGCCGCTCTAGCAAGATTGGAAGTCATCAGACTCTTCCTTGCATATGTTGCATTCAAAGGATTTAAAGTCTACCAGATAAATGTGAAGTCAACATTCCTGAATGGTCACTTAAAGGAAGAAGTTTATGTTGAACTGCCTCTAGGTTTTGTTGATTCTAACTCACCTGAATTTGTTTATAGACTTAGGAATGCTTTATATGGGTTGAAGCAAGCCCCTAGAGCATGGTATAAGACATTGTCTAGCTTCCTCATTGAGAACAAATTCTCATGGGGGAAGATAAATAAGACCATATTCCTAAGAGAATCTAAGGGCAAGATCATCATAGTCTAGATTTATGTAGATGACATAATCTTTGGATCTACAAATGACAACCTTTACAGGAAGTTTGCCAAACTTATGCAATGAAAATTTGAGACGAGCATTATGGGTAAACTCAAGTTCTTCTTGGGCCTTCAAGTAAGACATACTGAAGATGGATTATCCATATCTCAGTCTAAGTTCACCCGGGAGTTGATCAAAAAGTTTGGTATGGAGAATGTCTCCACCATGAAAACTCTCATGAGGTCAAGTATTCTTATAGGCAAAGATGAGGCAGGGAAACCTTTGATGAAACTTTGTATAGAGGGTGAAAGTCCACCTAGTGTCGGCTATGTGCACCTATGGGGGGGGGGAATAGGTGACGTGTGGTTCTTTTGCGGAATTTACAGATGTACCTGCACAATAAAAACAACAAACACAGCACACAGAATACACAGCAAATTTATAGTGGTTCCCCGACTTGGGTACATCCACTTTCCCCCTTCGACCTATCTCCCCAACAATGGACGACTCGGTCACTTCACCAACGGGATTGAAATCCAATCCCTTCACTAACGGAAGGAGCCCTTCCACACGTGAGAGTCAACACTCCCACAAAACGGGTTGCACCCAACCCTTACAACACGGAACAAAAGTTCCTTTACAACAAAAGTAAATATGGAATGTATATGAGATACAAACTTCTTTCGGAGACTACGGTGTTCCTCTTTGTTCGACGACGTATTCTTGAAGTCGATGAAGAGTTTACAACCTTATTCCCTCTTGGAGAGGATCTCCCCGTAACCGATGGCGGCAACACAAGCGGCTGCTAGCTTCGGGATCGGCGGCTGCGATGAAGAGCGGCTGCAGAACTTGGAGATCCAAACTTCATAGCGAAGCAAACTCGGTCTACCAACGGTCACTCTAGGATCAGTCGTCTCGATCGATTCGGACGGGGAAGTTTTTCCCGGTCAACAAATCGAGAGACAAGAGATCTCCGGATAGACGCGTGAGACTCAAGCTTTGCTAAGCTTCTGTCACCGGAGATCGGGAAGAAGAGCGATCTGCAGCGGCGACCACTTGACGCGAGCGGCGGCGGCGGAGTGGAGCGATTTCGCGAATTTAGGGTTACGTCGAGGCTCGGTTTTCTTTCTCTCTTGTCCGTCATTTACTGTTCAAAATACCCATGTATTTATACTGTAGTATTCTCAAAGATGACCGTTTGTGGGACCCACAAAGAAATCCCCAAAATCCGGTTCAAACTAATCCAGAAGCAGAATCCGGTTCAGCAGCATTCTGAGAAAAGGCCAAGTAAAAATCGGCGAGAATCGCAGACGATTCTCGACGAATCGGCGAGAATCACCAAGTGATTCTCGACGATTCGTCGAGAATCGTTTGTGATTCTCGTCGAATCTCTTGTCGATTCTCAACGAATTTGACTTTGTATTCATGGGCTGCTTGGCCACTGGTTCGGCGGGAATCACAAGTGATTCTCGCCGAATCTTACTTGGCACCATTTTGAGATGGCCAAAAGGAGTCGGCGAGAATCACTGATGATTCTCGTCGATTCGGCGAGAATCACTGGTGATTCTCGCCGATTCGGCGAGAATCACTTGGTGATTCTCGTCGAATTTGCCTTGGACGATTTTTCGTCTTCCACCTAGGAGCTGCTCCTTGATCCTCCATGCTCCTTGTCTTCTCTTGCATATGAGCGGCCCTGTGCTTGAAAATAAGTGCACTCCAATAGAGAGAGTACACGTAGGCCAACACACTGATCTGCTCAACGAGGGATTACGTCGTGCAGACCCGTGTATATTGACCTACTGCACCCTGACATTGGTGTGCACTTAGCGTGGAAAAACTACAAGCACAACTAGAAAAAGTTTATCAAATACATTGTGAATTCATCTTAGCTTGACAGGGGGCTTCCTCAAATCCAGGTAATCGTGGATACAATACCCAACAATCTCCCTCTATTTGACGAAGCCAAAACCCTACTAGCTAAGATGAATAACACCTATCAAATAATAATTATAGCATTTAAAAATTAAATATGCAACTCAAGGGAATATATGCAATCAGAACAGGACTTGAGTCATTCACACATTCAAGAATATATATATATATACCAAGAGAAATATATTCACATATAATTCAGAATTGTTCATACGACAGTAATAATTATTAAATGTTCTTAATACACCGTGACCAGCTATAAAATAATGACTATTTGTCCTTAGCTACGTCACCCTTAAGAGTTTGCGCCAAGTACTTTTTGCTCTGCCTTTCCATGTATTCCTTGGGCTTCGGGTAGTACCTAGGAGGAGCAACTTTGTCTGGATCCTTGTTGTTTCTGAAGAAAATGTTGCGTTTTGCTTCAAATGCTTTGTGCGTTTCCCATTCGTACTGGCTATATGCTTCATTTTGATTGATCTCTCCTCTTTCGTACAGCCGGAAGGTGTCTAAGATGATGTTCCTTGAGACTGGACTCCACCTTTCATTTCTTACATCCTCCTCACTCAGTCTGATCCTCTTTTCAGTTGGTGTCTCCTTTGATGTCCCTTCCTGAACTTTCCTCTTTCCCCTTGCTTTAGCTAAAGCCTCCTGGTCAAACATACTTCTCAGCTTAGATTTGGAGATGGCCCTAGCGTCAGCTTCATCAGTGAAAATATCAGCAGCACTTGTACTTACATCCTCAGCAATATGTACTTCCTCAGCAGCCTTAGAAGTCTCAGGAACCTGAACACCGGCAGGTTGGTCAGGTAGGACGACGCCTAACGTGCCCAGTGCCTGTTGTAGCATCCACCAGCAACTCTCATAGACGTATTTGCTTGATTGGGCAAAGTTTGCATCCATGCTTTCTTGGAGCTCGGCCAGCTTAGCGATATACTCCTTCTCCCCTTTTTGGCTTCGTCAGCTATGCAATTGGCATATGAGTGCAAGGAGTCATCAATGTGCTTAGTAGTCTTGCTGAATTCAGTGATTAGGGCCTGCTGATTTGCATTTAAAGTGACCATGTTTCCATCAAATTTCTGAATATTGTTGGCCACAACGTGTGCGTTCTGATTGACAACAGCCAGAGTATCAGTAGTCTTTTTCAAGCCGGCCATTAACAGTGTGACAGCTTCGCCGGCCGCAGTATACTTTTCTTCGAACTTCTTCTCCATCATATCCAGTTTGTGGTTGATTTCCACCATATTCTTAAGCATGAGATCTTCAGAAGTCTTAATCTTCTTCAGCAGTGTTTTCTGAGCTGTATCAAAAGAAGCTTTAAGCTCGTTGACTATTCCTTGAATAACATTGATGGTGTGAGTGGCCAGCTCATCTCGCAATGGTAAGGTTTGAGGTACTTCTTGCAGTTGATCGTGCTCTGCAGCAGATGCATCAGTAGAGCTGGATACAATCACAGCCTCTATAGGAGGAATGTTGGCGGCCTCTTGAGGTTTATCAGACTCCCCCTCCACTGGTGCAGACTTATCAGATGGAGGTTCAACGGGAGCCGGAGTCTCCAACACTTCATGGTCCTCATTCTCATCGTCCTCTTCGTCCTCATCCAAAAACTCATCCATATCAGCATCTTCTTCCACTTCTTGATCAGCAGTGTCCAGTGCTTCAGCTTCAGTTCCTTGGGTGTTTCTGTTCAGGACCTCCTCATCCTCCAACCCAGGTTCACTTTCTTCATGAATTTCGGCCACCGCATCCCTGGCCACCTGGGCGATGTCAGATATTATATCCATATGAGTGGGTAGAGTCTTCCCCTCGATTCCTGCAGTCAGGGTATCAGGAATTTCACGGGGGGAGGCTGCGGGAGATACTTCCTCATGCTCTTCTACAGCAGGCTGCCCGATGCGCCGCTCCCATCGATCAAACACAGTAGCATCCATCTTTTTCAAGTAATGGAGAGGGACTCCTTTGCTCATGTCGAATTTGTCTCCGTTGAGCTGGTTGAGATATAGACTGATGATGCGGCCGAAGCTTGGAGTGCCCAGAGTGTCCTTGATCTTTTGGAACAGCAACTCTCCCCAGTTAAACCTCTTTCTGCAGACCACAGCTATGAGAATTTTGAACATATCTCCGGAGATATGATCATGGGAGCCTGGCTTGCAGATGAGTACTTTGCCTATGATGTCAGATAGGAGCTTCCCTTCTTCATTCATCTCTTTTCTCTTTACTGATCGAGTGCCTCTTGGTAGACCGCAGAACAGGAGGGTTCTGGCTTTGTCCTCGTCCTCCAAATAGTCTTCCTGCTCCGCACTTGAAAGCTGCAGGTAGCGAGTTAGCTTACTGGCAGACATCTTTACCTTAGTCCCAGCCACCTTGCTCTTGATGATGGAGTCTCTGTCTCGGAGCCTTGCGGTAGAGAAGAACTCCAGCACTTCTTTATCTAAGACTTTGCAAGGATGCTCCAATACGAAGGTTAGCCCGGCCTCTTCCAACATGAGAATGATATTTCGGAACTCGTCTGAGGCATGAGAGAATCCAGTGCGAACCAGCTCGCAGCCAGAAATCAATCCTGCAGTCGTCCTTGGAGCCATTGAAGATCTAGAGAGAAGCCCGACTCTAAGCATTAGGGAACATTCAAAAAGAAAGCAACACTTGGGGTTCGGCCTTGGAGCCATTGAGGATGAGGTTACCTAAGGGCTGACACGGAAGTTGGTTGATGAGCTTCGGGAAGATCTTCGGTGGATGGAAGAGTGTCCTGTGGGATTCGGCCGAGCTAGAGTTTCACGGGAAGAAGATCCTGTGGGAAGAGTATCCTGTAGGTCGCTCACTTCGACGAGAGCGTCGGAGGGCTGCGGGTTTCGGCGAATCCGCGGAAGCACACTTTCGCGAAGAGGGCGAGGGTCGTCGGGAGTTCTCTTGCGCGAGTCGGGAGGAAGGTGAACAGGCGGAGATAGTCTTTCGGCGGGATTTATATAGGTCGTCGGGATTCGGGGGAAGCCGAGCGGTCGGCGAGTTCCTTCGGCGGGATTCGGCGGGATTTGTTTAATTTGGTTTCTAATACCGTTTGTCTAATTCGGCGAGATATAAAATGGGTCGGCGTGATTGCGGAGTATATATATTGATGTTTTTCTTGACACTTTGGGAAGCATTGCACCATTTTCAAATTCTTCGAGTGTCAAGTTAATGCAAGATTAATAAATACATGTTTATAATAACGACAATCTATTCGGATTTGAGCGAGACTTCTCCAGACACTTTTTGATGTCAATTGTGATTTGTCGAAATTCGCAATGACATATCTTTGTTAACCTTTTATTGATGTGTAATGGTTTGCATGTCTCGAGGTAATCTCTCCTTACAGGTGCACACATAAATGATAAGCATAAGTATACGTATACACAAGGATAAAATATATATATATATATATTTAATTTGAATGAGGATGCATCATGACACAAGTCCTGGAACTGATCAAAATTACCTGGGATTTGGAGAGTCATCGTCTTAGTCCCACAGGTAGAACATATTAGTAGCTTGAAGTGAGTATGCTCAACATGTAGTACATCTGTTATTGCAGACGCTTGTTCCAAGTTAGCCTTGACCCACTTACTGTCTAGTTCCCATAGTATTCACGGGGACCTAGACTACCCTGCAAGACAGAATTACTTTACCTTAGGAACCCAAATCATATTGGGTCCTAGGTTTCTATTAGCATAAGCATGCAACTGCCTTCCTTGAGAAAACCTGTCTGGAAGACTGCCTCTGTCCCTATAATGTGGATAAGCCCTTGCTGTGGGCACAGAGATGTTGTGCCAACAGTCAATGGCAAAGTGTCCCACTTTGCCGCAGCACCAACAAGAGTGAATGTTGTATCGCCGTTTTCGACCTGATCTAGTGACTGATGTAGTCACGGTCCTAGGTCTCAAAGGGATAGGGCATGTTCTTGTTGCACAAATTCCTTTTCCATCGAGGCATGATGAAGGGTGGAACGAATGTATGATGTGAGCGTTATGAGGCCGAGAAGGTGGTGCCATTCTTTCAGGCATCTTCCTTGCTGAGGCTCCATGACGCCTGACATCATGACTTCCATTCTCCCTATCCCGTGTCCTCGAATGGAGAGAATTCTTCTGTGAACTAGGACATGCAGATCCACACTTTGTTGTGGCAGTGGCCGTGAATACAAAGGGCTCAGAATGAGCCTTAGGTATTTCCTCATGGGTGGCCATGACGCCTCTTGCACTATGGACGTTTCCACATGGGGACAATTCACCCTTGCAGTGACCACGATTATTCCTGTGGTCATACCTGAAGGCATGATGAGTTGCCTTCCCGCTTGGAGTGGGAGGTCGGAACACTGTTTCCCCATTTCTCCATCCCTGGATAATCCGGGAGATCCACCCGGTTTCTTGCTTTCTTTTTATAGCATCAACTTTGGAAAAGTTGGATACTATACGTTTCTCATTATCTAGACTATTCTCTAGAGCTGAGATCTTAGAGTCCTTGACCTTGTTGGAGGCCAATTGGAGAACCAACAAGATCTTCAGTCGAGCAATCTCTCGAGCTTGCTCCTCAGCAAGTAGATTGCTTTCCTGAAGGGCTCTCTTCAGGGAATCAGTATTTTCTGGAGGAGAGCAGTTTCTGTCTTCAAAAAAGTCAAAAGATGTGGGACAGGATGAAGATGATACCTGCTCATCTGGGTTATTGTCATTAGAATCAGTGACCAATGTTTCTTCCTCGTCGGAGCTGCTTTCCTCACTATCTTCTTCAGTCTCTGACAGGGATACTGGAGCTCTGATGCAATCCGAAGGATCCTTGCATTCATCTTCAGAAGTGAGGACCCCCACATACGCCTCATCCTCTGATTGGCAGCATAGTTCAGCTTTCTCTGACTCCCCCATCAGCTCTGAGATCATCATCCACAGAGATTTAGCCGTTTTACATTTTTCCAACCTGGAGCGAGAGGCACCAGACCAGACATCCATAATAATTTGTCGAATCCTCTGGTCCAGTTGGAAAAATGAGAGTTCCATCTCTGTCATCTCAGCAATGCACATGGGCACTTGGGTCCCCGAGTCGGTGGTCTTCATGGGGATAAATGGACCCTCTTCCAGGATGAGGGATGCTAGTGGATCGATGGCATCCAGGTGAAATAACACTCTCATCCTCTAGATAGGATAATAATCCTTTGTGCATGCAGGGAGTTTGAGTGGCAATACGTCATAATCCAGATCCATGCTTCTGACACTGGTGGCAGGATTCACCTCAAGGGGTTAGCCTTTTTGTTGAGGAACCTCGCTCTGATACCACTTGAAAGTCCACCTAGTGTCGGCTATGTGCACCTATGGGGGGGGGAATAGGTGACGTGTGGTTCTTTTGCGGAATTTACAGATGTACCTGCACAATAAAAATAACAAACACAGCACACAGAATACACAGCAAATTTATAGTGGTTCCCCGACTTGGGTACATCCACTTTCCCCCTTCGACCTATCTCCCCAACAAGGGACGACTCGGTCACTTCACCAACGGGATTGAAATCCAATCCCTTCACTAATGGAAGGAGCCCTTCCACACGTGAGAGTCAACACTCCCACAAAACGGGTTGCACCCAACCCTTACAACACTGAACAAAAGTTCCTTTACAACAAAAGTAAATATGGAATGTATATGAGATACAAACTTCTTTCGGAGACTACGGTGTTCCTCTTTGTTCGACGACGTATTCTTGAAGTCGATGAAGAGTTTACAACCTTGTTCCCTCTTAGAGAGGATCTCCCCGTAACCGGTGGAGGCAACACAAGCGGCTGCTAGCTTCGGGATCGGCGGCTGCGATGAAGAGCGGCTGCAGAACTTGGAGATCCAAACTTCGTAGCGAAGCAAACTCGGTCTACCAACGGTCACTCTAGGATCAGTCGTCTCGATCGATTCGGACGGGGAAGTTTTTCCCGGTCAACAAATCGAGAGACAAGAGATCTCCGGATAGACGTGTGAGACTCAAGCTTTGCTAAGCTTCTGTCACCGGAGATCGGGAAGAAGAGCGATCTGCAGCGGCGACCACTTGACGCGAGCGGCGGCGGCGGAGCGGAGCGATTTCGCGAATTTAGGGTTACGTCGAGGCTCGGTTTTCTTTCTCTCTTGTCCGTCATTTACTGTTCAAAATACTCATGTATTTATACTGTAGTATTCTCAAAGATGACCGTTTGTGGGACCCACAAAAGAAATCCCCAAAATCCGGTTCAAACTAATCCAGAAGCAGAATCCGGTTCAGCAGCATTCTGAGAAAAGGCCAAGTAAAAATCGGCGAGAATCGCAGACGATTCTCGACGAATCGACGAGAATCACCAAGTGATTCTCGACGATTCGTCGAGAATCGTTTGTGATTCTCGTCGAATCTCTTGTCGATTCTCAACGAATTTGACTTTGTATTCATGGGCTGCTTGGCCACTGGTTCGGCGGGAATCACAAGTGATTCTCGCCGAATCTTACTTGGCACCATTTTGAGATGGCCAAAAGGAGTCGGCGAGAATCACTGATGATTCTCGTCGATTCGGCGAGAATCACTGGTGATTCTCGCCGATTCGGCGAGAATCACTTGGTGATTCTCGTCGAATTTGCCTTGGACGATTTTTCGTCTTCCACCTAGGAGCTGCTCCTTGATCCTCCATGCTCCTTGTCTTCTCTTGCATATGAGCGGCCCTGTGCTTGAAAATAAGTGCACTCCAATAGAGAGAGTACACGTAGGCCAACACACTGATCTGCTCAACGAGGGATTACGTCGTGCAGACCCGTGTATATTGACCTACTGCACCCTGACATTGGTGTGCACTTAGCGTGGAAAAACTACAAGCACAACTAGAAAAAGTTTATCAAATACATTGTGAATTCATCTTAGCTTGACAGGGGGCTTCCTCAAATCCAGGTAATCGTGGATACAATACCCAACAGAGGGATAATTGGCTCCCTTGTATATCTTACTGCAAGTAGGCAAAACATCATTTATGTTACATGTGTTTGTGCTAGGTATCAGGCTAGCCCTAAAGAATCCCACTACTCTGCTGCTAAGAGGATTTTGAGGTTTCTTAAGGGCACACCAGCTCTTGGCTTGTGATACCCTAGAAATAGGGATTTTGAACTAACAGGCTATTCAGATGTAGATTTTGCAGGCTGCAAAGAGGACAAGAAGAGCACTTCAGACACCTGTCAGTTTTGGGGAGGAAGACTAGTGTCTTGGAGCAGCAAGAAGCAGAGCAGTGTTACAATCCCAACAGCTGAGTTAGAATACATCTCAGCAGGTAGCTGCTATGCATAGTTGTTGTGGATCCAGCATCAGCTCTAGGATTATAAACTCCAGATAAGTAGAACTACTTTGTATTGTGATTCTACTAGTGCAATCTCAATTGGTATAGATCATGTCTCTTATAGCAGGACTAAGCACATTGAAATTGGGTATCATTTCTGTACAACCCCATATTCGCTGGGTGGAACCTAGATTTCCCAAGGACCAGGGTTGGTCTAGGCTTGGACTATAGCTTTAGGCTAAAATCCAGGTCACCAGCAGACGGGCGAGAGGGTTCCCGCCCATGGCGTGCAAGAGGGTTCCCGCCCATAGCGGGCGGGAGGGTTCCCGCCCAGGGCACGCTAGAGGGCTTGTGCCCGAGTAGGTGGGATCTCCTCAAGGTCGGTATGGGGGCAGGCAAAAACTTATAGAGTGGCGGAAAGGCTTCCGGCGCGTGTGGTCCGGGGGTAAAATTACTAGATTACCCTCGGGTAAAATTACCAGATTACCCTCAGGTAAAAATACCAGATTACCTCTGGTAAAATTACCAGATTACCCTGTGGTAAAATTACCAGAATATCCTCGGGTCTGCAGTTACTCTTTTTGCATAGTAGAATTACGCTATTTGCAGACCAAATATAGAAAATCTATAAATAGACCCACAGGTTATCTCAAAAATCAAGGGTTTTTTCCACACTTTCCAGAATTCCTTCTAGTGCTCTCTGAGGTTCTCCTAGCCCAGCAATTGTCTTTGGAGGGGAAGCACTCAAATAACTTCCAGGTTAGAGGAGGGACCTCCCAGCTGAGGCTTATGGTTAGTTCTAGGTTCTTCTTCACTAGTCAGGGGTCAAGGTTTGGGAGAAGTAGGTGTTAGCTACACCACAAGATCCGAAATCTCGTTGAGGCCATTTTTGGCTTCAACATTTCTGGTGCGGTGAGCGTGGACCGTAGCTGACACGAGAAAATCTAAAGTCAAGTCTCATGGTCGGAGATGAAGGAGAAGAAGCTGGCTCGGGAGGTTCTCCCTATCGGGGAAGTGGGGTGACATTGGGGATGTTGGAAGACTTCAGGCGGGAAGTCCTTCAGACTGTCCACTTGGCCTTCTCGGTAAGAGGCAAGTGGGCGAATCCTTAGGTCTCGGTGGTGGCCGCTCCATCACTGGGCGAGAACGCTCTCGGGCAGTGTCCCGGGAAGGAGGTTCCGGCGGAGGTTGCCGAGAGGGATGTCGCCGGGTGGGAGCTGTTTCCCCGGTAAGCTAGTGCGGACAGGGCTAGCGAACCGAGGTCGCGGGAGGTGCCCTCTCAGCAGGCTGTGGGCGGGAGCCCCTTTAGCGAGCTTATCATCTCGGCTCCGATTCTAGAGGGGTTCCGGGATCCAGACATGTCCTACTATACAGGTAGGGACGACCCCGTGCAACATGTGTAGTGGTTTGAGGATGTCGTTTCCATAAGACAGATGTTTGATGTCTTCAAATATCGGCTCTTTGTCATAACTCTGAAGGAGAAGGCGAGGGACCGGTTCCATCAACTCCCTACAAACTCTATTTACTACTTTGAGGATTTGCACCGAGGGCTTTTGCTGAGGTTCTCGACGTCAAAGAAGAGGAATGAGAGTGCAGAGTGCTTGTTTTCCATCAAGCAGAAGCCAAAGGAGATGCTGGGACACTATGTTGATAGGTTCCAAGAGGAGATTCTGCTGGTTCAGGAGATGTCGGGATACACTGTGATGCTTGCCTTCACCCTTGGGTTGAGCTCAAGCTTCTTTAGCATGGAGCTGAAGAGAGTTCCCTCCCTCTCCTTCGAGGAGCTGATGGAGAGGGCAGCAAAGGAGATCGAGATCGAGGCGGCCAATCCGGCGTTTGCCAAGAAGCTAGCCAAGTTGGCGGAGGATGATGTGAAGTAGTCAGGAGCAGGGAGGCAGAGGGAACAAAGAGAGGAGATAAAAAGGAAGGAACCCCGGGGACAGGGGCAGCACCAAGGTTGGGGGCAGCGCGAGCCAAGCAACAAGTTGGGCTGGAGGCCCCAGGAAGGCCACCCTCAGGGGCAGGGTGGTGGCCTCCAAAGAAGGGACAACTTCCGTGAGCAAAGGAGATTCAATCAGCTGGCCTGGAGGCAGGGACAGAGGGCCCCCCTCCCGCAGCAACAGGAGGCTATGGAGATCGTCAGAGGAAGAGGAGGAAGGAGAGGAGCTCGAGGAGTAGTAAGGAGAAGAGAAGGCAGGGTGTCGTTGCCCTTTTGTGACTTCCATCAGGAGGTGGGTCATGCAACGGGCACCTGCCCAGAGTTTTTGGAGATGAGGGGGGGCCAAGGGGCAAGCTTAACAGCAACCGCCCGCGAGGATTGAAGAAGTTCTGCAAGGAGGAGGAGAGGATAGATGTGAGGACCGGGTTTATGTGGGAGCCCGAGGAGGGATCAAGGTGATCTATAGGGTGGGGGGGATCGAAGCCACCCGTAAGGGGAGCTTCCAAACTATGTACTGAAGGAGCATCACCTCGACCTCCCAGACCCCCCCCCCCCAGGAAGAAAAAATTACCTTTTCAGTAAAGGATATGCCTGACTACGAAAACCCGTTCTATGACACCTTTTTGATCCATACGACAGTAGAGAATTTCACAGTCTCCAGGATTCTGGTAGACAACGGGAGCTCCGTGAACATGATCTTCAAAAAGGTTTTGATGAGATGAAGGTGGAGGCTCAGAGGGTTCTAGCCTCGGATGGACCGTTATTTGGGTTCTCGGGGGAGTGGAAGGAAGTTGAAGGAGGGGTGGGACTGCAAGTGACGTTGGGGGGAGGGGTGTATCAAGGAACTATCGGTTCGTCATCGTTGACGCTCCAAGTAGCTATAATGCAATCTTTGGACGCTCTCTCATCAGCGCCTTTCGTTGTGTCCCCTCCTCGTTTCATCGGTGTCTCAAGTTCAGTAGTGGAGGAGTGCAGGTCAGGATCAGAGGGCATCCAAAAGTGGTGAGGCAGTGCTATGTGACTGTCGTCAACACCATTTCCTGGATGCCAGAGGCAGAGGAGCTGGAGAAGGAGATGGCGATGGATGAGGAAGCTGTGGAAGAGGGAGAGATGAGTCTAGGCGAGGTTGGAGAAAAGACTGCAGAGGAGGTTGTGGAGAAGGAAGCGATGAGCCTAGATGAGGTTGTAGAGAGGGTTGCAGAGGAGCAGAGAGTAGAGGGAGAAGCTGGGGGTGAGGCCCAGAGAGGTGGAGAAGTAGAGTTGTCAGGGGAGAGCCCGTTGGAGGCGATGGAGGTTGAGAAGGCAGGAGGAGAAGAAGAGTCGATAGAGGAGGGGGAGAGAGTTGACAGGGAGCAGTCCCGGCTGGAGCCGGTGGAAGAAATATTGAAGATGGAGATCTTCACCAAGGTGGGAAAGGCAGAGAGGGTAAGGGTCAGCGGCGGCCTGAGCCTTGAAGACCCGGCAAGGATGCGGGAGTGCATCCAATAGAACGTCGATATCTTTGCCTGGAGTGCGGCAGATATGCCGGGCATTGACGCGGATGTGGTGAAAGTGCAAGTTAGATCTGAAATACTCTAGAGGGGGGAGGGGTGAATAGAGTATTGTGCTCACTACAAACTTTTTACAGCCTTTGTTGTAATCCTAAGTGAACAGATTAGTAGATAAGTAAATAAGCAAAGCAACCTAAACAATCACAGAGCAACACAACCAAAACAAAAGATAAAGGGCAACCAGACGACACAAGAAATTTATAGTGGTTCCCCAACCTGGGTACATCCACTCTTCTACCACCCTGGTAGGAATCCACTCAGATTTTGATCAGGTGTCTGACACCAATGAGCTTTTGTTCAGGTGCTCAAAAACCAAAACCTCAAGTCTTTTGGAGGGAGACTTGCAACCAGGAATAATTTTGAAGGGAATTAAAACCCTGTACAGAGGATGGAAAAGGGGTGATGATGTCTTCTCTTTCTCAATAGTAATTGAGAAGACTGTGGATTGATTTCAGTAGATTGCTCCCCCTGAGATCTTGAATGGATCAGGAAATACTGGAGCACTGCTTCAGGGTGACAGGTCTTCAAAAGCTTGATTGTCTGGGCCAGAGATTGCTTCAGGAACTTCTTTGACAGATAGAGTTTTGTTGTTCTTCTGAAGTTGTCCTGAGAATTGAAAGAAGAAGACTCTTGATAGTGATTGAATGTTCTTCTTCTTCTTGATGATGTTCTCTGTCTTAGGCAGATTGTAGTAGAACTTTAGATTTCTGTAAGATTGTTCTTCAATGTTATCATTGTCTGTTCGTTTCTGATTGCTTGTGTTGTAGTACTGGTTGATCTTTTCTTTTCTGACTTTTCACTAACTAAAGAACATTCAAAATTTGAATGTTTGAGCAGTAATTACAGTCGGCCTGAGAAGGAAGCGATAATCAATGAATTCCCTAGCTGTCCCATGGAAAAACGGCATGTAATAATCCATGATCAATGCTCGTTCCAACGGTAACATTCCAAGAAGATTGGACATTAATTACTCATGATTCATCGCCAAGAAAATGGACGGAAAGCTGGAGAAGACCTAAGTCTGGAATCGTCGAACGAAGAACAGGAATCGTCGAGCTGAGTTCACAGTTCGTCGAGCTGAGCTGATGAGTTCGTCGACCAGATAACAACACTTAGTCTTCAAGGGAAACTTGTCAATTCTGCTACAATCTTCGTCGAACTGACAATATTCATTCGTCGAGCTGAGATCCAAATTCATCGAACAAATAATCATCACTGTCAATCTTTATTCGTCGAAGAGAGATCCAAATTCGTCGAGCGAAGAATGATTGTGGACTTAGAATCTGAGAAGTCTTTGACTGAGAAGGAATCAAATCGTAGACCAGAATTCGTCGAGCAAAGAACAGTTCTGGACTTAGTCAAAATATTCTGTATGACTGATATTCTGTGTCGACGTAAGTTGGTGTCGACTGATTGATCTTGATGTCGACACAAATCTTCTGGTGTCGACATAAGCTGGTGTCGACTGATGCCCTAAGTGTCGACACAAATCCTCTGAATTCAGGAATCGTCGAGTAGAGTACTGAATTCGTCGACCTGAGAAGTTGACTTCGTCGACCTGAGAAGTTGGGAACTTGAGGTCCAAGTTCGTCGAGCTCAGAATCTGGTTCGTATACCAAAGCTTGAAGTTGGACTTAGAAAAATATGGAGTTATCCTGACTTTAGCTTGTTGAAGTATCTCAGTATTCGTCGAACAGAGAACAAAGATCGTCGAGCTCTGCACAAAGAAATGTCTCAAAATCGTCGAGCTCAGAAGCGCCAAAAATCCATGAATCAGAAAGATCTTACCGCGCACGCGTAGCTCTCATCGAGAGCTTTCCGGATCTATGTTCCGGCGAAGATTCGACCACTGAAGCTCCCGGAATCGTGACCGGAAGGTCCACGAAGGAGCGACGTCGTCGGTGTTGGCGAGGCTCTGGTTCGGTTCGGCGTAAGAGAAAGGGAGAGAGGGAGGTTGTTCGGTTTTTCTAGCACGTGATATATGTATATATATATACAAGTGACAGGCACGGGCCTTCGGCCCTGTGGGCATTCGGCGGGGGTGCGACAATTGGCAGGGTGTGACATTCGGCTGGGTGCTATATTCGCCGGGATGCGACATTCGCCGGTAGTGCGACATTTGTCGTGGGGACGACATTTGTCGTGGGGACAACATTTGTCGTGGGCGGCGACATTTGTCGTGGGCGGCGACATTTGCCGTGTGCGGCGACATTTGTCGTGGATAGTACCCGCCCATATGGCCTCGCACGACAGTACCCGACCGGCGACGGCGGGCTTCGCCCGTTCCCGGCGGACTTCACACGTCCGCAGCTGGCTCCGCCCAACCCGCAACATGTACATATGAGTACTCAAAATGACCGTAGAAAAATATAAATCAAGAATACAATTTTTATTTTGTAAAACAAATTATATTTTAACGTTAAAACATTAATCTTTCTCTTATCATTCCTAGCTATAGACAATAGGTTTAGGGTATCTAGTATTTTTATTTTTTGTATTTTAATATTGTAAAGTTGTGTAATTACCTAAAATGATATTGTCTTTATAATATACTAATCTAAAGTTTGATATAATTGTGTAATTATGAATATAACTATAAGGGCAATATATGAACATCAGACAATGTTTCATCAAATAATAGTTTTCCTATAATAATATATATATATATATACATATATATATATATACATACATATATATATATACATATACATATATATATACATACATATATATATACATATACATATATATATATATATATATATATATATAATCGGGAAGGGTAGCGTTCCGTGAGTAATAAAAATAGGAATTCAGTGAGTAATAAAATAGGGATTCGGTGACTATCAACATAATCCTATCAATAATTATATTAATCAACATAATAGTAATAATAATACAAATAATAATACTAAACATTATTATTATTACGAAGGGCTTATTACAAAACGATTCAAACGAATTTCGTATCCTAGGTAAAAGTCGGTGATACGAATCCAACGGCGAACCCAAAACCAAAATCCGACGAGCCGTTCTCGAGATATAAATTTTCAAAGTGTACGACGAACATAAATTCTACAAACTTCATAAATTCGTCGAGTCTCCAATAATGCTCGGATCGCAACGAAACTTGACAGTCAACTTCAAAATTAAATGATTTAATTTCGTATCGCGAAATTTTATAATTTCGATGAGGATTCTAAGATTTGGTCGGCTCGACCTAACGGACGTGAAAACGCACTAATGGTGACGCACCGTCAACTCCGCGTTAACGTAACGCTCCAACGTCATTATGACGTCACCAAGAGAATTAAATAATTGACGGAAAAACAGGGGGGTTACAGCGGTTACTGTCGCTATCACCAGACGATAGCAGGTATCGCGCGACGATATTGTTTTGTTTGACTTGTCAGCTGAAATCGTGGCATTTGCTTCCTTTTTAAGAGATGATCATGTGTCTGGGATTAATCCCGAGACCAGTTATCCAGAGGAGAATTGGAGAGAAGTTTCATTTTACTTCTCCCTCTCTCTTTCTCTCGCTCTCTCTCTCTTCATCTCATATTGCCCTTTAGCTAAGGAAGAAGGCTGAGGCTGAGGCTGAGCTTTGAAAAGCTTGGTGAAGGAGATCGTATGGTCGGAAGTAAGAACCGAAGCTAGATCCGTGAAGAGGAAAGAGAGTTGCTCCTTTCCAACTGGACAGAAAAGCGTTCATGGCTCCAAAGAAAACTACAAGGGTAACGATCTTCCTTCTTGGATAAGTGAAGTCCTCCTTTTTGCATATGCATGGAATCCCCCCACCAAAAGGTGGAGAATCGAGGAGATTTCAATGGGTCAATAAGTAGTATCCCCGAGTTTGATTTTATATATAGATCCAAAAATCGTAGTACGAAATATGCATGATGTGTGAAGCCCATCCGGACAGGTTGGTCTGGATTGGTGATGTTTTCTTTTGCATGTCGGAGAAGACTCCGAGTATAAACGAGTAGTTTACGGGATTTGTGAGTTATACCTGTGAAATGAGAGTAGCGGGAAGTACTGGGGGTGTGTAACACCCCCTATCCGTCGCATAGCATATAGCTGTAGGTCCGATCGGTGCCCGACGTCATATACTACAGACAGACCGGGTGGTTACTCAATAGAAACCATCCAACCAATCCAACGTCCTACACAGAGCATTCTAGCGGAAGCAGTTTTATAAGTTACAATTAAAGAACCCAGCACAAAGAGCACGAATGTCCACTAAATATACCAAATAGAAATGTAGTACATACACAAGTACTGGTCTTAAGGCCTTACAAAATTGTTTACTTAATATACATGATTTGCAAACCACGACACGCAGGCCGGTCATACATGAATAAAAGCAGTAAACACTCCAATTAGGCCTTCGAGGGTCGGCTTCGCAATTTGGGCTTTAGCCCGCTATTGACTGTTTGGTCCAGCAGCACCTGCAAGCAACAAACCACCGCACGGTGGCAAACAAAAGCAACGGTCAGCAATGCTGACCAAATTATAACGATCCCGCCCCCAACTCGGGGCGGCGATGCTCCTTCCCTGCATTTTATTAGCATAAGCGAGTAGTGTATAAATATTCATTTCATCACAGGCGTAGGCTCACACGGCCACACACCCCGTGCACTCAGGGCACATTCTCGGTGAACACAGCCTAAGTCTGTCGACTCACCACCGTCCCTTTGGACGGCCAAATAATGAGCAATTTGTCTTCCCGGCATGGGTCACGGTAATTAAAACCATAGACCGTCGAAGACCCTCATCTATGTCAACGGCAAGTGCCACGTAACCTTAAGTCTCTTTAACCAAACGACATAGAACGGGTACAGTTCCATCTAACCCGTGCTCACATCGCGACGGTAATTTAAACCATATGCGCAGGTCAAACTTATCCCGAGTCCCGTTTCCGTCACACATTTTACATAACTCAGTTATGTTCAAGTTGGCTCTCAAGCCTCCAAGTTGGCAAGATCACGCATCTGTCCAGTTTTTCGGGTGCACCTTTGGGTTAATCCCCAAGACTCCCTGTTGCAATCTACCACGTAGAAAACCCGAAAAATAAACAATCGCACGGAGTCTTCTCCGGCATTTATGCAATGCAACATCACCGATCAAGACCAACATGTCCGGGTAGGCTTCACACATCATGCCTATGTCCGTTCTCGCTTACGGACTCTACACAACGGGCACTATTCATGTCTACCCGAAGGAACGCCTCAAACTCACCGCAAACTCGCGAGAGCGGGCTTCCCTTTTGCAAAAGAAGTAGAGCTTCACATGCTCAAGTAGAGAATCGTTACCCTAGCGTTCTTCCTTGGCGCCATGGAAATGTAAGTGGATGAAAAGCACCGCACTCTCTTTGCCTCCGTAGATCCGAAGTCAGCTCGCGATTTGGAGCTTCGAAGCTCCTCCAATTGCCGGATCTAGCTTCTTCTTCCTCCTTTGCTCTCACCTATCTCTTCACTTAGAAAGAGAACCACTCAAGTAAGAATGAGGGTTTCAAAGGTCCAATCCCGTGTATATCCCATCAGGAATAACCCCCAGCCGTTGGATCCCAAATTAAAGAAACGAATGGCCTTGATTCGGGCCTGAAAAGTAATACCTGGGCCGAACACGTCCTGACACACGCCCGTGTCCAGGGCCGTGTCCCCCATTCGCCGTCAAAATCGACGCGCCTAGAACAACACACGGGCATCCAATACGTCCGTGTTCGACCAGACACGCCCGTGTTCCAACGGACACGGCCGTGTGGTCGGCCGTGTGCCTCCATCGACACAGCCCCGAAAACAACCTGAGACTCACAAGGGTATTGCACACGCCCGTGTACTAACCCGTGTCTACTCGAACACGCCTGGGCGTCAGGCCGTGTTCACGGTCTCGACACTTCGTCGAGTGAAGTTCGTCGACCACCCGACACGGCCTTGGACACGCCCGTGTCATAGGTCGTGTGCCTTGTCTCGACACATCGTCGAGCGAAATTCGTCGACTCCCCAGGCCGATCGTCGACACGGGCTCGACACGCCCTGAGACACGCCCGTGTCTCAGGCCGTGTTCTCTGCTCGACGATCGTGGACTCCAAAATCGTCGACCTCGCGACCAAATCGTCGACTGCAGCCTGACACGCCCTGGGACACGCTCGTGTCCCAGGCTGTGTGCCCCCTGCCAGATTCCAAATTTGGCCCAGAACGCCTCTCGTCGCTCTTTTGAGTTTCGGGGCGTTACAGGGTACTCCGAGAAAATACCCAGAAATACCACAGTTTGCTTAACTATGGGATATTGTCGGGCGACAGCGACTATCGCCGGCGATAGCTACTAGTGAGCTCTGATTGATGTGAAAGTCCAGTGTTTCTAGCACTGTAGGATTATGCAGTGTTTTCTGGACAGATGCACCAGTTGTAGCTAAGTCTGGAGACAGATGAGAGTTCTGTCACTAATGTCAGGAGATAGTGGTTATCGCCGACGATTGCTTCCGGGTAGCTTTGGACTTGTAGAGCCTGTCTCCCGAAGACTGAAGGGCTAGCAGGTGAGCTATGAGCCTGGGTGCCCATTTATGGTTGTGAGTGTCATTGTGTGTCGATTGCAGGATCTGGTCCTAGGGACTTGTGGGCGGCAGTCGAGGAAAAGCCAAAGAGCCGAACGAGAAAGAGGAGGCTGACCACGTCTTGTCATTCACCATGATGGTTGGGACCATCGACGTTGACCTGACGTTTGAGCAACGAGAAAGAGCTGAACTATACCTGCATTATGTCATTCGTGCTGGATTGTCTAAAGTAATTGGCATGCGCCATTGTCATAATGAGAGTCTTAGGCCCCGTGTCGGAAAGACTAGAATGCTCAAGTATACCATCAAGTACGGGACTGTGGACGGTGGTGGGACCCGGAGAAGTCCGGTATACCGAAAATGTGCCTTGAGTGCACGGAACGTGTGGCCGTTGAGACATTCGTTTGTGATATATTGTTTGGTGCCTAAGTGCGGCTCCTTGTGATATATTTGTTGTATAAATGCTATGTATACAGGGAAGGAATTCCGCTACCCCGGGTATGTGGTAGGGTCGTTATAAATTGGTCGGCTGAAAGCTGACCGTTGTCTTATTTGTTGCCCTTGTGGTGGATTGTTCCTGTGCAGATGCGGGAGAGCCGAGCGGGAAATAGCGGGTTGCTTCCTTTATTGCTATGTCGTCCCTCGAAGGCTAAGAGAATGTTTTTTTAGTATTTTCATGTGTGGTCAGCTTGCGTGTCAATGTATGAACATACTTTTGTAAAAGACAACAGTTGTAAGGCCTTAAGGCCAGTTTGACTTTGGTGTATTTCTGTAAAACATTCCTGATATATATAATTAAGGACAAGTTGACCACTGGACTATTTAGTTGTTGTTGTTTTAACTTGTATTACATCATATACATATAAATTTTAACGTATTGATAAAATAATCATATATAATAATTATATAAATATAAATTAGATTTTTCTTAGATATATTATTATAGTAACTTATTAATTTATTAATTTTATGATATATTTAGGCTCCCTTTAACACGACGATCGAGGTCATAAATGTGGTGGTTATGAACTGGTGTTGTTGATCACACGACCTTATCTAAGAAACTTCATCAACTTTTATATTCAAAATTCAAAACTCGTTTTATTTTCTTGATTTTGATTGTGATCTTAACCATTGTCATGTCAAACATCAATTTTATTATGGTAGTTTTTTTGTCCAAACTAAATAGAGGAAAAACGCTCTACCAGATAGAGCCTTAAATGTATACTAATGTAGTGATGATGAATACAACATTTTCATTTGTATCATAATATAATCATAAAAATTAAGAAATTAAAAGCAAATTTTTAATGAAGTGATAGTTTTTCTCTAATATCTATACTAATATTATAATGAAACTCTGCCTTTCTACAGTGCATTGTGTCCGTTACTTTTGGATTTCCTATTTTACCCCCCTCCAGCTCTGCCATTTTATATAAAAAAAATTTTGATTTCAGCCTATCGCCGCCGGAGGAGGAGGCAGCTGCCTCACCGGACCCCACCGTCGGGGTCGCCGGACGTCGGCAACACCGGCGGGGGTAGGAGGGGAACCGGCAGGGCTACTGTTGGTGGTGGTCCTGCCGTCACACAAAAATTTTAGCAGACCTTCGTCACCATCCCTGGCACCCTCCACCTCTTTGATGTGTTCTGCTTGGTCTTTCGCATTGTCGCCCTCCAATCTTCACCTGCTTACCATCAAAACTCCACACAGCCAACGCAAGAATCAATCTCACACAACCAAACTCAGATTAAGATAGACAAACAATCCTAAGGACAGCTTCCTGAACGGATTGATGGGAGGTGCAGGGAACTTCCGTCGCTACCACCCGACTACAACACAAACAACACAATACTTAGCATAACCCGCTACAGTCCCAAACTGGGCAGATAAATCCCAAAACCCTAACACCCACAAAGACACATTTGTCCCTCTCCACTAAACAAAATAACAACTTACCCTTCCCCCCAAAATAAAGTTCTTCAACCAAAATAACATCACATTACAAAACACATAAAACATAAATAGCATAACATTCCCTCCTCCATCAAAAGTTTCTTGTCCTCAAGGAATATCATGCAGCCACCTCTGGTGGAGTAACCATAGATCTTCCCACCTAGCCTCCTCCTGCGTGCCATTGGCCCATTGAACAAGCAGTTGCGTCACCACTCGGCCACCTCGGTTGGTAATGAACCTGTTCAGAATTGCCACGGGTTCCACGAGCACGTTTCCCTCCAGGTTGACAGTGTCCGGTAGTGGTTGTATGACTCCCTCCAATGGCCCCTTGTACTTTTTGAGCTGTGAAATATGAAATATATGATGAATTTTCGCATCAAACGGAAGCTCTAACTTATAAGCCATCAGACCCACGCGCTCCACCACCAGAAAAGGACCGAAAAACTTTGGTTGTAATTTGTGAGTTCGGCGGCCCTTGAGGCTAACTTGCCGATAGGGTTGCAACCGCACCCACACCCATTCTCCCACCTCAAATGTATGCTCCCAGCACCTAGTGTCAGCCAACACCTTCATGTGATTCTGGGCTTGGACGAGATTGGTTTTTAGTACTTGCATTACTCGGTCCCTTGCCAACAATGAGAGGTCTACTGCCTCCACTATAGATGTACCTTCCACATATGCAGGAGAGGCTGTCGGTTCTTGACCGTATACCACTTCGCACGGAGTTAGTTGGATGACACTTTGGTAAAATGTGTTGTACCACCATTCGGCTAAGGGTAACCAACTAGCCCAACTCCTGGGCTTTTCGAAGCGCATGCAACGGAGGTAGCTTTCCACACAACGATTCACCACCTCGGTCTATCCATCAGATTGCGGATAATAAGCTATAGACGTGTTCAGTTGCACTTGGAGGATTCGAAAATTTTCTTGCCAAAAGTTACTAACAAACACGAGGTCGTGATCACTAACGATGGCGCTGGGTAACCAATGCAGTCGGACCACCGAATCCAAAAAAACATGTGCCACCACCGCTGCCATGTACGAATGATGCAGTGCGATGAAGTGGTCCTGCTTGCTCAGACGATCTACCACCACCAAAATTGTTGACTTACCATTGCTCTTAGGCAATCCCTCGATGAAATCTAGTGAGATATCTTGCCAAATTCGTTCTGGATTGGGCAGGGGCTGCAACAACCCCATTGGTCATTGATTATCCAGCTTCCACTGTTGACAAGTGGTGCACTGTTTAATGTGATTGTAGACATCTAGCTTCATATTCTTCCAATATATCACCCTCTTCATTTGCTTATAGGTTGCTGTCACACCCGAATGACCCCCCAAGGGACTGTCATGATATAATTGGAGCAATAGGTGTCCTAAGTCCATGTCATGTCCCACTACCAGCCTCCCCATCCGCTGTAGTATGCCTCGCTCCCATGAAAACTTCGGGTATGCGGCCGAATCAGCCCCTTTAGCTGCGATAACTTTTGGAGTCTAGTATCCCCTTCCCACGACTGCTTAATGAGCTATAAGAAGTCCGATTGCAAAATGTTGAGAGCACATAATGAGGCCTCCAGTTTCTCCTTGTTCCTGGGCAGCGCATCTGCATATATGTTCTCTTTACCTTGATGTATTGTACCTTGAAATCATACCCCATTAACTTCGATAAGTATCATTGTTGAGTCGATGTTGCTAGTCTTTGCTCCAACATATATTTTAAGCTATGATGGTCCGTGCGTATGACAAATGAACTTCCAATCAAGTAATGTCTCCACTTCTGAACCCCAAGCACGATGGCTAATAGTTCTTTCTCATAAGTAGAAAGACTCGCATTCTTCACCCCCAACGCCTTACTAAGGAATGCTATGGGACGTTCCTTATGTAGTAGCACCGCCCCAACACCCACATGCGACGTGTCCGCCTCCACCACAAAGGGTTGCTCAAAATCCGGTAGCTGTAATACCGGGGGATTAGAAACCACCCACTTTAGTTTTTGGAATGCAACATCAGCCTCCTCTGTCCAAGTAAAAGTGCGGTGTTTGAGCATCTCAGTAAGTGGTCAGGCCAATCTCCCATAGTCTTGAATGAAGCGCTGGTAGTACCCAGTTAGACACGAAAACTCGCGCACCTTCTTCAACGATGATGGTGTCGGCCATTTCATCATTGCTTGGATCTTCGACGGGTTGGTAGCAACGCCTTGTCTTGAGATGACATGCCCCAGATAGTGTACTTGTGATAATCCAAAGTCACACTTACTCTGTTTGAGCACCAATTGATTGTTTCGCAAGATTCGAAACGTAAAGGCAAGATGCGCCATGTGATCCGCCCAAGTAGAACTGAAAATCAAAATATTGTCAAAAAATATCAAGATAAATTTGCGGAGTTGACCTTGAAATAGGCAGTTCATGAGGCATTGGAATGTTGATGGCAGATTGGTTAGGCCGAATGGCATAACCAGAAATCCGTAGTGGTCATGATGCATTTGAAATGTCGCCTTGTATATGTCCTCGTCGGCCATCCTCACTTGGTGGTACCCCGCACGTAGATCCAATTAGGAGAAGTAAACCGCACCATGCAACTCATCAATCAATTCTTCTATGTGTGGAATAGGAAATTTATCCTTTACCGTGTTTTGTTTCAACTCCCGGTAGTCCACGCACAAGCGCCATATCCCGTCGCTCTTTTTTACTAACACTATCAGTGATGCGAACAGACTGTTGTTGTATCGTATCACCCTGTTATCCATCATCTCTCCCACTAGGCGTTCAATCTCTGATTTTTGTAGCGGTTGGTAACGGTAAGGTCGCAACTTCACACACCTTCCGCTGTCCTTCAACACTATCTGGTGCTCCTGCTCCCTCCGAGGTGGTAATCCTCGCGGTTCCCTGAACAAATCAGCGAATTTAATCAACAGTTCCTGCAGCTCACGTGGTTCGGTCGAGGTAGGTGTGGTACCTTCTAACTGTCATCCCTTCTCGTCCATGTCTACACACTAGCACTTTGGGGCTATTCAACATGAATACTACACAAGGCCAACATGTTTAGATGTCCCCCTTTGCTACTAATTTCTGAATCCGGTTTTCTTTACTCCACGACTCACTGCCCAACTTCGCACCGCAGAGAGCTATCTTTCGCCCTTGACTTGAGAACTCCATTTTAAGGTTGCAAAAATCTCATTGCACCGGTCCCAAACTGATTAACCATTGTATTCCCAACACCACTTCACACCCGCCTAATGGTAGAACTAACATATCTTAAGTGAATACTACCCCTTGCATTTTTCACTTAAAATCCACCACCTTGTAGCAGCTTGAGATATTTTTTCTGTTGGCCACGGCTACCGAGAAATGCTACATCAGGACCAGTGGACATTGTAGCCGATTAGCGCCCCCCATCTAAGAAATTGTGGGTGCTTCGCAAGTCTATCAAAACATGGATCAGTTTCCCTTCATGTGATGTTGTCACCCGCATAGTTTGGAAATACGTCATGCCTGTAACGCGTGCATTGACACCTGGGGTGTTGACACGTCCCCCTCTACTTCATGCACCTCTACCCCGTCATTTCCTTCCTCATGTGAGTCAAAATCCTCCACTGCCTCCACTGCCTCCACTAGCACGTCCATGGAATATGCTTGTTTGCGGTTGGGACATTTGTGATCAGGGGTGTATGCTTGGTCACACCAAAAACATAGCCCTCTTCTCCGCTTCTCATCCAATTCTGCCAATGTGGACCTTCACCCTCCCCCATTGTTGGCATACCCCCCCCCCCCCCCCCCCGAGTGGCCATCTCCAGCCTTCCCGGTTTGGGGGTTGTTATACCCTGACCTCTCTTCTCGCCGGAAATCCTCTTCCAT
Source organism: Platanthera guangdongensis (assembly GCA_039583875.1). Lineage (NCBI taxonomy): Eukaryota > Viridiplantae > Streptophyta > Magnoliopsida > Asparagales > Orchidaceae > Platanthera > Platanthera guangdongensis. The sequence goes on along the minus strand of CM077164.1, from coordinate 41,948,257 downwards.
GAAAGTTGTTGCCTTCTTACCACGATATGAAATTTGTTGCTCCTGAAGTCGCGCCAATGAAAATACCTCCTGCATCGACTTTGGATGAAACATACACACTCCTTATTGGATGTCCTCCCGAAGACCGGCAAGGCACAAGCTAATGGTGTGCTCCTCGACAATCATGACCCGATATAACAACAAGTCAAATTCCTCCAAATAACTCTTAACCGATGCCGTTAATTATTCAACTCGCTCATGGGATCGTTAAAAAGAACTGATGCAAAACTGTCATGTAATGCTTGACTATACTCTTCCCAGTTTGGCCATTGTCGGGTCAACCGAGACGTCATGTAAGCCTGATGCCAATACAGTGCCACTCCCTCCAAATGTATCGAAGCCATCTTCACCTTCAGATCTTCCGGTGTTCCGTCGATCTCAAAGAACTGGTCGCACTGGTAAATCCACTGCACCAGATCTTCACCCCAAAACCTTGGAAACTCCAGCCGTGCAAACCTCGTGGTGATATGCACTGAAGAGGGACCAAGGAAATTAGCTCACCTTTCAGTCGAAACTCCTCCTCGGCGATCGGTCGACTGCTCGCCTTTCCAACTTGCAAACATCATCCGCATCTCCTCCCCCATTGATTGAATCGAACGAGCTAACTCCTCTTGCGTATGCTTGATGGCTTCCATCTCTGACTGCATGTCTTTGGATCGTGTGGCGTCCGAAACCAGCATCACCCGTACGCCAACCTCCCTTTGATACCTTGATGCGTTCCGCTTGGTCTTTCCCGTTGCCGTCCGCCAATCTTCACCTGCTTATCATCAAAACTCCACACAGCCACTACAAGAATCAAACTCACACAACCAAACTCAGATTAAGGCTTCATTTAATTCGGCGGTGGCGGGTCGATCCAGCGGGTGGAAACAGAGTGTTCGAATAGGCGGGGGAGGTGGCTTCTCCAAATAGAGTTTTTTTGGGTGTTTCTCAAAGCGAGCGGGTAGAAACAGAGCAAATGCCGCCCGAGGTTCATTTGTTTACCCGCCTTCCGGCGGCGTTTGCCCCAAACGGAGCGAAAAAACGCCGAACCAAATAGAGCATAAGATAGATAATCGATCCTAAGGACAGCTTCCTGAACTGATTCATGAGAGGCGCAGGGACCTTTGGTCGCTGCCACCTGACTGCAACACAAACAACACAATACTTAGCATAACCCACTACAGTCCCAAACCGGGCGGATAAATCCCAAAACCCTAACACCCACAAAGACACCTTTGCCTCTCTCCACTAAATAAAATAGCAACTTACCCTTCCCCCCCAAAAAAAATAAAGTATTTCAACCAAAATAACGCCACATTACAAAACATGTAAAACATAAATAACATAACACTCTTCTTTCATGACTGCTTCGTTAATGTACTCTGATCCCTCTTTAGCTAACTAGCTGTCTCTCTTAATAAATTTTCTCTCTATCGATCCACATTAATGGGTCTAGCTTCTCAATTAATTTTTTTTTGATTTGACAGGGTTACGATGCTTCTGTGATCGTGGCTGTACAACCTCGTGTTCGCCGAGTGGGTCCACCAAGCCAGGTGAATGGACCAAGACAACCTGCCTACGCCAGAACAACATGCGGGCGAACTCCGGACGGCCAGCTCGCTCTTGCCAAAGCTAGGCGCGCGAGCTGGTCCACCCAGCCCGCGCCCGCCTGAAGTTTGTCGAACTAAGCCATGCTTTTGTCGAACTAGACTTCTGAGTTGAGATTAGAGTTCGTCGAACGGAGCTCGGCGTTCGTCATGGTCAATCTAGGGGTTAAAAACCCGAGTTTGTCGAACTAAGCTCGGCATTCGTCGAACTCAATTTCGCTGAAATTCCTGTGGTAACAGTCCCAGATTAGCCAACTCGCACTCGCCAAAGTTAGGCGGGCGAGCTGCGCGAGACGGTCCACCCAGCCTGCTTTCCCATAGGTGACATGGCTGCCAGCCCGCCTCAGAACAAGGGTTTACAGACTATGGTGGTCTGGCTCGCGCTCGCCTAAGGAGGGAAGGCGAGCTGCGAGAGCCAGGTTGCGTCCGCCTCAGCGAGATGGCGAATTGTGGCGAGTCGACCTTCAGATCCTTGGAACCCGCCCAGTGGGGCCCAGAGGCAAAATTACCCGGTTGCCCTTGTCAGGGGTGCACATAGCTTGTTAGAACAGTGGAGTTACGCTGTTGGCAGACCCAGTTGGGTTGCACATAGCTGTTCAAAACAGCAGAGGTTGGCTGATAACAGACCATTCCCAGAAAACTTTAAATAGACCTAAGGGGGAACGTTAGAAGGTATGCTTACTGGTGTTCTGATCTTCTTGCGCTTTCTGAGATAGCCTTAGCTCGGCCTTTGGCTAAGGTGGGAAAGCGCTCTAAGATCTTCCGGGTGTATGGTGGGACCTACACGCCGAGCCCTTGGGTCAGTTCCCTTTTCTTTTTTATTATTTGGCTTGCAGGAGTGAAGTAGGTGTGCGATCACCCATTCCCCAAGGGTGAACTCCACTAGAGACCGAATTCTTGGTTTCAACAGTGGCCTCCACGACGAACAACAAGGCGGAGAAGGATAACCCCGACAACCTTTCCCTTGTCGGCGACGGATTCGACACAGTCATTAAGGCTAAGGCTGTCGTAGACACCGTATCCAAATGTCGCAACAAGGTCTCTTGCGCCGACATCCCCGTCATGGCAACTCGCGACGACATCTCCATGGTTAATATCCCTTAATTAATTCCAATCTATCCATCTCTTTCTAGCCATATCTATGATTCCTCCTCCTCCCCTCTTCTCGTGCACCCCTCCTCTTCCAGTGCACCTCTCCCCCTCCTCCCCGCTTTAATGAACCTAAATCCTAAGCTATTATTTCTATTATTTATTTATATTTATTTATATTTATATTTATATTTATTTATATTATATTATACTATTTATATTAAATATTTTTTATATTTATATTATTATATAAATACGAGCTTCTTGGCACGGGCTATGCTCGTGCTCAAAGCTCTCGGGCGGCCTTCGGCTGCATCCAGACGGGCTTCGACCGTGATTGATGCTTCGGGCGGCCTTCGGCCGCATAAAAGCGGACCCTTCTTCCACGTAGTTCACTGGCTCGACGCCGCAACCGCCACTCGCGGCCCCCTGATCCCTATGATTGTTTGATTTTGCATACGCGCTCATTGGGGCCGCCAGTGGTGGTTGCGGCGCCGAGCCGGTGAACAACATGGAAGCGGGGCCCGCTTCTATGGGGTCGAAGGCCACCCGAAGCATCAAACATGGGCGAAGCCCGTGCGAAGACAGGTGAAGCCCGTGCGGAGACGGGTGAAGCCCGTCTGGATGCGGCCGAAGGCCGTCCGAGAGCTTTGAGTATGAGCATAACCCGTGCGAAGAAGCTCGTGTGTGTGTATAAATATATCTATACTATTTCAAAAAGAAATACGGAGGTTTGCAAATAACCATGAATTAAAAATTCATTCATAAAATTTGGGTCGTTGGATCGAACAGATGTGGACTGCAAATAAACTTCTCCCAAATAACTCCTCCTTCTTCTCTCTCCTAAATCCTGAGACCAACTCCAACATTCCCGATTTCCCGATTTATTTTTCCCCAGCCCTGCCCTCCCGCTCTTTCTAATGTCGCCGACAGTGGAGCCGCCGACGGCCTGACCGGCGCCCACCTACGTGTTCGCCGGACTCCGACGAAATCCTCCGGGGGTTGTTGTCTGGGTCTCAAGGGCAGGGCCACCGCCGGTGGTGGCCCTGCCCCCCGGTCGCCGAACAACCCCCGGAGGGTTCGTCGGAGTCCGGCGAACCCGTCAGTGGGCGACGGTCAGGCCGTCGTCGGCTCCGCCGCCGACGGCATTGGAAAGAGCGTGCACCGATCAGGCTGGGGAATTTGTTTGGGTATTTTATATAAATATATAAATATATATTATATTATATAAATCAATATAAATATATTTATTATATATATTATATAAAATGGGGATAAATATATATTATATTATATTATATAGAAGCGAAGCCCGCTGGGGGCGGGCGAAGCCGGGGGCGGGCGAAGCTCGCCGCGACTGGGTATTGTCGTGCGAGGGCATAAGGGCCGGAGTCTCGTGCCAATCACTCGTGTGTATATATATATATATATATATATATATATATATATATATATATATATATATATATATACACACACACACACACACACACACGAGCATCTTTGCACGGGCTACACCCGTGCTTGATGCTCTCGGGCGGCCTTCAACCGCATCGAGGCGGGCTTCGCCCGCCTCTGAACGGACTTCTCTCGTGCTCGATGCGTCGTTGCGGGCTGCGCCCGAATCAAAGCGGGAAGCGCCCGCATCAAAGATCAAAGCGGGATGCACTCACATCAAGACGGGAAGTGCCCGCAATATATACATATGAGTACTCAAAATGACCGTAAAAATATATAAATAAACATTACAAATTTTTTTATATAAAAAAATTACATTTTGTCGTAAAAACATTAATTTCAAGCAATTTTTCTCTCCCTCTTCTTTCTCCCTTCCCCATCTCTCTCCCTCTCTCTCCGCCCCCTTTCTCCTCCCCTTCTGCCATCTCTCCTTTTCTCTCTCCCTCTCTCTTTCCTCCCCTCTCTCTCTCTTTCTCTCTCTCTTTCTCTCTCCCTACTCTCTCTCCCAACTCTCTCCCTCATCTCATGCTCTCCCTTATGATCCAATGGCTCTTGTTTGATCTATGGTGTGCCTCCAAATACCTATATTGCTTTATATAATAAGATATATATATATTTACAAGCAGTCGTGCACGAGGGACCCCATGCAGACAACATTCGTCATGGGTGCGACATTTGTCATGGGTGCAACATTTGTCGTGGGTGCGACATTCGTCGTGGGTGCGACATTCGTCGAGGGTGCGACATTTGTCGAGGGGGCAACATTTTTATTGGGTGCAACATTTTTCGTCGGCGCGACATTTGTTGTGGGCGTGACATTTGTCGTGGGCGCAACATTTATCGTGGGCGCGACATATGTCGTGGGCTCGACATATGCCGTGTGAGTTTGTGAGTCGTGAGTGCGACATTTGTCGCAGGCGTGACATTTATCGTGGGCGCGACATTTGTCGTGGGTGCGACATTTGTCGCGGGCACGACATATGTCGTGGGCGCGGGCATATGCCGTTGTTCTTACATTTAGTTCATAACTAATTGCCTGAAAACCAGTGGTCTTACCGCATTATTACCTATCTGCTCATTACTTGTTTGATGCTCACACATGAGTTAAATTAAGGAACTTCAAAATCTTCTTAATGGGAAAAGTAGTCCTAATCAGAAGTCTACTTTGTTCTGCATCAAACATGCAGAGATGAGAAGAGTCCTGTTTGGATAAATGAGCACCTGTTCTGATCTAACAATATGATTGGTTGTTGTCTGCATCTAAAATATCAGAACAAAATGTATTTTAGGCATACCTTTTAGAAAATTAATTCTGATCTACAATTGTTTATGAGAAGAGTCCTGTTTGATGCCTGTTTGATTAAGATATATGAGATGAGAAGAGTTCTGTTCTGATCTGTTTGATGCCTGTTTGATTAAGATCAGAGCTAAATGTATCCAAACCTTTTAATGCAGAACCGCTCATTTATCCAATAGGCAGATTGGTTATTAGTTCTGATCTTCTCGTACTTTTTAGCTCTGATCTTACTAAGCTAAATGTTTATCCCCAAGAACTATACTTTGTTCTAAATACACCACAATGCACCACAATGCAAAAAAAAATCATATATCCGTACATACATGAATGCAGGTTGAAATACTTGCATTTGAAATGCTTACATTTTAATGGTGGTCATAGATTGCGTTAGGATCGCTAAAATATATAGGCAGTTCATGAGGATGCAAATATGATAAAGATAATTTAAATTTTGGGACTCCAACCCATTCTTAGAGTAGGAGGGTGTTTGCAGGAAAATAATAAGCGGCACTGGATGACTTTTAATAGGGTGATGCGACATTTGAATAAATTTATCATGGGAGGATACAATACATTAGAGTTTATCACAAAATAAGACACATTATAAAGAACATTGCAAACTATTTTTAAATTTTTTTTACAATTCCATTTCAAGCAAAATCAAACTATTGTGGGTAGATGAATCGACAACAACATCAAAATAATTCATTCAATCTATTGTGGGTAGGAGGCATTCTACATTGTTGCACTTCATTGATGACAAAAACTATGCATTGCATCAGTGGAGCTGCAACATTGAAGTCCAATGTTGGGCACTACACTGCACGAATGCACTATAATGCATGCAATGCAGTAGAGAAATCTGCATTGCATGTCATTGTTGGGGAGAAAACTGCAATGCCAGTGTTCCCCTGAAGACCAACCCAATATCAATTTTGTCAATTAAATCAGTCAACACACAATTACATATGACAAAATCATTCAACACAATTTTTATTTAATATAATCATTTCTTATTGCTATGTTTTTCTACAATCTGAAGGTAAAGTTGCTTGCATAAGATCATAAATACAACATCGGAGGAGCCTAATAGTTTTTTTAATTATTTATAAAAAGTGATGAAACATATAATAATTTGTGTATTTCATGAGAAGCTGTCTAATACAATTGCGTTGTGCTTTAAATCATTTATAGAGTAGAACAAAACACACAGTTCATGAGATATGAAGAAAAATTTATCTGATAAGAATAAAAAGCTTGCAGACTGAAACAATGTGTACCAAGATTTCAGAGGCGGAGTGTGAAAGTGTAGGTCACCGAGGACGCTGCAACATGAGTCCTTGTTAAATCAATCCTAAGAGCCCTTGCTGAAACCTGAAATCGTTAATATAAAGCCTATCTAAATAAATGGGTATGGAGCTTGCATAGAGAATAAAATCTAGGGATCTTGAAAAATGTTTCATCACTCCAACACACTCAAATGTTTACATGAAAAATTATCTCCATCTAAACTCATCCAAAGCACTAACATTCCAAAATGTTCATGGTAAAAGCATAGAGAAACTGAGAGAGAGAGAGGACAGGAATATAATGAACTAAGCTACACACCAACAGTAAAATAATGAAACAATTGCACAATAGTCTACGCATTAAATGAAAAAAAGTTTCATCTCTTACCTCAGGTTTAACATTGATGATGATTTGTGTATAGTTATCTTTAGGTGGGTGAAAATGGGGCAGTTGAGCAGAGATCGCCAGGAAGTTCAGGCGTCGACATAAAACTTGTTATTTCAAAGCTGGTAAAGAATGAAGAAATAGATTAAATCTATTTCTGGTTCATTACTTACCTCTGCAAGAAGGTAAAGAATGAATTAAATCTTCAAGCTGCAAGAACTGTTTTACTGTAAGAAATTGATTAAATCTTCTGGTTCAAGCAATAGATCAAATAGGTGAAGTGCAAGAGATTAAATTTAAAAAACTGCAGCTTAAAGAAATAAGTGCAGCACTCCAAGAAACCAAAAAAAGGAAGCTCACAACATTTGAAAAAAAGTAAGAAACAAACAAACAAACGCACCTGAAGGAACCTCGCAACAACGGCGAAGGAGCTTGCCGGAATCTCGAGCAAGAGATCAAACCCGTGAAGTCCAGGAGATTAAATTAAAAAAACTATAGCTTAAAGAAATAAGTGAAGCACCCAAGAAACTCAAAAAGGAAGCTCGCAACATCTGAAAAAAGGAAGAAGCATGCAAAAGAACGCACCTGAAGGAACCTCGCAACAGCGATGGATGAGCTTGTCAGAATCTCTCTATTGCATAAGAAGCTTTGGAATCTTTGAAGGAAGCTTGCCCGAAGCTCACACTACAAAAAAGCTTTGAAATCTCAATGGATGAGTTCTTGAGGTGAGTCAAGGCTTTATCGAGGAGGTATACACTCAGCTTTCGACCCCGCTCCGTCGAGAGGAGGTGGCGGGTACATCTTTTGGTGGGTCGCAGTCAAGGAAGACATGAGTAATGGCTTGCGTGAGGGAGGAGATTTGAGGGCGCAGGAGGGGCGAAAGCGACGGGGCGTGCCACTTCAGAGCACAGCGTTTGCATAGGGCTTGCAGAAAGAGGAGAAGATGTTGCGAATGATGGAGGTATCAGAATTTTAAGGGGATGAACAGTGAACTGAGAGTCACAGAGGAAGAAATGGTGGCGAGCAGCAACCCTCTCCTTGCGCAAAAGAAAAAGATGGGTATCGAGATTTTGAGGCGAATGAACAGTGCTGGTCTCTTTTAATTAAGCTCTAATCCGGCCAAATGACCCAAATACTCTCCAATTAACTCACAAAATCTGATTTTATGAGGACATTTTCGCATTAAAATGTTACACCATGGTGTAACATAGCTCCTTCCTTATACTATAAAGATTAAAATGTTACACCATGGTGTAACATAGCTCCTTGCTTAATATATATATATATATATATATATATATATATATATATATATATATATATATATATATATATATATATATATATCTTTATACTATAAGCAAAGAGCAAAAGAGCCATGGTGTAACATTTAGATGCCCAAAATACCCTTCACAATGGTGTACCATTTATTCCCTAAACACCCATCATATAATCAACTCTCCTTTTCATTTGTTTGGGTCTTTTTAGTCATTTTTCTTATATTTAGAGAGGAGAGATAGAAATTACGTTTAGTATGTGAAAACGTATGTTTTTTACAAAATAAAAAATATAATCGTGATTTAGATTTTTTTACAGTCATTTTGAGTACTCATATGTATATGTTGCGGGCATAGCCCGCAACGACACATAGCACGGGCGAAGCCCGTGCGGAGGCGGGCGAAGCCCGCCTAGATGCGTCCGAAGACCACCCAAGAGCTCTCCCCTCCTTTTTATTTGTTTGGGTCTGATCTTGGGTGGTCTTTTTAGTCATTTCTTCTTATACTTTGAGAACTCTTCTTATAGATGTTGTCGAAGATCACCCAACTCGCAGACGAAAAAAATGATTCAGTCTGATTTAACCACCCTGTTCGACAGACGATAGATTTTGAGAACGAATGTCGCTCCCACGATAAATGTCGCCCCCAAGATAAATGTCGCCCCCACGATAAATGACGCCCCCTCGACAAATGTCGCACCCACGACCAATGTTGCCGACTCAGCCAAATGTCGCACCCACGACCACTGTTGTCGCCTCAGCCAAATGTCGCCCCCTCGACAAATGTCGCACCCTTGACAAATGTCGCACCCACGACGAATGTTGTCCGCACGGGGTCCCCCGTGCACGACTGCTTGTATATATATATATATACATGAGCATCTTCGCACGGGCTATGCCCCTGCTCGATGCTCTCGGGCGGCTTTCGGCCGCATCCAGGCGGGCTTCACCCCCCTCCGAACGGGCTTCTCCCGTGCTCGATGCGTCGTTGCGGGCTGTGCCCGCATCAAAGCGGGATGCACTCACATCAAGACGGGCAGTGCCCGCAATATATACATATGAGTACTCAAAATGACCGTAAAAATATAAATCAATATTACAATTTTTATTTTATAAAAAAAATTACGTTTTGTCGTAAAAACATTAATTTCACGTAATCTTTCTCTCACTTTCCCATCTCTCTCCCTTCCCCTCTCCCTCTCTCCCCCTTTCTCCTCTCACTTCCGCCATCTCATCCCTTTCTCTCTCATCCACTCTCTCTCTCCACCCTTCTCTCTCTCTCTCTCTCTCCCTCCTCTCTCTCACCCAACTCTCTCCCCTCATTTCATGCTCTTTCTCATGATCCAATGACTCTTATTTGATCGATGATGTTCCTCCAAGTATCTATATTGTTTTATATAATAAGATATATATAACAATTTGATACCGATTAAATCGGTTGAATCTTTTTCTCCGCCGCTTCGATGTCTGATCCGGTTTTAAAACTTTCATATTAGCCTATTAGGAGGTAGAATTGTAGAAAACAGCAAGAGGGCTATTGCAGCCTTGCTGCCTTCTAGCCTTGTAGGAGGCCGCAGCAGCAAAGTATTCCAAAAATCCAAAACCCCGAGATTTTAGTGAAGAACATGCTTCTACGAGCTATACTGCGGCAACGACCGGAGCAATCTCCATTGCTCCGGGTTACCCTTTTACCATGGGGACCGTCGCAGCAGCAGCAGCAGCAAGTCCGTTGGCTGAGGCCGGGTTTCCCGCGCGGCCGTCCCCGCCCTCCGAAGGCTAGCGTTATTCCTGCCGACGGGAAATCTGAGTGGTGGGTGGTGGACGGTGAGATGCACGAGATTGGGGACGGCGTTCTACATCGAGAGCGCTTCGTCATTCCTAGGGATAACCTTCCCAATCGCCGCCGCAAGCAGATGCGAGAGCAGTTTATGCGACGCACACGTCTCGTCCTCAAAGAATCGGTTTGTCCATTTTCCCCCGACTAACCCTAATCCCTCTATCCCATAAGATTTGTTGGAAATGGAACGCTAGCAGATTGTTCGGAAGGAAAATCGCTCATGTTTAGTTAAATTTCTAGTTAAAGGTACGAGGTTACCATCAAAACACAGGATTACTAAAATTCTGGAAATAAATTCAACTATCTCCGGTTCTATAGTATAAAAACAACATATTGCAATGGTTGAAATTTTTTTCTTCATCCCAGATCTAATTAAGGGAGACCTGCTTCTCACTCGCATTGTAGTCAACACAATCTCAACATATTGTGTGTGGGTGTGTGTGTGGGATAATACAAAATTCTATGTGTTCCTGGATTTGGAGAGCCGTCATTAAATCTTTTACAGCATTGACCATAGAGATGATGTAAAGTTGTGTTGACATTAGTCAGTGAATTTTTTTTTGAAAAGGTGTGCGTGCATGTCATACTAAAATGTGGGGAGCTCACATTATGCCAGAATATTTACTTTCCATGTATATTTGTTTTCTATTAATTGATTCTCCTGGATGTTGATGCCATCATACTGTTAGGTGTTAGCACATGCAACATTTTTTAAGCCTACTTTTTGTCTTACATTAAGGGGTTGTTTGGTCCATAGACATATGTGTGGAAAAACACCAGAATAGAGAAAAAATGATAATTTTATTAATTTCTTCAAAATTGTTGTATTCATACATATATTTGTATATTTATGTACGAAAGGAGATGATGTAGGGGTAGGCTAGTGGTGCGCGGACGCTAAGACTATACGTGTAGGTTCGGGGATTATGCCAATGCAACACCTAAATGCAATGCGACAGTCGGATGATGATGACAATTAATTTAAGCAATGAAGAGTAATAGCACCACACAGTTAATCAAAATAAAGAAGCAAATAATTAATTTTAGCAATTCGACAACCGGCTTCCTCCGCTCGGAGGGCCAAGGCAAGCGACGGTGAATACTTCCACAGACAATTATTAGCATAAGAGAACAACTACTACATAACCATAATCGCAACACAATATAGATAAACAACCAAATGAAATGTCAAGTTACAGAACACGATACCACAGATACTCACGATGTAGTGGGCTGATCCGAGGCGTTTTAGGATCTGACGGGCCGGATGCAAAACGAGCGATCGGAGGTGGAACCGGAGGCGAGGTGACGATGACGGTGTCTGTCTTCGGCGAAAAGTGGCGGTAACGGATGGTAAAGCGGCGGATCCGGCCACAAATGAGTAGATCCGGACCGGGGGTGAGTAGATCCGTTGATTTGGAGCGGATCCAAACAAAAATGGAAGGTTTGGGTGAAGGGAATAACGGATCGGAGGGTGGTATCACTAGATCAAAAAGATCTAGGGTTTTCGGAGCGGTGAGAGGTGGATCCACGAAGGGGAAGGGGAAGGAGTGGCCGGCTAGGGTAGGCCGGGCCTTAGGGGGGTCGGTTTTGAGGAGGGGAGGGGCGGTGAGGGGGCAGGAGGCCTGGAGGAGGACGACGGTGGGGAGGCAGCAGGACGGCGGCGGGAAAACTGGAAAAAGGGGGGTGCGGCTGGCTGGACTGCTGGCCGGCGGAATGGAGGGGGGTTTAGGGGGTTCCGGTGGTGGAAAAAGGGGAGAAGACGATGGAAAATGATGGAGGGGGGGGGGGGGGGTAGGGGATACCTTGGGGAGGAGTTTGGCGGCCTAGGAGTTCCTCACCTAGGGTTCCACAGCGTCGACACCGAGGAGGGATCGCTGGAATCCGTGAATGCTCTTCTACAAATTCAACAATACCTCAAACCAGCCCCTCTACATCCTATTTATTATAAAAGAGAAGCTATTGGGCATCCCCCATCAACGACTATGATTGGCCGGTGGGTTCGCCCATAAAATACATCAAAATAAAACTGAAAAAAAAGTAATATAGTTTTTTGACTCGCAACGACGTCCCGGACGCAACTGCGGAGTCCGATCGGCGATCCGATCAAGTCTTCCTGCGCGAATACATGTATGTGGGTCCCGCCTTGCGACGAACCCCTTCAGGTGCATCCGATGGTTCCCCATCAACTCCCCCCGACTGAAAAGCCTTCATCTCCGATGAATGGAGATGATCGTACTGAGGTCGAAGTCCGGGGGCAAGCGATCGAGCTCTGCCGGTAGTATCCAAGTGTCGTCAGTGTCAGGGCGGCCCCGCCAATGTACCAAGTAGCGGCAACGCGGTCCGTCCGAGGTGGGAACAAACTGGTGGGCTCTGATCTCCTTGATGCTCTCATCTCTCGCCTCTCGAAAGGTGGATCCCGGTGCGATCAGTGGTGCCTGTGGTGGAATCAAAGGGGACGATTTCCCGGGTGGGTGGGTGACAACAACAGGTGAACTAGGAGGCCCATCAGATGGTGGTGATGTGTGAGGGTGGTAGGGTGGCAACAGCGGGGGTGGGGGTGGTTGGGCACGTCCACTGCTCGGGTCCACATACTCATGAGGTTCATAGTATGGAGTCAGGTCCTCAACATTAAACACAGGGTGAATTCCCATACTGGCCGGGATGTCAAGTCGGTAGGCGTTGGTTCCAATACGACTAATAATGGAATACAGACCCATTCACCTCGCGCTTAACTTCTTGGCAGGCCCCGAAGGGAGCCTCTCGGGGCGGATTCACACCATTACCCTTTCGCCTATGTTAAATACTTGCTCTCGCCTTCGCTTATCTGCATGAGTTTTGTAATTTTCATTGCTTAATATTATTTGTCGGCGGATCGACTCATGCAAATCATGCAAGTGCTGTGCAAATGACTCCGCAGACTCGTTAGGGCGGGACTCTAAAGGGCTCGACACAAGGTCTATGGGTTTCATCGGGTCATATCCTGACACTATATGAAATGGACTCAACCCGGTGGACCTATTGACTGAGCTATTGTAGGCAAACTCTGCTATCGACAAATCTAAGTCCCAACTGCCTACGTGCTCTCCTACCAGACACCGCAACAGATTGCCTAGACTCCGATTCACTACCTCAGTCTGTCCGTCCGTTTGTGGGTGATATGCCAAGGAAAACTAAGGATAGTGCAGTCTTGTGCCATAGGGTTTTCCAGAAGTAGCTCATGAACCTCACATCTCGGTCCGACACAATCGACTTGGGAAGGCTATGCAATCGAAAGACGTCCCTCATGAATATAGATGCAACGTGGGTCGCATCTGCCGTCTTGCGGCAGGCGATGAAGTGATCCATCTTCGAAAACCGATCAACCACTACGAAGATGGAGTCGTGTTTCCGCAAGGTGCGGGGAAGTCCGAGAACAAAGTCCATGCTGATGTCCTCCCACGGGCGGTGTGGTACGGGTAACGACGTATAAAGATCGGTGTTCTGTTTATTACCCTTTGCCATCTGACAGATACGACAGTGGCGCACAACTCGGGCTACATCCTTCTTAAGGACGGGCCAGTAGAGACGGTCCTCGACAATAGCGATGAATTTATCCCGCCCGAAGTGGCCCACGGCCCCGCCCGCGTGCAACTCCCAAATCAGATAATCTCGGTAAGATGTCTGGGGAATGCATAGATAGGAACCCCAGTACAAGTATCCCTCATAGATCTGATATCCCTCAACTGGGTCGGGTGGGTCTCGAGAGAGGGCGGTGTAAATCCTGCGAAAATCAGGACACTCGCAGTCATCGTCTGCAACAGGGATACGCGGCGACTCAACGCATCAGCCGGCTTGTTCTCAACACCAGCGCGATGCTTGAGAACATAATGGAAATCCTGCAGATATTCGACCCACTTCGCATGCCGGTGGCCCAGCTTGCGTTGCGAGTCCAGGTAACGTAGGGCCTGGTGGTCGGAGTACAACACAAACTCCCGGGGAAGGAGATAGTGCCTCCAGTAACGTAGAGACTGGACTATCGCATAAAACTCTCGATCGTAATTCGAGTACTTTTGCTTAGCCTCGTTCAGCTTCTCATTAAAGTAAGACTGAATGTTCCTCTTGACTCAATACGCCACCGATACCGACACCTGACGCGTCGCAGGCGACCTCAAAAGCGTGGATAAAATCCGGCAGTCGTAGGACTGGAGCTGTCGTCAACCTTTCCTTAATCTCCTCGAAGGCTCTAGTGGCTGCGGGGGTCCACTGAAACTCTCCCTTCTTGAGACAGCTCGTGAAGGGGTCCATGATCGTGCTGAACCCCTGGACAAACCTCCTGTAGAAGGTGGCAAACCCGTGAAAGCTACGAGCCTCGTGGATATTCTTGGGCACAAGTCAATCTCGAATAGATTTGACCTTCTCAGGGTCCACAGAGACGCCAGTGGATGATATAATAAAGCCCAGAAAGTGGACCGACTCGGAGAGGAATGCGCATTTCTTCAGGTTCACATACAGTTTCTCTTGGCGAAGGGTGCCAAAGAGAAGTCTCAGCTGATCGAGGTGAGCAGCCTGAGTCTGGCTATAGACTAATATATCATCAAAGTACACCACCAGAAACTTGCCCATGTAGGACCGCAACACCTGCGTCATAACCCGCATAAACGTGCTCGGGGCATTGGATAGCCCAAATGACATAACTAACCACTCATATAGACCGTCATTGGTTTTGAATGCGGTCTTCCACTCGTCTCCCTCACGAACTCGTATCTGATGGTACCCACTACGAAGGTCGATCTTGGAGAAGATCTGGGCACTAGACATAGTATCTAGTAGGTCATCGAGTCGTTTGATCGGGAAACGATACTTGACCGTGATCTTATTAATGGCGCGACTATCGATGCACATACGCCAACTACCGTCCTTCTTAAGGGTAAGAAGGGCGGGGACCGCACAAGGACTCATGCTCTCACGAATGAACTGCTTCCGGAGAAGCTCGTCAACCTGCCGTTTGAGCTCTGCGTGCTCATCCGGATGCATACGGTAATGGAGCAGGTTCGGGAGGCAGGCTCCTGGTACTAAATCAATGGCATGCTGAATGTCCCGTGGGGGAGGCAGCTCATCGGGGAGCTCGTCTGGCATGATGTCCGCAAACTCGCCTAAAAGGGGACGCACCGCGGGTGGGTGGTCAACCGGGGTGTCCTCAGTAACCTGGGTAGAGGCGATTACATAAATGACGTCTGACTCGACACTATCTCGTAGGAACTCACCTTGCCTCAAAATGTGTAGTGGCCGCGAGGTGCTCGTGCTCACAGATGGCTCTACCACACCCTTGGATCGATCTCGGTGCTGGGTGGGTGTCAACGTAATCTTCCGCCCTTATCATAAAAGACACACGTGTTCGAGCGACCGAAACACGTGACATCACGATCGAATAGCCAGGGGCGGCCGAGCAGCACATGAGCGACGTCCATGGGAATGACATCGCACCAGACCTTGTCCTGAAAGGACGCGATAGTGATCGGGACTAAGCAACGCTGGGTGACTTGGATCACCGTCTTGTCGACACAGACGACACGGTATGGGTAGGGGTGAGGCTCGACCTTCACCTGCATACAGTCAAGCCCCTTCTGGGCCACGATGTTCACGCAACTCCCACTATCGATAGCTAGCTTGCAGGGGCCGCCTGCACTAGGAAAGTACGTGTAGAATATGGTAGTGTGCCGCCAATCCTCGTCCACACGCGGGATGTGCAGGAGGCGTCTAATCACTCCCACCTCTAATGATCGCTCGGCGTCACTCTCCCAACTTTCCTCAACTTCGGCTTTAACTTCCTCTTGGGCCTCTTTGTCCTCTAAACCCTGCTCCTCCTCCTCAACTAGCAGGTTCCGTGTGGGGCACTGTGCCGCCACATGGCCTCTGCCAGAACATCTAAAACATACAATGCCCCCAGATCGCTGGCCATCAGTGGCTACGGACTTTACCCTTCGCATCCGCAGGGATACGTGAGGGTGCAGCCGTGGTGGTCTGGGGCGGAGCGGGCTTCCTAAAAGTCGAGGAATCAGTCCGCGAAGTGAACTGCCTCGTACTAGACGATCAGAGGTACTACTCGTACTCGAGGGAGAGCTAGAATATCTGATCAACAGTATCCAAGCGGTGGGGAATCAACTCTCTCCGAATATCGGAATGAGGCCCGCCTTGAAGCGGGCGACAGTGGCAATAGGCTCCTCTGAAATATCACTCCTGACGACCAGCTCATCGAAGCGAGCCATGTACTCGACGACGGTAAGTGTCCCCTGCCGTAGGTTCTGTAGCTGCTCAAATAGCTGATCTCGGTATGACGCGGGGAGGTACTTCTCCTTCATCTCGTCCCATCTGGCGATGGGGTAGTAACCATCCCGCTCTAGAGCTCTCTCAACACTGATCCAGAATACCTTAGCTTGCCCAATCAACTTCATCTTTGCAAAGCGGACACAACGCTCGTCACTCATGTCGTACCACTCGAAGTAGTGATCCATGTCCAAGAGCCAATCGCTGAAGGCTTTCGGATCAAGGCGACCATCGAACGAAGGGGCGTCGAGTCAGATGCGACGAGTGATGTAATGATAGTGGCCCCCTCTCCGAGGATCGGGGTAGTCCTCGGGGTAGTCATCATGGGCGTAGTCGTATCGAGCGGGTGGGGGACCACGCTCTCTCCGACCCGGGGGATAATAATCATCCTGGTGATGGTCACGGCGACCGTGTGGGGGCACACGATCTTTTGGGGTCCGGCTGAGGCTGACGTGGCATCCGGTACTCATCACGCTGAGGTGGCAGCCTATACCTCGCCGGGACTTGCCTATGATCTCTCGCAAAATCCGGATGTCGCCTTACCGGCGGAATCGGGGCTCGATGAGGACTATCACGATGGTGACGGTCTGCGGGAGGTGGACCATCCCTCGGGCGTTGCCCTCGACGTGGAGGAGCGTCAGGGTCGTCCTCAAGAGAATCGTCACGCTGTGTCGGAGTGTCTCTGACATCCTCTAAGTGGCCTAAACGAAGGTTCACCTCGGCAAGGTCATGACGCACATCGTCGAACTAGGGCTCCTATGGTGTCAAGGCGACCTAGGACAAGGCGTTGGAACTCAGCGAAAGCGGCGTCCGAATTCGAACTCGTCGCTCGGTCCTCAGTGTTCTGTGGTTCTAACATGCTTACTCTTGAAAGTCCTACCACTACGGAGCATGCAAGTGTCCTAACCTGGCCTCTGATACCAAATGATATAAGGGGTAGGCTAGTGGTGCGCGGGTGCTAAGACTCTACGTGTAGGTGCAGGGATTATGTCCAATGCAACACCTAAATGCAATGCGACAGTCGGATGACGATGACAATTAATTTAAGCAATGAAGAGTAATAGCACCACGCAGTTAATCAAAATAAAGAAACAAATAATTAATTTTAGCAATTCGGCAACGATTCCTACCGATCGGAGGGCCAAGGCAAGTGGCGGTGAATACTTACCACAGACAGTTATTAGCATAAGAGAACAACTACTACATAACCATACTCGCAGCACAATATAGATAAACAGCCAAATGAAATGTCAAGTTACAGAACACGATATCACAGATACTCACGATGTAGTGGGCTGATCCGAGGCGTTGGAGGATTTGACGGGCCGGATGCAAAACGAGCGATCGGAGGTGGAACCAGAGGCGAGGTGGCGATGACGGTGGCTGCCTTCGGCGAAAAGTGGCGGTAACGGATGGTAAAACGGCGGATCCGACCACAAATGAGTAGATCCGGACCGGGGGTGAGTAGATCCGATGATTTGGAGCGGATCCGAACAAATATGGAAGGTTTGGGTGAAGGGAATAACAGATCGGAGGGTGGTAGCACTAGATCAAAAGAGATCTAGAGTTTTCGGAGCGGTAGGAGGTGGATCCACGAAGGGGAAGGAGTGGCCGGCTAGGGTAGGCCGGGCCTTAGGGGGGTCGGTTTTGAGGAGGGGAGGGGCAGGTGAGGGGGCTGGAGGCCTGGAGGAGGCCGGCGGTGGGGAGGCAGCAGGCCGACAGCGAGAAAACTGGAAAAAGGGGGGGGGTGCGACTGGCTGGACTGCTGGCCGGCGGTATGGAGGTGGGTTTAGGGGGTTCCGGTGGTGGAAAAAGGGGAGAAGACGAGTGAAAAATGATGGAGGGGGGTAGGGGTTACCTTGGGGAGGAGTTTGACGGCGTAGGAGTCGTCACCTAGGGTTCCACGGCGTCAGGCACAGAGGAAGGGATCGCTGGAATCCGGGAATGCTCTTCTCCAAATTCAACAATACCTCAAACCAGCCCCTCTACATCCTATTTATAATAAAAGAGAAGCTAGGGCATCTCCCATCAACGACTATGATTGGCCGGTGGGTTCGCCCATAAAATACATCAAAATAAAATTGAAAAAAATAAAGTAATATAGTTTTTTGACTCGCAGCGACGTCCCGGACGCAACTGCGGAGTCCGATCGGCGATCCGATCAAGTCTTCCTGCGCGAATACATGTATGTGGGGCCCGACTTGCGGCGAACCCCTTCAGGTGCTTCCGATGGTTCTCCATCAGGAGAGAGGAAAAGAAATCTCAATCTAAGATGTGAGACTATCATTAAAGAGGAAGAGGACCCAAGATGGGCCTTACATTGTGCCTTTACATATCTTTCTTCCAACACTCTCTCGCAAGCTGGAACATACAAATCATAAACACCCAGCTTGGACAAGAACTGATAATATAATGAATGTGGTAAAGAGTTGCTGAGAATAGCATCAACTTTATTAGTAGCAGGAACATGCTTTAATTCCATCTTCTTCAATTGAACTTTCTCCCGAATGAAATGACAGCCAGATACAATATATTTGGTATGTTTATAAAATACATGATTCTTACCAATATGTATAGCTGCTTGACTGTCACAAAGTAAAGTGGCCGGTGAGGAAAGTTTGACTCCCAAATTATATAAGAGACTTTCTAGCCATGCAAGCTCAGACATAATAGTTGCTATTGAACAGTACTCAATGTGGTGCGCCAAGTAATCAGACATCGATAGGAGTATCAACAGTCTTGCAAGCCCTTCAAAAAATATCTGCCATCGTCATGAAGAAAATCCAGACAGTACTTCCGTTGTGATAGAATTGGAGGCGAGGTCATGAAGACGTCTCACAATCTCAAGACCAGACAGTACTTCCGTTGTGATAGGACATCGAAGATTTTCCAGATTTTTAGTTTGAAAGACTGAATTCAAATATTGCTTGATCATTTGTATTTGTTGGAATCATCTCCTATAATTAAAATATCATTGACATAAACTAAGAGAATCACCATGCCTGTCGATCGATGACGAGTAAAGAGAGAGAAGTCCGACGAGCTCCAAGTGAATCCATTATTACGAACAACCCTACTGAACTTGTTAAACCACGCGCGAGGAGACTGTTTGATACTAAAATAGATTTCTTGAGGTGACAAACAAGTGACCCACCTGTGGTCTCAAACCCGGGAGGCTGGTGCATGTAGACAGTTTCTTGAAAGTTGTCATTGAGAAAAATATTTTTGACATCCAATTGATGTAGGAGACACTGACGATGAACAACCAAGGAGATTAGGACACGAACATTGTTAAACTCGGCGACGGGAGATAAAGTCTTATTATAATCGAGGTCTTGTTGCTGAGTAAACCCGCGTGCCATAATGCAAGCCTTTAAGCATTCAATTGTCCTGTCTGGTGCATGTTTTATCGCAAAGACCAATTTACATCTGACATAGGTTTGCCCCGGAGGAACGAGACAAAATCCCATGTCTATTAGCCTAGAGTAGAGAGCGACCGTTGTGGGACGTTGGAGCAAGGAGGAAGACGAGTGTATATACAAAAAAGAGGTGGTTTGAATGATACTGGAATCGGGGTTGAAAGGAGCAGGAGAAGAAGATATGTAACAGGAACGTTGGGACGTGGTAATAACGGAGGTGCAAGAGGAGCTGGATGAAGAGAGTAAAAATGTCGGTGTTCTATGAAAGTGATATCGGTAGACACGCCAACCTTGCGATCACTAGAAGAGTAGCACACATAACCTTTTTGAGTACGATAATAACCAACAAACATATATTTTGTAGCTCGAGAAGCAAGTTTGTCAGAAGGACCAAGATAATGGACATAATGAGTACAAACAAGGACCCGAGGTGTGATGGAAAAGGGCGGCGTGGAGGGAAATAAAAGTCCTAACAAAGTTGCATAGTTGAGAGTGGAGGAGGACAGACGATTGATGATACGACGCGGCCGCTACACACTGTTATGAGTCTATATAGCCCATGGACATTATCGTACTTTGTATTTTCCCACTCGTCTATATATAAAAGTGGTAGTTTGCTAGAGGGGTATCTCTTGAGTGTGTGCCCCTCTCTTGGAGAGTAGAGTGTCAAGGAGGACACAGCCTCCGGATGCTCGGCGAGACTTGTTCTCGATTGTATCTTTCCCGTTTAATGCAATGTTATTTTGTTTACTTGATCTAGATACGACTATAACATATTAACTGGTTCGACCTGCCCATGATTAGGGTTCCACTGAACCCTAAAAAAACCTGTGCTTCGCCTCCTTCCGTCCGCGAGCGCGACTTTCACGGCTATGGATTGCGTAATCCGCTTCCAGGCTTGTCCGCTCCGTCGCCTCGCTGTTCCGCTTCGGCTGCTATAGATCGCATCTGCCCCGCTCCGGCCTGCCTTGCCTACTCTAACTCAGGATCACGTCTGCCGCCAGTGGTGGAATTAAGATTTCTGTTGGACCCGGACACCGTACAAAAATAACTAATTATACAATTTTTTAATGCAACATTTTTAAAAAATGTTAGTTAATTAAATTAAAAGTCAAATTATATACCGACTAACAAACTACTTTTCGGGTACACATATTTTGGTAGCGTGCGATGATTGCCTCATTAGTTATGTTTGTCACAATGTCCTTCTTAATATAAGTAATTAAGTAATCGTTCATCCATTCATCTCTTATTCTGTTCCGCAAACGGCTTTTTATTATCTTCATTGACGAGAACATTCTTTCAACAAAAGCAGTTGCAGCAGGTAAAAGACATGCTAACTTCAAAAGTCGATAAATAAGTTGAAAATGATCATGTTTTTAGTCTCCACCATTTTTTGAACAAGTCTGCTAATTCTTTTTACATGAGAAAATGCGTTAGTTGATCGCATATCCAGAATGTACACATCCAGTTGACCTTCAAGTAATTGCAAATCTATTGGACTGAAATCATAAGGATAGAATTCTGCTAGACGAATCAAGTTTTGCTTATTAAAAGAAACAAAATGGTCATTCAGGTCAAAACATGAAACACATATAAGCAGCTCATTATTTATTTCATTGAAACGATCATTCAACTCATTCAATACCCAATCAATTACTGTATTAAATAGCTCAACCCGAAAATGATGGGAATTTATGATATCTCTTGTTTTACGCCTTGATCTCCTAGGTTGAACAAATGTACTATCCATATTAGGAATATGTTTAACACAAATTTTAGTTACTTCAGTGATAAATAACTCCCATTCAAGCTCAATGCTTCTCAAATTAAATAACAACTTGCTTCGGTAATTTCACCAAATTCATTGCATTGATAATATCTTTATCTTTCTTTTGTAGTGTCTGTGATAACTCATTTGTCTTTTCCAGAATAATTTTCATTAATGCAATAGAAATATGAATTCAAATGTTGATATACTCTTGATAAGATTGCTAGTGGTTTCTCTTTGATTACCATCAACTCCATCTTCTATAATGATTTCAAGAACATCTACAATTGATGAGAACATACGTATGAAATTCAACACAACACCATAATGAAGAACCCCACCGTGTGTCTCCGACTCTCTTGATTTCTAATGCTTGATTTAACCCTTGACTAGTTTCTAACTCTCCGCAGCCAAGTTCTTGGGCAACGCTATCAACTTTTAATGCTCTGATATTATCACGACGCTTACAAAAGCCATTTACAATATTCAGTACACTATTAATAAAAGAGAACATCCCTGCAATTTCAGAATGACTTTCTGCAATGACAATTAATATTAACTGTAGTTGATGAGCAACACAATGAATATAATAAGCAGAAGGATTCTCTTTCATAATCAATGTTTTAATACCCTTAAAACTCGTATTTCATGTTGCTAGCCCCATCATAGCCCTGCCCATGCAATTTTGATATGTGAAGTCCATACTTCATAAAAAGATTATCAATACCAGCTTTGAGTGATAATGCAATAATGTCGTCTTGGAGGGGAAGGTCGAGGCAGCGAGCAGTGGAGGTCGGCAGACTAGGGCAAGCTGATGGGAGAAAAGGAAAGGGGTATCATAAATGGTGATATTTTGGACCCAAACAGTGCTAAAAATTAAAATCCAAAGCCAAAGAATCACGCGAATACGATGACAGGTCAGACATATTTGCTGGGGTTAATTTTGGACCCAAACAGTCATGGGAGCCTTATTCTTTTTAACAAATATAAGAATAGGACAACAGTTTATGTAAAAATCGCTGTCTATACTAGAATAGACAACGGTTTTTATATAAACCGCTGTCTATTCTACCCTGAATCATAAAATAGACAGCGGTTTATATAAAAATCGAATTTTTTATATAAACCGTTGTCTATTCTACCCTGAACCCTCGAATAGACAGTGATTTATTTATAAACCGCTGCCTATTCTATCAATATTTTTCGTCATTATTTTATTGCACGCCCCCACTGAAAAATCTTGCTGGGTCCGTCTATGCAAACAATGCTTGAGTGTGCCTAAATTAGACCTAAATATATTTAGGTTGGACCCAAATCAATACCCTTAATTTTTTTCAACGAAATTTTGGACCCGGGCACGTGCCCGGTTGTGCTCGTGAACAGTTCCGCCCCTGTCCGCCTCTCCGGATCGCGCGGGGATCTCCTTCTGCTACGGCGCTACGGATCCCGTCTGCTCCGCAACTCCAGTGACGCCAAACTTCAATTCTCGCGACTGCTCCAGCAACCCCAGTGTCCGTTGGCTTCTTCCAGCGGCTTTTCCATCGCGTGCAGTGTCGTCAACCGCCTCCATCGCCTTCCCAACCCTTCGAAGCCTCCCGACAGCGCCGTCCGACAGTCCAAGCGTTTCCATCGGCTCCTTTCGACGTTGCCAACGGCCCCAACGTCTTCCATGCCTTCTCGAGGCCCTCCTGCGGCTTCGACGGTCATCCAACGACTGTTTCTCCTCCTCTCCGCCTTCCGCCATGTCGGGATGCCTTCATCCACCTATTGCTGCCTTCCGGTGGCCCTTGCTTCTCCTTCTAGCCGCGGTTCATGCCCATGAATCGGGGTATGCCCCCCACGCCGACGAGGACACCTCCACTACGACAAGCACATACTCTCAACGTATGAATCACATCGAAGCCCAGCTGGCGGACCTCACGCTCCTCCTTCGAGGACTTACCGCGACAGTTAATCACCTTTCAGCCCCTCCATTGCCACAAATTCCAACCGTTCCCGATCACATGGGGGTTTTGCACCCCTTTGCAGACTATGCCCTGTTCCACCTCCACCGGATTGAGATCCCTGTGTTCGATGATACTGACCCCCTCAGGGGGATCGTCCGCGCTGTGCAGTTCTTCGACCTGTAGTCCACCCCCACTGACCAGAAGGTTCCTCTCGCCACTATCTTTATATGGAGGGATCAACGCTCCATTGGATGTGTTGGATGCGCCTACAGGTCCCTGACATTCCCTGACCAACATTGAAGGAGGAAATCCTCTGACACAACGACAGTCGCTAGACAGGTATTGCCTTTGAGCACCTCAGTTCCGTTCGCCAGTCTGACTCCGTGGCTACTTACATCGACGAGTTCATTGCGGTCGCGATGCATGTTCTCGGCCTGGCCCTCGACCAATACTTGGGTTATTTCCTGGCGGTTCTTCACCCCCACCTCCGCGCGCGCCTTCAGGTACACAATCCGACTACTCTTTCCCGCGCAATGGAGCAGGCGAGGTATCTCGACGCGGAACTCTACCCAGCTCAACCACCCTCCTCCACCCGGCTGGCCTAACCGCCGCGGCCATTACCGCTACCTCTTTTGCACGCGGACCCTCCGCCCCCACCGGGGCCCCAACTATCAATTTCACCTCCCCAACTGCCAGCTCTACGTCCACAGGCCTCTCGACGACCCCATCATCTGTCTTACCAACTGCAAGTCGAGCTCCATCGCAAGGGTCTCTGTTTTCGCTGCGAGCAACCCTACTCGCCCACCCACGTCTGCCACTTCAGGAATCTATGTGTGTTCCTATGATTTGAAGATACTGATCCGGACTCCGAGGAATTAGATCCGCTGACGCTTTCTGACGACCCCTTTGACCCTTCGCGAACTTGAGGACAAGGTCTTTTTTCGGGCGGGGCATGTTGATACGACGCGACCGCTACATACTGTTATGAGTCTATGTAGCCCATGGAACATTATCGTACTTTGTATTTTCCCACTCTATTATATATAAGAGTGGTAGTTTGCTTAGAGGGGTATCTCTTGAGTCTTGAGTGTGGCCCTCTCTTGGAGAGTGGAGTGTCAAGGAGGACCCAGCCTCTGGATGCTTGACGAGACTTGTTCTCGATTGTATATTTGCCGTTTAATGCAATGTTATTTCATTTCCTTGATCTGTATACGACTATAACGTATCAATTGATGAGATATCATGCCGTAGATACTGCAAAGTGTCAATAAGACTCGGGAACCTTCATTTGAAACATTAGAGAGCGAGCAATATCAATAAGATGACGATTCTTATGCTCAACCACACCATTCTGTTGGGGCGTATAACAACATGAAGTGTGGTTGATGATCCCAAACTCAGTACAGAGATTGTCAAACGTATGACTTGTATATTTAAGTGCATTTTCTGTACGAATAGTTTTAATTGATTTGGAAAATTGAGTCCGAGTCTTATTAATAAAGACGCGAAACACACGAGTTAGATCTGAAAAATCATGAAGTATAACCACGTCATGTGAGAATAATTATCAATAAAAGTAATGCAAATAATGTTAACAAAAATATTACTAATTTTATACAGTTCCCAAACATCAGAATGTATTGGATCAAAATGAGCATCGCCCCGGGTACAATGAGAAGGAAAAGAAGAATGATGTTGTTTGCCGAAGATACATTACTCGCAAATAAAGTCAGAAAGAGCTTTCTTGAGAATTGGAAGAGGAGCATACCCAAGATGCCAGGGCCAATCCACAAAGGTTACATATGAGAGAATAGTGAGAGAAACGCCCATAAGATAGAGCCTGTTACATAATTATCCTTTACCAATGATATTCTGCGTCCGTCGATCCTGCACAACAAAAGAAAAAATGTGAAGGTTACAGAGCAGTCAAGATCTTGTGTAAGACGACTAACAAAAAGAAGATGGAAGGAGATCCCAGGGCATGAATGACTGAGCGAAGAGAGAGAGGGGCTGAGAGGTATATTAATGGAGCTAGAGACAAGGGCAAAGCCACTGTTGGCCACTGTGATAAACTTGGGTTGCGGAGAGTGCAAGTAGTGAGGTGGTTTCTGCGTAGTGATGTGGTAGGTGGCACCAGGGTCCACAATCCACCGTGGACTATGAGAGAGACAAGAGATACCTTCATTGGAGACAAACAACCGAGCCTGACGGACGATTGAGTAATCCTTGGAGATGTTGGAGCTGATGGCGGATGACATCAATGTCGGCGCGAGCGACAGAAGATATGTCATCAACAACAGAGACATGGGGCGGAGGATGCATACCATGCTTACAATAACAAATGACCTCAAGATGTCCATCCCTACCTCAGTGAGCACTTTTTAGTCTAGGCCGACCGTTGCGACCTCTACCCCGGTAATCAGTGCGACCTCCACGAGGTGATGGAGAAGGGTGAGATATAATTGAGTGTTGGAGGAGGGCCCAAGATGGAGGTTCAAGAGCATTTGAGGGTGGTGTCACCTTCAATAACATGGAGCAAGAGAGGGAATGATGGAGGAGAGTATCTGAGCCCGGACACCTTGGAGATGAGGCGGAACGCGAGCCATCATCATGACAGTACCAACATCCTCTTTTTGAGTATGCTGTGCAGCAAGATCTGTAGTAGGAGGTTGATGCTGAATCCAGGCTTTGCCTAAGATTTTAGAATGCCCAACAAATGAGGTAAGTCACCATCACCTCCTGAGTCAAGAGATTGGAGGTTTGTGATGATGTCAAATAGATGTTGGAGGCTGCACTTGCCGGAATAGAGAGAATGCAATTTATCCCTTATTGCCTTGTCCATCTCATGATTCATAGCCATACAATAAGGTTCCCCATCCATGGAGTTAAGGATCCGTGTTTGGACACGACCATCATCACAAAGCCAGTCGTCAATGAGGTGCATAAGGGCGGCCCTTAGTTAGATGATGCAAAAGTTCCTTCGTCTGAAGGACACAACGGACGGAGTGTACCCACTCAACAAAATTCTTCTTTCCACTAAAAGAAATGGTGCTGATACGAAGCTCATCACAAACTTCCGGAAGAAGGGCTGCTGCGCGAGCGCGAAGAGACGGGGCCTCATTCAAGGCCATGACGACTAAGCAGGTGTTCGGCGGTTAAACTACTATGGCAAGGGGCAACAGTTACAGATAGACTCCCAACGGACGGACTTTTGCGTCAAGCAGCAGACCAAGCGATCAGGAGAAGAATCAAGCGAAAGAAGACCCCTGCGGGTAGGGTGCAGCGAGAAGCAGTAGAAACACTCCAGTAGGAGGCGATTAGAAACAATGATCAGTCTCCGGATGAGAAGGAGACCCAGCGGCTAGCTGGAGAAGAAACCACGTGGGGACAATAAGGCGACTAAGTGGCAAGAAAGCGGACAAGCCACCTGACAGCAGTAGGAACACTTTGATCACAATTACTCGCGCGAGAAGTCGACGCTAGCGGAAAAGAGGGTGTGAGAAGAGGTCACGCGGTCAGAAGCAAGCGACAAAGAGCATGCAGGAACCCAACGAGCAGTCGCGTCGACGACCAGGAGCAGTGATTAAGAAATGGCGAGCAGCGGCAAGCCAAAGGAGACCGTAGAAACGATAGAGTAGCGGGGACGAGAGAATCCTGCTATAAAAGATAGGAAACAAGGGAGGCAAGTGCAGAGGCCGCACGAACTTCTCCAGAAAGACGGCGATCTGAAGAGATCCGGTGGGCAAGCAAGCGCATAAGCGCAGAGGCCGCGCGAATTACTCCAGAGTGGCGCGCAAGAAGAGGAAGCAATCGCAGAGGCCTCACGATCCGCCGCAGGCAGAGAAGGAGACTGAGAATTGCAGGCAAGCGGGGCCCACCCGGGGGACTATAAAAGCAGAGGGAGAGAGGGAAGAAACGGGGAGCGACAGTAGCAGAGGAGATGGCTGCGGCTAGGAATAAACTAACCGAGAGAGAGGAGCTGTGGTTAGAAGTTTTCTAACCGCTCAGAGACCGTGAGCAAGCAAGAACACAACTAAAAAAATTTCAGGATCGCTAGCTCTGATACCTTGTGGAAAAACACTAGAATAAAGAAAAATAAATGATAATTTTATTAATTTTTCCGAAATTGTTGTATTCATACATGTATTTGTACGTTTATATAGGAAGGGAGAGAGGAGAAGAAATCCCAATCTAAGATATGAGACTAAACACTAAAGAGGAAGAGTGCCCAAGATGAGCCTTGCATTGGGTCTTTACATATCTTTCTTCCAACAATATGCAGTACTTGTTTATAGATTTCAAGTACTTAGTTTGGAATATCTTAAAAATAACATCTTTTAGATGATTAATGTGTCCTATTTGAGCTACATTTAGATATTGTTAGATTTGACCGACATTATATGTCATAACATTTTAGAATACTTAAAATTAGAAAGCGGTAAACCACAACATATTTAAGTATGTAGAAAAGAGGATCAAACCTTGTATATACTTCTTGAATGCCAAAAAACAAGTATGGGTACAAATATATAGGAGAGAGGAGAGTAAGATCTAGCTATACAAATAATGTGCGACTAAATACAAAATCCTACATGAGCCAAGTTAATGAGCCAATACATTATTTTTTCTAGTATTCTCTAACACTCTCTCGCAAGCTGGAGCGTACAAGTCGTAGGAACCAAGCTTGGACAAGAACTGATAGTAGAGACATCGTGGTAAGGTCTTGGTGAGGATGTCAGCAACTTGCTGAGCAGCAGGAAATGTGTTTACTCTATCTTCTTCAACTGAACCTTCTCCCGAATGAAATGACAGACAAGTTCAATATGTTTTGTCCGTTCATGGAAGACCGAATTCTTGGCAATGCGTATAGTAGCTTGACTGTCGCAAAATAAAGTGGCAGGTGAGGAGAGTTCGACTTCTAGATCATCAAGGAGACCCTTAAGCCATGTGAGCTCAGACACAACTACTGCTATCGATCAATACTCGGCCTCAGCAGATGAGTGAGCAACCACAAACTATTTCTTGCTGCGCCATGTAATAAGTTGTCCTCTAAAGTAAGTGCAGTATCCATTTGTGGAACAATGATCATCCAACGAGCCAGCATAATCAGCATCAGAGTATGCAATCAGAGATAAGGGAGTCGAAGAGAGCTTGTATACAAGTCCTTGTCAAGGAGCAGTCTTCAAGTATCGAAGAATACACTCGACTGTCTGAAGATGAGAGATATGTGGCTCATGCATGAATCAGCTGACAAATTCAACAATAAATGATATATCAGGTCTCGTAACAGTGAGGTATATCAGTTTTCCCACAAGACGACAATAATACTCTGGATTCAGAAGGAGCAAATCAGAGTCCGAGGCATGAGCACAAAGCTTGTGATTGATATCCATGTGAGTATCAGCAGGTTTGCATCCAGAATAACCCGCATCATGAAGTAAGTCAAGACAATACTTTCTCTGAGATAACACAAGCCCATCAAGTCTCCGAGCCACTTCGAGACCAAGAAAATATCAAAGGCTTCCCGGGTCCTTTGTTTGAAACACAGTCGCCAGATGCTGTTTGATCATCCGTATTCTTGGAAGATCGTCTCCTGTAATCAAAATATCATCCACATATAACAACAGAATCGCTGTGCTTGTTGGACGATGGCGAGTGAACATAGAGAAGTCAGCTGAGCTCCGAGTGAACCCAACAACACTAACGGTCTTGCTAAATTTATCAAACCGTGCCCGAGGAGATTGTTTGAGAGCATAAAATGACTTCTCCAGACAACAGACAAGAGACTCCCACGTGGTCTCAAATCCGAGAGGTTGCTGCATATAAAAAGTCTCCTGTAAATCAGCATTAAGAAAAACATTTTTGACATCCAGTTGGTGCAATGCCCAGTGGCAGTGAATGGCGAGGGAGATCAACACACGAACAGTATTGAGTTTAGCGACTGAAGAAAAAGTCTCATCATAATCCAAACCTTGTTGTTGATGAAACCACAAGCCACTAGACGAGCTTTCAAACGACGAACCGTCCCATCCGGACCCTATTTGACGGCAAACATCCACTTACATCCCACACTAGATTGTTCAGGAGGAAGTGGACCAGATCCCACGTGTGGTTTGCCCAAAGAGCAGACATTTCCTCGTCCATAGCCACCCGCCACCCGGGATGCTGGAGAGCCTCCTGCATAGAATTAGAGGTGGAAATAGAGGATAAAGAAAAATCACTTTGTCGGAGTTCCGGAGAGAGGCGGTGAAAAGAGACATAGTTTGCCATCGGGTGGGCAGTGGAACATGTTGCCGGATCCACAGGCTGCAAAACATCATTAGAGGAGGGCATCTCCCATAGGGTAGTAGACGAAGAAGGACGTCGAGTGTACATATGATGATAAGTGGTTTAGGTGGGATTGGTGTGGGAAGGAGAGGTGGAAGGTTTGAATGAACAGGGATAGTGGCTTAGTTGTCAAGGCGCGCGCCTGAGGCGCCAGGCGCACCAGGCGTAATCCGCTGAGCCATCAGGCGCGCCTCAGGCGTGCCTCAGGCGCGCGCCTTACAGGCTCCCAGGCGCTCCCGGGCCTTACAAGGTATTTTTTTAAAAGAAATTTTATATGGGCAAAAACATGATCTTATACGCACCCGAGGTACCTCTTGGCGCACTTGGGCGCCTAATTCACTGAATTTCAGCGAATTTCGATGATTTTCAGCGAATTAGGCGCCCAATTCGCTCAATTTCAGCGAATTGGGCAGCCAATTCGCTCAATTTCCTTTTCCCTCATTTTTACGCCTCAGGCGCGTGCCCGCGCCTAGGCTTTAGGGGCCCTTTGCGCCTCGGTGCGCCTTGCGCCTTTGATAACTTATGATTGCAGGCCGCGGAAGAGGAGACGGAAGTGGAGAATCAGCTGGTTGAGAGTAATATGGCTGATATTCGAGGAAGGTGACATCAACAAAAGTAACAACCTTGCGATCCTTGGGAGAAAAACAAATGTAGCCCTTATGAGTCTGAGAGTAACCCACAAACATATATTTAGTGGCACGTGAAACAAGTTTGTCAGCGGACGCGCCAAGATGATGAACAAAGCCCGCACAACCAAACACGCGAGGGGTGATGGAGAAATGAGGTTTGGAGGGAAAAAGAAGATTGAAGGGAACCACAAAATTGAGAATAGAGGAAGACATACAGTTAATAAGAGTGCAGACGGTAGAAACTGCAAAATTCCAATACTGTTTGGGAACATTCATTTGGATCATAAGAGAGCGGGTGATCTCAAGCAGGTGACGATTCTTGCGTTCGACAACACCATTTTGTTGGGGGGTATAGACACACGAGGTTTGATGGATGATCCTGAACTCAACACATAGGTGTGCAAAGGCATGACTAGTGCATTCACGGGCATTATCGGTGCAGATGATTTTAATTGTAGTGGAAAACTGGTTGCGAGTTTCAATGAAAAAAATACGGAATACACCGGGTAATTCAGAGCGGTCACGAAGGAGATACAGTCAGGTCACCCGAGAGTAGTCATCTACAAATGTGACAAAATAACGATATCCAAAAACACTAGTAATATTGTAGGGTCCCCAAATATCAGAGTGTACTAGATCAAAGGGAGCATGATTCCGAGTAGTATTTGGTGAGAACGTAGATCGATGATGTTTCCCATAGATACAAGACTCACATGTGAACTCTTAGAGGCACACTTCGGGGAGAGATTTTCTGAGTATGTTTAGAGGAGCGTGACCAAGATGCTGATGCCAATCAATAGAGCTAATAGATGACAACACCGTAGGAGGAGAGGGGTCAAGGATATAGATACCATTCGACAGATGCCCTTTCCGATGATAGTCTGCGTCTTGCGATCCTGCACAACACACACGTTGGAAAAAAAAATTACATCACAATCAAGATCAGTAGTGAGACGACCAATAGAGAGAAGGTTGAAAGGAGAGCCCAGAACATGAAGGGCATAGCGAAAAGTGATGGAGGGAGTAAGGTGAATATCTCCCGTGCCAGAAACAGGAATGGTGTCCCCACTAGCAACAATGATGAACTTGGGATGCACAGAATTCAAATATTGTGGTGGTTTCCGTGAGGTAATATGGTGAGAGGCCCCAGAATCCAAAATTCAGGATGAGCTATGAGCAAGGCAGAAAGTACCACCATCAAAAATAGACACCATAGAGCTCAAAGGACAACTGATCATCTTGCAAGGAACAGTCCGCAACGGGCACAAGATGCGACTATGAGACAGTCCGCAGCGGTCACGATGACAACGCACTAGCGGCAAGAAAGGCCACGACCAGCGCGTTAAGAAACAGTCTTCAGCGGTCACGGTGACAACGCACCAGCGACAAGAAAGGCCACGACTAGCGGATAGAAGAGAGCCCGTAGCGGATAGAAAATAAGCCGCGGCGGTAAGGAGGAAACCCTCAACGGCCAATTAGAGTCGCTAGTTGAGCACAAATCCAAGACGCAGCGGGAAGAAGGAGAGACCGTAGCGGGAAGAACAGGCCCGTAGCGGTTAGAGGCACGGTGGCTAGAATCCTGAGTTGGCAGCGACCAAAAGAAGAAGAAGACCGCAACCAGGTCACTTAGACCGCGCGGTTAGGAGCCGACCGCAACAGGAAGAAGAGGCCAGCACACAGGCACTTGGACTGTGCGGTAGGAGCAGACGACAACAAGAATAGCAGCATAAACGAGAAGCCGCAGGCAGTCCGCGCGAATAGCCAAGTCGAGCAGAGGTACGTAGCACCGGGCAGACGGTAAGGAGAGAGCGGCAAGACAGTCCGGTCGACACGAAGACCCACACAAGAAGCCTATGCGACACGGAGACTGTGCGACAAGAAACCAGGCCGCAGCCGGAAAGCCCCTTAGCGACAAGGGCGGCGCAACAAGGAGACCGCGCGGTAAGAAGCGTGGCCGCAACGAGGAAGAGGTCGACACGACAAGGAGATGGAGAAAACCGAGAAGTTGTCGTGCGATAAGAAGTCAACACGACAAGAAAGGAAAGGCCGCAGCGGACAGACACAGTTCTCCGCGGGTAGGAGGAGGCTGCCGCAAATAGAACAAGAGGCCAGACGGTTAGAGATTAACCGCAGGAAAGGAAGCAACACGCGACAAGCAAAGACCAACTACAGGGAAGAATGGAAGTCGCAGAGTGGCGGTTAAAAACTAACCGCACGAAAACGGGGTCCACTTGTCAGAGAGAGGAAGGCTATAAAAGGAGTGAAGAGGGGAAAGGGGAGGTGGAGCCACGAGAGAGAAGAAAGAGACGGTTAGAAAGGAAGAAACCACAGAAGCAATGTGGTCAATCAAAAGCACAAGCCGAGCGGTTAGAAAAAAAAACGGAGAAGCCGCAAGGGGCGGTCAGGCCGACACAAGCCGCCCGGGTAACCAGAAGACTGGGCTATTAGAAAAAAACAGGCCGGACCGGTCCCTCTGATATCATGTAGAAAAGAGGATCAAACCTTGTATATATTTCTTGAATGCCAAAAAACAAGTATGAGTACAAATATAGGTGAGTAAGATCTAGCCTTACAAATAACACAATTATTTTCCCGACACAAAATCTTACATGGGTCAAGTTAATGGGCCAATACATTATTTTTCCTAGTATTCTCTAACAAAGCACAATAACACTAAAGAAAACATACAAAATTAAACAAATAACACTAGCATTTTAGTAGAAATGACATCTAAGAGTACTAACATCTTGATAACAATGACTGAAACAACTCTCAAATGTTTGAAGAAGGCATGAACTTTTCGCCTGCCAAATTGGTAGGAACCGAAAGACACTACGTTGTTGGTTTCAGAAATATTTGCTACGCTATTTTGAAAATTGCAAGGGATGACTTTATTAGAAAATAGAAATCTGTTTGGCATTTATTCTCAAATGATTTAGTTATATTGTCCTTTGTTACTGAATGTAAAACAAACTAATCACTTAATATATGATATTGAAACATGAATTTCTCTTTTATTAGGATGTGCATACAAGTCATATTACACAAGAGGTACATCATGCAAGAATATTTAATCACGTGCCTTTATTATTTTGCAACATTTTTTATGCCTGCCTTAAATTACAGTAAATATTTGGAAAGACACCAGTCTATCTTCTACAAACCATTCCTATTATTTAATCGGGAGGAATTGAGGGAGACTTAGCTACTCTTTTTGGAAATGTATGGCATACTATTTTTCTCTCGTCAGAAATAATTTTGTTGGAAATCTACCATGTTTACATCTCAAACTGATTTCATTCCAACTTTTCTATTTCAAGTGCAAAACTAACCCCTTAATGTATGAGATTAGTAGACTCCTGAGCTTTTGGGTAAGCCATTTAATGGTGTGCTGTAACATCTAATATTTTGCTCTTAGGACACCTCATATAAGAGGCTAATGTAGACTCGACTCGGGTTTTGAAAATTAAACATTTTAATTCAAAATATGTTAATTTTCTTTTTAAAAAATTAAGTGGATTTTAATTTTGAAAAGCGAGCCGTGTTGGCCAAATCAAGTTTTGCGCGCGGAATTACATTCGTCGTAATGAACTTTAATGAAATCGTCGAATTTCGTTAGAGTCGGTTCTCTCGAGCGTTTCCGAGTTGAATGTTTGCACCACTTATACAACCACAAGCAGAATCACAAGAACAACTTATGAAATAACAATAATATGAGTAGATCGAACATTCGAGTGAAGCTTAAAAATATTTAATCGAGACACATAAAATTAATTCGATATTTTGAAGCATAGATCGAGTGAATGTTACCCATGTGAGTCATGACCCCCCAAATCCGGCGGTGAATAGCTTGCTGCGTCAACTGAGGCACTCCGCGTAATACCCCAACAAGGACATGAGTTGCCCGAGCACAACATAGGCATAAGCTGAGCTCGCTGAATATCGTCGAGCGGAGCTCCTTGAAGATCGTCGAGCGGAGCTCGACGAACATCGTCGAGCTGAGGTCGACGAACAGATCATTGTTGAGTAGCGTTCGACGAAATTTCTGTGGCCTGTTGTGATGGCCAGTTTGACGAAGGCTAGCCCGTTCGACGAAGGCTAGTCCGTTCGACGAATTGCGTTCGACGAAATTGGGGCCGATCGACGAAATGCGGAAGACGGATAACGCTGAGGTGGTGTTGTGAGTCAGGTCATTAAGTTATGGCCTTTGAGCGGTGGTTGACGTGATCAACGTACTCCTGAGCCTTATCTGTAGAGGAATGGAAAGAGGAAAGTATTATTTCCTTTTCTCTCTTTTTCTCGCTGCCCGAGTTTTGGAGCAGAAACCTTAGGCTGGTGCTAGGGTTGCTTGCTGGAGAAGATCTTGTGGAAAGTGAGGCGAAGGGGAAAGTGAGGCGATCATTTCCATCCGCGTAGAAGCGCTTTGCCATGACTCCAAAGAGATCGTCAAGGGTAACGATCTTTCTTCCTTGGACATGTGAAGTCCTTAATTTGACATATGCATGGATTTCCCTCACCAAAAGGTGGAATATTGAGGGATTCTCCTTGGGTTTATTCTGGATATCCCCAAGATGTGTTGCATGTAGATCCAGAAATGTGTAGTACAAAATAGACATACTGTGTGAAGCCCATCTGAACAGGTTGGTCTGGATTGGTGATGTTTTATTTTGCGCACCGGAGAAGACTCCGCGTTGAAACGAGTATTTTGTGAAGTCGGTGGGTTGTGCCTGTGAAGGCTAGTAGCAGGAAGTACTGGTGTGGAATTCCAGGAAAATACCCGCAACATGCATGTGTTGTATGCTATGAAAGACCTGTGTTTTTGGCACTACAGGCGGCTGCAGGGATTTCTGGATGGTTTGTCCAGATAAGGTTTGGGCTGGGGACAGAAAAAGAGTTCTGTCACTAACGTCGGGCAATAGTGAATGTCGCTGGCGATGACTCCTAGCTAACCTGTGATTGTGAAGCCAGTCCTGCGGGGACAGTGTGGCTATTGAGAGCTATGTGAGCTCTGAATAAGACTTCGTGCCGAACGAACAAGGGGATGCCGACCCGCGTTAGTCTAGTCATTGAACTAACGATTTGAGCAACGAACAAAGGCTGAACTGTATCCACGTGATGGTTGTCTAACTTGAGTGCCCGAAAAAGTGGCTTCGTTAGGATCACATCATGAGAGTCTTAGGCCTGCGCGCCATTAAGACTAAAGTCTCCGGCTGAAGGCCGTGGAGCAAAATTCTCAAGTTTGCTGTAGAGAACGACTGTGGGACCCTGATTTTCTGGTACACCGAGAATGTGCCCTGAGTGCACAGAGCGTCGGGCCGTGTGGTCGACGTTTGTGATATATTGATGGTGCGTGAGTGCACATCTTGTGATATACCTGCTTGTGAAATGCTATGCCTGCAGGGAAGGATTACCGCTGTCCCGGGTAGTGGCCCGAACCGGGTCGTGAACCCCTCCACAAAATCAGTCCACTGTACATAATCTCTACCTCTCAGGAACCACTGAGTCCACTGAAATGCGTCGTCTTCCAGATGGAATGACGCTAGTTGCACCCATTACCCCTCCGGGACCTCCTGATAGCTGAAGAACAACTCCACCTTATGAACCCACTCCAACGCATCCCCCCTTTGAATTTGGGGAATTTCATACGTGTCAACTTCGGTGGCATGTACGCCCGCGGTCCGGCCTGCCCTTGCCAGCCCTGTCCTTGCCCATTCTGTCGTCCCACATGCCCATTGTGTCCACCCGGGTATCCTTGAGGTGGCTGACCCTGATGAGGAATGTATTGCCCGGCCCACGGAACGTGGCCTCCAAACCACCCGGGAAGAATGCCGCCACGCAGGTGCGGAAGAATTCCCGCTGCACCTCCTGGAGTCCGCACAGCAGCCCCCTGCCCTCCATCAGCCTGTAGCCACGGCTGCCGCCCGTAATCCACTGGTCCAGCAATCCCGGAGACGCCGCCTGGGTGTCTGGCCGGCCCACACTCAGCCGGCCCAACAAAACTGGGGCCGCCGCCTCCTGCTGCTGCCGCGGGCCACGCCGCCGCTCCCCCGCCTTCGCCGGTGGTCCCCCAGGGTCGGGAGAACCCGACGCTGGTGTTTCCGCCCAGTCCCGGTGCTCCAATGCTCGCCGGCCCAGCAAAACTGGGGCCGACGCCCCCTGCTGCAACCGCCGACCACGCCGCCCCTCCGGGGCCTTCGCCGGTGGTCCCCCAGGGTCGGGAGAGGCCGATGCAGCCGTTTCCACCAAAGCCCGGTGCTTCCGTGCCCAAACGCCCCGGATTGGGCGTTCCGGATGCTTTGGCGGACTGATCGGGTCTTCCGCCGATCGGTTCTTCGTCGCTCGGGCTTTTTCCTTTCAACAGCGCCTTAAGCTCCTCTATACGCACGTCTATGCGCTCCTCCAACCGCTGTGTAGATGTACACATCTCTTACTCGATTGAGGCTACCGAATCCATCAATCCACCATAGTTCTCCTCCAAGGTCTCCAAACGGGTGACCTTTTCTTGCGTGCGAGTGGTGACCATCGTCGGAGAATGACCGCCTCTGATACCAAATGATAGGAACTACTAGAGAGAGGAAGAAAACCAGAGAGAAGAAGGAAGGAAGCTAGGGTTTAGAGGAAGAAGAAGAAATACCTTAGGGTTAATTGCTTGCCTCCAAAAGATGACCTCCCCGGGTATAAATACCCGGGCCAAGGAGGGAGCCGGCCGGCCCCTCCACATAGGGCTGAACCGGTTGGTTCAGCGCTTGGCCGACCGGTTCTACTGAGTGGGGGCTGAACTGGATGGTTCAACCCCTTCGCTGCTCGTCGTCTCCTTGCGCCTGCGAGCATAATAACGCCCCGAAAAGCGGCCTGCGGTCGGGGGCGTAACAAATTACCAGACCTTTTTATTTAGGGTGTCGCCGACTGGTCACACTGATGAGCTAAGAATAATAACGGGTACATGGAAAGAAAAATACATACAATAAATAATTGCAAAGCAAACGATATAAAATAACAAGTAATAAAATATAATTGGCGCGTGATGGAATTACGCGTCCTCAGATGCGGTGAGGGCTGCATCAATTCCCCCAAGGTTGACAGAGCTCGACCCCGGCGAGAACTCGCAGAAATTGGTACTGTAGAGATCATGCGTCGTTGCTGGTGCTAAATCATGTGGAGTGTCTGGGGCCTCGACAGGTAGCTCGATGTACATCAGAATTTGGAAAAGACCAATCCTACTGTAATAAACAAACACCCAATCTTCCTTTGAAAAGTACAACTCATGGCAATAACGACCGACCATGAGTTTGTAATGTTCAAATGTTGCTTGCAAAGTATCAGTAATAATTTTACGCAACTCTTTTAAATAATTAGCATGAGCTTGCACCTCGAATGAAATGCGTTCATGAGAATAGAGGGAGTGGCGGTCATGAAGATGACATAATAAAAACAAACAGATAATCTTGAATGAAGATTTATTATGTGTACGATTTTTAGAATTGTTATATGTGAGCTGTGCTTGTGGATATATAAGATCATAGTACTTTTCATTCGCCTCAGTTAGACGTTTAAGAAGGCCCCTCATACTGCCGTCAATGACCTTAATCTGCCGATCAGTTAGAGCCTGATAAGTGCTACAATCCTCAAGTTTGGTTCCCAGTCGATCACATAATTTTTAACACAAATATGATAAAAAATATTCAATATATCGATCTAATTCCACAAGTATGTGTATAACCAAATGATAGTGAGGCGGAAAGGTATATTCTCTACATATGAAATCGATCAAGTGGGTTGTGTGGAGTGAATATCCGTCGGATAAAGTGTAGGAAAACTGAGAAATATCAGGTGACACGTCGGGAGTCGATAAATATGGGGTGAGTGACGCATCAAAATCGTGGCTTTCCTCCTGGGGTGGGGGCTCAGGAGGGAGTGCAATGAGCAATAATGTGGTAGAGTCGTAGAGGTTCTCTCGCGTGCCCTTGGGATAAGATAGTTCGTCTAGGGTAAAGAACAATCTTGTGCCCGTGGTGCTCGAAGGAGTGAGAGTTTCTCGTGCCGTCGTGCATGACACGTCGATCGTACTGCCAAGATCTCCTTAGTAGGATGTGACAGACATCCATAACAGCGACATGACACAGTACTCTATCCGAGTACGCGCTTCCTATAAAAAACTATACTATACAAAAATGCGTTACAAGCATAGTCAAATGACTATTGACTCCGGATAAGCTATAGGGTTGTTCTAACGGATGCGTCTCAAGACCCAATATGTCGACCATGCGCTGAGACACAAAATTCTCCATGTTGCCACTATCAATAATAATGAACAAAATTGTCCCTGGATGTGTGCAGTATTGCGAAAAATATCGTGCCTCCTATAGTCATCCTCAGTAGGCTCGCTAGGGGTAATCAAACTATAACACAGGACACATACTAAATGCTCAGCGTGCTCACCTTCCACTTCTATGACATCCTTGGACTCGTGCTCTTGATCGGGCTAAGGGTGAGACTCATTTACGTAGACTTCATACTTAGGCTCACCGTTTGGGGAATCTATAATAGCGACAAAGTGGCGTCGCAGACACTCAGATGATTTGTGTCCATGCTTCATACACTTGAAGCATCAAAATACTCAAGTGTTGGGTTTAGCCCCAATAATCTCCTTTCCCTTGGAATGGATAATGGATGGGGTCAGAGTCCCGTCAGTGATGGGAGGGTGAGGGGAATCTTAGGTACTAGCCATGGTAGTGATGGTGACACTCAATGTAGATCTGTCAGTAGATCTGACTCCAGTTGACCGTTTTTGTGAGGCCTCCACTCTCCGTGCACGAATCGATATTTCTCCTATGTCCTTGTAGTCAAATTACTCTAGCAGGTCTCTAATGGAATATCGCAGCCCGTTCAGATAGCGGGAAACAGTCATATTATCATCCTCTCGGAGGTCGAGGCGAGACTAAAGGACTAGGAACTCATTCGTGTACTCATCTACCGTCAATTTATCTTGCCGTAGGTTGTGGAACCTACGATAAAGGGTTTGCAAGTAGTCCGCTGGGACATCGCCTTCGCAATTGAATTTTAAACTCATCCCAAGTGGTAACCGGGGGCATTCCTAAGTTGAATCTAGACCGCTCTAGCTGCCCCCATCAAACCAAGACGGAACCCTTCAACCTAAGGGTAGTGTACTCGACTTGCCAAGCTTGTGGCAATTGATTCCAAGCCAAGAAACGATTCATTCTATCACACCAATCTAGACATCCCTCAGGTTCTAGATGCCCTTCAAAATCACCAACTTCTAATTTGATCCCCAAGTCCCATCGAGGTGCATCCCTAGTTTTGTTGTCCTTGCGCAATTCGACGTGGATTACGGTTATCGTTTTCAGGTTGCCTAGGGTTAGGACCCTCTTCAATTTGGGGTGGGACAATCTCTAACTTTTGGTTGGCTTCTAAAGTGTCTACACGCGCGCGCAACCCATTTATCACTTGTCCCACATCTCGTATGTTCGCAATAACATTCGTGCTCAATGCTTCGATGGTTTTAGTTAATTTTTTAATTTGTGCACTCAGATCAGCCACTCCATTTTATAAATTACCCATTAGATTTTCCATTTAAAATAATTTGAATTTGATTTTTTTAAAAAATCTTAATTTAAAATAAAAGGATATTTTTTTAAGTTTAAAATAAACTGAAGATTTTTTTTAAAATAAAATAAGTTTTTTTTAAAATTAAAAGACAACAAATATATATATTTTTAAAAATAAAACTATAAATATTTAAAAGAGATTTATTTTTTTAAAAATATTTTTGAAATTCCGATCGCGTGATTCGTGATAGGAGCGAATCACTGGACCTCTGATACCAAACTGATGTAGTCTCGACTAGGGTTTTTAAAATTAAATATTTTAATTCAAAATATGTTAATTTTCTTTTAAAAAAATTAAGTGGATTTTAATTTTGAAAAGCGAGCCGAATTGGCCAAATCAAATTTTGCACGCGGAATTACACTCGTTGTATTGAACTTTAATAAAATCGTTGAATTTCGTTAGACGGTTCTCTCGAGCATTTCCGAGTTGAATGTTTTGCACGACTTATACAACCACAAGCAGAACCACAAGAACAACTTATGAAATAACGATAATATGAGTAGATTGAACGTTCGAGGCAAACTTAGGAATATTTAATCGAGAAGCATAAAATTAATTCGATGTTTTGAAGCATAGATCGAGTGAATGTTTTCCAGGTGAGGAATGACCCTCCAAATCCGGGGCTGAATAGCTTGCTGCAGTCGACTGAGGCACTCTGACTGTCGGAGCACTCGTTGATTTGGCCAAGTCGGTT
Organism: Platanthera guangdongensis; assembly: GCA_039583875.1. Lineage (NCBI taxonomy): Eukaryota > Viridiplantae > Streptophyta > Magnoliopsida > Asparagales > Orchidaceae > Platanthera > Platanthera guangdongensis. Next base: position 41,907,279 of record CM077164.1, on the reverse strand, counting down.
GCCGATGTAGTAACAGGCTCCACCGGCCTTTTCTAGATTCGGCGGCTCCGTCGCTGAAGCAGCGATCCATGGCGAGCTGTCTGTGATCGTCGGGTGCTGTCCGCAGGGTTGGTTGAAGGCGCAGTGTGACGGGGAGGCGCGACTGAACGGCGATGCTGGAGCTTCGCCGGGCGGCTGGGAGACTGGAGGGAAGGTCGTCAGTGAATGCCACAAACGGGGACCGACTATCAGAGGGAAAGCCCAAAGGTTTTGTTCCCTCTAATTTTTCCGGTTCTCCTTCTATTCAGAACAGGGCATTCAACTTATAGCCAAAATCAATTCTTTATTCCCTTTTCTCAGATTCTCAAAAACAGTAACTCCTTATTTCTTTCCCAATCAGCTTTCTTTTGAGCAGGCTCTTTATTTCCGTCCAAATATTTGCTTTTTATTTCTTTCCTCAAATTTAACAAAAGAGCAGGTTTTTATTCAGAATTATTTTCTATAGTATTTTGGCTTGCTTCTCTTGGAATTAATTTTATGCACTGCTAAATACCTTTAACTTGCCTCTTACGTCCTAACTACTCAAATTACCAGACCTTTTTATTTAGGGTCTCACTGGCCGGTGACACCGATGATTCAAGAATAATAGAGGGTACATGGAAAGAAAAATTCATAGAATAAATAACTGCAAAGCAAACGATATAAAATACAAGAAATAAAATATAATTGGCATGTGATGGAATCACGCGTACTCGGATGCGGCGAGAGCTGCATCAGATGCCATTATTTCTTTTGCTTGTATGTTAAATTACTAGCTTGTACTTTATCTATGTACTCATGAAATTCTGAGCATCTTTTCTTCTGAGCGCTACATTACTAATATATTTATGGTGTGCTTCTGATTCTTACAACTTCAATTTGGATATGGTTGTTCATGCCTAACCCACTACCTGATGGAAGGATCCATGCTTGCCACAAATTCTGGGGATCACTATGCATGATGTTGAGTTTAGCTTTATAACTATGGATCATGTATATTGTTCTTTGTTGGACTTGCTGATAGCTTGATTATCTAGCTGTGTTTTTTTTTCTAGGATCATGTATGCTTCCTCATGTCGGAGAATGAAATTCATCTAACATGCGTTTGATAATATTTTATTGGTAGGAGCATGAGCCTTGGTGTAAGAGGTACATGGAACTATATAACGAGCTTAGAGAGAATTCAGAACGGTTGTACTGGGATGAAGGTTACTCCAAAAAAGTTGCCGAAGATCACGCCAATTACGAATCTTCTGAGGATGATGCTTTGGATTTCTCACCTTATAGGTATGCTTCAAATAATGTATATTTGAGTCAATAGTTATATAATTATATTTAGGAGTTTTCCCTTTTATTGCCACCGGTTTTTGCCCTCCAATCTCTAGAGTCATTCGATTAAAGAGTCAAACTAATTAGTTAGGAGTTATTTAATTTTTAATAGTTTCTTAAGTTAATTTGTAATTTTATTTCATCAACAGATTTCTTTGCATTTTGTGTACTTGCTCTAGCTATATAAGTGATGCAGTGGCAGGGCCGATACGGGGTGGACTCTCTAAATGCACATCTATATGCGAAGACGTGAAATGCTAGTGAAAGAGTGCTCCACTTAAGATTGAAACATGTAATTAATTATCATAATAAAACAACAGAGGCACGTGCGATTGCAAACAATTAATTAACGGAGGGCAAAGTATTAATTTTGCAAACGAAAGAGCCGCAATTTCTTTCAAGCACGCGCAGAAGAAACCCTGCAGATCACACAACGAATAATACTAATAACAATTAAAGTGAACATCCACTACACAGTATAGGTGCCAAAATAAACAACACTAAAAGACAAGATTTTATACAACAATTTGCACGTGCAGGTGGCGACGGCGGTTGTGGGCGGCAAGTTAATGGTGTTCGGAGTAGAGTGAGGCTGGTAGAGGCTCGGGTAGGCAGTGGAGGACAACTGTAGGGGAGGAAATGACTGGCTGGTAGTGGTCGGCAAGGTGGGGAAAAGGGGAGTGAACAGTACTTTCAATTTATGAACAATATTTTTTATTTATGAACAGTAACTGAAATGAAACAGATGCGTTCATGGTGACTGGGCTACAAGCATGGCTCAGGATGGAAAGTGGTGAAGCGGTGGAGAAGGGAGGGGTTGGTCCGACGGTATAGGGTGGTTGCACGGGGAGGAAGTAAGAGGCATGGGACTGGCGGAGGAGAGGAAGACGATGGGGCGGGTGAGGACTGGAGTGGAACTACCGGGAGGTAAAACACAGCGGAATGGCCGAGCGGGATTAGTGCACGACGGGGTATGGGGAGAGAATGTCGGGCTGTGGCTAGGGCACGGTGGAGAGGACAATCGTAGAGGAGGAAGGCGGCTGCTTCAGATGGTGGGCGGTGTGGGTGATGGGGTCGGGCTGGATGGGGCCGACAGGGCTACGGGAGGCCAGGAATAGGGGAGGTAAAGGCTTATCGGGGTTGATGATGGAGGAGGGTTGAGGAAGTCGTCCCGACGTCGCACCGGGAGCAGTGGAAGGCGTCGCACCTTCAGAGACCGACGGTTTCAGGATTTTCCCAAAACTCACGATGTCTCTCCCACATGAACCGCCGACATATAAAGCCCTAATAATAACTGCATAGTGTAATTGAAGAAATAAAACCCAAATAAAACCACTCGAATTGGAGAGCTCACAATGTTTCGTCCGATCGAGGGGTAAATACATCACAAAATCTAAAAACTATATATAGATTCGACTCGGATCGACCATCCGGACGCGATCACGGGCTCCGATGATCCATCTGGGTAACAATCACCGCCTCCTGCGGGAATATGCGCATGTCGGTTGTGGTGCGCCGTCAACTCCCCCCGGCTTAAAATCACTCAACTCCGGTGAGTGCGGGTGGTCACCCTCGCTGTGTAGCCACGGAGCGAGTCTCTCGAACTCCTCTGAAGATATCCATGTAGCATCGTGCAGGGGTCGGTCGCTCCAACGAACAAAATAACATTGGGTATCTCGTCCGCCCGCGGCGTAGAAGTCGTGACCGATGACCCGAAGCACGTCGTCTGTAGAGGCAGGTGGTACCAACATATCTCCGTCTGGCAATGATAAATCTCTGTCTAGCAATGATGTCAGTGGAACCGTCTGTGGTGCAACTCGATCTGTATGTCGCGACGCCGCCAGTGGCAACAAAGAGGGACTGGTGGAGGTAATAGGAGGAGAAGGCTCAGGTGATGGGGCTATGACAGATGAAGGCTCAGGTAGAGGTGTGGTGAGTGGGTCCACGTACACATACTCCTCGTAGTAAGGAGTCAAATCCTCTATGTTGAATATTCGACTGATGCTCATACCATGAGGGATGTCTATCTCGTATGCGTTCGTTCCAATTCGCCGCACGACTGTATAGGGGCCCATTCTGCGTGCGCTTAATTTTTTTGCTGGTCCCTGTGGGATCCTCTCAGACCGAATGCGAATTAATACCTGTTCTCCTGCCTCAAAGATTTGTTCCCGCCTGTGCTGATCTGCTTGATCCTTATAATAAACATTACTAGCTGCAATCTTCTTACAGACCGACTCGTGTAGGGCGTGCACATGCTGAATGAATGTCTCTACTGACTCCTGGGAATGATGCAGATCATACGATGAACTCAAGTCACGTAACATAGGAGAGTCGGACACTATATGTGAATGATCATGCATATGATGCAACAGACGCAAATGACTGGCAAGTGACACGACAAACTGACAAGACGCATACGTAAAGTAGCAATGAAAGTCTCTAAGGATGGGTGGTTTATCTGGAGGTTTCTTGGGCGGGGTGTAGAAGAACTCACCAAGTGTACGAGGACCACCCAACTGACTAACTGAGGTATTGACAATGAGACGCGGAATCAGGATACGCCAAATATTTCCTAAACGATACAAATTCTCGGGTGGTCTGCCTTGTGATCGTTGTAAATATTTAGCGTGAATAACGTCATCACCCGATGTAACGTCGTAGATGGTGACAGAATAGTGCAACGCACGAGTATGAAGGGTACCTTTCAAATGGCAAAGCTTGTCAGGTGGCTCACTAGGGGGAGTATACCAAAAGTCATCACGTGTGAGATGATCACTAGTACAGGTACACGACCCCTCACTAAAGTGCAAACAATGAAACTCGTCAGATAAGCATTCCAGTGACGTAACCCCGGAGAGGTTGATAATGATAGCATGGTCCTCCAAGAGGAAGACACCAATAATAGTAGTATCTATGGGAGCAAGTAGAATACCCACAACAAAGTCAATACCAGGCTCATGAACCTCCCAAGGGAGTAGTGGTTCGTCAGGAGGCTTTGCTGGAGGTCCAACAATGAAGTCATTAATAATGAAATGATCCTCCATATGAGTATGGCTGATGGAGGTTGTGTCCTCGTAAGCGGATGCGGTGTCCACTATGAAGTTAACACTATGCTCTCGACTCTCAGTAGTGATGTGACTCGATATCGATACATGGGTATAGTAGGAAGAGCCTCTACTCAAATGTGGGTCACTCAGTATAGTGTCGATATACAGACCCCTAACCAAAGGAGACACTATGTCTAAGTGAGGTGTGAAGGATGGACATGCCATCACAGTGTCACTGGGTCGCTCACTAGTCATACGAGTATCGCTCTCCACCTGTATAATGAGATCATGATCAGATTCAACAACAAGATCACATGGACAACGAGCCTCGTCAAAAGAGGGAGTGGCAGAATCAAGTGTCAGGTCTCTCATATTAATCAGAGCACTACTAGACGTATCAGTTGCTTGACCTAAATCCCTAGGCTCTCTTCCTAGCGTAGATCTTATGCGATCAAATTAAACATCTAAGAGATCAAAGCGGTCAAGAACTAATCGCTGAAATTCGGCCTCAGGTAATTCTATTTGTGGAACCCTAGGAGGGTCTAAACGATGGTGATCTCTATAGGGTTCCTGAGGATCATCTAGACGGTAGTTCCAAACATATTTAGGTTGTGCTTGTGGGGGTGTGTGGGCCCTACGAACGTGCAGTGGTGATTGCACGTATCCAAACTCAGATTCTTCAATTACATGAGATGTGTAACGACGACGACCTGAACGATACTCCACTCTATCATCATAAAGTCGCGGAGAGGTGTAATGATGATAACATGAGGACCTATCGTCGTGGAGATCGTTTTTAGCATAATGAAATTGCGTCGAGGGGTCGACACGATCTCTAGTAGTGATGTGCGAGGAGCGATAATTATCATAGTGATGACACGAGGGTCTCTCTAAAGGGGCTCTATGAGATCGGCTATAGGTGCACTCGAAATCCCCAAATAGAGGAGACGAGCGACGACGATAACTGGACATAACTCAACTTTAATACTCCTACCACTACACAACATGCAATGACCTAACCTAGCCCTCTGATACCAATTTGATGCAATGGAAGAGCCGATACGGGGTGGACTCTCTAAATGCACACCTATATTCGAAGACGTGAAATGCTAGTGCAAGAGTGCTTCACTTAAGATTGCAACATGTAATTAATTATCCTAATAAAACAGCAGAGGCACGTGCGATTGCAAACAATTAATTAACGGAGGGCAAAGTATTAATTTTGCAAACGAAAGAAGAGTAATTGGTTTCAAGCACGCGCAGAAGAAACCCTGCAAATCACACGACGAATAATACTAATAACAATTAAAGTGAACATCCACTACACAATATAGGTGCCAAAATAAACAAGAGTAAAAGACAGGATTTTATACCACAATTTGCATGTGCAGGCGGCAGCGGAGGTTGTGGGCGGCAAGTTAATGGTGTTCGGAGTAGAGCGGGGCTGATAGAGGCTCGGGTAGGCAGTGAGGAAAAGGGGAGTGAACAGTACTTTCAATTTATGAACAATAATTTTAATTTATGAACAGTAACTGAAATGAAACAGATGCATTCATGGTGACTGGGCTACAGGTAGGGCTGCGAGCGGTTCGGTTTGGACCCAAACCGAAACCGAACCGACATGCCTCGGTTTTGGTTTGTCTAAACCGACCCGAATCGAACCCGGACGGTTCGGTTCATAGTCGGTTCGGTTTTTAGTCGGTTTTTTGCCGTTTGGTGTCGGTTTTTTGCGACAACACTATAGAGAAATGGTTTGCAAGCTTGTTCGGTGTAGTTTCTACTATAAGATCATGTGATATTATGTGATATATACACATGAAGATATAAAAATGTTTTTGTGTGATGATCAAAATTAACGTCTATTAAAATTTGTGAAGATAAAATGTTACCAGAAGACTGCTCACTTGAAGAAATTTGTGAAGATGTATACACAGATTCGGTGTCCACCATTGAAGACTGTTCACTTGAAGAATTTGTGATGATCAAAATTAACGTTTATTAAACAGTACTATCTCCACATTTACGAGCAAAGTTGCTTATTGGCATAATTCAAGAACAAGAAAATTCAAATAATGATTAAGATATTTGAATGAAGTCACATTGGAAGATAATGTTACCAGAAAAGTTGGTGTACAGCAGGCCCCCAATATAGTTCAATTTTTGAGGCTCTTTCATTCAATCATCAATTAGCTAATTCGCTATAGATAAGCAAGCCGTAGCCCATCAGTGAGATTATTTCATTTATTTAGGAGAGCTTTTGTGACCCTGTCTGAGTCATAAAATTAAAGTGGTCTTGAACTTGACTTGAACTCAAGTTCATATAGGTCTTTTACATCCTTTATAATTATTATAAAATAGAACTTAAGATATACATAATTTATAATTATTATAATATCAATTACTAACGTCGGTTCGGTTCGATTTGGTCGGTTTTTACAACCTGAAAACCGACCCGAACCGATACGGCTTCGGTTTTCAAAAGCTCCTGACCGAACTGACACCGAGCCGGACGGCTCAGTTTCAAAATCGGTGCGGTTCGGTCGATTTTCGGTTTTCGCTTCTCACCCCTAGCTACATGCATGGCTCGGGATGGAAAGTGGTGAAGCGGTGGAGATGGGAGGGGTTGGTCCGGCGGTGTAGGGTGGTTGCACAGGGAGGAAGTAAGAGGCATGGGACTGACGGAGGAGAGGAAGAGGATGGGGCGGGTGAGGACTTGAGTGGAACTACTAGGAGGGAAAACACAGCGGAATGGCCGAGCGGGATGAGTGCACGACGGGGTATGGGTAGAGAATGTCGGGCTGTGGCTAGGGCACGGTGGAGGGGACAATCAGAGAGGAGGAAGGCGTCTGCTTCAGATGGTGGGCGGCGTGGGCGATGGGCTCGGGCTGGATGGGGCCTACAGGGCTACGGGAGGCCAGGAATAGGGGAGGCAAAGACTTACCGGGGTTGATGATGGAGGCAGAGGTGGGTTGAGGAAGTCGTCCCGACGTCGCACCGGGAGCAGCGAAAGGCGTCGCACCTTCAGGGACCGACGGTTTCTGGATTTTCCCAAAACTCACGATGCCTCTACCACGTGAACCGCCGGCATATAAAACCCTAATAATAACTGCATAGTGTAACTGCAAAAATAAAACCCAAATAAAACCACTCGAATCGGAGGGCTCACAATGTTTGGTACGATCGAGGGGTAAATACATCACAAAATATAAAAACTATATATAGATTCGACTCGGATCGACCATCTGGACGCGACCACGGGCTCCGATCATCCATCCGGTTAACAGATCACCGCCTCCTGCGGGAATATGCGCATGTCGGTCGTGGTGCGCTGTCAATAAGGCTATGGGTTGTATGTTGAAAAAAACTCTGTTCATTGTGATACATTTTAGAGTGGAATTTTCCCTCTCCCTCTTTGTTGCTGCCATCTTTTTTCATCTACATTTTAGAATATTTCTATGGTGTCTGTTTGTATGACTATATCTATCAATCTATCATGGTGTCTGTTTTGAATGGCACTTGGTTCTAGTAGAAAATGTTGTACGTTAACATGGATCCTACAATATGTTTTGAGATACAGTTATAGAAAACACTGTATACCCAATGCTGGAAAACCCATTTTTTCAAAATTTTTTGGGACATCAAATAGGTTTTGTCGGAACATGTCATACATTCAGTCTTGAACAAACGCACCATAAATGATGCAATATGAAACAAAAATTTAGAATTAACTATTGGATTCTGAAGTTGTATTCTAGTTGTGCAACCCCATGTTCCCGGATTATTCAAACTTAGGAAAACTAATGCGTGGGTTTTAAGTTAATTCCAGAAGGAATTTACCAGTGACCAATGCAATTATTTGAATGTTCCACATGCAAATGTACTAACGCAACAATACAGAAAACTAATGATAATTTGAGTGAAGGAAATGACAAGCTCTGTCTAAGGTATGTAATCCTCACATAAAAATTTAAAGCAAATGTAAACAAACAAAGGAGTGAATGCTAAATGAGGTTTACCCACAGGACTCCAAATGCTGTGAAGATTCACCCTTCGATGCTTTGGTTTCAGTGATGGAAGCTAGAAGTATGATGTATTAACCATAATCTTACAAACATGACGACATCTGATAATACATCATTGTTATCCAAGTAATACAAGAGTTGGTAACTCAATTAAAACTTGTCCGTAACCATTGTTCTAATGTAGTTTAGTCTCTTTGTCCTTGACATCAAGGCTGAACTCGAAGCATAAAATGTGCCACCCTCTTTATAATTCAATTTTGTTTTCATGATCTCCAAGTAGACAACAACACAATAACACTAAAGCCTTTATCCCAGCATAGCGTGGTCGGCTATATGGATCATTTGTCGCCATTACATCCTATCTTTAGTCGTAATCTCACTAATACCCAAGTACATTGTCTTTCCTCAGTGTTTTATTCAAGTCTTTTTTGGTCTACCTTTCCTCCGTTTAACAAGCCTAGTAGCTAAACTCTCTCAATGCCTAACTAGTGCCTTTAATGGTCTCTTTTGTACGTTTCTGAATCGTCTTAATCGAGATTCTCACATCTTTTCTACAATTGATGTCACTCCTGTCTTGTCCCTGATACATTCATTTCTAATTTTATCTAGTCTCGTGTGTCCACACATCCACATAAGCATTCTCATCTCTGCAACTCACATTTTTTGCTCATGTACATAAATCATTGCCCAGTTCTCAGAACCATAGAGCAATGGCATTTTACAATCACATAAGATCCCAGCACGTCTCTCCACTTCAACCAACCTGCTTGGATTCTATGCATCACATCTTTATCTACACCTTTATCTTTTTGAACTACCGATCCTAGATATTAAAGCAGTCACTGCGGGAAATATCATTGTCACCCAACTTAATGACGGAGTCATTCGTCCTTCTTGTACTACTAAATTTAAGCTCTATATACTATTTGATCTCCAACTAGACTATGTCAAACAAATCAGCTTAATTTCATATATTGACTCAATGCAGCACGACTGTGCATTTTATAGTCTCACTCCATCAAAGGATCAATGAACATCACTCTTGTTATATATGAGGGAGAAATTTCATTTACATCACCCACGATTACTTACACGATTTACAAAGCACCCAACAACCAATCTTATCACCAACCTTTATCAAGGAAGACTTTTTCATCAAAGTAAAATTCTCCTAATACAATAATTTTACTGACTTCAGGTCAAAGAAGCGCAAACACCATTGTTGTTTTGAGAACTACTTGTGACACATAACAATCCATAAAGTAATCTCATGGTGGGTCTATCAAGTGCACTTGTTTTCTAATAAGAACATATGTATGACCTGATATCCAATATCACCTCTTATGAGACTCGGTCACCAGTAAATCCACATACCAGTCTTAATGCATAATTGTTGTCCATTCTATATTAATACCTTGACTAGGGACAATTTAATAATATTTTTTAATATAAAACATAAGATCTCACATTGAAGTTACGCTCTTGAATTCCTATGACAACAAATATTCCAAAGACAATAATCATGTGCAAGTGTATCATCAATATAGTAAAGAATAGACATAATAATATATAATAGAATGTACCTTAAATATATAAATGAAACAATAGTACTAGTCATCACATGAACATAAACTAATAAAGCCAAAATTCACAAGTCTCCCACTAGAGTTGATCATTCATGTATCTAATACCAAGTGGTCTAGTATGAGCATCATGATTCCTCTGAGGAAGATCTTTTGTCAGTGGATCTGCAATGTTGTCATCAGTCGACGCTCGCATCATGCTCTTTTGAAAGTGATGAAACCGTCAAAGTATTTGCTTGGAGCGCTGATGAGATCTAAGTTCCTTGGCCTGTACAATGACTTCATTATTGTCACAATAAATGCTCGCTGGATTAATAATTCTAGGAACCTGTTACGGGCGCGCATGTCTGCAGGCCTGTTCGGGTCCACGTAGCCACTCGTGGGGCCCGTAACATAAAATGCGCATTTTATGTTACGGGCCCCACGAGTGGCTACGTTGACCCGGAACAGGCCTGCAGACCTGCGCGCCCAACCCTTCACCCAACAGGTCCGCGCTTAACTTGGAGCACTGTTGCAGCAGGATGTTGGGCAGCGGTTTCGAACCCGCGCCCCTTTGATAACATGCGTTAAAAGCAGTGGCCAGCTCAGTTGGTGATGGCATCTGCTTCTAACACATGTTATAAAAGGGGCGTGGGTTCGAAACTGCTGCCCAACATCCTGCTGCAACAGTGCTCCAAGTTAAGCGCGAACCTGTTGGGTGAAGGGTTGGGTGCGCAGGTCTGCAGGCCTGTTCGGGTCCACGTAGCCACTCGTGGGGCCTGTAACAGAACCACATCAAGCTTGTTGATGAACTTTCTAATCCAAACAACCTCCTTCGCCGCATTTGCAACAACGATATACTCAGTCTTTACTGTCTTTTGTTTTAAACTCTTCCAGTTCATAATACCTCTTTTTAAACAAAACACATCTTGATTCAAACTTTGAGTCATACTTATCAGTTTGAAATTAGTATTCATGTAATCCTTTATAACTAGTTCTTTCTCACCACCATAAACTAAGAACACATTAGTTCTTCTTAATTAATTTAGGTTATTCTTGACGACCGTTCAATGACTTTCATTTGGATTTGAGTAGTATCTGCTAGCCATGCAAATCATGATAGTACAGAGCCTGGTGATCGTAGTATAGAACGTACTCCCGTTGGAGGAGATCGTGTTTCCAATAGCGAAGCGACTACACTACAATGTAAAACTATCTATCATAATTTGAGTAGTTCTGCCGGGCCTCATTCAACTTCTCACTAAAGTACGAAACTGGATGCCCTTCCTAGTTCAGTACTCCGCCAATGCCAATGCCAATGCTATTTGCGTCGCAGGCTACCTAAATACTTTAGAGAATGATGCGCCCGACACACCATAGTCCTTTATCATATATCTATTTAATCGCATATTTCATTTCTTGTACTCATTTTATTTAATTGCGTATTTCATTTCTTGTACTCGTTATTGTTTGGCTCATCGATTTGATTGGCCGACGGGATCCTGAATAAATAAGTCCGGTAATTTAGGTGGTTAGGACGTAGTAGGCAAGCTCAAATTATTTAATGACGCAAAAAATAATATTTGTAAGTGTTAGAGAATATTAGAGGAAATGATGTAAAAGCCCAAATAAGTGTGACCCATTTATAAGCCCACTTAGTTTTTTCGTTTTTTCACACATCTTATGAGTGAGAATATCTCTCTCTCCTTTCCTATATATATGTACTCATACTTGTAGTTTATACACAATTGGAGAATACAATTATTATTTTCATCCTGTTTTCGTGTTCTTCTAAATGGTATCAGAGCTGAATATCTCTCCATGCGGTTAGATTATTCTTAGCCGCCTGCTTGGCCTTCCCTTCTCAATCCGTACAAGGCAGCGACCTGTTTTTTTTCTAACCGCCTCTTCCTCTTCTATTACGTGGCTTCCACCTCTCTTCCCCCTCCCTCCCTGCCCTGCCTTTTATGCTCTCTGCCCTCCTGCTAAGTGGGCCCCTCTCGATGCTGATCGTTCTTACAGTTGGCTTTCCTTGCTTGCGATCTGGTCTGCTAGCCGCTGTTGTGCTCTCACAGCGATCTGATCTCTGTCCGGCGCGATCTATTCGTTTCTCCTCTTGCTGCTGATTAGTCGCCAAATTCTGCTTGGGCTGCTCGTTTGTCGCAGCGGCCTCAGCGGTCTGCCACTAGTTCCTGATCAGATTGTCGCAGCGGCCTTAGTGGTCTGCTCGCTTGTCGCTGCGGCCTCAGCGGTCTACCGCTATCCTCTTTGCTGCGGTCTGCCGCTAGTCTGCTCTTCCCACTGTCCCTGTTGTGCTCTAACTGCATTCCTAACGGTCTGCTCTTCTCGCTGCAATCTCTTCTATCCGCTGCGATTTCTTCTATCCGTTGCGATCTCTTCTATTCGCTGCGGTCTGCTCTTCTCTCTACGATCTAGCGGCCTGCTTTATCCTCTGCGATCTCTTCTATCCGCTCTTCTCGCTGCGATCTCTTCTTCCCGCTGCGTTCTCTTCTAGCCCTCTGCGGACTTCTCTAGCCGCAACTTTGCTTGCCGTGAGTACCTCCAGCCGCAACTCATCTCTTCAGTCCACCTGTCTTAACCACTCAGTCTAGCTCATCTGCCTGCGGCTTCTATCCGCCTGTCTTAACCGCAAAGTCAGCTCCTTTATGGTTCTCGATGCTGTTTCCACTCTACCAGCTCGTGCTGCTGCTCCCGTGCTTGAACTTCGTGATGAACTCCAGATTACCGCCATCTCCCTCAGTGGGAAGCGGAAATTTGTGGAATGGGTGCACTCTGTTCGCCGTGTGTTGCAAACGAAAGGACTTCTTCATCATCTGACACGTGCTACTCCTACTGCACCCACCAATGAGTGGCTCCGTGATGACGGTCGGGTCCAGTCATGGCTTCTCAACTCGATGGACACCGAGCCCTACAAGATGGCTATGTATCATGAAATGGCTAAGGCCATGTGGGAGGAGCTCCACTCTCTCTATTCTGGGCAGAAAAGTCTTCAACACTTGTTCGACATCATCTCTGATCTTCAAACTCTTGATCCCGGTGCACCCAACGATATGACCTCCTTTGTTGCCGAGGACAAGACCCTTGTTGAGGCATGGATACAACATCAGCCCCTACCACAGATTTGGTTACACAACGGGCCCAAAAAGAAGCGGTCGGGATTGCCATGATGATGGCTCGTGTTCCTTCTCATCTGCACAGCATTCGAGCTCAGATTCTTTCTTCCTCTACAACTCTCTCTCCGTCAGATGTTTGTTCTGTGCTTCTGAAGGTTACCCCGCCCCCGGATGCTCCTACACCGAGGTTGTAACACGTCTACAACAACCTACACTAGTTCCTTCAGCTCGAGGTTCCTCGGCCCGTGGGGATTGCAACGCATCTCGGGGACGAGGACGTGTTGGGAGATCTTCCTTTAAATGCACTTATCGCAGTCGGGATGGTCACTTTGAGGCCACCTGCTATCGCAAACATGGTCAGCCTTCACATCTTGTTGCCTCTGCTACAGCTGAGCCTCCTCCCACTTCTCCCGCAACAATATCTGTCTCTTCCACCCGTGATGACATCAATGCTCTACGCACTCAGCTCCAACATCTCCAAGGGGTGATTACTCGCTCATCTGGATCCGTTATGTTGATTTCCAATGAAGGTATATCCTGTCTCTCCCAGAGCTCTCACTGGATTGTGGATTCAAGTGCCACACACCATATTACTTCACAGATACCCCCTCAATACTTGCTGACTGCCTATCCCAAGTTCATCACCGCGACCAATGGTGATACCACCCCGGTGTCCGGCCCTGCTGATATACCTCTAATACCCACTCTCTCTCTGTCTTCGGCACTTCATGTTCCGGGATCACCATTTAACTTGCTGTCTGTTACCCGTCTTACTCAGGACCTTAATTGTTGTGTTACATTCTCACCCTCTACCTTTGTTGTGCAATATCGACAAACGATAAATATCATTGGTAATGGGCGGCTGTCTAATGGGCTCTACCTTCTGGATGTTCCCTCTTCTGCTCTCTCCGTCGTCTCCTCTGTCGATTGACATCGTCGTCTTGGGCATTCTCCCCTCTAGATTCTCAAGAAAGCTTTTCCGGATGTCTCCCTGTATGAGCTTACTTGTGAATCTTCTATCTTTAATAAAAACATTGTATTTTCTTTAGTCCTGCTTGTACTCGGAGTGATACTCCTCTATCTCTAGTATACTCTGATGTTTGGGGACCCTATAAAATCCCTAGTATGTTTGATTATCGTTATTTTGTCACTTTTATTGATGATTACTCTCGCCTCGCCTGGTTATACTTACTTCTCGATCGTGCTGAACTAACCTCTATATTTCGTGCATTTATTACAGAAACTCGTACTTAGTTCTCCTCTCCCTTTAAAATCATTCACGTTGATGATGCTCGCGAATACACTAGCCAGACATTCTCTAATCTATGCACTGAGTTTGACATTATCCATCAAACATCGTGTGCTTATACACCTCAACAGAGTGGAGTGACCGAGAGGAAGAATCGTCATCTTCTTGATGTCGCTCGGTCACTCATGATTCGAATACAGGTCCCCACATTATACTGGAACTTCGCTGTGCCTGCAGCATGTCACCTCATCAATCGCATGCCGTGCTCCATGCTCGACTTTGCCACTCCGTTTAGTCTCTTGTTTCCTTCCAAGTCCCCGTTTACGCTCGCGCCTCGTGTGTTTGGATGCACCTATTACGCCCATAATCTTGGTCCACCCATGTATATGTTTGCCCCCCGTGCCAGCAAATGTATGTTCGTGGGATACTCTCGGACTCAAAAAGACTATGTGTGTCATTCTCCCACTACTGACAAAGTGGTCGTCTCGGCAGATGTCACCTTTCTTGAGGATCAATCGTTTCACCCTTCTCTTTCCGCTCCTCCTCTCCCTCCTCCCTTACCTCGTCCTACCGTTCCTGTCACGTCTTCTCTACTGCCCCTCCTTCCCACCCCACCCACGACACCAATCCCACCCAAACTATCTCTTCGTGTCTACACTCGTCGTACTCCAAACTCTGGAGCCCTCCAGCAGCTACCTTATACCAGTGCTATGTTGTGGCTTGTCGATCCACCATCAATGTCTATGACTCATCCCCTGACGAATTATGTGTCTCTGCATCGCCTCTCTTCACCTCTCCTCGAGTTCTCTATCCTCCATCTCTATACCTAACTCTGTGCAGGAGACTCTTCAACACCCAGGATGGCGTGTAGCTATGGATGATGAAATGACTGCCCTTTGGGCAAACCTGACTTGGGATCTGGTCCCCCTTCCTCCAGGACAGTCTTGTGTCAGCTATAAATTGGTTTTTGCAATCAAACATGCTCCAGACGGGACAGTTGAACGCCTCAAAGCCCGGATTGTGGCCCGGGGGTTTACTCAACAACACGGTCTTGATTATGATGAAGCTTTCTCTCCCGTCACCAAGTTAAACTCTGTTCAAGTTCTGATCTCCTTAGCTGTTTATCGCCACTGGCCTCTCCATCAGCTAGATATCAAAAATACTTTTCTGAACGACGACCTTCTCGAGACGGTCTACATGCACCAACCTCCCGGGTTTGAGACCACGAGGGAGTCTCGTGTGTGTCATCTCCAAAAATCTATCTATGGTCTCAAACAGTCTCCCCGAGCTTGGTTTGACAAATTCAGTATGACCGTTCACGAAGTTGGATTCAAGCGGAGCTTGGCTGACTTCTCTCTTTTCGCTCGTCATCAATCAACCGGGACTGTCATTCTCCTGGTTTATGTGGCTGAAATTTTGATTACTAGCGGTGACTCCTCATGGATACAACAAATCAAGCAACACTTAAACTCCGTCTTTCAAATTAAAGATCTGGGAACTCTCCGGTACTTCCTTGGACTTGAGATTGCGAGACGACATGATGGTCTTGTCCTTTCACAACAGCAGTACTTTCTTGACCTTCTTCAAGATGCAAGCATCTCAGGGTACAAACCCGCAGAAACCCCGATGGATGTCAATCGCAAACTGTGTATTCATGGATCTGACTCCGATTCTCTGCTTACGAATCAAGAGTACTATCGATGCCTTGTAAGAAAACTGATATATCTGACGGTTACAAGACCTGATATTTCAATTGCAGTTGGAGTGGTTAGTCGGTTTATGCATGCTTCATGGGTCTCTCATCTCCAGACAGTCGAACGCATCCTCAGATATTTGAAGACTGCTCCTAGACAAGGGCTTGCATATAATCCATCCTCCTCTCTATCTTTTATTTTGTATTTGGATGCGGACTATGCAGGCTCCCTTGATGATCGATGTTCTACTACTTGCTTCTGTACCTATTTTGGAGGAAATCTTATCACTTGGCGTAGCAAGAAACAATCTGTGGTTGCTCACTCTTTTGCTGAAGCAGAGTATCGTGCAATGACGGCCGTTGTATCAGAACTTACCTGGCTTGACAGTCTTCTTGGTGATTTGAGAGTCAAACTCTCCTCACCAACAACTCTGTTGTGCGACAGTCAAGTTGCGATACATATTGCAAAGAACCCTGTGTTCCATGAGCAGACCAAACATATTGAAGTTGACTGTCACTTCGTTCAAGAAAAGGTTCAATTGAAGAAGTTAGAATTAGAGCAGATTCCTGCTTCTGGGCAAGTTGCTGACATTCTCACCAAGGCGCTACCACAACAAATATATCATCAGTTCTTGTCCAAGTTTGGTGCTTACGACTTGTATGCTCCAGCTTGCGGGGGAGTGTTAGAGAATATTAGAGGAAATATGTAAAAGCTCAAATAAGTATGGCCCATTTATAAGCCCATTTAGCTTTCTTGTTTTGTCCCACATCTTTTGAGTGGAAATCTCTCTCCTTTCCTATATATAGGTTACTCATACTTGTAGTTTATACACAATTGGAGAATACAATTATTATTTTCATCCTGTTTCCGTGTTCTTCTACAGTAAGGATGCCCAAATCGTACTAAGATAATCTAGAGAATATTGGAGAAATTGTGCCAATAAATTACTTGAAATTCATTATTTGGAAAAAATTCAAATCATTAGCCGTGTGATACTATGGGAAGAAAAAGGAAATAAACATAATGCGGGAAGAAACATTTTGGGAAAGGAATTGATTTAGAGAAAACAGAAAACAGTATTGTTGTACAAAAGGAGGGCTTCACGATGGGGCGGTGGAGACCGGATTTTTTCAGAGAAACCTTACTTGGTTTCTCTGAGTTGCCGACCAAGCCTCTGTCTTCTACCGGCCCTGTTCCAAACCGTCGGAAAACGCAGTGTGCCCAGCCCGTCGGTGATACTTGCGAACGCCAACTCTCCGCTGCAGCTGTTCGTCCGTCGAGGCCGCCGACTCGCGACCTACAGGTCTTCCGCGTATCCAACCGTGTGGACCTCATCTGCCGCCTGAAGATCCGCCGACCTTCTCTGGACGTCAATCCACCGTCATCTGGTCTTCCAGTGGTGGTAACGTTGACTACAACACATTATTCCATTACCGCCAACCGCACTGTTCGCCGTCTACGCAAGGCTCGGGAAGGGCCACTACCTGTTGTCGCTCCGTGAGGTATCCTTGCTTCGAGATATTAGTAACTTTATGCACTCCATTAAATATCCTTGAGCTTGTCGTTGCGTTCGTATTATCTTTATTACTGTCTATTCATAAGTTGTTTGTAATTTTGCTTGTGGTTGTGTTGACTCTGTGGAAGGCTCGACTTGTAAAACACGTGAGAGATCTACTCGAGCGATGTTAACGAATTTATTAAGTTCAAAGTGACAAGTCTGAATTGCGCGCACGAAGATTCAATTTGACCGCTCGTTACTCTTTGTTTTCCTAAAATTAATTCCAAAAGTTCTAATTTTATTTTGAAAAGATAAAATATCTTGATTAAAATATAATTTTTTGAAACCCTAACCCTAGGTTACATCAGTTTGGTATCAAAGGGAGTTCGGTTCACTACTATTGCGAATCAAACGATCGAGTTTTCAAAATATAAAAAAACAAATTCTATTTTTAAATTAATTATAATCTGTTTTTTTAAAAACAAAAAAGAGAAAAAAATTTTTTTTTTAAAATTATTATAAAAGTAAATATTTATTTTATTTTAAAATTATAGAAATTAACAAAAAAAATTTTAATCAGATTTTTTTTTTAAATGGAGAAAAGAGTTGATCACTTAGAAAATAGTGCCGGGGATCTGACCCATCGTATAAACGATTTAATGAAACTGGTCGACAATCTCACCACCACCGTGGGAGGTCTTGGGCACGTAGTAAATTGATTACGCACATCGGTCAACACCATAAAAGCCACCGTGCACTTAAATCGAGCACCTATCCCAGTGGTCGACATCGAACCTTACCCCAGGACACTAGAGCCTACACAATCTGAACCACGTAACCCCCTTGTTGGGATGTAGGGATCAAATTGGACGTTGGTGATTTTGAGGGACATTTAGAACCTTAGGGCTGTTTAGACAGGTGTGAACAAATAGATCGTTTCCTGGCTTGGAAGCAATTGTTCCAGGCAAGTTGAGTACGCCACGATTAGACTGAAAGGGTCCGGGACATTTAGAATGATCTAGGTTCAATCTAGGAATGCCTCTGATCACTATGTGGAACGAATTTAAAATTCAGTTGCGCAAACGTTACGTTTCCTCTGACTATATACAAAACCCGTATCGTAGGTTGCATAACCTACGATAGGACAAATCCACCGTGGATGAGTACACGAATGAGTTTCTTGTACTCCAGTCTCGCCTCGACCTCCGTGAGGACGATGACATGACCGTGTCCCGTTATCTGAACTGGTTGCGCTACTCCATTAGGGATCAGTTGGAGTTTCTTGATTAAAAGGATTTAGGAGAGGTCTTGAGCCGCGCCCATAGAGTAGAAGCCTTGCAAAAAAGGACATCTGGAAACAGGTCTACCTATAGACCCCACCCGACTCATACGTTCACTCCTGCTGACAGGACTGTGGGAATCTCTCGACCGACAGTACTCACGAGCACCCCAACACTTCCTGCCCCACCCACTAAAGACAATGAGGTTATGAGCACTAGACCACCGCCTGGGACATTTAGATGTTTTAAGTGTATGTAGCCGGGTCATAAGTCTTCTGAGTTCCCGCGACACCACTTCGTCGCTGTCATTGATTCTGAGAGTGGATCAGAACGAGTACGTGGTCTTCCTTAGTGATTCCTGACTGACCCGACCCCTAAGACTGCGTTAGAGAGCGAGTGTGAAGTTGAGGGAGTAACCCGACCAGTTAGTGTGTGTTCTCCAACATAGTCTCCTAACTCATAAGACTCCCGCGGACGATGACTGGTTGGGGAACAACATTTTCCGTACCATCGCCCACATATAGAGACAGTTCTGTTCCATCATCATAGATAGCAGTAGTATAGAGAACTTTGTTTCTCAACGCATGGTTGAGAAACTAAAATTGAAAACGCAACCCCTAGGAAAGCCCTATAGTCTGTCGTGGGTCTCTATTAGCACGACTATTCTTATCACCCACCAGTGTCTCGTAGACAGTACGTACCAGGATGCAATACAAGTTTGCAGATGTCGGATGCCAGACTCATGTCGATTTGAGTTTTTTATGTTGGATGTCGGATTGCGGGGGATATATCGAGGACATTTCAAAATGTCAGATTGTATTGTTATATATATATATATGTTTCATAATATTTTCATTTATTAATTAGATGGTAATTATTTTATCCGATTAAATGTAAACTAAAATTCATTAGATAAAATTAAATTACTAGTGAGTGTTTAATCGTATTTGATTGGTGTCTTTTGTAGTCACCTTCTCACCAAATGCCAACATAGATCTCTACATGCTATGAAAGAAGCACTATGTATCTTGCTAGAACCTTCTGATGAATTCATTCTATAAAAAATTATAATTTTGTTGAATAAAAAAAACGCAATACTGGGCCGACATTACCCGACATTAGCCGACATTTGCCGCAATATTGGGCCGACATGTCGGCCGCAATACTGGAAAATGCCAGAATTGTCATATGTGACGATAACGTGTCGTTTCCCCCTCAAAACTGACATGTCGGCTGCGGCATTAGAGTTCATAGAGAGAAGGTTAAGGCGATAGAATCATGGCCTAGCCCTAGGACGATTATTGAGGCTCAGGGATTTCATGGGTTATCATCTTTTTATCGGCGGTTTATTCAAAACTTTAGTATTTTGATAGCACCTGTGACCGATTATTTGAAGAAGAGATTGTTTATTTGGACTGAAGAAGACGAGCGTGTGTTTATATTAGTTAAAGAGAGACTCATGAGTGCACTTGTGTTAGCGCTGCTTGATTTTGATATAATTTTGTGGTTGACTGTGACACATCTATCATAAACATTGATGCAGTTTTGAGTCAGAAGGGTCGACCCATTGCATTATTTAGTGAGAAGCTGAATGAGGCAAAGACTAGATATTCCATCTATGACTTAGAGGTTTACGCTATCGTTCAAGCTCTCCGCCGTTGGAGACACTACTTGATTCAGCGTGAGTTTGTGCTGAATACTGATCACGAGGCTCTAAAACATCTGAACTCCCAGAAGGAGATCAGACGTCACGCCGAGTGGGCTGCTTACATGCAGGAGTTCAATTTTCATTTGAAGCACAAACCCGGTGTTACGAACCGAGTTGCCGACACACTTAGTCCTCGCACCCATCTATTAGTTACACTGCAGCCTTGCATCACTGACTTAAATTCACACCGCAACTTATACGCCACTGATCCTTTCTCCCGCGACATTTGTATCTCATGTCAGCATAGTGAGACTGATCCCACTACAGTGTACGTAGTGAGTGAAAGTTATCTGTTTAGGAGCACCCGCCTTTGCATTTGCAAAGGACCACTCCGTGAGACATTACTTGGGGAGCTCCACTCATCCGGGTTAGGTGGACACGTAGGTCAGTCCAAATTATAAGATCTCGCTAGTGCACGATATTACTGGCCCAGTATGAAGCATGATGTCAACGAGTTTGTTTGACATTGTATGACTTTCAACGATACAAAGGGCACGCACAAAATACTGGATTATATACCCCTTTACTGATACCTGAGCGACCATGTGATGACATCATAGGCGGACCCAGCGGAATTTTTCAGTGGGGGCGTGTAATAAAAAATAAAAAAAAACTAATTCAAACTATAAACAACGGTTTATGTAAAAATCGCTGCCTATACTCGAATAGACAGCGGTTTTTATATAAACCGCTGTCTATTCTACCCCAAATCCTAGAATAGACAGCGGTTTATATAGACATCGATTTTTACATAAACCACTGTCTATTCCCATATATATTTTTTTTAAAAAATAAGACGCTCAGTGCCAAAGACGGGTGAATAGCCTTTAAAATTAAATCTTTTTGTATTTTAAAACATATAATATACATACTTTATACTTAATATAATTTTTTTAAGTGTGGAAGGCTGCCCACACTGAGCCTTTAATAGGTCCGCCTATGGATGACATCTCGATGGCCTTCGTGGTAGGACTTCCTCGTCAGAGGAAAGACGATCTATTTTTGTATTCGTAGACCAGTTTTCGAAAATGACATATTTTATTCAGTGTAGGAAAACCTCTTGTACTATACGCTGAACTTTTTTTAAAGAAATCGTTAAACTGCACGGAATTCTTAGGTCGATCACTTCTGATAGGGATACTCTTTTTATGGGGTATTTTTGGAAAATACTGTGAGCCCGACTAGGTACTAATCTCGAATTTAGCAGCGCATATCACCCTCAGAGCGATTGACAGACTGAGGTCGTTAATAGGAGTTTGGGGGATCTTCTTAGGTGTTTGACTGGGGATAATCCAAAATAATGAGATCTTATACTGCCACAAGCTAAATTTGAATTCAATAATTATACTAATCGTTCTACTGCTAAATCTCCTTTCGAGATTATTTACGAGTTCTCTATACCTTATATACTTGATCACCACTCTCTTCCAGTTCATGAACGTATTTCTTTTGATGCGCAAACTCATGTTGATTATTTAAAGGAATTGCATAAAAGTATTACTAATAAATTAAGAGTGACTTCTGAAAAATATAAATTCATGACCGATTGTCATCGCCGGGAGTTATACGTTTTTGAAGGAGATTGAATATTTGCTTATTTCAGGAAGCAGAGATTCACTTCGGGTATATATCATAAGCTACAACAGAGAAATTTTGGTCCTTTCCAAGTCCGGAAGTGCATCGGTGAGAATGCATATCTCCTAGATCTTCCCGTTGAATTCGGCACTTCGCCGATATTTAACGTGGCCGACCTAACACCATTTTATGGAGATCCGCCTAGCTCCAGCCCGAGTCCACCGACTGTAGCTCCAGAGATTCCACCCAACCTAGCGACAGTGCAAACGCCCACCACTGAGGAGATAGATCAGATTCTTGATGTGCAAGAGTTTCGTACTCGCCACTGGACTTATCAGCGCTACTTGGTCTCATGGCAAGGACGAGACATCACAGACAGTTCCTGGATTAGCACTGATGAGCTGCAAAGACGCCGCCCAAATCTCTCTATTGCTAGCTTTTGTGATCTCTCGCCGGGGTCGAGCTCTATCAACCCCGGGGGAATTGATGCGCCCGACGCACCATTGCCCTTTATCATATATCAATTTAATTGCGTATTTCATTGCTTGTACTCGTTTTCTTTATTTACGTATTTCATTTCTTGTACTCGTTATTGTTTGGCTCATCGGTTTGACCGGCCGTCGGGACTCTGAATAAATAGGTCCGGTAATTTAGACGGTTAGGATGTAGCAGACAAGCTCAAATTATTTAATGACGCATACAATAATATTTGTAAGGATACCCAAATCGTACTAAGATGATTTAGAGAATATTGGAGAAATTGTGCCAATAAATTACTTGAAATTCATTATTTGGAAAAGTTTCAAATCATTAGCTGTGTGATAATATGGGAAGAAAAAGGAAATAAACCTAATTGGTAAGAAACATTTTAGGAAAGGAATTAATTTGAAGAAAAAGAAAACAATGTTGCTGTACAAAAGGAGGGCTTCATGATAGGGCAGGGGAGACCGGATTTTTTCAGAGAAACCTTACTTGGTTTCTTTGAGTTGCCGGCCAAGCCTCTGTCTTCCACCAGCCCCGTTCCAAACCGCCGAAAAATGCAGTGTGCCCAGCCCGTCGACGATACCTGCGAATGCCAACTCTCCGCCGCAACTGTCCGTCCGCCGACGCTGCCGACTTGCGACCTCCAGGTCTTCCGCGTATCCGACTGCGTGGACCTCATCTGCCGTCTGAAGATTCGTCGACCTTCTCTGGACATCAATCCGCCGTCGTCTAGTCTTCCTGTGGTGGTAACGTCGCCTACAACACACTATTCCATTACCGCCAACCGCACTGCTCGCCGTCTGCGCCAAGGCTCGGGAAGGGTTACATCAGAGAAATCGAGCAATCTCATAACAGGGGCAGTCATCAGCTACTCCTTGATCTCAATAAAAGCTCATATGGCGGCGACAGTTCACTGGAAGTCTCCTTTCCGCATGCAGCTCATGAAGGGTGTCATAATGATGTTAAATTCCCAGACAAAACTCTTGTAGAAGGTGGCTAGTCCGTGAAAGCTACGAGCCTAAGTTATAGTTGAAGGAATATGCCACTCACGACTCGTCCCTCACGACATCAGAAATATTGTCCAATTTGGTTCATCCCAGCCTATACTGAGCTGAACCACATGTTTTTTCCCTTTTTCCACAAGTGGTCTATAGCACTTCCTAGGAGGCCACCCATCCTAGGACTACTCTCAATGGAGTACGCTTAATCTTGGAGTTTCCAACACAACTTCACTAGTTACTCTTAAAAGACGCTTCTGAAAATTTGAATTATTACCTAAGCCCAACACCTTTTTCTCCAATTTCAACGTGAAATTTGGTTCATTCTTGTACCTCTTTCTTGTAGAAGCCTGCCATCTTGGAAGCCTGCCAGGAGCTATTTTGCATAGGTTTCACTGCCCCAAAGCATTTACCTTCCACGTCGGATTTATGATGTTACATGAGCACCAGACGTAACGACCAATCATTGTCGTGCAAGCCAGGCACACTAGTTAGTTTCTCACTATATATGAGGCGATGACAACTATGTGGGCATAACTTGTTTTGTTGAAAAATTCTTAGCCGGTGATCCTTTGAGATGCGACGTCGTGAGCCCGTGGTGCGACGTTCCAATTTATCCCAATTTTCCCCTTTCCCATCCATAGCCGCACAATCTTATTTTTTTGCTCAACCGCACACCACATGAAACCCTCTCCTGTTCCAACCACAAGTCACAAACCCCTTTCCCAACCCTTCTGCAAACCATAACCCCTTCCCCTGCCCTGATCGCAAGGTGCACAAGCCTCTCTGCAGCCACAACGAGGACACCCCCGCTTCTCTCGCTTCCAGTTCCTGCACCACCCGTCTCCCCGCATCCTGTCGCAGGTACGCCACCTTCCATCTTTGCTACCACTAATATTTCCACCTCCAACCTCCGATCCTTCCCCTTCAACCTAAGACTTGTTAGTGTTACCATGGTGATCTGGAAGTGATCAAACATGTAGTCTCGCTGCCAACGCAATATGAGCCTATGAGGTCGCACATAAGAGCATTGAAGAAGTTGGAATGGTTTGTGTTGACTTTGCTCATATGTGATATTAGTGAAGGACCAAGTCTATGACATTCTGGATATGAAGGATTTTCATTACGGGACCTATATTGTGAATATGAGTCATCAGGTAAGTGGTCGAATACTCTAAGGGAAATTTGCCGAGTATCGCTTAAGGTTTCAACGAATGAGTTGAAATTCGTCGAGCATCGTCATGATAGACTCAACGAATCTGTCTTAGGTTCGTCGAGTATAGCAAGGACAGTTTCGACGAATTAAACTTATTAGTCGAATATCGTCGATTCGTCGATTCGTCAAATATCGCCTTAATACTTGGACGGTTTTCTCTGTCTCGATTCGTCGAATATGTTCGTGTTATTTTGACGAATAGCTTTTGATTCGTCGAATATCGACGTGTATACTCGACGAATTCTGTTTCCTCCGGTTTAATTCCTTCAAGTCCGGTTCGGCGTGGTCTGCGGGTATCGGCTGTTTCGGTATTCAGTATATATACGATATGTACAGTAAACCGAATGTAAAACTATTTCTTTTGACCTAATCGTGCGATACCGAGCGAGATGATCTTCCCGACGGAACTGTTCCGCTAGGTCGCAATCATCGCTTCACGCCGCCAACCGTCCGCCGTTCTTGTACATCGCTGTAAAGTGTTTCCTGGGCGTCGTCTTCGTCTTCACCGCCTGTCCTTTAACAGTTCTAGCAAATCGTGGAGACGTTGAGGGCATCCCTTCTTCCAATCTAGATCTTATGTGACAAGAGTCTAAGGGTTCTCCGTACTCGTGTGGATATCCGTAGAGGCGTGGACACTATTCTGCGCTCGAACTCCGGCCGTTAACGTTCGTTGGACTTCTTCGGAGCACCTTGGTTGAGTATTGACTCAATCCCGCAGAGGTATAATTTTATTAGCAACAATGTTACTTCTTGGTCACTATTTATCGCAAAATCCATATTTCTTTTTGGTTTTCTTGTTCCGTATTCCGCTACGCACATGTGATGTGTCGTATAGTAAAACCTAACAGTGGTATCAGATGGAGGTTGTGCGATGATCATTGTTTCAAAAGTTGCTAAATCCATTACATGTGAGTTCGTTGCGATATCTTTGTTACTTCTTAATAGTAACCGTCCCTCTTATTGGTTTGTGAAACCAAGTGTGTTTGATTTGGATCTCACATACAGAGACGAGCTTATCTACTGTGTAAGTGGAGTTGATGTTGCTCTCCGAATTGATATCAAGGGTTATCAGTTTGATTAAAATTGTGGGAGTAATTTTAATTGAAGTTCTAATTGAAATAAAAAATATATTTTGAAATGTAGTACTGAATTTTTCTTTGCTAAAATCTTGTAGAATTTTCATGACAAGTGAATCTCATTCCACCCTGTCCCTCAGAGCCATCCTTGAGAAGGAGAAACTGAGTGGGACAAACTATTTGTACTGGTACAGAAACCTGAGAATTGTTCCCAGGTAAGAGTGTAAACTCTATATTTTGGAAGAGGAATCCCCTGAAGAGCCAGTCTAGAGTGCGTCCCGATCTGATAAAGTTGCTTATAAGAAGTATCAAGACGACTCTTTGGATGTCGAATGTCTCATGCTGACAACCATGAACTCTGAGCTTCAGAAGCAACATGAGAACATGAGTTGCAAATAAATTGACGAGTATCTTAAGAAAATGTTTCCAGGGTAAGCTCGCCAAGAGAGGTTTGACATCACCAAGACGTTGATTCAGTGTAAGATGCGAGCTCGAGACCTAGTAGGGAATCACATACTCAAGATGATTGGGTATATAAAAAATCTTGAAATGTTAGGTTTTCCTCTGGGCCAAGAGTTGGCTACAGACCTGATCCTGCAATCGTTGCCGGACAGTTACGAGCAGTTTGTCTTGAACTACAATATGAATGAAATAGACAAGACACTGCCCGAGTTTCTAGACATGTTGAGAACTGCCGAAATCAATATGAAGAAGGTCAAGCCTGCTAGCCCCACACTGATGGTGCATAAAGGCAAGGGCAATGCCGAGGGTTTCAAGAAGACGAAGGTTGGACCCAAGTCATCTCTTGAGCCCAAGTCTTTAACACTGAAAAAGAAAGGCTTGGCGAAAGAAGGGAAATGCCATCACTGTGCCAAGGCTGATCATTAGAGGAGGAACTGTCCTTATATTGATGGTATGCATAAAATGAAGGGAGGTATGACTTTCTCTTCTAGTATTTATATTATAGAGATAAACCATTCTGCTCCTTCATCTTGTGTATTGGATAGCAGATGTGGTTCTCATATTTGTATAAATGTGCATGAACTGGGAAGGAGAAAATTGCTGAGTAAAGGAGAGGTGGACCTGAGTGTTGACAATGAAACAAGAGTTGCTGCTGTCGCCGTAGGAGTTTACCGTCTTTATTTGCCCAGTGGGCTTGTAATAGAACTGAATTATTGTTATTATGTTTCTTTCATAACTAGAAACATTATATCTATTTCATGTTTGGACATGATTGAATTTTCTTTTATTATTAAAAACAATTGTTGTTCTATATTTAAGAATGATGTTTGTTATGGTATAACCCAAATGTTTAATTGTTTATATGTTTTGAACTTAAACCATCAGATCTATAATATAGAAAATACTAAAAGACTAAAAACGAATGACTCGAACCCTACCTACCTTTGACATTGTTGTTTGAGCTATATTAATGAGAAACACATATCCAAGCTCCATAAAGATGGATTACTGGACTCATTTGATTATGAATCATTTGAGAGATGCAAATCTTGTTTTTTAGGCAAGATGACTAAAGTCTCTTTCACTGGTTTCAATGAGAAGGCTGATGATCTCTTGAGTATAATACATAGTGATGTATGTGGACCCATGAGTTCTATGGCTAGAGGTGGATACTTCTATTATGTTTCATTTACTGATGATTTCAGTAGATATGGATACGTGTATCTATGAAGTGCAAATCCGAGACCTTTGAAAAGTTCAAATAGTTTAAGAACGAAATATATAACCAGCTGAGTAAGAAGGTTAAAGCACTCTGATCTGATCGAGGTGACGAATACCTGAGTCATGAGTTTTGTGATCATCTGAAAGAGTGTGGTATTGTATCACAGCTCACTCAACCCAGAATGCCACAGCATAATGATGTGTTTGAGCGGAGGAATCATACTCTGTTAGACATGATACGGTCGATAATGGTTATGCAGATCTGCCTGTTTCCTTTTGGGGTTTGGCTCTAGAAACTGCTGTTTTTACACAAAATCGTGCTCCAACGAAAACGGTTCTAAAGACACCATATGAGATATGGACTGAGAAGCGTCCTAATATGTCTTTCATTAAGATTTGGGGCTATAAGACATACGTGAGACGTCAAATGCCTGACAAGCTAAAACCCAAGTCGGATAAATGTTATCTTGTGGGGTATCCTAAGGAAACTAAATGATATTATTTATGCCTACCGTCTGAGGGCAAAGTGTTTGTCGCGAGTACTGATGTCTTTCTTGAGAAAGAGTTCTTAAGTAGAAATACTAGCATGGTAGAACTTGAAGAAGTTCAAGAACCACAAACCGTGAATGAACTAAAATTGGAACCTGAGCAAGGGCTACAAGTTGTTATAGCTGGAGAGCCTGTTGAAGAAACACAAGTCTCACGTAGATCTGGTAGACCAAGGTTTGAGCCCGAGAGATATGAATTTCTCGTGTCTCAAATAGGTAATGTGTTGCTTATGAATCATGATGATGAGCCTGCAACCTACCAAGAGGCTATGAGTGGACCATACTCCGAGAAGCGGTTTGAGACCATGAAATATGAAATGAACTCCATGTATGCAAACCAAGTTTGGACCTTGATGGAACCACCTGAAGGGGTACGACCCATAGGGTGCAAGTGGGTCTTCAAAAAGAAGAACAACATGGATGAGAATGTACAGACATTCAAAGGGTGACTGGTCGCTAAGGGTTTCAGACAAATTCATGGTGTTGACTATGATGAGACCTTTTCCCCAACTGCTATGGTTAAGTCCATCAGAATTCTGCTTGCTATTGCTGCGTATTATGACTACGAGATCTGACAGATGGATGTCAAAACGGCTTTCCTAAATGGAAACTTCCTTGAGAAAGTGTATAGTTCACAACCCGAGGGTTTTGTATCTTCATGCGAAACCACTAAAATATGCAAGCTGCAGAGATTCATTTATGAATTAAAACAGGCTTCTCGAAGTTGGAATCTTCATTTTGATGAAAAAATCAAAGAGTTTGGTTTTATCAATAGCGAGGATGAACCGTGTGTTTACAAGAGAATTAGTATAAGCATTGTTGTATTCATGATATTGTATGTAGATGACATACTGTTGATCGAGAATGACAAACCGACACTACAAGTTGTTAAGAACAACCTAGGGAACTGCTTTTCTATGAAAAACTTAGGCGAAACGACTTATATACTTGATATTAAGATCTATAGAGATAGATCGAAAAAGTTGTTGGGTTTGACCCAAAGTACATATATTGAGAAGGTGTCAACAAGCTTGAGTCAAGCAACACTTGAATTCTGTTTTTTCAAACGAAAAATCTGGGAAATCTTCGATATTTTCTTGGACTTGAAATTGTCAAACGACCGGATTGTCTTGTTCTATCACAACAGAAGTATTGTCTTGACCTTCTTCAGGATGCAGACTATTCAGGATGCAAACCTGCTGACACCCCTATGTGTGTCAATCACAAGCTCTGCGCTCATGAAACCGAATCTGATCCTCTACTTACGAATCTGGAGTATTATCGACGACTTATTGAAAAGCTGATATATCTGACGGTTACAAGGCCTGATATCTCGTTTGCGATTGAGGTCGTCAATAAGTTTATGCATACTCCACGGACCTCTCATCTCCAGGTTGTCGAGCGCATTCTCAGATACTTGAAGACTGTTCCGGGATAAGGGTTTGTATACAAACCATCCTCTTATTTTTTTCTGGTTGCATACTCTGATGCTGACTATGCGGGTTCTCTTGACGATAGTTGCTTGCTCATCAGCTGAAGGCGAGTATTGTGCAATGTCGGCTGTTGTGTTGGAACTCACATGACTAGAAGTCTCCTTGGGGATTTGGGTGTCACACTGTCCTCACCAGGTACTCTATTTTGTGATAGTCAAGCTGTTATACATATTGACAAGAATCCAGTGTTTCATGAACGAACCAAACACATTGAGCTTGACTGCCACTTCATTCGAGAAAAGTTCAATTAAGGAAGTTGGAACTAAAACATGTTTCGGCTACCGGGCAAGTTGCAGATATTCTCACTAAGGCCTTACATCGACCATTGTATCAACAGTTTTTATCCAAGCTTGATGCCTACGATTTGTATGCTCCAGCTTGCGGGGGAGTGTTAGAGAAAGTCATGTAAATTAGGCCCATTCCCTTGGCTCTTGTTGTGGCCCACTTGTTCTCTTGTATTTATCCCACATTTTTTAGATTGAGATTTTTCTCCTCTCTCTCTTCCTATAAATATGTACAATCTCAAGTGTAATGAATTAATTTTTCGGATTAATAAAATTCTCTACAGTTTTCATTCAATGAAGATTTATGTTGTATATGATTTTCATTCTTCCAAATTTTGATGCGTTGTTTCTGTAAAAAGGAATGGGCAAACCTTGCATATACTTTTTCATGTGTAAAATCCAAGAGAGAATACAAGTATATAGGAGAAGAGAAGGAGAACAATCCTATACAAGAGATGTGTGACTAAAGGAGAAGAAGGAAATTGGCCTATAATTGGTTCTTTACAACAATCTTTTTTATGTCATCTAACACTCCCCTACAAGCTGGAGCGTACAAATCGTAAGCACCAAGCTTGGACAAGAACTGATAATACAACTTGCGAGGTAAAGCCTTGGTGAGGACGTCAGCAACTTGCCCAGATGTAGGAACATGTTCACGCTTCAGCTCCTTTGATTGGACCTTCTCTCGAACGAAGTGACAATCAACATCAATATGTTTAGTCCGCTCATGGAACACCGGATTCTTTGCAATGTGTATTGCAGCCTGACTGTCACAAAACAGAGTTGGAGGTGAGGATAATTTAACTCCCAAATCTCCTAGGAGACTTCCAAGCCAAGTTAGTTCAGAAGTAACAACCGCCATTGCACGGTACTCAGGCTCAGCAGACGAGCGAGCAACAACTGTCTGCTTCTTACTCCTCCAGGTGATAAGATTTCCTCCAAAGTAAGTACAGAACCCAGTTGTAGACCGTCGATCATCCAACGAGCCCGCTTAATCTGCATCAGAGTATGCAATAAGAGAAAGAGAAGAGGATGACTTGTGCACAAGTCCTTGCCCAGGATAAGTCTTCAAGTACCTGAGAATGCGCTCCACAGCCTGGAGGTGAGAGACCCATGGGGTATGCATAAATCGACTTACCACACCAACCGCAAATGATATATCTGGTCTTGTGACGGTTAGGTAGATCAATTTACCCACAAGACGATGATAGTATTCTGGATTTGGAAGTAGAGAGTCCTCCTCAGATCCCTGAGCACACAACATGTGGTTGACTTCCATCGGGGTATCCGCATGTTTACACCCCGAGAGGCCAACATCTTGCAGAAGGTCAACGCAATACTTACGCTGAGATAAGACATGACCATCGGGTCGTCGAGCTACCTCCAGGCCAAGAAAGTATCGAAGATTTCCCCGGTCTTTGATTTGGAAGATAGAGTTTAGATGTTGCTTAACATGTATCCCGATTGAGTCATCACCAGTGATCAAAATATCGTCTACATAAACCAGAAGTATTATGGTCCCAGTTGACTGGTGACGAGTGAAGAGAGAGGAATCTGCAGAGCTCTGTTTGAAGCCCACCTTACGAACGACCTTGCTGAATTTCCCAAACCATGCTCGGGGAGACTGTTTGAGACCATAGATAGATTTACGAAGTAAGCATACACGAGACTCCCCCGTGGTCTCAAAGCCGGGTGGTTGATGCATGTAAACGGTCTCAAGAAGATCACCATTCAAGAAAGCATTCTTGACATCAAGCTGATGAATAGTCCATTGGCGGTGAACAGCTAGGGAGAGCAGAACCCGAATGAAATTCAATTCTGCAACTGGAGAAAAGGTTTCCTCATAATCAAGGTCATACTGTTGGGTAAAGCCCGAGCCACCAGCCGAGCCTTTAAGCGATCCACCGTCCCATCCGCAACATGTTTGATAGTAAAAATCCACTTGCAGCTAACACAGCTGTGACCAGAAGGAAGAGATACAAGATCATATGTGTGATTACCCCATAAAGCATGCATTTATTCGTCCATGGCGGCACGCCACCGTGGATGCTGGAGGGCTTCCTGCACAGAGTTATGTATAGAGATAGAGGAGAGAGAGAGCAAAGTTAAGAAGGGGCGGAGAGAGCCGATGTAGAGAGACATAATTGGCCATTGGATGTGCTATTGAGGAGATTGCCGGATCAACAAGCCGCGAGAGCACACCGGTAGGGGAAAGCTGCTGTAGGGCATCTGGACGTGGATGATGACGAGCGTAAACCTGTATGATAGGAGGTTTGGAAGGAACTGGTGGTGGTGTGGGAATCCAAAGCAGAGGAGTAGGGAGAAGTGGTGGAAGTGGAGACGTCACGGGTATGATGGACCGAGGTAGCGGAGGAGGAAGAAGGGGATCAGAAGGACTGGTGTGATATGGTTGGTCTTCATGAAAGGAGACATCAGCAGACACAACCACCTTACCAGTGGTAGAAGAAAAATAGACATACCCCTTCTGAGTGCGGGAGTACCCAACAAATATTGCTTTGGTAGCACGGGGGGCTAACTTGTCATTGGAAGGACCAAGGTGGTGGACATAACAAGTACACCCAAACACACGAGGTGTGAGAGAGAAGAGAGTTATGGATGGGTAGAGGAGAGTAATGGACGACACAAAGTTGAGGACAGACGAAGGCATGCGATTGATGAGATGACAAGCAGTAAAGACGACAAAGTTCCAGTAGACGGGAGGAACCTGCATTTGGATCATGAGAGATCGAGCCACATCAAGGAGGTGATAATTTTTTCGTTTCGCTACGCCATTTTGTTGAGGCATATAAGCACACGAAGTATGATGTATAATACCGAACTCAGCGCACAGGTTGGAGAAGGTGCGACCAGTATGTTCTCGAGCATTGTCCGTACGAAGAGTTTTGACACATGTAGAAAACTGAGTGCGCGTTTCCGTAAGAAACGCACAGAATGTAGTCGTAAGTTCGGTATGATCACGAAGTAAATACAACCAGGTAACCAACGAGTAATCATCTATAAAGGTAACAAAGTACCGATGCCACAAGACACTAGGGACCTTATAGGGTCCCCAGGTATCAGAATGTACTATGGATAAAGGAGAATCGCTCCGAGTACATGAAGGAGAAAAGGAGACACAGTGCTGTTTACCGAAGATACATGATTCACAAAAGAACTCTTGGAGAGAGACAG
Organism: Platanthera guangdongensis; assembly: GCA_039583875.1. Taxonomy (NCBI): domain Eukaryota; kingdom Viridiplantae; phylum Streptophyta; class Magnoliopsida; order Asparagales; family Orchidaceae; genus Platanthera; species Platanthera guangdongensis. Next base: position 41,874,190 of record CM077164.1, on the reverse strand, counting down.
TAGGAAGAGCTTGCTTGAGAATTGTGAGAGGGGCATGCCCACGACGACGATGTCAATCAGTGGTGGAGATAGATGTGAGAGCAGATTTGAGAGCAGTGGGAGGAACGTCTAGAAGATATAGCCCATTAGATTGTCGCCCTCTACCAAGTATAGTCTGCGTCAGTCGATCTTGCACCACAAAGGAAGAGCATGAGAAAGTAACACAACAATCAAGGTCTTGTGTAAGACGGCTAACAGAAAGAAGGTTAAAAGGAGATCCCGGAACATGAAGAACCGTGGATAAAGAAATAGGAGCAAGAGACAGATTAGCAGCGCCAGAAACCAGAAACCGGGGCCCACACGTGGTTTCTAACAAAAGATGACCATCTTTTGTTAGAAACCACATGTGGGCCCCTCGTCGGGGACTAAGTCCAGATCATCGTGGCCGACTGCAGTCGAATGGCGAGAACATCCCCAACCAGATCTCCTGAGCGCGTGTGGGACCCTCGTCGAGTACATGAACCCAGATCACGCGGAATAAATTCCCAGGTAGGTTGTTGAGGCCAGAGCTTGATCCCTGGACCTCCTTTATCAAGCTCCTAAGCGGAAGCTTGATACCCAACTGAGCTCAACAACCTACCTGGACTGCAGTCGGCCACGATGATTTGGACTTGGTCCCCGACGAGGGGCCCACACGTGGTTTCTAACAAAAATGACCATCTTTTGTTATAAACCACGGTGGGGCCCACACATGGTTTCTAACAGAGGAAGGCCGGGCGGTTAGCAAGAAGAGGAGGTCGCCCGTGTAGAAAACACAGACCGTGCCTAGCGCAAGCAGAGGAAGACCGGGCGGTTAGCAAAACGCTAGCCGCAAGGAGAGACCGATTCCCTCTGATACCATGTAGAAAGGAATGAGCAAACCTTGCATATACTTCATGTGTAAAATATAAGAGGGAATACAAATATATAGGAGAAGAGGAGAACAATCATATACAAGAGATGTGTGACTAAAGGAAAAGAAGGAAATGTGCCTATAATTGGGCTTTTACAACAATATTTCCTATGTCATCTAACAGTTTCTATTATATGGACATTAAATTATGACATGTTATATGTTTATTCAACGTTTTCTGATTTTCGAAGACAAACTTTGTTAAATGGAGTTTTTGTTTTACTCTGTACTCAAGGTGCCATGCATCACCTTGATATTTATGACAACTACACACAAATATTATTTCTAATAGGACAAATATAAAAGCTTCAAGTAGCATTTCAGTTAGTATATCTGATTCTTCCCTTGTTATACTACAGGAGGAGGCAACCATATGCAGAACTGAATAAGGTACACATATTTTCAACTGCAGTCATATCATTAGAGTTTTTTTGTGTTGACGAGCCATCAATTTTAACTGATCATCATCATGCAATGTCACCTGTGGTACAAATATATAATATCTGGTATGACATTAATCACGGACACCATCATGAGCAAGACACAACACACATGTTATTTAGTGTAAAGTTTATTATTATTACTATTGTAATGTGTATAAATACTCTTGGGAAGGAAGAGAAATGCCCACATTTTAGTCTCTTCATGGTATGAGAGTATGACCTAACAGCTACAAAGTGCATTCACGTCTTGCTGATCTTCTCCCGTGCTTGACGTTTCTTGGTGTCTTCTCCGGCCAACGTTCGACATTACTCGATATTCATCATCCGGTTGGCAACATCTATATCAACGATTCTGCCAATCAATGTTGCTTTCTTCTCGGTCGACACAACAACTAGATTGATGATTGATTAGAGCGTTCCAACATTCTGTTCTTCGAGAGCGTCTTATCGATGATTCCTTTGACTTTACCTACTTGCTATGCTTGTTCCTGCAATCTGCAAGCATTCCTTCCTCTTGCAAGTGTCAAAGGCACCATATCCACAATATCTTCTCTCTGTGCTATCCTGCAAGATCAATGCTGCCAGCCTTGGACGTTGCTCTGCAGGTTGGCATCTCTAACAGCTTATTGCCTCTGCTTCTACAACATCGTTCTTACAACCGTGGCAGCCACTCCTATTCGTCCGCTCTGTTTGGTAAACTTCGTGTCCAAGAAGATTATCATGACAGGGAACACAGTAGCGACCACTTCTTGACGTGACAAATGTCATTGAGAATCATCCTTGCAATGTAGTCAAATAAAATAAGGAGGGGATGAAAATTACTTGCATTGGTCTCAGGCTTTTATCCTCTTTATCTAAGGATGTTGCCACACGACAACACCTTAATTGGTGCTCCAAGGCTCCCGATTTGTGTAGTACAAATTGTAGAAAAATAGAGGTGGTGAGCGACATGTCTCTAGTTCCGTTAACATGTAGCGATACAACCCACACAATATCAGAAGTTTTGTCTGCTTTGGTTCCTCCCAACCCATATTGAGCTGAACCGCATGATTTTGCCCTTTTCCATAAGCGTCCTATGAGCACTTTTAAGAGGCCACCCATCTTAGGACTACTCCCACCGTAGCATGCTTAACTATGGGGTTTCCAACACAAATTCACCAATTGCTCTAAAAACGTCTCTCTGATATTTAAGAATCTGAGTTATTACTTGAGCCCAACAATTTTACCCTTTTTCATAGGTGTCCTATGAGCAGTTTCAGGAGGCCACCCATCTCAGGACTATTCCCACCAAAACACGCTTAACTATGTGGTTTCCAATGCAAATTCACCAATTGCTCTAAAAACACCTCTCTGATATTTAAGATTCCGAGTTATTACTTAAGCCCAACAGCTTTTCCTCTAATTTTGATGTGATATTCAGTTCATGCCCTCATCTCCTTTTCCCTAGAAGCCTACCATCTTAGAAGCCTGCTAAGAGCTGCTTTGCATGAGCTCTACTTCTCCCAAAGCACTTCCCGTCTTCATCGAACCACTCTTATCAGATTCAGAATGTTACATGCCTACCAACTTCCGCATGATTCATCCCCGAATCACACAGTACCACAGAAGGTTTGATTTTGATACCATGTGTATCGATCCAACCTACATAATATCAAAAGTATTGTACGATTTAGTTCATCTCAATACTGAACCGAAGCACACAGTTTTGCTATATTCCGTAGGCGGCTTACTAGAACTTCCCAGGAAGTTACCCATCCTGGGCGTGGTGGGCACATAGCGAACTATTCTTTCGCCTTTTACTAAAGAATACCGTGTGCCCGCCACTTTACAGCTTCAAGGACGTTACCCATCCTAGGAATACTCCCACAGGAGAACACTTAACTATAGAGATTCCAACACAACTCTAATTTATCCAAAAGACACCTATAATATTTAAGGATATGAATTTTTACTAAGCCCAACAACCTTTCCTCCAATTCTGATGTGAGATTCAGTTTATTTCTACACCTTTCACCTAGAAGCCTATCGTCAACCTGCATGAGGTGTTGTGCATGGGCATCTGACTCTGCACGGGTCTATAGGCGAAGCACAACCGAATCCCCCAATAAATGTCATGCAAGCAATCATACGACCCTCCCAAATGAAACTAAGATCAGCCCTAAAATGGCACAACGACGCGCATGCTAGACATCCAAATGCAGGAAAAATGCGTGTGAATGAGATTGCTAGCCCGACTTAAATTGCCCATAAATAATTAATTATCATAAGGTCCTAGCACTGTCACATTTAATCACAGAATTGATTTTGAAAAACCAGTCTCAATTCACAAGACGAGTGAAGAACGAATAATTTAAGCGCACCAAATAAGCCTCCAAATCACGTGATTTCACAATAATAAAAGCATATGGTCACATCCAACAAAACATAGTTTGAGTACACAATATTAAGAAATAAACAAACTCCAAATTAAAGACTTGCGCATGGAAGTGGCGGCGGGGTGGCTTGGGTGGAAGACGGTTGTCGGTGAGGAGAAAGGGGGAATTGGGGTGATGGATCCACGACAATGGTGTGAAGGGATAATGGTGGGAGTTGGTGGGCCGATTAAGAGAAAGGTAGGGGAAAGGATGGAGGTAATAAAGATACTGGAAGGTGGAGGGGGGTAGAGGGGGGGGGGTTACATCGTCAAAGGGGATTTTGGGGGAATGGTGGCTCATAGGTAGAGGTAGGGAGGCGGTTGGAGATGGTGTGGGGCGGGGCTGTCGACGGAATGGACTAAGAAGGATGGTAGCTGGGATGCCGATGAGGAAAGGTGGGGCAGGGATTCAAGAGTGCAGGGAGGTAGGGGTGCGGAATGGTGGTCGATAGGGGGGGGAGGATGGAAAAGAAGCCGCGGCTGAGTTCCCAGAGGAAGAGAGGAGGGCTTGTGAGAGATGACTTACAAGAGGAGATCGAAGGGATGGAGGAGACTAGCGGTCAGGCGAGGAGTCCACCACGTGAATCCCTCGGAGTTTACCGAGGCAGGACAAGACCGACGTCTGCAAGAAACAAACCCCCGATCCCTTAAACCGGACCCCTGCATGCGTATAAATATGAGGAAAAAAACCATAAACCACTTAGGGCGCCCGAATCGGACCACTCATATCGTCCAGGCCGATTGGGTGTTAAATACAACTCCAAATACATAAAATAATTTATTAAAAAGACTCAGAACGATCGTTCGGACACATCTGTGGACTCGGATTTCCTGAACGGGGAACAGATCACGATGATCTCCTTCAATCCCCCCGATTTGAAAGCACTCATCTCCGATGAGTGAAGATGGACATGCTCTTGACATAGCCATGTGATAAGTCAAGCAAACTCCTTTGGGGAAATCCAAACAACATCCAGACATGTGTAACAACTTTAGTGGACAAGATATCAGTGTATCTTGCTCGCCTTTGATGGTGAAGTCATATGCAACAATCAAAAATAAGTCTCCGATGGTAGCTGGTGGCTCTGAATAAGATATATCTCTGTCTGAAAATTGAAGTGATTAAACTGGTGGACTCGTCGGTGGTGCAAAGTGGTCCTCATGGCGAGACTCCATTGGCTGAGAATGAGAGGGGTCAGGATGAGGTTGGGACGACGTGGCATGCAATAACTGAAGTTGTGGCTCACACATGGGAGGGAAGAAAAGGTCCACGTGCACACACTCGTCATTGTAAGGCATCGAGTCCTTAATACTGAATACTTGGTCTATTCCCATATTTTGGAGGATGTCAAACTCATATGCATTTATACCGATCCATCGCATGAATGTATAAGGACTCACTCGACGAACACTTACGTTTCTTGCCATTCCGTGTGGGGACCACTAAAGTCGTATGTGAATCATTTCCTGCTCTCCAATTTCAAAATCTGATCCCTCATGTACTGAACTGCTTGAATCTTATAATAATCATTGTTTATTGCAATTTTATATCAAACAAATTCAAACAATTCAAGCAAATGATGCAAGACATGTAATGAACATGAATCATGCAACGTAGAATTGTCAAGCACAACATATGAATGAACATGCAAATGATGAACCCAAAAGATGGCATGCTCGCATGAATGATGCATGAGAAACAAGATTGACACGATACACGGATAAACAACAAGCTCCATATGGAGAAGGTTTCATTAAATGGGTGGTTTATCAGGAGGTCCGTCAGGAGGAGTGTAATAAACTCAGTGAGTGTGCGGTGAGTGTCAAAATGACCGTGTGAGACACCAACACTCCAATATGAACTCATATGGTTCCTAATATCTCTCAAGGAAGGTGACACATCTGGCGACTTACCAGGAGGTACGTATGAAAGTTGGTCGCGAAGATGACGATCACCCGAGTGAGTAACAATTAACAAAGACATCAATAATAGGATGTGACACTCGAGTGTGGCGAGTGCCGCTAATAAGAAAGAACTCATCTGGTGGGTCAGCAAATGGTATGTTTAACAACTCATCACAAGTGTGGTGGATCATATGCTCAATTCTCAGTACATCGGGAGGATGCTCAAGTGTAGCTAAGAAAAGCCCTGCAAACTCAATGCTACACTCAATACCCGCTCTCCAAACCAAAATATGGGATGAGAATTGGAGAGAGGTCAATAAGTCAATGCTCACATATGACTCACACATCAGGATGCCAATCTCACATGAAAGTGGTGGTTCATTAGGAGGCTTGTTAGGGGGTTCATTAAAGAAACCCATCAATGGTGTCATGATCCTCCAAGTGAATACTACTAATAAAGGTGGTGTGCCCAAAAGCAGGTGGGACAACTGCCAAGATATCGACGCTAGGCTCGATGCTCTTGGTCATGACATGAATCAAAATAAGGCTAAGAGGAGAGTGAGAAGAATTCATACTCAAATAGGGGTTAGCCGGCGTGGTGTCAAGAAATGGGTCTATAACCAAGGGGGTAACGAGGCTAACATAAGGTATAGAAGATGGATAGACCATCACAACATCACTGAGTCGCTCGACCTCAATATCGTGACCAAACTCACTAGACGTGCTAATGACGCTCTCCACCGGTAATACAAAGCCATTGTCAGACTCTGCTTCAAAATCGTGTGGGACCGGAGGCTCTTCGAGAGAAGTACCAAAATCAGATGTCGAATCGCTCATGTCTATGAGAGTACTACACACATCGGTGGTTTGACTTAAATCCTGATGTGTCACTTTATAGGTCCCCCCTAAGGTTGATTTCAAGCGATCCATTTGAGCATGTACACGATCCAATTGATCAAAACCAATCACTGAAATTCGGCTTCAGTTATCTCTGTTGGTGGAACACTAGGGAGATCCAGACGCATGAAGTTATCCACATAATGGTGACCTTTATAGGGATCCGGATAGTCATAAAAATGCTCATCCCTAATAGACTGGCATCATGTCAGAGGGTGAATGTGATATCTACGAGCGTGCATCGATAGGCGAGGGTGATCATCAGAATAGTATGAAGATCTCTCCGGAGAGGCTCTACCAAGATACTCAACTCTACCCACATCAAGCCGTGGTGTGGTGTCGTGACGATAACATGAGGTTCTAGAATCATTACGATCATCTCTAGCAAATCGCGGCGAAGGGTCGACACAATATCTAGGAGCGGAATGCGAATAGGGATGATCGTTGTAATAGTATGCCATGAGATTCTACCTATAAACTCTACTACTGCGTATATAAATGTGGTGCAAACCTACCTAGCTCTGATACCAATTTGACACAACACGGGTCTATAAGCGAAGTATAGGCGAATCCCTAACCCTAAATGTCATGCAAACAAGCATACGACACTCCCAAATGAAACTATGATCAACCCTAAAATGGCACAACGACGCGCATGCTAGTCATCCAAATGCAGGAATACTGCTTGTGCGAATGAGACTGCTAACCCGACTTAAATTGCCTATAATTAATTAATTATCATAAGGTCCTAGCACACGCACATTTAATCACAGAATTGATTTTGAAAAACAAGTCTCAATTCACAAGACGAGTGAAACACAAATAATTTAAGTGCACACCGAATAAGCCTGCAAATCACGTGTTTTCACAATAAGAAAAGCATATGGTCACATCCAACAAAACATAGTTTGAGTACACAATATTAAGAAATAAACAAACTCCAAATTAAAGAATTACACATGCAAGTGGCGGCGGGGTGGCTTGGTTGGATGAGGGTTGTCAGCGATGGTCTTCCCACGAGTGGCTGTCGGTGAGGAGAAAGGGGGAATTGGGGTGGTGGATCCACGACAAAGGTGTGAAGGGATAATGGTGGGAGTAGGTGGGTTGACTAAGAGAAAGGTAGGGGAAAGGATGGAGGTAATAGAGATGCTGGAGGGGGGGGGGGGGAGTTACATCGTCAAAGGGGATTTTGGGGGAATGGTGGCTCACAGGTAGAGTTAGGGAGGGCGGTTGGAGATGGTGTGGGGCCTGGCTTCCGGCGGAATGGACTAAGAAGGATGGTAGCTGGGAGGCCGACAAGGAAAGAAGGTGGGGCTGGGATTCGAGAGTGCAGACCGGTAGAGGTGCTGAATGGTGGTCGATGGGGGGGGGGGGAGGCTGGGAAAGAAGCTGTTGCTGAGTTCCCAGTGGAAGAGGAGGGCTTGTGGGAGATGACTTACAGGAGGAGGTCAAAGGGATGGAGGAGACTAGCGGTCCGACAACGAGTCCACGTGAATCCCTCAGACTCCACCGAGGCAGGACAAGGCCGACGTCTGCAAGAAGCTAACCCCCGATCCCTTAAACCGGACCCCTGCATGCGTATAAATAAGAGGAAAAAACCATAAACCACTTAGGGCGCCCGAATCGGACGGATCATATTGTCCAGGCCGATCGGATGTTAAATTCAACTCCAAATACATAAAATATTTATCAAAAAGACTCGGAACGATTGTTCAGACACATCTGTGGACTCAGATTTCCTGAATGAGGAACAGATCATGACGATCTCCATCAGCTTTACTATCCCCAAAGCACTTCCCACCCTTACCAAATTCAGGATGTTACATAACAAACATTGTTTCTCCATTTGCAACAATGATAAACTTGGGACATCAATGAATGAGTTAAATTCCTATGAGCTTGATATTCCCAATGATATGGGTATCCATCTTATATCAAGTATTGATGTTTTGACTATATACAGTATAAGCCGCATGGTTATTTTGATTCCGGATACCCTACACTAGCATCACCCTCAACCTCGACCTACCTCTCAATTGCAATTTACACCTCCTTTAGGGCCCTCTGCATCTTTTGTGGCATGCAGACTTTCTGAGAACTACACATATTTTGGATCATGAGATTTTGGCAACTCAAATGGATTTACAACTACTTGATACATTGGAGAGGATGTCTATTCATTGATGATACTTGGGTGGCTTCTAAAGAGCTAGAATGACTCACACCAATCTTGATCCAGAGTATGACGGTCTTCATTCATTATAGATGATTGCTTGCAGCTCACAGGGAGTTGAGGAGGATTTTGAGCTTCAATTAGAGCACACATACATAGCCACTAAGGTCTACTTTCATCACAGGCAGTTATATGATCATCATCAAGATGATCAAGGCCCATTGTTGTGTCTAGAGAAATTTTTAATGATTATATATATAGTTGTATTTTTATGTTTTTAGGTTGGTGCAACCATCAGACAATATGGGCCCTTCTTTTCATTTTATTCAACTTTAGATTGCTTTAAAATTTAAATAGCGGACCCCACTATGGTGGGATAAAGGCTTGATTGTTGTTGTTAGATTGCTTTAAATAATCAGGTATGGGGGCATCATGGGGTATCGAGTATTTGGGGAGTTAGAACCATTTTCCGCTCTGTGCTGAAGTTGAAGTCGCTGCCTTGCGCTCTTAAGGTCGACGCCAAGGATTCACCATTCTTTCCTTCACCTTCATAGTGCCACCCACAGCTTCCTTCCAAGCCCGTCACCTACCCGTGCCACTCACAACTCTTTTTGTTTGTCCTTCCTAGGCCACAACCATACTGACCCCTCATCAGATTCAAATATCTCTCACCTCCTCCCACCACCACCAACATCCACCCCTGGCTGTCATAAGCCTCATCGGAAACCCTTCATTTCACTGAACCCAATATAATCCCAAACCCTAAAATTTCATATCTACTTCATAAATTGTATTTTAGCACCTACGCTTTACTCCTACTATCACCCAAGCCCGCCTACTACATCACCTTCACATTTGAGCCAACTACTCGGCGAGTAGCACATTTAGTTTTGAACTCCCTTTTTTTGGCAGGAAAAAATTCCTTTACATTTTAGGGTTTACATGTAATTTTTTGTGATTCTCGGTTTATAGTTTTACTCATTTATATCAAAAATTCAGGGTTTATGAGCTTTGAATTTACTTATTGGCATTTTCAGTACAGTGAAATTTGTTTGTGAGTTTTATTAAATTATTTGCAATCAACTCCTAGGGCCTTCTTAATTCATTTAATTCTGTCAAATGACATTGTATGGTGATTCATGCAGGTGCACTGCATTAGAATTTAAGTTGTTTACTTAATAACATATGTTGCTTGCCCACTTTATTGTCATTATTCCCCTTGTAGCCTTATCCACGTCATAGTGTCTCCCCGCTGACTTAAGGCAATTGGGGATGTAGTTGTTAATGAGAGAAGACTAAAATGTCATGGTCCCCCATACGAATTCTATTACTTTGTTTTCTGTTATCTAATGTAAATTTTTCCTTCATTTGATTGCTCTGAAGGAACCCAAATTAATTTCATGTAAAGATGCTAAGCTGAAACAAATACCCATTTTGTAGGAAGTTATATTCTGAATTTTTATTAGTGTTACTATTCTTCAAATCTTTTCCATGCATGTTAGGCGGTATACACTCCCTATTAGGGTATATATTTCTTTGTCCCCCTTATAAATCCAATTATTTCACTATTCTGTTACCCAAAATTTTCTAATTCTTTATGTGGTCAAATCCCAGCATTGTAAACGTATTTTTAAATTCAAAAATCATGCTCACCGTTTTGATAGTTCTAGTTTCAGCTTTAGATTAACAGGGAATTTCTTTATAAAGTATTTGTTGCTTTCGAAATTGAAGGTTAATATTGGCATTTACTATCTTTCACAATACCTCTATGGATTGTCATTATTTTTTGCTTATGATTGCAGGATCAGAGTTTTGGTGGGCCTAGATATTCTGATTCACAGGAGAAGGTTCGACAAGTTCGTGACATGTTTGAATATGACAGAGAGCGAAGAATGAAGGAGAAAGGTTAGCTCTCTCCCATCTTTTCATTTCCTCACCAATTTTTGTTTCTATTTCCCGTGTAGCGCTTGTTCAAAATTTAAATTTTAAATTGGATTTGGTTGGTATGCCAATAAAACTTTTGGAACCAAAATGAAGTAAGCTCATATTATTTGTCTTGTTCTTTACTATGTAGAGTTGTCATGTTCTTCCAATGTGAACAATACTATCTTTACCAATGGTTAATTTTCTACTATTCTTCCCCTTTTTACAATTTTGCCACTCTTTTAACAATACCGTAGATAACGAGGAGGTTAAAAAATAGAGAGCTATGCTCCCTTTTCAATGATCTTCTTCTGGCGTACTACCAATTGTATATATTTTTTATCGATGATAAGGGCCCCTTCAATTTATAAGAAATCCGGGCTGCGGATAGAGAAGAGACCCACTTCCATTTGCGGAGAAAGTGGGGGTGAGTGTGGATGACCAAACCCACTAACCCCACTCGCGCCATGACCATGTCAATGACCACCGACAACGAACAACCCCGAACGGGAGGTAGCCGACGCCGCCCGGTCCGCCACGCGTGCATGCGCGCGGCTACCCGCACGGCCACAGGTGGCGCCGCCGGGCGCGAACACTTGGCCGTGCGGTTGCACGACCGCACAAGAGAGCAAGTGCACTGGCGCGCGGCTGCGCTACCAGAGAGGCACGCAGCCACACAACTGCATGGCCGCACAGCCGCGTGGACGCACAACCGCGCGCCGCCGCATCGCGCGATGCGTGCATAGCCGCGCACCATTGCACAGCCGCGCCGCGGCCACACACACGCATGCCGCCGGCCGCACGACCGCACACCACCGCAAGGCCGTGCGGCACTTGGCCTCGCGGCCGACCTCCTTGGTCGCACAATCGGCCACCCGACCAGCCCCTTCGGCCGTACGGTCGGCCCCTTGGCCGGCCTCCGCCGCCGGCCAGGCTACACCAGCCGACCTCTGCCGCCAGCCAGCCTCCACTGACTGACCCCTTGGCCGCCGCCCAATTTCCGCCGCCTGTCCTCCACTACCTCGGCCATGCAACCTCTGCGCTCCATCATCCGCGTAACCACCAATTATGGGGTGTGCGTATAACCAAATTTCTATTATGGGTGCTTACATAACCAATTACATTAATGTTGGTATGCACGTAGTAAAATATAAGATAACAGGGTTCGGGTAGTGGAAATTTGCATGACAATGTGTGTATAACGGTAGTTCACATGACAGTGTGCGTATAACGGAAGTTCACATGGCGGTGTGCCTATAGTAAATTATTTGGTTATGGTGTGCGCATGACCATATAATCCATCATGGGTGTGTGCATAGTAATGAAACTCATCATAGGTGCACGTATAACCATAAAAACACCCACAATGGGTGTGCACATAACACATTATATGATTACGGTGTGCGGATAGCCGAACATCCTTACCACTTAGGCTTCATTTGATTGAGCGGTGGCGGGAGGAGCCGGCGGGTCCAAACAGAGGGGTCGAATCGGAGGGGGGAGGCAGGGTTGGAAAAGCTCCGTTTTGGGGGCTTTTCCTCTGTCCGGCGGGTGCAAATGAAGCAAACGCTGCCGGCGCCCGTTTGTTTACCCGCCGTCCGGCGGCGTTTGCTCCAAACGGAAGCGGCGAAACGCCGAACCAAACGAAGCCTTAATTATAGAATTGCCACACCCAAAATTTATAAAAGGGCTATTAGGCCCTCATTTCACCTCAACCTATCGCCTACGCTTGAGAGAGCTCTAAAAGATTCCCTCGAGGATCTCCCTGCGCGCTCGAAGACTTCCTCGAAGATCTTCGAAGATGTTCAAAGATCCCTTGAAGATTACACCGAGCACATTGCTCTCGATTCCGCTACTCGTGAACAGAGAACCAGGTGCATCTTCTAGATTGTGCTGAGCACATTGCTCCCAACTCCTCTGCTCGGGAAAAGAGAACCAGACGCAGTTTCTAGATTGCATAGAGCTTAATGCTCCAGACTCTGTCGCTCGCGACTAGAGAACAAGATGCAGATTCCACTGCTTTAGTTAGCTTCCGACCACATCCGCCGCCGGCCAGCCTCCACTAGCCGGTCTCCGCCGCCGGCTAGCCTCCACCGGCTGACCCCTTGGCCGCCGCCCAATTTCCGCTGTCTGTCATCCACTACCTCGGCCATGCAATTTCTGCGCTCCATCATCCGCGTAACCACCAATTATGGGGTGCGAGTATTACCAAATTTCTGTAATGGGTGCGTACATAACCAATTACATTAATGTGGGTATGCACGTAGTAAAATATAAGATAACGGGGTTCGGGTAGTGAAAATTTGCATGACAATGTGCGTATAACAAAGTTCACATGGCGGTGTGCGTATAACAGAAGTTCACATGGCGGTGTGTGTATAGTAAATTATTTGGTTATGGTGTGCGCATGACCATATAATTCATCATGGGTGTGTGCATAGTAATGAAACTCATCATAGGGGCACGTATAACCATAAAACCACCCACAATGAGTGTGCACATAACACATTATATGGTTACAGTGCGTGGATAGCCGAACATCCTAATCACTTAATTACGGAATTGCCACACCCAAAATTTATAAAAGGGCCCTTAGGCCCTCATTTCACCTCACCTTGTCGACTAGTCTTGAGGGAGCTCTAGAGTATTCCCTTGAAGATCTCCCTGCGCGCTCGAGGATTTCCTCAAAGATCTTCAAAGATGTTCGAAGATCCCTTGAAGATTGCACCGAGCACATTGCTCTCGATTCCGCTGCTCGTGAACAAAGCACCAAGTATGTCTTCTAGATTGTGCCGAACACATTGCTCCCAACTCCGCTGCTCTGGAAGAGAGAACCAGACACAGTTTCTAGATTGCATCAAGCTTATTGCTCCAGACTCTATCGCTCGCGACTAGAGAACAAGATGCAGATTCCACTGCTTCAGATAGCTTCCGAGCACATCTCCCATCACTGTACTTCTTACCTACTCTATCAGTTCTGAAGAACCATTGTAACAAGAGGTAACTAGTGGTAGCCTGTTACCCTGGAACATTTTACCCCCTGTAGGCTGTAACTCATAAAGAAGATAGTAAAATTTGGCCGACACAGACCCCACCATGTGGTTTTTCCCCTTTCTGGGGTTTTTCCACATAAAAAATCTTTTGCTAGCCATCGTCTTTTTTTTGTGATTGTTTGGCGCTCGACCCACTCTCGTGCTAGGACGGTTCGTTTTCGACCGGCTCACGAGCGCCTCGAGTGACCCATATCTGTTTGGCACCGTCTGTGGGAATGTGTTCCCAGGATTTCGAGAAGACTCTGAAGACAGTATCCACCTCACAACGATACTCGGGATTGGCGACAATGGCAAGAAGAAGCGCTAGCACCACTGAGAGTTCGATCCTGGAAGGACACATTGATCCCGCTCCTTCCAATTCTCTTATCAACGCTCCTTCCCATTCCCACTGAGAGTTTGATCATGGAAGGACACGTCTCGCGTGAATGTAATCTATGCAATTCAAGACAACTCGGCGCTACAGAGGACGCGGAAACTCCTGCAGAACACGAAGGGGGACCGATCAAAGTACCGCGAGTTCCATCGAGGAACGGGCACACCACTGAGGAGTGCATCAAGCTCAAGGACGAGATTGAATGCCTCTTCCGTCAAGGCATCCTTGATAGGTTTCTGCAAGACCAAACCCGCAACCAACCTGCGCAACCCAGAAGAGAACAACCACCTGCACGCCAGGACGCGCAGGGGGGCAGGAAAGTGGTAAGATTAGTGGAGAACATAGCTGACTCCCCCTTCGCCTCCCTCCATCAAATCCATCGCTCAACACATGAATGAACAAGAAGATCAGAATGCGCAACGCACAGAGACAATCAGTTTCGGTAACGAAGGCCTACAAGGACCGCTCCAGCCGCACCAGGACCCGCTTGTCATCAGTGTGAGAATTGACGACCCCAATTTCCGTGTCAAGAGGATACTCGTCGATAACGAGAGCTTCGTTAACTTCATATTCATGTCCTCCCTCCACAACATGAAGGTCCCGAAGGAACGACTCCAACCAATGATAGGACCCGAGTATAGCTTCAACGACGACCCCGTCCCCATGGAAGGAACAGTCACTCTACCCGCAACCTTGGGAGAGTTTCCGAAACAAGTCACCCATGACGTTCCACAGTCAGAGTCCCCGTACAACGCCATCTTCGGTCGTCCCCTCCAAGCAACGTTCAAGGTCATCCCCTCCATCCCGCACCTCGCAATGAAGTTCATCACCTCAGGAGGGATTGGAGTGGTCCGAGGCAACCAGGAGGCAGCCCGCTCGTGTTATCTGCAGCTAGCGCAACCAGGACAAGGAACGAACTCAGGACTCGACACGACCAATACCAGGGGCACCAGCGTCGCGCATCGTGCTGAACGATCGGGAGGATCTGTGCAGGAGTGACCCATGAGAACTAGGAATCAGGTAGGAGAGCCTTTATCTCATTCATGTTTTGTTTATATGTTTAAAATCTCTCCTTAGACATTAAGCTGCAAGTCCACACTTGCGTGTGAACATTTATTGCTTTAATTAATTATGTTTTAATTACTTCTAACCCTATCCCATTACAGGAATACTCACATAGGTGACCGTGAACCACCGGCTCGAATGCGTCCGCCCTTCGCCGTCGTAGTAAGTCACATTACCGCCCGGGCCTGCCCCCTCACGGTCGCCAACGGTTCGTAGCGTCCTCCCTTAACCATCTCTTTGAGGCCAATTCCCTGACCGCACACTACTGGCTCGAACGCGTTCGCCCTTCGCCGTAGTAGGTCATGACACCGCCAGGACCTGCTCACCTTAAGGTCTCCAACGGTTCGAAGCGTCCGCCCTTCATCGTCTCTTCGGGGCCAGTCCCCCTGATCGCGCACTGTCGGCTCGAATGCGTCCACCCTTCGCCGTCGTAATAGGTCATGACACCGCGAGGGCTTTCCCCCCTCACGATCGCCAATGATTCGAAGCATCCTCCCTTTGTCGTCTCTCTGGGGTCAATCCACTTGACCACGCACTACCGTCTCGAATGTGTACGCCCTTCGCCGTCGTAGTAGGCCACAACACCGTCAGGGTCTGCCCTCCTCACGTTCACCAATGGTTCGAAGCGCTCACCCTTCACCATCTCTCTGGGGACAGTCCTTCTGACCACGCACTGCCATCTCGAAGTCTAGAACGCATCCGCTCTTCGCTGTCGTAGTAGGTCACGACACCGTCAGGGCCTGCCCCTACGCAGTCTGCACTAAAAAACTTAAAAACTAATTAAAACCGTGCACAAAAAGCAATGTCGGCACCGCAAAACAAAATCATCACTCAAGCATACAATATGCAGGAAAAATCAACAAATAACTATATAACAAATATACTCGTCCAGGACGCAATATCATACAACACAATGACATACAAAAACTGCAAACACATAAAATACAATGCATGTACCCAAGTACATAAACGCGCGAATCACTCCTCGATGTCAACATCAGAGCGCTCATCCTCAGAAAGGTCTCCGACCCCATGCCCAACAACGCTGTGACCGAGCTTCTGCTCCACCATGCAAATGATCTTCCCCATCCCCCACTTGAAGACAATCTCACGCTCGTCCTTCAACAAAGGCTCCACCTCCGTGGTCAACACCTCCACCCGAATCTCCTCAAAAAGCTAGGAGCGTTCCTGCATATAAGCCAAGGAGTCCTTGTACTCGACGACTCCCGTGTCCTTCAGCTCCTTAGCAGCTTGCTCGAATGGGAAAAGCCTCTCCACCTCGCTCCTCAAGAAGCCCGACTCGCTGTCCTGGCAGAACATCTCCCCCTAGGCCTCCTCCAGCAACTGAACTGTCTTCTGGCCGAGAGCTTTCTCCGCGTTGAGCTCCTCCCATAGCTTCTCCATCTCGGCTCGAGACGCGGATAAACCAATCTCCATTTGCTAGAAGCAAGAAGCGTTGCGCTCCCTCTTTGCCTTCAAATCAGACAAGCGCTCTTCGCTCCACGAAGATCCTTCTGAAGAACAAAGTATCCGTCCTTGGGGCCCACATAACAGTCATTCCACGCGTGGGTGACGCTGTTCAGCACTCCAGTCTGCAAAAAGAGAAGAAATATTAGACTTCTTCCAAATAAGCAAAACTCAAAACAGAATAAAAACACTTTACTCACTATGGAAGTCATCCCCTGGAGAGAGGAAGAGACTCACATTGTTTTCACCAAAGGAGGGACAGGAATGCCCTCGGAGGGCAGCTGGGGGGCAGGGGAACTCAGAATCTCAACCTCGGGATCGGCAGACGAACATCCACTTTAGGGCTGCAGGAATCTACCTCATCAGCACGAGCCCTCAGCCGAGGGGAAGAAGGCAACGCGGACCCATAATTGTCGCACTTGAATACTAGTTTCCGCTTCCTCTCACAATCCAAAGGAACATCAATAGACTGCTCAACGTCTGAAGAGAGACCGCACATTAACAATCACTTCTCCTCAACAAAAGTAGAGATTTGTGAATTCTAGAACTGGCTTAAAGTCACACTCCCATCCCGTCACGCGACAATAGCGACCTGGAAGCGACCTCCATATCTCAGGAAGCTCCCAAAAACTCCTAACATACCTGTACAGTGTGTTCCCATGGCGGTGATCGAACCTGTCCTCAAAGTAAATCCATCTCTTGTTACTGTGCATTTTGATCTGACCACCAACATCAGTAAACACCGCGCACCAGTTCTTGAACAAGGGCAAGGAGAACCGCGAACCACGCTCCCGAAAGAATGCAATCATGCTCATTATCCTCATCATCCCATCAGGAGTAAACTGGGAAACCGACCCACCATAGAACTTAAAGATCTCAATCGCCTCCTCTGAAGGCGGAAGGAATTCCGATCTCAAGCAAGACTCATAGATTGTCATACTGTTAGTAGGAGGGTTCTGCACACGATACTCCACACGCGAGATTTTCACCTCTATGCAGTAGGTATCCTGTAACGCTTTCTCCAAATATCAATCCGCTCACCATTGAGGGTGGAACGAAATCGCATCGACTGCCCTTAGGCGCCCTGCTTCGGTACCTGAAAATCAAAGGGCCCCAAAATTAATATTTTTTTTTCAAACTCGCGCACCGCCACGACTTTAAGCAAATATGCAACAAAGCGATTAATCAGACCAAATAAACATCAAAAAATGCGACCACGGGCACACAAACACGAACACACGAGCATGCGCACCCGCAAGGGACTACGAGCACACGACCGTGCGCCTGCACTATCGTACGGGCGCACGAATGTGCGCCCACAGCCACACGAGCATACGACCGTGCGCCCACAACCCACACCGGCGCACGATCCTGCGCCCCGTGCATGGCTCTGTCTTGACCCTCACGGTCGCTTCCCCGCCTTCATGACCTCTCTTACCTCTAACATGGTTGTAACAGACCTCTCACCTTCATAACTCTTGCGCGCGCAACGTAAATGACAGAAAGTTCCCGCACTCCTCTTGCTCAAGCCGCAGACTTCGGGAACTTTGGGGGGGGGGGGGGCAAATGATAAGGGCCCCTTCAATTTATTGGAAATTCGTGCCGCGGATAGCGAAAAGACACACCTCCTTTAGTGGAGAAAGTGGGGGTGAGTGGGGATGACCAAAGTCAAACCACTAACCCCACTCGCGCTATGACCACGACAGCGACTGTCGACAACGAACCACCCCGACCGGGCGGCAGCCGGCACCGCCCGATCGGCTTCCCGACCCCTCGCACGCATGCGCGCTGTAGCCAGCACGACCGCGCGCGCTGCCCCCGCGTGCGGCTCCTTGGCCGCACGGTTTCATGCACCTATGCGCGCAGCCGCACGGTCGCGCGACCCCTTGGACACAAGACCACACAGACGCACTGTTGGGTTTTTTTTAGGGTGACGCATAATATGTGTGCAACAAAAAATTTTCAAGAAAAAACTAAAAGAGAAAGTGGATCTTGCGATAACCATGAAGTCAAGAAATAAATGCAGCAAGCGCAATGATACTTATGTGTGAATGATAA
Organism: Platanthera guangdongensis; assembly: GCA_039583875.1. NCBI lineage: Eukaryota > Viridiplantae > Streptophyta > Magnoliopsida > Asparagales > Orchidaceae > Platanthera > Platanthera guangdongensis. The sequence goes on along the minus strand of CM077164.1, from coordinate 41,855,489 downwards.
TTCATGACTGAATCAGTCTTCAAAATCTGCTCCAGAAATAGCTATGCTTTAGCGTCAGAATCCAAGTCCAAGTGTAATGTCGTTACTGCGTCTGATTCGAAATTAGAGGCTGACTGTCAGTTGAGTCTCGTGAACACAGAAGTAGATCTGCGCTTTTACTGGTATCCACACTAATGCCAAGAAACGCCTCCTATAGTCAAACGATAAGGGTTGGAAGAAAATCGGGGTCCTTGTTTCCACAGATTGCTAGATCTGTTGTCAGAGAAGATCGACGACGCTAGTGCTCCAGCTCACAAAAGGACTGCCACCATCGGGTTCACCGCTCTTTAGAACTTTTCAAAAAGATGGCAAGGGAACAATTAAAATCATCTTAACCCTAGCAATGATATTATATCTGTATATAATCATCACTGAATCTGGTTCAGCTTCAGTAGGAATTACCCCAAAAACCGGTGAACCGGGTTCATGGTTTAGAAACAGGAGAAAAAGCCAACCCTGGTTGTGTCGACTAGATGTTTATATGCGAGTACATGCAGGTGAGTTCATGCAGGCGAGTTTCAGATGACGACGTGTAGGCGAGTTTCAGATGGCGACATGCATGCTAGTTTCAGATAAGTTCTATTCGCAAGTTGCCGAGTTCCAGCTGACGAGTTCCAGTTGGCGAGTTCCAGTTGGCGAGTTCCAGTTGGCGAGTTCCAGTTCGCGCGTTCCAGTTAGCGAATTCCAGTTTGCACGTTCCAGTTGTCGAGTTCGAATTAGCGAATTTAAGTGACAACTTTAGTTGGCGCGTTCTTGATCGCGATAGCAGAATTGACGACTTCAAAGAGACGAGTTCCATACTCGCCCATAGGCAACTTCGATACTCGCCCATAGGCGACTTCGATACTCGCCCATATGCGACTTCGATACTTGCGCCCATAGGCGACTTCGATACTCGCCCATAGGCGACTTCGATACTCGCCCATAGGCGACTTCGATACTTGCGCCCATAGGCGAGTTCGATACTCGGCCATAGACGAGTTCCATACTCGCCCATAGGCGAGTTCTACTCGCAAGTATGAGGTGAAATCTACTCAATGAGTGCCGAGTTTAAGGCCTGACAAGCACAAATCCGGGCGAGTTGGAGTGTGGAAATTTTTTTTTCCCGAGGCTTAGTCAAAAGGGACACTTACCCCGACTTAGTCTCCTCCTCCTTCAATAGTCGTGCTTTTCATACATATTCATACTTATGGGTGCTTTGGTAAATCTCTTGAGTACTTTTGTATGACCAACATACAGGGCAATTCATGACGAGTTCATCACCATGTGAAAGCATATATACTATTCCTCGAACTCCTACTCTCGTTGATCTTCATGCTTACCGGGTGTTCTCTTCAATTCTGTGAGTCCATATTCGCGAGGTCATCACTTCAACAACTATGGTGCTCTCCTTCAATTCCGTGAGTCCATACTCGCAAGGACATCGCTTCAACAACTATGGTGCTCTCCTTCAATCCCGTGAGTCCATACTCGCGCGGTCAATGCTTCAGCAACTATGCAGCTATGTTATCCATTTAATCTCTTCAACGACTCGTCTAGCAAGGATATTTCCAGCTACTCATCTCTATGAGGTCCGGAGGAAATCTATACTCGGCGGGTGCTTGTGATGGGTATTCTTGCTTGTGATGACCTTCTTCAACATCCGATGTTCTCCGAGAGGTCTTACTCATGTGGTCATGAAGTATACAATACCTGAGCTTTTACTCAACACAGATGAGGAACTACTCGGAAGCACTTAGAGCAGTGATGGCCTGAAAAAATTCTACTCATAGGAGAGAATGGTACACTCATTTATACTTATACATCAATAATATTTCTCTGACACCCTGAAATATGGGAACTTTAGATTCTCTTCTTTAAAATGTCTTAAGTAGGCATAGTAGGCAAGAAGTGAGCTCCATGATCGAGTTAGGAAACAAGCTTCTGACTTGACCCTCATAACACACAAAGCAGATGATGAGACGGTGTGTCGGGTTCTAATGCGTTCTCATAAGACCAAGCCCTTGCATTGACGGTCAAGATCAACTCCCCCTTGTATGTTGGCCGAGTCACCTCCCGATCGAACTTCTCATCCGGCTGAGGAGATTATCAGGAGAAAGTCTAGATGCTAACCTCTCAACTCAGCAAAAAGAAGATCGTTATGCCTTCAGGAAGGATCCTCCACCATAAAAGACGTCGTTGAGCTGCGAAGAGCTAAAAACTCGACGTGGGGTCAGAAATTTTCTTAAGCTTAAAGTCTTAGCGTCACTTTTGGTTTATGATAGCAGACACAACTAACTCTCTTTTGATTATTAAGTGGTAGTGTAGTGGATCAGGCAAGGGGCAGGATGAAGGCCTCGAGTGGGTGCGTCCAAGAGGACCCCTCGAGTGTCACTCCCTGTCTAGGTTTCTTCTTCTCCTCGGCAGGGGCAGGATGAAGGCTTCTAGTGTGTGTCCAGGAGGACCCCCTCCCCCCCCCTGAGTGACACCCCCTGTGCATGTTTCATCTTCTCCTTTGCAAAAGGCAGGATGAAGGACTCGAGCGTATGTGTCCTAGTGGATCTCCCGAGAGCCATTTCCCTTAGCAGATACCTCAACCTTCGTATCTAGGTAGTAGAACGAGAATTCATAGAGGTGCAAAGGTGATTCTCACGATCGGGTTGGGAAACGAGCCTCGAACTTAACTCTCGTAAAACCCAGAGCAAATGATGGGACGATGTGTCGGGTTCTAATGCGTTCTCATAAGTCTACGCCCATGCATTGACGATCAAGATCAACTCCCCCCGCTTGAATGTTGACCGAGTTACCTCCCGATCGCACTTCTCATTCGGCTGAAGAGATTATCAAAAGAGAGTCTGGACGCTAATCTCCCAAATCGGCAAGGAGAGGATTGACTTAACCAAACAACAAAATCTTGTATAAAGACGTCATCGGCCCCAGAGGGCTGAAAAGTCCGCTGCTAGCATCGTCTCTAAATGCAAAGCTCGTTGTTATTTTTATCCAATTATAAGAGTTGTGAAAGTTAACCCCCTGGAGGCCTCATGGGTATGTGTCCACGGGACCTCCCGAGTGTCATGTCCCTACTCAGGTTCCTTTGTCTTCTCAACAAGGGGTAGGATGGAGGCCTCGTGCGTGTCCCACGGGAACTCCGGAGTGTCATGTCCCTATTCAGTTTCCTTTGTCTTATCAACAAAGTGTAGGATGGAGGCCTCGTGTGTGTGTGTCCCACGGGACCTCCCGAGGGTCATGTCTTTATCCAGGTTCCTTCGTCTTCCCATCTAACGGTAGGGTTGAGGCCTCGAGAGTGTGCGTCCCACGGGACCCCCCGAGTGCCACTCCCCTGTTCAAGAGGCTGCAACCTATGGATAAAGAGAGTATGTATATGGGCGAATATTCTTCCATCCTAGTGAGAAGTTCTTGAGTCTGTTGTTGTTGTCGTTCAGGCCTCTGATCGAGCTCCTCTCCAGCACGTTGGCTACTTGCCCCCTCGGGTGAATTGAAGTTCCCGAGTGTGTTGTTGTCGTAGTCCAGGCCTTTGCTCGGGCTCCTCTCCAGCATGCTGACTACCGCCCTCTCGGGTGAATTGAAGTTCTTGAGTGTGTTGTTGTCATAGTTCGGGCCCCTGTATGAGCTTCCCTCTTGCATGTCAGCTACTTAGCCCCCCGAGTGTGACTCTTCTCCACCCCAGTTGAGCTTGACTCCTGCGAGGTGTCGACCTTCTCCATCTTTAGTTGAGCTTGGCTCCTGCGAGGTGTTAACATTTTCTCCACCCTAGTTGAGCTTTGCTTCTGTAGGACGTTGACCTCTTCTCCACCCCAGTTGAGCTCGACTCCTGCGCGGTATCGACCTCTACTTCATTCCAGTTGAGCTTGACTCCTGTAAGGTGTCGACCTCTTCTCCACCCCAGTTGAGCTTGGCTCCTGCGAGGTGTTGACCTTCTCTCCTCTCCAGTTGAGCTCGGCTTCTGTGAGGTGTCAACCTCTTCTCTACCCCAGTTGAGCTTGGCTCCTACAAGGTGTCGACCTCTTCTCCACCCTAGTTGAGTTTGACTCCTGCGAGGTGTCGACCTCTTCTCCACCCCAGTTGAGTTTGGCTCCTGCAAGGTGTCTACCTTCTCTCCGCCTCCAATTGAGTTGTGCTCCTATGAGGTGTCGACTTCTTCTGCACCACAAGTTGAGCTCGATTCCTGCGAAGTGCTGATCTTCTTTCCTCCTTCAGTTGAGCTTCACTACTAGGAATGATCCTATCCAACGTATCTTCTAGCGCCCATCTCTCCTAACTACGGGTCTTACATTGTTTTTGCAAGCTCGAGTCGAGCTCAAAAAAGCAGGGATTGCATATAACCCGTAATTCACCGAGATCAAAAATGCCTAAGGAGACACCTATTTGCAGACCTCGCGACAAGCTTAGGCGAGCAGAGACGCGCAGAGGCAAGATTGGGCGAGCAAAAGCGAGCTTGGGAGAGCAGGAGGCGAGCTTGAGCAAGCAACAGATGAGCTTGGACGAGTAGAGGAACGTATGGGCGAGTAGCAATCTCGTAGTGGAGACTATGGGTCAGTAACCTCCCTTTGGATTTGTCTTTAAATAGACCCCCACGGGTATAAGAAAATGACTTTTGGAAGAGGTTAATGTCCCCCCCACCCCACAAGCTGGATACTCGCCAAGTTCATGCCTTGTATCTCACCCAGCTTTTGGTTGCGAAGGAGAAGTTTCTTTCAAACTTCCGGGTACGTGGTGGGACCTCCCTGCTGGAGCACTCGGAGTGTTCTTATAGACATTTTTCTTTATCCTGCTCTAGCTATCCGAGCCATGGAGTTTGACTGCATGATCAGTAACATTATGTTGCATTGATCCGAACATTTGGATTAGGGAATTTTTCTGGCTTCAATATTTACCATAACAATAAGGAAAATGTTTCATCATAAGCAGCACAATGAATTTGCTTAAAATTTTTAGCCACTAATCACTCTTTGAATGTCTGTACATTCCCATGCGTGCTGGTCTTCTTGAAGATCCCTTGCACCCTATGAGTCATACCCTTTTAGGTGATTCCACCAAGGTCCAAACATGGTTTGCATATATGAAGTCCATTTCAGATTTTATGGCCTCATGGCACTTCTCGAAGTCCAGTCCATTCATAGCTTCCTGGTAGGTTGCATGCTCATCATCATGATCCATAAGCAACACATTACCTATTTGAGACATGAGAAATTCATCTCTCTTAGGCTCAATTCGAGGTCTACCAGATCTACACATGACTTGTGTTTCTTGAGCAGACTCTTTACCTACAACAACTTGTTGTTCTTAATCAGGATCCAATTTTGATTTATTTCTTGTTCGTCGTCCTTGAACATCTTCAAGTTCTATTTTAACAGTCTTTCTAGATATGAACTCTTTATCTAGAAAGTCAGCAGTACTTGCGACAAATACTTTGCCATCAGACTGATTATAAAATAACATCCTTCAGTTTTCTTAGGATACCCCACTAGATAACATTTTTTTGATTTGACATCTAGTTTGTTAATTGCATCATCATGCAACTCTTGTATGGTTGGTGAATAACTTTTATTTGCATTAGTTTTATGATGTATGCCGGTCTTATGCCTATAGGTACTCAACCATTGAAGTCACCTAATTAAGTTGGAGCCGATGTCGACGGCGGGATATCACAATTATCCACTCGCACCCTTACCGAGATAGATTAATGTATCTTGCTTTGGCAAACCCACACTTCATCTATCGAGGCAGGATGATTGTCGTCCATCAGAAGGAATCCGTACACTTAATATTAATTTTAAGGGATTTTCATGATATTTGATTAACAATTAATCATAACTAACATTTAATCATTGCACATATTTTCACCAAAACCTGAAAACATTTACACCGTTCACATTCCAGATACATTCCAGATTCACTTTAAAGAAAACCTTTAACGATTGATGTCAAGAAATAAATCTAAACATTTCGAACAATTGAACGGTTCTAAATCTTCGGATTTACAAACACAATCAACTATCTTTATGGCAGTAGACAAACTTGCCTTTCTATGTTTATAGTTTCAAAAACTAACATAGAGGATAACGACTGTGTTATCAAGGCGCGCGCCTTGGCGCCAGGCGCATGGGGCGCAAGCCGGTACGCCCTATCAAGCCCAAGGCGGGCGATGTGCCTCAGGAGCGCCTAGGCGCGCGCCTCACGCGCCTACAGGGCGCAGTTCAGGCGCGCCTTATTGCAGTAACCGGTTTTAACCTAAAAACCGGTTCAGGCAATCAGGCGCGACCTTATATTCCGATTCATTTCCTTCATTTCCCACAGGCCTTTTATGATTTAGGGTTAAGAATCGAGCTGCTTCCCTGACTGCCGATTCCCGTTCCCGATTCCTCCACTCTCCGCCTTTCTTCTCGCCGGAGTCGCCACTGCTCATCTCGCCGGAGTTACTGATTTCTCGCCGGAGACGCAGAAGAAGGATTAGCCGGTTGTCGGCGCCGTTCTTCTTTCCGGAGTCAAGGAAACTCCTGCATCCTCTCATCTCCTCCTTTAATTGTAAGAATCATTTTCCATTTCTCCTATTTTTTCTTCTTTTAATTGCTGCTATGATTATTTGTCATGATTTTTGTTTCTTTCTAAGTTTTACTTGTAAGAACATTCACTATTTGCGGTTCACTCCTCTTATCCAGTTTGTAGTTCACTCCTCTCATCTAGTTTTACTTGTAAGAACGTTCACTGGTTGGAATCATTCTTCATTTTTTTCTTTCTAAGTTTTACTTGGATGAAGCCCAGTTCATTTACAGTGAACTGGGCTTCCAGTTATGAAGCCCAGTTCACTATTTGCAGTAATAATGAACTGGGCTTCCAATTCACTATAAACAGTGAACTGGGCTTCCAGTTCACTGTAAATCAGTGAACTGGATGAAAAATATAAAATTAAAAGAAGGATTAGGAACATATAAAATTAATTTTGTATTATGAACCTCGGCTACGTTGAATGATAGTACAACGAGGAAGATCGGGGCTCATATATTAAAAGAAGGATTAGGAGAATATTATGCATAGGAAAATAAAGAGAACAAGAACAATGATTATGCATAGGAAAATAAAGAGAACAAGAAAGAAAAAACAGAATGGCATATTCTTGTTTGCAATATCAATAAAATTAGAGAGAATTAATGCAATGAAAAGAAAATATTCTCATAATCCTTCTTTTAATATATGAGCCCTGATCTTCCAGTTCACTGTAAATCAGTGAACTGATTTTTGTATTATGAACATATAAAATTAATTCTGTTATTCATTTTCTTACTGACCCAAATTTTTGCATGCTTTGTATTATTAGTTATTTAGCTCTGAAAATTAATTCAGCATCCAGCTCTGAAAATGGATGCAAGTGGTTCTGGTTCACCCAACATCCAATCAAGGATTGATCCATGCTGGAAGTACGTGCGTCAGATTTCTTCCGCCAATAAAAACGATTTGACTTGCATTTTCTGTGATAATGTCACGAAGGGTGGAATTTATCGTGATAAACAACATATTGTTGTGGGATTTAAAAATGCAAAAACATGTCTCAAAAGCCCCTCACATGTGCGCAACGAAATTCAAGAATACATGTAGAAAAAAACAAGTGCAAGCAACACAGACAACCAAACATTGTCTCACTTTGCAGATATCGACACATTTGGCAGTGATGAAGAAATGAAAGCCAATGTGGGCAAGATTCATAAAAGAGAAGGCTTCTCCAAGAGGCCTCGAACTAAAGGACCAATAGATGTGTTCTTTGCTCCAAAGTTTGGCAATGCAGGGGCAAAAAAAGGAGCTGAACAAAAGATGAAACAAACTTCTATTAATGAAGCTTGCAAGGAGTTGAGAGGACGAACTTGTAAACATATAGCTCAATGAATGTACGATGCAGCTATCTCATTCAATACTGTAAAACATCCTAGTTTTGCGATAATGGTGGAATCCATTGGACAGTTTGGAGTTGGATTGAAGTCACCGAGTTACCATGAGATTTGTGTCCCTTTGCTAAATAATGAAGTCACTGAAGTAAAAGACATGATGAAGACATACGAGGATGAGTGGAGGGTGTTTGAATGTTTTATTATGACTGATGGATGAACAGATCGGAAACAGAGAACGTTAATTAATTTTTTAGTCAATTCACCAAAAGGTACATTTTTCCTAGAATCTGTCGATGCATTTAACTACTCGAAGACGAGAGAAAAATTGTTTGAATTGCTGGATAGAGTGGTTAAAAGGGTTGAAGAGGTGAATGTGGTGCAAGTTGTTACGGATAGTGCCAACAATAATGTGCTAGCAGGTAAATTAGTAATTATTCATTACTAATCTTAATCATCTTCAATTTTTATTTTTTGTGTACACGATTGTATGATACTTTCATACCCAACAAACACTCTAACAGGTAAATTATTGGAAGCAAAACTTCCAAATTTATATTGGACGCCATGTGTAGCGCATTGTATTGATTTAATGCTGGAGGATATTGGAAAAATGCCCAACATTAGCCGCACACTAAAAAGGGCAATGACCGTAAATGGCTATATTTATATTCGGCCTGGAGTTGTGAACATGCTAAGAAGCTTTACGAGGCAAGTGGAGCTTGTTAGGCCCGCTGTGACGAGGTTTGCAACGTCTTTCTTAACAATTTAGCGCATTCACAAGCAGCTAAAGAATTTAAGGAAGATGTTTACCTCACCTGAATGGTCTTCGAGCAAGTGAGCAAAAGGAAGCAGAGGTAAACAAGTGCAGAGCATTATACTAATGATTTCTTTTTGGCGAAGTATAGTGGATATTTTAAAGATATTTGTTTCTTTAGCCCGCGTATTAAGATTAGTGGACGGTGAGAAAAGACCTGCCATGAGTTATATTTATAAAGCGATGAATAGAGCTAAAGAGACGATCATTACTTCTTTTAATGAGAAGGACAAATATATGGATGTCCTAAAAATTGTGGATAAAAGATGGGAAAGCCAACTTCATCGACCTCTTCATGCCGCGGGTCACTCTTTTAATCCAGAATATTTCTACTCAAATCCCACTATTGCAGAAGATGAAGAAATTATGGAGGGCTTATACAAGACAATGCAAAGACTGATTTCAAACCATGAAGAGCAAGATAAAATTATTGACCAATTAACTCTATATAAAAATGCTGAAGGACTGTTTGGAATGAAGTTTGCAATTCGGCATAGAAAAATTAAGTCCCCAGGTAAATTACACAATATTCAAACAAGTTTGTTTTGATTTTTGCAATTTTTAAATATTTACTATCTTAACAGCTGAGTGGTGACAATCTTATGGTGCTTCAACTCCAAACCTAAGAAGATTTGCCATAAAAGTGCTTAGTCTTACATGCATTGCATCCGGTTGTGAGCGAAATTGGAGTTTTTTTGAACATGTAAGCTTTTAAAATTTATTATCAGTAATTTATATTTTATATATTAAAGACAATTTATTTATACGGTTATTGTTTATTGCAGATACATAGCAAAAAAACAAACAAACTAGCTCAACAACGCTTGAATGATTTAGTATTTGTGAAGTACAATCGAGCTTTGAGACGTCGATATGATGCACGTGATCACATAGATCCAATTTCGTTGACGGATATTGATGATAACAATGAATGATTGATGGATAAAATGGAAGAAGATAATGATGCTGAGGCTGAGCGAGAGGACTTGGTGTTTGATGATGAGTTATTAACTTGAGGCACAGTTGCTACTGCCACTGGAGTTGAAGAAGAAATTTATCGCACACGATTATCGAAAGGAAATAATGTGGTTCCTACAAAGACACTTGAAAAAAAGGAGCATTTCGAAGATGAAAACTCATACTCTATTAATCATTAGAGAGACTACTACATCATTAGTCATTAGAGAGGCTAATACTCCATTAGTCCTCAGAAATGTTGATGATATCGATGAAGAGGAAGTTGAATACAACGACGAAGAAGAAGAATATAATGATAGTGGAGAAGATGATGAAGACATAGTCTTTTCAGAGGATGAGTAGATAAGTGAGTAATAGATTATTTAAATTTCAGAGTATTTTAATTATTTTATTTAAATTATACATTAATAGATGTTTTCTGATTACACAAATAATAATATTTTTCAGGTCTGATTTTCAAATGGTGCCTCTCGATCTTCTGACCGGACCACTTGATGTCGCTATTCCACCCTCACTTCGATTTTCTGGCTGGACTATTTAATGTTGCATATTTGATTCAAGTTTTATTTATGTTATTGAACTTTGATGTGTTTATTACATTGCCCTTCCTTTTGTTGTGATTTTTAATGCTAGCATTTTACTCTCGTTTTGCTCAATATAAATTTTGGTATGTTATTTCTTTTTCTATAATAAGAGTGTTTGGTTCATGCTGTCTAACTGATGCCACGTTTTAAAATAACATTATAATTTCATATGGAGGTTATCTAGATGTTGGCCTAAATTGGTGGGTGAGTTGGTTCTGTTTTCTATTCTAAATTTGATATAAAAAAACAAAAATAGGAAGAACACGTGCGAATTGGGCGCCCAATATCAGCGAATTGGGCACCCAATTCGTCCAATTTCAGCGAATTGGGCGCCCAATTCGCCCAATTTCAGCGAATTGGGCTCCCAATTCGCCCAATTTCAGCGAATTGGGCGCCCAATTCCCCCAATTTCTGAAACATGGTAATCACAGAACCTGACTCTGATATCATAGTTTGATTTTTTTAGGGTAACGCTTCACATGTGCACAACGGAAATTTGTCAAGAAAAACTCAAAAAAAAAGTGGATTTTGCGATAACCATGAAATCAAGAAATAAATGCTGCAAGTACAAAAGTACCTGCGTCAGAATGATGATTCACAATTGAATCAGTTTTCAATATTTGCTGCAGAAATTATTGTGCTCGGCGTCAGAATCCAAGTCCAAGTGTAATGTCGTTACTACGTCAGATTCGAAATCAGAGGCTGGCTGGCGGTTGATTTTCGAGAACACAGAAGTAGATCTGTGCCTTTACGAGTATCCACACTAACACCAAGAAACACCTATCGTCGAACGATAGAGGCTGGAAGAAAATCAGAGTCCTCGTCTCTACGGATTGCTAGATCTATTTCCGGAGAAGTTCGCCAGCTCTAGGGCTCCAGTTCGCAAAAAACCGCCTCTAGGCACTCGACCGGGCGGTAGCTGACGACACCCCGTTTGCCGCCCGGCCGTGTGCGCACATGCGCGCGACTGCTCGCATGGCCGCACACTCGTCATGAGTTGCAGCAGTACAAAAGAACCATTGTAACGAGCGGTGGCCTATCAACCTCGAGTATTTAATTACTTGTAACAAGTGGTGGCCTATCACCCCGGAGGATTTTACCCCTTGTAACTTACAAAGAAGATAGTGAAATTTGGCCGGCACAGACTCAACTCCGTGTTTTTTCTCTTTTCAGGGTTTTTTCACATAAAGACTTCATTGTTTGCCGTTAGCTTTTTCTGTGACTATTTGCGTGCTTGACCCACTCTCAAGCTAGGATGGTTCGTTTTCGACCGGTTCATGAGCGAATTGCAATATGACATTTAAGCAATTGCAATATGAAACCATGGTGGTAAACAAAGCAGCGATGTTTTACATGCATTTGGAAATTGTGGAAGCAATTATGACCTAGTCTCAATTTTTGAAGTTTGGGTATTCACGACCAATAACACTCGAACACATTTGGATGTCTGTAGTGACATTTTGAGGAAATGATATTTGTGACCACAACTTCCTAAATGATGTCTCTCAATGATTTTTTGAAGTAATTTCAACATTATTAAATGTGATTGGAGTTTCTTGTAAGTGAAATGAAATTTTTAGAGAAAGTCAAGTTCGAAAGGTTGCTCAAGCACTAGACTATGGTGAACTAAAAACTAGATGAGGTTTAAATCAAGAACTTTCTTTGAGTTGACCAGGGGGATACTCGTTGGGGTTCACATCACAAAACACTAATGCATATATTTTCTTTATATTCTGATATGATTGGTACACTTTTAAAGATTGTGGAGAGTAAAACAAATGACCGAGTAAAGACACGTGATGTGTTGTTTGCATTACAATCGTTTGATTATCTTTTGATGATTCATGTAATGACAACTATATTTGGCTATACACATGAATTAAATCTTGATTTGCAAAAAAAGATCAATATATTATTAATGTTATGTCATTTGTTTGTTTAACAAAAAAATAGTTGCAAATTTTGCGAGATGAGGGATGAGAAACTGTTCAATGAGGTCTTATTTTTTTGTTGTAAATATGGTATTCATATTCCTAAAATGGAAGATCAGTACATTCCCTGTAGAAGATCAGAACAATTTGTTGAAGACTACACAAATTTGCATCATTTTTGAGTGACATTTAAGCACAATGAATTAGACGCTCAATTCGCTCAATCTCAGCGCAATGAATTAGACGCTTAATTCGCTCAATTTTTTCCCCCAATTTAGCGCCTCACGTGCCTCAGCCGCGTGCCTGCGCTAGGCTCCGGGACCCCTTTGCGCCTCGGTGCGGCTTGCGCCTTTAATAACATAGGGCCAGACTATTGTTGGCTATAAATGAGTCTTTGTCATCAAGCATGTTCCTGATAGGACAATTGACCGTCTTAAAGCCCGTCTGGTGGCTCGCGGCTTCACTCAACAACAAGGTCTATATTATGAAGAAACCTTCTCTCTAGTAGCCAAGCTTAACACTGTTCGTGTCCTCTCCGTGGCTGTGCAACGCCAGTGGCCCTTACATCAACTGGATATCAAAAATGCCTTTTTAAATGAAGATCTTTAAGAGACGGTGTACATGCAACAACCTCCCGGGTTTGAGACCACCGGGGAGTCCCGAGTTTGTCATCTTAAGAAGTCAATTTATGGTCTCAAACAATCCCCTCGGGCATGATTCGATAAGTTCAGTAAGGCTGTTCGGGAGGTTGGCTTTACTCAGAGCTCGACAGACTTATCTCTGTTTACTAGACATCGAAAAACAGTAACGGTTCTTCTTTTGGTGTATGTTGATGATATGCTAATCACCGGAGATGATTCAAAGGGAATACAAGTGGTCATACAACACCTTAGTTCCGTGTTTCAAACAAAAGATTTGGGGAACCTTCGATACTTGACCTTGAGATCGCAAGACGTCCTGATGGCCTCGTTCTATCTCAATGGAAGTACTGTCTCGACCTTCTTCAGGATGCTGACTATTCTGGATGCAAGCTGGTTAACACTCCTATGAATGTCAATCACAAGCTGTGTGCACATGCTTCTGATACAGATCTTTTTCTTCCAAATCCAGAATACTATTGATAACTCGTTGGAAAATTGATTTACGTAACGGTCACGAGACCAGACATATACTTTGCTGGTGGAGTGGTCAACCGGTTTATGCATTCTCCTCGGATATCTCATCTTCATTCCGTCGAACGTATCATGATATCTAAAAACTGCTACTGGTCAAGGGTTGGCATACAAAACCTCTTCTTCTACTCCAACATTGGTTGCGTATTCAAATGTAGATTATGCCGGTTCCTTGGATGATCGGAGTTTTGTCAGTGGATTATGTACCTACTTTGGAGATCACCTTGTTACCTGGCGCAGTAAGAAACAAGCTGTGGTTGCTCGATCTTCAGCTGAAGCTGAATACAGGTCAATGACATCTGCTGTATCCGAGCTTACATGGATTGAAAGTCTCTTAAGTGATATGAGAGTAAAACTTTCCTCACCAGCTACCTTACTCTGTGACAGTCAAGCTGCTGTACACATAGCTAAGAACCCAGACTTTCATGAAAGAACGAAACACATTGAAGTCGACAACCATTTTGTTTGGGAAAAAAGTACAAATGAAGAAGCTGGAATTATGACATGTTCCGGCTACAGACCAAGTGGCTGACATTCTCACTAAGGCCCTATCAAGTTCTCTATTTTATCAGTTCTTGTCCAAGCTGGGTTCCTACGACTTGTACGCTCAAGCTTGCAGGGGAGTGTTAGAAAAGACAATGTAAAGGCCCATGTTTTGGCTCATTTGTGTATTTTCTTCCTATTTGTTTGTCTCACATCTTAGATTTGTGATTCTTCTCTCTCTTCTCCCTATATATTTGTACTCATACTTGTATTTACATACGCAAGAAGGATATACAAAGTTTCATTTTTCTGCCTAAGTGTTCTTCTACAATTATTAATATAGGTATTTATGTAGGATTATATATAAAAGTCTATATGTAGATTATTAGACCATAGAATATGCTATATATAAAATATTGCTATTTGTAAGCCTACCCCTTTGGGGTATATGAATATCCTAGGAACACAGAGTACATGCAGATTATCAACAAGATAGGTGCACTCAAAGATGTGAAAAGGAAGACAATGAGAATTTTTTGAGAAGAGAATACCATGAGTTGTATATTCTAGATAGATGTCTACAAACAGTTTATACGATACATCAGCAAGGACGACATCCCCCAGTAACTTCTGGGAACCCTAATTTGAATAAGGAGATCTAGAAATTCTGATAACATGCTGAATTTTGAGTTCAGCAATATCATTTTGTTGAGAGGTGTTGACGGAATGACTCATGACAAATACCTTTAGATGGCATTATGTGTTCTAACTGTGTAAATCGGTACACAAGATTTTGATTCAAAATCTCAAAATAAAAGGTTTTCATTATGTTTTCTAATTATGGCCAACGTTTCATTAGAAAGACTTACGATACTCAGAGAATAATCATCAAACACAACAAAAAACTTAAAACCAAATCAACTAGAGTCCAAAGCAGGTGTCCCAAATGTTGAACAGACTAAGGGCAGCCCGGTGCACAAAGAAACCCCGAGCGGCAAGGGCCCGGGGAAGGGCCCCATCACCAATGATGGATCCAGAAACTTTTTAATGGGGGTGCACAAATAAAATTTCTAAATGACATAATATAGAAAATGAAAATTGTTTGTTATATAAAGTCATACAAAATTACATATAAATGTCTTAATTGAAAAACAAATACACGAAAAAATTATAATAGTCCACGACAAGTCTTCATTTTTTTGAAAACGATCAATCACATTATCATTGCCAAATTTCAGAAACGCATCTCTTTCAATGAAGGTAACCATACAATCATTCAATATTTGATCGCCCATACCATGGAGTAACATGTTCTTGACATAATTCAGTAGACACATGAAGAATTAGTAAGAACTTCAATAGCTTGTAGTTTTGTGGATAAGCAACATGTTTCTCAGTTTCAATACGCTTTAAAAAGAGATGACCAAGATCTTTCAAGTCAGAAAATTTCTCTTCTTTTCTCATATCCACAATGAAATTGTCAAGTTGAAACATCAAAATTAAACAACTCCAAACTTGAAAAGTCATTAGGATAAAAATCTGCAAGTTTACGCACATTTTGTTTGTCAAAACAATCAAAAGAGTTAATGAGATTCAAGCAAGCAATACAATGGAGTAACTCCAATCTCACGTATGATTTTCAGCGAATTGGGTGATCAAGTGCGCCAAGGGGTGACTTGGGTGCGTCTGAGATCATGTTTTTGCCCATCTCCCAAAAACAATATTGAAAAACACCTTGAAAGGCCCAGGAGCGCCTTTGGTGCGCCTGGGAACCTGTAAGGCACGCGCCTGGGGCACATCGGCCGCCTCAGCCATGCTGAGGCGCTGCGGGCTGCGCCCGGTGCGCCCGACGCCTCAGGCACGCCTAGGCGCGCACCTTGACAGCATAGGTCTGGCTAGGAGGGAGAAAAACCAGATCTCATGTCTGATTAGCCTAGAGGGCCGTCATTTCTTTGTCCATGACTGCCCGCCAGCCCGAATATTTGAGAGCCTCCTGCACAAAGTTAGGGATAAAAATAGAGGATAATGAAGTAGCAAAGGTGTGAAGTGTCGGGGACATGCGATGTAAAGAAACATAATTCGTCATTGAGTGAACTGTAGAAGGTGCCGCCGGATCATTAGAACACAGACTGTCATTAGTAGAAGGTAACAGGATTGGGGCAGCAAAAGAGGAAGGACGACGAGTGTACACATGGATTATATGCAACTTAGGTGGATGGGGTGGGAGTGGCGTGGGGAGGAGAGGTGGTAGTAGCGAAGGAACGGGAACAACTGGCCGTAGAGGAGGGGACGATAACGACAGTGGAAGGTCAAGGGGTTGAGAATGATAAGGCTGGTTCTCAAGAAAGGTGACGTCGGCCGATGTAACAGTTTTTCGATCAGTGAGAGAGTAGCAGACATAACCTTTCTGAGTGGAAGAGTACCCAACAGATATATATTTTGTTGTACGTGGGGCAAGCTTGTCAATAGAAGGGTCAAGATTGTCAACATAACAGACACAACCGAAAACACGAGTGACTGCAAATAGGGGTGTGAATGAAAAAAGAAGGGAAACAAGACTTTGAAAATGGAGAATATAGGAGGACAAGCGGTTAATAAGGTGGCAGACCGTAGAAATTACGAAATTCCAGTATATGGTGAGAACATTCATTTGAGTCATAGGGTGCGAGCAACCTCCAGAAGGTGGCGATTCTTGCGTTCGGCGACACCATTTTGTTGAGGAATATAGACATAGGAGGTTTGATGGATGGTGCCGAACTCAGTGCACAAGTTGGTAAACGCATGACCTGTGTATTCACGAGCATTATTGGTGCGAAGAGTTTTAATTGTTTTAGAGAATTGGTTACAAGTTAGAAGGATAAAAGAACGAAAGACACTGGACAATTCAGAGCGATTATGAAGAAATTACAACCAAGTGACACGAGAGTAATCGTCAATGAAGGTAATGAAGTAGCGATAACCAGAGACGCTGACAGTTTTATATGACCCCCAAATATCGGAATGAACCAAATAAAGAGGAGCACTGCTCTGAGTACAATGTGGTGAAAAGGTAGAACGATGATGTTTGCCATAAATGCAGGACTCGCAGGTGAAGTCAGTGAGGGACGTGTCTAAAAGAGCTTTCTGTAGTATGCGAAGAGGGGGATGACCAAGACGCCAATACCAATCGACAGAACTCGCAGTGGAGAGAAGCGTGGGGTGGTGGTCCAAAATGTAAAGACCATTAACCAGTTGTCCCATACCAATGACAGTCTGCGTCCGACGATCCTGCAAAACACAATAGGTAGAGGAGAAAGTCACACAACAATCAAGATCGTGTATAACACAACTAATAAAGAGACGGTTGAAAGGAGAACCCGTAACATGAAGAACCGAACGAAGAGTGAGAGATGGAGTAAGGGTCACTTCGGCTGATCCATCAACCAGAGTAGTCCCCATTGACAACAGTAATAAACTTGGGATACGCAGAGTTCAAGTATCTTGAAGGTTTAGTGGGGGTAATATGATGTGTTGCACTGAAATCCAGAATCCAGGAGGAACTGTGGATAAGACAGGAAATTCCCCCATCAGAAATAGACACAACAGATCCAGTTGAGCGGCAAGGTAGCTCTGGAAGTCGATGTAGTTGAGTGCGCAGAGCGGCAATGCTAGCCTTAACACTGTATGGAGCATGAACGGCCATTGTATAAGGGCCAGCTTGGAGGCGCAGCGGCCAGGAGCAAGATTAGCCGCAAGCAAGACTAGCTAGAACAGTCGAACAGCCTCGACGAACAAAGGAGCGGCAAGCAGCGACTAGCAGAGAGGTCGCAAACAACAGAGAAGTCGTAACCAGTGAGCAAGCAATTCAGCAACGACTAAGAGAAGTTGCTGCAAGAACACAACGGCTAGCAGAAGTCTCGGCTAAGAGATGTCGTCGTAGTAGCAACGAGCGAACAACAACGGTTGTGGGAAGGTGTACAACAAAAATATGCGGCAAACCAGAACAAAGGACAGCTGCGGGCACCAGAAGAAAAGGGCAGAACGCGGCTAAGCACAATCCGCGGCTAACCAGATGCGGTTAAGCACAAGACTGTGACAAGAGCCTAGCGACAAGAGTGAAATGGCTGCGGCAAGAGGCACAACAGTTAAAAAGGACCGCATCGAGCAGGAGACACGACCGCAGCGAGCAGAAAGGCCGTAGTGGCTAGGAGAGAAACCAATACCGTGGCGGGCACAAACAAGTGGCAAGAACAGACCGCAGCGAGTAGAAGGTATACCGTAAGAGCTGCGGTTAGACAGATCGCGCGGTAGGAACAAACCGCGCGAACACGAAGAGAGGAAGCAAACACGCGGCAGTGTGCGGCAAGATTAAGTCGGCACGAGCAAACCGCACGACAAGCAACTCGTACGAATAAGAAAGATGCCGGAGAGGCATAAAGTCGCACGAGGGGCAGGTTGCGGGGAGACCAGAGGATTCAGAAGAGAGGACCGCAACGACTAGAGGAGGAGGCCGCACGGTAAGAGAGGAGGTGAGACCCACAGAGCAGAGACCTGATAGAGCTATAAAAGGAGAAGAGGAGAAGGAAGGGAGGAGGGTGGTTCCACAAGAAGAAGTAGCAGAGTAATTGACGGTTTGAAGAAGTAAACCGCGTGAGAAGAAGCAACAGAGAAACTGACGATTAGAAGTAAACCGCGAGAGGTGCATACACTAAACCGCAAGGAGGATTGCGGTTAGAAACTCAGAGACCGCCCAAAATCACCTTGCTCTGATACCATGTAGAAGAACACTTAGGCGGAAAAATGAAACCTTGTATATCCTTCTTGTGTATGTAAATACAAGTACGAGTACAAATATATAGGGAGAGAAGAGGGAGAGGAATCCCAAATCCAAGATGTGGGATTAAAACAAATAGGGTGAATACACAAATAGATCAAAACATGGGCCTTTACATTGTCTTTTCTAACAATAATATAGGTTACATATAAGATTATATAGATCTTACTTAGGCCTAGGCTAGCTATATATTATTCTTCTTTTTCTTCTAACATATAAGAATAGCCTAGGCTAGCCAACAGGTTACAATACGAGCGGGAAAATGCGAGCTCAAGCAGCCCCGAATCGACCATGCATAAATGACCTTGCACGGTCGTGCATTAAGATTTCAACACCAGTAAGAACAAAAACTGATAAAATGAGCCATTAGAATATGCATGGTCATGCATAAAGAAACCCGCATGGGCGTGCAAAATGCTTGTCGTGCGCAATAACTCACGCACGGTCATGCGTGACCAATAGTGCATGAGCTCCAACAACAAGGAGAAAATCGGGGAGAGGAAAATGAACGTGCATGGTCATGCGTGAAGAAATGGTGCACGGTCATGCAGAAGTGCACGATTGTGTGACATTGATCATGCATGGTTATGCGTGTTTGTGGCATTCATCAAATGGACTTCTCAATTTCCCAAACTATTCCACAACCAAGCCTTGATGATGAAGTTAATGCTGCTCCTTAGTCCTTCCTATGGGTCTACCTCTCATATTGTTTCTATCTAAACAAGTAATTATAAAAATTTACCATTCGAGGGCAATTCCACACTGCATAAATCCACTTCTGCAGCTCAAGTGCCCTTACCCAACATTGATATGGCATTGCTCGACTTGAAGGTAAACACACTTTTGCAACCGAACATCCCATAATGAATTTTGTCTCAGTATGTTCCACTAGAAAAACTATGAAAAGTCATGATCTCTCAAGGGGAAAAATAGAAAACTTGGCCGAAGAGTAGGCATACTGTTGGCTGAAATCAATATAATCTGAATGAATGTGGACAAAGCTTTTACCATTTGAAAATAGTAATTGTGGCTCAGTTCAAATTATGGTTTAGATGGCAGAGAAGGGGCTACAGTTTGTGCTGTAGCAAAATATTCATTTTCTTGCTTTGAAGGTCAAATTATAATTGTTTAGGCACTTCATTCTGATAGCATGACAAGAACAAAGGTCAAATCTATTGATATTTATTTCCACTCCATCTTGGAAAATAAAGGCTGCTGCTCCATTTCCCCCCTCTGAAATCGTCAAAAATTTCAGGATTTTATTTTATTCTAAACAATCTATTTAATGCTCTGGCATTAGCATTGGCTAGCTTCCCTTAATTTCACAAAAATATGACAACCCATTGTGACGCAGGACGAATCTATAGGCGGTGGATGTAGTCACATGCGCTTTTTATGTCTTTTAATGCACGATGAGCCTAACAAATATTTCATTTTTTTGTGAACGACACATCTATTGCTTTTAAAGCTTAAATATTGGTACGAAACAATCACGTTATTTGGCAAATTCAAGCAAACAATCACTGTAAAAAAGCAGTACATATTATGATAAGTGCCCTCTTTTGCGAGATTTTCTTCGAAAGTAAATGATCCTAACCTTTCTGGTTGTGGTTTATGTTACAAGCACAGAAGTTGTTTAAATTTATTACCTGCTTTTACTGCACATTGTCATCTGTTGATAAATATTTCCCTCCAGCTATGAAGCATTGACCAACAACTCATGCTGATGATTTTGCTTAAACTTTGCAGCATTTGCTCCCATGACTGAAGCAGAGAATTTCAATCCCCATCGCTCAGATCCCAGAAACCAGCCCTTAGACGCAAGGAAATCTTTCAGATAGTTTTCAGGGGTGGTTCGGCTCGAGGTGTTGAGAGCTGAGCTTATATATGACCATTGCTATTTGAAATTATGACCGTTGCATGGAATCGAAGGATTGAGTGATCATGGTTACAGTCTCTAATGTATGAATGATTGTCTCGGTATAGCTAACATGATGTTTCAAATTCCTAAACCAGTGTGAGCACCGGCGTGGGCGTAGAGGCCTGTTGGCATGGCACAAATGTTTTAGAATGTGTGACTACACAGGTATGTACACGTGTGCTGGCATGTGCATGCATGAGTGAATGTGTGCAGGCATCCACCACATGCCTGCCGGATGTGGGAACATGCATAACACACGCCACTTCCTACATGTGAATGCCCGCCGTCCGTAGATGTCGCACAGACATTCATGCATAAACAGTTGTCATAATTGATCTTTCAAGTCGTCCGTGTTGTTTATATATAACCCTGATATGGGGTAGTTTCGTCTTTTAGCCTTTTCCCTTACTCATGTATATATATGAGCAAGGGGGTTCTCTTCGATTCAATGAAATCTATTATTTGGTTCGATATCAGAGGATGATGCCCTAATCACGCGGTTTTCTCCCCCTAATTGCTCGCTCGACGACCTCCTTTCTCATGCCAGATCCCGCCACCGTCGGCTCTCCCGCTCACGCCTGCACGCTCTCCGGACACGACGAGAGGCCTCCACCCCGCCGCTGACTGTTGAGAGGAACGCAACCGCCGTTCATGACGCAGTCCGCCTGTTTCTTCTGCCGCTGATTTCCGCTCGTTTTCCCCCGCTGGTTTATTTCTCCGGACACGCTGGCGTAGATCCCGCCGTCGCTGGCTTCTTCTTCTTCTACCTTTGACACTTCCTGGCGCAGCTTTCGCCGCAGGCTTCTCCTGCCTCCGACGCTTCTTAGCGCAGATTCTGCTGCTGGCTCCTTCTGCCTCAAGTACTTGCTTCTTCGGCTGGTCTTGTCCGATCTCTCCTCCAGTACGCAATATGTTGTTAATGGCCGTTACCATCTCCTTGTTCTGACAATATTGTTGTAGGCTGTTGTCTCTTTTCGTTTTCTCGTCAATATGAGTGACCCTGATTCTTCGGTATCTTCTCCGAGTGTGATCCAGCCTCAGATGAGTGACCCTCAACGGCCTCATGGTCACTCCAGCTCCTTGAAGATTACCTCGATACCTTTGGATGACACAAACTACCTTGACTGGTCATGCACGACCCAACATGTCATCCGTAGGCAACATATGTTTGGATATATCGATGGGATGATTAAGGAGCCCAATGTCTCTCATCCTTCCTGGAAGCGCTGAGATTCAGATAACTCTCTGGTTGTTTCTTGGCTCCTGCATTCGATGTCACCCAAGGTTTATCAGAGTTATATGTTGATGGACTCGACATTTGAGATTTGGACTCGTGCTCGTGAAACATACTCTCAGATTGGGAGCTCCACTCAGGTGTATGAGCTCGCTCGCCACATTTTGGAGTTGCGCCAAGGCTCGATGACTGTTTCGTCATTCTTCTCTGAGTTTGAACAGTTGTATCAAGAATTGGACTACTTTGCGCATTTCACTCCAGCATGTAATGCTGATGCCGTCCAGTTAAAGCAAAGGGAGGACCGTTTCCTCCTTCACGTCGTCTTGATGGGATTGACTATGGACTTTGATATGGTTCGAACACATGTTCTCCATCACTCTCCTCTTCCCTCCCTTCGGGAGGCGTTCAGTATGGTTCTCGGAGATGAAGACCGCCGCAAGTCTCTCAGTGTCATGGTTCCTCCTGATCGCTTTGCCCTGACTGGTATTGGCCGTGGTCTCATTCCCACTCCAGGCTCCTCTGTGCCTATCTGTGATTACTGTGGTCGAAAGGGACATTCTCGGGAGGCATGCTTCAAACTTTATCAGCATCTCGCACCCTCTGGTCGTGGTCGTGGCTGGGGTCGTGGACCAGGCCGCGGAGGACATCGACACAGTGTCTACCGTTCTCCTGATGCTGCATACACTATTGATATTTATGATTAGTCCCAGACTCAGTCTCCATCCCTTAAAGCCCAGGAATTGGATGCTTTCCTCCTCCCGCTTCACTCCCAGCTTGATCCTATCACCGGAGGTTCTACGTCTCTTGCTGCCATTGCTATGCCTACTGCTCATTCTGCCACCACCTCACCTTCTGAATGGGTGCTTGACTCTGGGGCTACACACCACATGACTGGATCCTCCTCATGTTTCCTCTCTTATACCCCTTTGTTTGGTAAGGAGAAAGTTATTTCTACTATCGGCCCGCTGTCCTCTATTGCGGGAAAAGGCAATATCTCTTGTTCTCCGTCCATCTCCCTACCATCAGTGTTTCATGTTCCTTCTTTCCCTCGAAATTTACTTTCCATCAACAATATTACAAAATCACTTAACTGCTCGGTAACTTTTTTTTCCTAATTCTTGTGTTTTTCAGGAACTGGGTACGAAACGGAACATTGACAGTGGTAGGAACCGTGTCGGCTTGTACTACCTGGACACTCCACCTCTCTCTCAGGATCTCTCCAGTTCCGCTGTTATTATAGAGGCCGTTCTCCGTTGACATCGACGTCTTGGCCATCTCTCTTCTGTTTATCTACGAACATTATTTCCTGTTTTTTCCCTTTTTCTTCGGAACTTTGTTTGTGATGTATGTGATGAATCTAAACATGTGCGACATACTACTCATCTTTCTGTTCCCAGTACTATTCCTTTTGATGTTATC
Organism: Platanthera guangdongensis; assembly: GCA_039583875.1. Taxonomy (NCBI): domain Eukaryota; kingdom Viridiplantae; phylum Streptophyta; class Magnoliopsida; order Asparagales; family Orchidaceae; genus Platanthera; species Platanthera guangdongensis. Next base: position 41,832,221 of record CM077164.1, on the reverse strand, counting down.
CACTCTGATGTTTAGGGGTCATCCCCCATTGTTTCTATCACTGGTTTTCGATGGTTTGTCACATTTATTGATTGTTTTCCGCGTACTACGTGGGTTTATTTGTTAAAAAAGAAAAGTGAAGTGTTTTCTTGTTTTCAAATTTTCCATAAAATGGTGCAAACACAATTTAATGTCTCTATTCACGTCCTTCAGAGTGATAATGGGGGGGGGGGAGTGTGATGATCGGAGTGCCTTGGCTCTTACCTCACCTATCACGGTATCATTCACCAGAAAACCTGTGCTTATACATCCACTCAGAATGGAGTGGCCGAACGAAAAAATCGCCACCTCCTTGAGGTTGCTCGCTGCCTCCTTAACACTATGCACCTCCCTAAACCCTATTGTGGTGATGCAATACTTACCGCTGCTCACCTTATCAACTATCTCCCTTCTCGTGTCCTTTCCTTTACCACTCCTTTCGCTCGTCTCTCCACCTCGGGTGTGGTTCATACCTCTCATTTGCCACCCCGTGTTTTTTATTGTGTATGTTTCATGCATGTGCACCAACCTCATCGTGACAAGCTTGACCCTCGGGCTCAGCAGTGCGTCTTTCTTGGTTATTCTTCTACGACCAAAGGTTATCGCTGTTATCACCCTCCTTCAAGGCGTATGTTTTGTACCATGGATGTCACCTTCCGTGAGGGGGAGCCCTATTTTCTGCCTTCGACTCACCTCTTTCATCAAGGGGAGAACCGTGGTGATGTGGATGTTACTTCTGTTCATCTTCCTCTTCTTACTACCATTCCATCTACTCATTCTACTCCGGTTCCCATAGCCCCCCATCCAGGTACCTGACTCTTCTACTATGATTTTCCCCTTTCCTCATGTTTACCACCGCCGCAGTTCAGGTACTCAGGTTACCAAAACTCGACCTTTGCCAGTGCCATCTTTGGACTCAGATCCTGATGAAGCTGATCTACATATTCCGATCGCTTTACTCAAGAAAGGTAAAGCTCCTTGTACGCAACATCCTATCTCTAATCACTTGGCTTACCACCATCTTACTCTGAGCCATCGGGCGTTTGTTTCATCTCTTTCCCTAGTTGTTATTCCTAAGACATGACATGAAGCTTTGGATATACCGGCCTGGACTCAGGCTATGCACGATGAGATGTCTGCCTTGGACAAGAATCACACGTGGGATGTTTCCGCTCTCCCTTCCGGGAAGAAAGCTATAGGTTACCGGTGGGTCTTCTCTGTTAAGCAGAACCAAGATGGCAAGGTGGAACGGTACAAAGCACGTCTAGTTGCTCAAGGGTACACCCAGACACAAGGAGTTGACTATCAAGAGACGTTTCCTCCTGTTGCCAAGATGGATTCTATTCGGGTGTTGTTATCGTGTGTTGCGTGCCTGGACTGGGAGCTTCATTAACTGGATGTTAAAAATGCGTTCCTCCATGGTGAGCTCGAGGAGGATGTGTACATAATGTTTCCTCCTGGTTTTGTAAAGAAAGGAGCTGAAGGCCTTGTCTGTCATCTCAGAAAATCTTTATATGGCATGAAGCAATCACCTACGGCCTGGTTTGAGAGATTTCTTATGGCAATGCTCAAGTTTGGGTACAAGTAAGACCAATCAGATCATACCACGTTCATCCGGAGACATGAACAGCGTGTTGTGGTCCTCATTGTCTACCGCAGCGGTCAGCTAGTTTACCCGATCTGGCTTTTAGACTCAGTGGTCAGGTAGTCTCCTTGTTACTAGCAGTTTGGCTCAGTGGTCTCGAGATTTGTCACAGCAGCGGTCTGATGGTTAGCCACAACATCAGTCTGATGATTAGCCACAACAACGGTCTGTTGGTTAGTCACAGTAGCGGTCTGTTGGTTAGCCGCAGCTGTGGTCTAGAGGTTAGCCGCAACAGCGGTCTAGAGGGTAGCCGTAGCAACGGTCTGGGTGTTAACTGCAGCTGCGGTCAAGCCACTAGCATTGGCGGTTTGTCAATTAGTAGGCGGTCTGACGGCTAGTACTGGCGGTCTGGCGACTTACTTCTATTGCCACTGGGTGATCTCCTTCAGTTCTTTGTATAGTGTTGCAGTTTGATATTATCAAATGTCAAACCGCATAGGCCGTACGGATTATATTCAGTCACACATCTCTTATTGTATTCTCTCATCTTCCCTATTTTTTATAAATAAGGGGCATACCTATGTATTTTTTATCTTTTTGGAGCAATAAAATTTATCATTATTTAGCTCTTTTTTCACACGGTATCAGAGTGAACTGATCATTTGCTCCAATTAGATTGCGGTTTGTTTTTCTAGCCGATCTTCTTCTTCCGGTCTTCTTTCGTACTTCTTCTAGTTTTCTTCCCGCCCTGCCCTCCCTTGCTTGTCGAAGTTCATGCGACTTCTTCCTTTGCGGCTTGTTCTGTTTGCGCGACCTTCTTTGCTAGTCGCTCTTCCTTTCTCTTTCTTGCTTGTGGCTGCTTGTTTGTGTAGCCTTTGCGGGTTCCTTGCCACACGCCTTTCTTTGTTAGAAGCTCTTATTTGCTACTTATTGTTTTTGCGCGGCTTCTCTGTTCTTCGCGGTTCCTTCTCTCTCCTGTGCTCTTACGAGTTGTTTCTTCCTGCGACTTGTTTCTTCTCGCGCGGGTTATTTTCTCTACTCACGCGGTCTCTTCCTCTCTTTTCCTCTTCTCTTCTAGCGCTGGTTGTTTTCTCTACTCGCGCAGTCTCTCCTCTTTCTGCGACCTGTTCTTCCGACTTCTTACTCAACCCTGCAGTTTGAGTCTCTCTACCGGCATTCTTTTCTTGTTCGCATTCTTTCTGCGACCTGTTTGCCGATTGGTTAACCGATCTGCTCTTTTTGCGACCTGCTTCTTTTCAACTTGAGCCCTTCTTTGTTGCCTATCCGTTGCCCTTTGTTTGCGCGGTTTGTCCTGTTAAACCCTACGGTTTGCTGTTGTTTTTTATGGTCACCCCATCTCCTTCTTCTCTTGCCTTTTCTACTACTGCTCATTTGGCTACTGTAGGAAGGTAGCTCATTGATTCTGTGGTCTACTAATCATATGATCGAGAATTCTTGTCTTTTCTCTTCTCTCGACAAGAGTAAACAGTTGCCTCAGGTTCTTATTGCGGATGGTTCTCCGTCTCCTGTTTGTGGGTCTGATACGGTGCATGTTACTCATTCTCTTGAGCTTCAGGAAACTCTTTTTCCTGAGTTTTCCGTGCAATCTTCTTTCTGTCACCGCTCTTTGCAAACAGTTGAACTGTGAAGCAGTTTTTACTGCTTCTACTTATACTTTTCGAGTCCCTCACTCCAAGGAGTCGATTGCTACTGGGAATGCAAGCGGTGGCTTGTTCTACCTTGATACCACCTTTGCTTTTTCATCCTCTTCTTTACTCCAGTGACATCTTCGCCTTGGGCATCCTCCTCCCCGGATTCTTTATCAGCTTCTGCCTAATTTAACTCGAGAGGATTTTTCTCTTAATTGCGAGGCTTGTCAATTTGGCAAACATCACTGGTCTACTTTTCCCGCTAAGCATAAGCACAGTTCTTCTCGTCCTTTTGATCTTCTTCATTCGAATGTTTGGTGTCTTGCTCCCCTTCCGACTGTTGGTGGGGGTAACATGTATTTTGTTACACGAACGCTCTGAAATATTTTCTATTTTCACTGCGTTTTATAATGAGATTCGTACACAATTTGATATCTCCATTAATATTCTTCACACTAATAATTCTAAGGAGTATCTTAGTTATCAGTTCACGTCATTTTGTTTGAATCATGACATTGTCCATCAAACTACTTGTCCTTACACTTCTCAACAGAATGACGTTGTTGAACGTAAAAATCGTCATCTTCTGGATAAGGCTCGTAGTCATATCACTCATATGCATGTTTCCCGGTCTTATTGGGGTCATGCTATTCTCTCTTATTTTCTCATTAATATAGTTCTGTCTTCCGTTCTCAATGACAAGACTCCATTTTCTATCCTGTATCCTGATGCGAATCCGTTTCCTTTACCTCATCGTGTCGTTGGATGCATAACGTTTGCTCACTCTCCTTCTTCTAGTCGTGACAAACTCTCTCCTTGTTTTGTTAAGTGCATCTTTCTAGATTATTGCCCGACACAGAAAGGATATAGGTGTTTTGATCCTGTTCTCCGTAAACAATATGTTTCTGCAGATGTCACTTTTTTGAGGATGCTCCGTTATTTTCTTCTCACTTTATTCTACCTTCTTCTAATGATTCGGCTTCTTTTCCTCTTGTGAAGCCATCTCTTCCAGAGTCTGCACTTCTTCCTTCTCCTTCTACTTCTGATTCTCCTACTGTCTCTAATTCTTCTATCGAGCCGCTGCCAACAGCTCGTGAGCTAGTAGTCTCTCCTTCGGGTGGAATTGATACAGTCGATAGGACAGACCTTGATCTTCCAAATGCTCTTCGGAAAGGTGTTCGGTCTTGCACTCAACATCCCCTTCGGGATGTGGTCTCTTATGCACAACTGTCTCCTTCGTCTAAGAGCTTTCTCTTGCTCTATCGATGAATGTTCTTCTTGTTGGTGTTACCATTGTGATCTGGAAGTGATCAAACATTTGTCATCACTGCCAACTCAGTATGAGTCTACCATGGTCGCACATAAGATTGTTGAGAAATTGTGAGATTGGATCCATATGGTATAACTCATATGATGAGTTGAAAAGGACTGAAAATATTCTAAGGCAAAAGCGTCGAGTGTGTCGAGACCACTCAACGCCTTCGTCGAGTTAAGAGTTGACTCGTCGAATGGTGGCGTTGAGTGTATTCAACGATTCGTCGAGTCAAGGAGTTGATTCGTCGAGTATTGCACTTAAGCATTGAGTGTGTTGAGTCCATTCAACGATTCGTCGAGTCAAAGTGTTGACTTGATGGATCTGATTCTTAGGCGTTGAGTGCTTTGAGTTCACTCAACGCCATTCGACGAATTTGGCCTTAGGCGTTGAGTGTTTTGAGTGCACTCAACGCCATTCGACGAATCTGGCCTTAGGCGTTGAGTGCACTCAACACTATGACGCAGAAAGCGTTGACAGCGTTGAGTCCATTCAATGCCTTCGTCGATGTCAAGTGTTGATTCAGGTGAAGGTAGACGTTGAGTTTGTCGTGTATCCTATGAATACTCGACCATTCGTCGAGTATATGATGATACTCGACAATTCGTCGTGTATGATATAGATACTCGACGATTCATCGAGTCAAGCGTTGACTTGCTGGATTGTTGGATTCAAAGTCCTTGGGTCTGTGATTAGCTGCGGGCTGTTCTTATTTATTCCTTGGAGTATAAATAGGATGTTTTAGGGTTTCAATCAGATGCTTGATGCGATATTCTGTCTAAGCACACGAGCCGTTACTGTGCGAAAGACTGATAACCCTAGAAAGCCGACGGAAGCCGTTCCGCCGATTCCAACGTCGATCCCGATCCCGGCGAGTGTCGCCGTCGCTTCTCCTCTAACAGATCTAGCAATCTGTGGAGACGCTGAGTGTCCTCTCCCGACCTAACGCTTGTGCGACAAGTTTCTGTGGGTTCTCTCGATTGTGTGGACTGTCTGTAGGAGCGCGGATACAATTTATTCGCTCAGGACTCATGCCGTCAGTACCCGGCTGAAATTTTCTGGAGCATCTTGGTTGAGTATAGACTCAATCCCTCAAAGGTAATTCTATTACAACATGTTTTACTTCTTGATTCATGAATATTGTCAGATCTGAACCTTTTGGGTTTTCTTGTTCTTATTTCCGCTGCACGCACAACTGTTGTGCCGTCTTGTAAAACCCAACAGTGGTATCAGAAGGAGGTTGCCGACAATATTTCATGTTTCAGAAGTTGCTAAATCCATGTCGTGTAGATTTGGAGATTTTAGAAGTGTTCTAAAATGCTCAAATCTATTCTTGGAATCCCACCAAGAACGCATGTGATTTCTTTGTTGCTACTCCTTAACAATAACCGTTACTTTTGATAGTTTGTGAAATCAAATATGTGGTAGATTTTGGAAGCTCACATATAAAGTGACGAGCTTGTCTACTGTATAAGTGAAGTTTGTGTTGCTCATGTCTAGTGTATGTAAATCTTAATATTTAGAAGTGTTCTAGATATTCAGATTTAGCCCAGCTCATCAAGTGTTGATGATGATTTTCTTGTGCACATCTGGGATGCATTTGGATTATGATTGCTGTTATTTTATTTTGTGGATGTGCACATTGGTTAAGTGTTAACCGTGATTAAAGAGTTAATCAAGTATAAAAATCTCTTTAGCAATATTAAGTATTCAGATACCTTTCAATGAATGACACTCTTCCTGCCTCGATCGATAAAGTGTGGGCTTGCCAAAACAAGGTGCATTAATCTATCTTAGTAAGGGTGCACGCGGATAATTGTGATATCCCACTATCGACATCGGGTCATACTTAACTGGGTGACCTCAAAGGTTGAGTGCCCAGAGGCATAGGGTTGGCATGCACCATATGATGGATGCAAATAATGAGTTATTCATCAGCCATACAAGAGTTGCATTGTGATGCAATTGGCAAGCGTTGCCTACCTAAATAGTTGTATTGTGAGAGAAAAGCCAAAGCTGACACATAGTGTTAGTGAAATATAGATCTTGTCCACTAAGAGAGTTACTCGCATAAACTCTCGAATTGATATCGTGGGTTATTAGTTTGATAAAAATAGTGGGAGTTATTTTGATTAAAGTCCTAATCGAAAGAAAAAATTATATTTATGAAATGTAGTACTAATTTTACTTTGCTTGATCCTTGTAGAATTTCCATGGCAAGTGGTTCACATTCCACCCTGTCCCTCCGAGCGATCCTTGAGAAGGAAAAGCTGAGCGGGATTAATTATTTGGACTGATACAGGAGCTTGGGAATTGTTCTCAGACAAGAGCGCAAGCTCTATGTTTTGGAAGAGGAATCCCCGATGAGCCTGCCGGGAATGCACCCCGTACTGATAAAGACGCTTATAAGAAGTATCTTGACGACTCCTTGGACGTCGAATGTCTCATGCTAGAGACCATGAACTATGAGCTCCAAAAGTAACATGAGAACATGAGTTGCAAGGATATTGACCTGCATCTCAAGAAAATGTTTCAAGGGCAAGCTCGTCAAGAGAAATTTGATGTCACTAAGGCGTTGTTCCAGTGCAAGATGGGAGCTCGGGTCCTAGTAGAGACTCACGTACTCAAGATGATTGGGTATATCAAGAACCTTGAAAGACTAGGGTTCTCTTTGGGCCAAGAGTTGGTCACAGACCTGATCCTGCAATTGTTGCCAGACAGATATGAATAGTTTGTCTTGAACTATAACATGAATAAAATAAACATGACACTGCTCGAGCTCCTAGGCATGTTGTGAATTGTCGAGATCAATATGAAGAAAGCCAAATCTGCTAGCCTCATACTGATGGTGAATAAAGGCAAGGGCAAGGCCAAGAGCTTCAAGAAGATGAAGGTAGGACCTAAGTCTGCTCTAGATCCTAAGTATTTTGCACTGAAAAGGAAAGGTTTAGGGAAAGAGAGAAAGTGTCACCATTGTGACAAGGCTGGTCATTGGAGAAGGAACTGTCCTTCGTACATTGAGGGTCTGCAAAGGATGAAGGGAGGTATGATTTCTGCTTCAAGTGTTTATGTTATAGAGATAAACCTTTCTACTCCTTCATCCTAGGTATTGGATATCAGATGTGGTTCTCACATTTGTATAAATGTGCAGTAACTGAAAAGGAGAAGAATGCTGAGTAAAGTAGAGGTGGACCTGCGTGTTGGCAATTAAGTAAAAGTTGCTGCAGTCTCCGTAGGTGTTTACCGTCTTGCTTTGCCCAGTGGGCTTGTAATAGAACTAGATAATTGTTATTTTGTTCCTTCCATAACTAGAAATATTATATCCATTTCATGTTTGGACATGATGAGTTTTTCTTTATTATTACGAACAATTGTTGTTCAGTATTTAAGAATGATGTTTGTTATGATGTACCCCAAATATTTAATGGTTTATATATTTTGAATTTAGATCATCAGATCTATAACATAGAAAATACTAAAAGACTAAGAACGAATGACTCTAACCCTACGTATCTTTGGCATTATCGTTTGGGTCATATAAATGAGAAACGTATATCCAAGATCCATAGAGATGGACTATTAGACTCATTTGATTATGAATCATTTGAGAGATGCGAATCTTGTTTGTTAGGCAAGATGACTAAGGTCCCTTTCACTGGAAACAATAAGAGGTCTGATGATCTCTTAAGTATAGTACACAGTGATGTATGTGGACCCATAAGTTCTATGACCAGAGATTGGTACTTCTACTTTATTACATTTACTGATAATTTTAGTAGATACGGATACATGTATCTTATGAAGTGCAAATTAGAAACCTTTGGAAAGTTCAAAGAGTTTAAGAACGAAGTAGATAACCAGCTGGCTAAGAAGGTTAAAGCACTCCGATCTGATCGAGATGACAAATACCTAAGTCATGAGTTCCGAGATCATCTGAAAGAGTGTGATATTGTATCACAACTCACTCCACCTAGGATACCATAGCATAATGGTGTGTCTGAGCAAAGGAATCGTACTCTGTTAGACATGGTACGATCGATGATGAGTCATGAAAAATTGTCTGTTTCCTTTTGGGGTTTTGCTCTATAAACAGCTGATTTAACATTAAATAGTGCTCTAACGAAAATGGTTCTAAAGACACTAAATGAGATATGGACTGAGAAGAGTTCTAGTATGTCGTTCATTAAGGTTTGGGATTGTGAGGCTTACATAAGACATTAAATGCCCGATAAGCTGAAACCCAAATCAGATAAGTGTTATTTTTTGTGGTATCCTAAGGAAACTAAAGAGTACTATTTCCACCTACCGTCTGAGGGCAAAGTGTTTGTCGCGAGGACTGGTGTCTTTCTTGAGAAAGAGTTCTTAAGTAAAAAGACTGTCAGGATAGAACTTGAAGAAGTTCAAGAACCACAAAATGTGAATGAAGCGGAATTGGAACCTGAGCCAGGACTACAAGTTGTTGTAGCTGGAGAACTTGCTCAAAAAAACACAAGTTCCATGTAGATCTAGTATACCAAGGTTTGAGCCTGAGAGATATGATTTCTCGTGTCTCAAATATGTAATGTGTTGCTTATGGATCATAGTAATGAGCCTACAACCTACTTAGAGGCTATGAGTGGACTAGACTTCGAGAAGTGGCTTGAGGCCATGAAATCTGAGATGGACTTCATGTATGAAAACCAAGTATGGACTTTGGTGGAACCACATGAAGGGATGAGGCCCATAGGGTGCAAGTGGGTATTAAAGAGGAATACCGACATGGATGTGAATGTACAAACATTCAAAGGGCGACTGGTGGCTAAGGGTTCAAGCAAATTCATGGTATTGACTATGACGAGACCTTTTCCCCTGTTGCTATGGTTAAGTCCATCAGAATTCTGCTTGCTATTGCTGCGCATTATGACTACAAGATCTGACAGATGGACGTCAAAATGACTTTCCTAAATGGAAACCTCCTTGACGAAGTGTACATGACACAACCCGAGGGTTTTGTATCTACAGGTGAAGCCACTAAAATATGCAAGATGCAGAGATCCATTTATGGATTAAAACAGGCTTCTCGAAGTTGGAATCTTCGTTTCGATTAAAAGGTCAAAGAGATTGGTTTTATCAAGAATGAGGATGAACCGTATGTTTACAAGAGGATTAATGGGAGCATAGTTGGATATTGTATGTGGATGACATACTGCTTATCGAGAATGACAAACCGACCCTACAAGTTATTAAGAACAACCTAGGGGACTGCTTTTCAATGAAGGACTTGGGTGAAATGACTTATATACTTGGTATTAAGATTTATAGAGATAGATCAAAGAAGTTGCTGGGTTTGACCCAAAGTATGTACATTGATAAGGTGTTGAAGCGGTTCAACATGCTTGAGTCCAAGAAAAGATTCTTACCCATGTCTCATGGTGTGAGTCTCTCTAAGGACCAGTGTCCTAAGTTTTGTGAAGATAAGGACCGCATGAAGTTGATTTCATATGCTTCGGCAATTGGGTCAATCATGTATACAATGATATGTACTATACCCGATGTCTCTTATGCCTTGAGCATGACTAGCAGGTATCAGTCTGATCCCGATGAAAGTCACTAGATTATTGTTAAGAATATCCTGAAGTACTTGCGAAGGACTAATAATACGTTCTTAGTGTTTGGTGGAGAGGAAGAGCTCATTATAAGGGTTACACAGATGCTAGCTTACAGACTGATAGAGATGACTCAAAGTCTCAGTCAGGTTTCATATTTTGCCTTAATGGAGGCGCTGTTAGCTCAAAAAGTTACAAGCATGAGACAGTTGCCGATTCTATAACTGAGACCGAGTATATCGCCGCTGCAAATGCAGCGAAGGAGGCTGTATGGATTAGGAAATTCATCGGCGAGTTAGATGTAGTTCCTAGCATTGTTCGTCTCGTAGATCTCTACTGTGACAACAACGATGCAATTGCACTTGCGTCAGAACCAAGATCTCATCAGCGCTCCAAGCATATACTTCGGCAGTTCCATCTAATTCGAGAGATTGGCGATCGAGGAGATGTGAGCTTTAGCAGAGTGTCGGCTGAGGAGAACATTGTGATTCCACTGACAAAGCCTCTCGCACTAAGAAAGCATGATGATCATGTTAGATCTATGAGCATACGATACCTGAATGATAAACTCTAGTTAGAGTTTTGTGGATTGTATGTTTGTTGGCTGTAATTTTTTATTTGATGATTAATGTACTATATGCATTTCATTTATATATTTTGACAAGTTCTTTTATTGCGTTATTATTTCTATTATGATAGAGTAGTTAACTGTATAAATGCCGTTAGAGTGTTTGCTTCCATTGGTCAAGTAGTGAATTGAATGTGAGAACCTATGATCCCAGAAACTTCATTCTTAAAGGTCCCTAGTCGTTGTATCATCTTAGAAGCTAAGGGAGATGATGATACATTTAAAACTAGCTTGTGCGTTGACTGATGACCCGTCCTCACATGTCATGATATTGTGATATCAAGTCATCACATGAGTATTATTATGAACAAATTGTACTGGACAGACCCACCATGAGAATAATTTATGGATTTTTATATAAACGTGTCACAAGTATGGCTAAAGTGGCAATGGTGTTTGTGGTCCTTTATCCTAAAGTCATAACATTTATCGAGTGAGGAAGAGCATGCTTTGATGCTATCAAAAGTCCAGTCTTGAGAAAGTTGGATGATAAATGTGGTTATTGGGTACGCTACGAATCATTTGGGTGTTTACATGTGAGCAGAGATGAGATTTGTCCTCCTTTACGACAGGAGTTGCATCCATGGGCCCCTTGATGAAATGAGACTGAGAAATGCAAGTCCATGCTTGGTTGAGTCAATATATGATATTGAGCTCACCAATTTCTGAAAGTCTATTTTAGATCAGGAAACTGGGATTGAACCATTATGAGGGTGACACGGTCTATACCTATAGTTCTATCTGGATGTTAGGGACGAAGGGACATGATAACACTGTAACATTGGTCACAATGACTTTCGAGTTTTATAAACTCTTACTATTTGGGGAGCAATGATGTATTACTAGATGTCGCTCATTGTTTGTGAAGCCTTTGTTTGATACGTTCAAGATCAAGTGGAAGACTGTTGGTGTTACCATTGAAATTGGGAAGTGATCAAACATATGACCTCACTGCCAACTCAGTATGAGCCTACCAGGCCCGCACATAGGATTGTGGAGAAATTGGGAGATTGGATCTATATGCTATAGCTCATATGATGAGTTGAAAAGGACTGAAAATATTCTAAGACAAAAACGTCGAGTGTGTTGAGACAACTCAACGCCTTCGTCGAGTTAAGAGTTGACTCGTCGAATGGTGGTGTTGAGTGAGTTGAGTCTATTCAATGATTCGTCGAGTCAAGGAGTTGATTCGTCGAGTATTGCACTTAAGCGTTGAGTGCGTTGAGTCCATTCAATGATTCGTCGAGTCAAAGTGTTGACTTGACGGATCTGAGTCTTAGGCGTTGAGTGCTTTGAGTTCACTCAATTCCATTCGACGAATTTGGCCTTATGTGTTGAGTGCTTTGAGTGCACTCAACGCTATTAGACGAATCTGGCCTTAGGCGTTGAGTGCGTTGAGTGCACTCAACGTTATTAGACGAATCTGGCCTTAGGCGTTGAGTGCGTTGAGTGCACTCAACGCTATGATGTAGAAAGCATTGACAGCGTTGAGTCCATTCAACGCCTTCGTCGATGTTAAGTGTTGATTCGGCTAAAGGTAGGCGTTGAGTTCATCGTGTATCCTATGGATACTCGATGATTCGTCGAGTATATGATGATACTCGACGATTCGTCGTGTATGCTATAGATACTCGACGATTCGTCGAGTCAAGCGTTGACTGGCCGGATTTCTAGATTCTAAGTCCTTGGGTCTGCTATTAGCTGCGAGCTGTTCTTATTTATTCCTTGGAGCATAAATAGGATGTTATAGGGTTTCAACCGGATGCTTGATGCGATATTCTGTCTAAGCACACGAGCCGTTACTGTGTGAAAGACCGATAACCCAAGAAGGCAGATCGAAGCCGTTCCGCCGAATCCGCCACCGATCCCGATCGAGATCGCGATCCCGACGAGTGTCGCCACCGCCTCTCCTCTAACAGATCTAGCAATCTGTGGAGACGCTGAGTGTATTCTCCCGTCCTAAAGCTTGTGCGACAAGTTGCTGTGGGTTCTCTCGATTGTGTGGACTGTCTGTAGAGGCACAAATATAATTTCAGCGCTCAAGACTCAAGCCGCCAGTGCCCGGCTGAAATTTTGTGGAGCATCTTGGTTGAGTATAGACTCAATTTCTCAAAGGTAATTTTATTACAACATGCTTTACTTCTTGATTCTTGAATATTGTCAGATCCAAACCTTCTGGGTTTTCTTATTCTTATTTCTGCTGCGCGCACAACTGTTGTGCCGTCTTGTAAAACCCAACACTTCCCACCGCATATAAGATGTTGTTGTCATTCATCATTGGAAAGCTGTTATGGATGAAGAGATGAAAACTCTCACTGAACGGGGTACTTGGACTCTCGTTCCTACCCCTCTAGGAGCTGATGTGGTTGGCTGTCGCTGGTTCTTTGTCAACAAATTTCTCCCTGATGGTACTATTGATCGGTACAAGGCTCGGTTTGTTGCCAAAGGATTTACACAAACCTATGGTGTGGATTTCTTTGCCACGTTCTCTCCTGTTGCTCGGATTACTACAATCTGTGTTATTTTCTCTGTGGTAGTAAACATGGGTTGAGAGATGTGTCAGTTGGATGTAAAGAATGCTTTTCTTTATGGTGATTTGCATGCGACAGTCTATATGGAACAACCTCTTGGGTATGTTGCTCAGGGGGAGTCTCAGGTATGTAGATTGCAGAAGACTATATATGGTCTTAAACAAAGCCCGAGGTCCTGGTTTGACAAATTCAATGAAGTTATTTCTGTTATTAGATTTGTTCAGAGTGTTGCAGATCATTCATTATTCATTCGCAAAACCTCGACTGGCCTTGTTGTTCTTGTAGTCTACGTGGATGACATTCTTCTTACTAGGGATGATAAAAAAGGTATTGACATGACAAAGAAGCATCTGCTTTGTCATTTTGTTACCAAGAATATGAGGTCTCCTAAATACTTTCTGGGGGGTTGAGATATCTCGAAAACCTGGTTCTATTATTCTTTCACAGCGGAAGTATGTCTTAAATATCTTGAAAGAGACATGTCTTCTTGGGGATAAACCCGCTCGGACTCCTATGGCTGTTGGAGATGACAAATACTGGAGTGAAAATTCTCTTATTCTTGAAGATGTCATCAGATACAGACGTCTTGTGGGTAAACTCATTTATCAAACATTCACAAGACCAGATATTTGTTATGATGTAGGGAAAGTAATCCAGTTTATGCAAGCCCCCAGAGAATGTCATCTGCAGTCAGCTCTAAATATTTTAGAGTATGTAAAAGGTGAACTGGGAAAATGGCTCTTGTTTCAGAAAAGGAGGCATTTGAAGGTTGAAGCTTATTCTGATGCTAGCTACGCATATGATAAGGAAGATAAGAAGCCTACATCTGTTTTCTGCACTTTCGTTGAAGGTAATCTAGTCAGCTGGAAGAACAAGAAACAGACTGTAGTTGCTAGGTCAAGTGCAGAAGCTGAATATGGAAGCATGACTCAGACTGCTTGCGAGTTGAAGTAGCTACGGATACCCTTGCTTGATCTGGGAGAGTTTTATGATCATCCCCTACATATGTTTTGTGACAATAAGGCGACCATATATATATTTCAAGGAATCTAGTCTTTCGTGAGAGGATGAAGCATATCGAGGTGGATTGTCACTTCATCAGAGATGAAATTTTGAAGAATTAAATCTGCACAAGGTTTGGTACCTCAGAGAGAGAACTAGATGATTTCTTCACCAAACCAGTTACTCCTTTTGGGGAGGTTTGTTGCAAGCTGGGCATAATGAATATATATGCTCCAGCTTGAGGGGGGAGTGTTGAAACTTGAAGAGATCGAGCAATTTAATATCTAGCCGCATCGGTCAACTAGTCTACCCGATCTGACGGTTTGGCTCAACGGTCTGCTAGTCTCCTTGTTCTGGCGGTTTAGCTCAGTGGTCTAGAGGTTAGCCACTGCAGCGGTCTGCTGGTTAGCCACTGCAACGGTCTAATGATTAGCCGCAACAACGGTCTGTTGGTTAGCTGCAGCTGCGATCTGTTGGTTAGCTGCAGCTGCAGTCTGGAGGTTAGCCTCATCAGCTGTCTGGAGGGTAGTCGCAGCAGCGGTCTGGGTGTTAACCGCAGCTGCGGTCAAGCCACTAGCATTTGCGGTTTGTCAACTAGCAGGCGGTCTGGCAGCTAGTATTGGCGGTCTGGCGACTAGTACTGGCGGTCTGGCGACAAGTACTGGAGGTCTGGCGACTTACCTCTGTTATCGCTGGGTGATCTCCTTCAGTTCTTTGTATAGTGTTGCGGTTTGACATTGTCAAACCGCATAGGTCGCACAAATTGTATTTAGTCATACATCTCTTGTTATATTCTCTCATCTTCCCCATTTTCTATAAATAAGGGGACATACATATGTATTGTTTATCTTTTTAGAGCAATAAATTTTGTTTTTATTTACCTCTTTTTCACTATATACAAATTTATGTATCTTTATTCTTTTAAACAAGTGTTATCATATATAACCTTATTTAGTTTACATAAATTTATATCAACATTTTAATTAAATATGAATATTTAACTGATCTAATCATACAAATGACTTCAATAGTCCTTGGCATCATAAAAGAGGTTATATATAATATAATTTTATGCAACATTTCTGCTACATTGACAGAATGATAAATGCAATAAAAAGTCCTAAATTCATAGGAGATATAAACATATAATCATTGCATCAGAATGATAATGGGCATAAAAAGATTAAACTTTTATTCATCAAGGGTATAACTAGGCAAAGGGAGTAAAACCACAGTACAATCTGAAGATGTGAGACTAAAGAGAAAATACTAGACTATATATAATAGGTTTTACATATTGGGCTTTGTGCAGACATGTGTATTAATTCAACCCCCCTCCAACTCAGTGTGGTGAAGTATGAGGTTGAAAAAGCTGAGCCGCTATATTTCACATAAGGCTTGTGGATAAACATCGAGAGTTGTCGAATCAAGTACTAATCTCTCAATTGTGCAAGCCTTGATAAAGAAGTCTACAATTTGAAGAACGAAAGAGACATGAGGAAGCGAGATGATCTAGCTCAGGAATTGCTGACGAACATAGCGATAGTTGATCTCAATATGCTTGGTGTATTCATGAATAACATGATTTTGAATGATCTGTATGGCACTGGCGATCACAGAAGAGTGGTGTGGCACCTGAGATTGGAATATGAAGATCTTGCAAAAGTCATCGTAGCCAAGTCACGCCAACATTAATGGTAGTCATGACACATTACTCAGTGTGGTGAAGTACTGACACTCTTTCCTGTTACTTCTCCAGATATCGGAGTGCAGTAACGGGGGGTCCTCTTCCCGAGGATATGTTCCCGCCACCCCACCTCCAAACCCGGTCGTCCTCGTGGCTGTACCGTTTGCTGAGACTGACTTGGGGTAGACACTGACGACCATCCTGCCCACTTTCTGGACAGCCTTGGCACAATCACCACAAGAAGTGATGGCGCCTACCGATTTGCTGACAACCTTTCGAGGACTGAGGCCTCCCACTTTCAGAGGCACGAAGACTGCCATCCAGGTAGAGGAGTGGGTGGAGCATGTGGAGGAGCTGCTAGTAGGCATGATGTGCACAACAGTAACTGCAGTCTCACTGGTAGTGACCTTGTTAGAAGGATATGCTAGGGATGGGTGGAGAGCGGCCAACCGCTCGAACTTTAGAGGGCGACCGATGAGCGATATCCTATGGGGAGAGTTCTCGGAGGCCCTGCTGGAGTTATTTATTACAGACACAGACCGAGATGTTTTGCAGGAGAGGGTCCTGCACATCCGACAGAGAGATCAGACAGTTCCTGAGTACGAGAGGGAATTCATACACCTGACATGCTTTGCCGGGAATTTGGCTGCCTCCGACAGGAATAGAGCTTATTGATTCTACCAAGGCCTACATGATGACCTGAGGCAGGCTCTGATTATGATCTCTCAGTCTACCTTCCACACCATAGCTACTCACACAACGACGTTAGAGTTGGAGCAACGGATGGTAGCCCAGCAGCACAGAGGACAGGTCGAGGTCCCTAGAGGTCTGAGACTAGACAGAGGAGATGCTCTCCACCGATAGGACAGAGGGCGTAGGCAGAGACACCATAGACATCCTTATAAGTGCCCACCAATTCCACCAGCACCCCCAGCACCGCAGCATGACGTTAGGCCAGCTTCAGCACCACAGCCCGCACCAGTAGTCCGTCGAGATGTTTCCTTCGCATGGAACTGCTTCTTGTGTCAACAGTCAGGACATATGAGGGCCTTCTGCCCACAGGCAGTAGGAAGGCCGGGGCTTGGAGCTGTACAGGGTGTGCAGCCAGCACAAGATCAGGTCCAGAGAGGTCGTCGAGGCAGAGCTGGCAGGAGAGGCCAGTAGGGCCGCACAGCTCCTCTGGAGGCCTATGCACTAGATCTGCAGTATGGACCGACCCCTGATGTAGTGATAGGTATATATATTAGGCAATAGAGATATGTCAGATGTTGCTACACTGTGATATGTTTTGCATACCTACATATTATATATTAAAGTATGATATATATATATATATATATATATATATATATATATATATATATATATATATATATATATATATATATATATATATATATATATATATATATAATGCTCCCTATTCTGTCAGGAATTTTGATGGTAGAAGGACACCCCACCAAGACCCTCTTCAACACTGGAGCGACACACTCCTTTGTGTCCCAACATTTCATTATGACTAAGGAGAATGTTGCTTGTTCGTCCGGACTGTCTATACAGATCCGTCTACCAGATGGATCAGATATGACGTCAACAGAAAAATGTACATTCCAGGCAATGCTATGATACGTGGAATTTGAAATCTTTACAACGATCTTTGCAATAACCAGATTTGATATCATACTGGGAATGGATTGGCTAGCCGAGCACAAGGCGTAAATAAATTGTTCAATGTGGGAAGTCCGACTACAGAACCCAAATGGTCAGGATATTACGTTGACAGGTGTACCATCTGTCTCTTGTATTATTTTGACTTTTGCACAGACTATGAGATCGGTCCGACAAAAGGACGTGATATACCTTATTTACTTCAAAATGGAGGACAAAACACAAGAGCTCGCCAAGGTCCTAGTAGTACGTGACTTCACGGACATTTTCCCTGAGTCGCTCCCTAGATTTCCACCATGGCGAGAAGTTGACTTTCAGATCGAGCTCGTGACCGGAGCACGGTCGGTGTCCCGAGCACCTTACCGGATGGCCCCAAGAGAACTAGCTTAACTAAAAATTCAACTACAGGAGCTAGTAGATGTTGGATTCGTTCGCCCCAGTTCCTCGCCTTGGGGAGCACCAGTATTGTTCATGAAGAAGAGAGATGGGACATTACGTCTGTGTATAGACTACCGGGAATAAAATATGCTTACAATACGAAACAAATACCCACATCCTAGGATCGACGAACTGTTCGATCAATTACAAGGTGCATCCTGTTTTTCCAAGATGGACCTGAGATCAGGATACTACCAGCTTCAAATTCGGGAAGAAGATATTCCCAAGACCTCCTTTAGCTCCCGTTACGCTCTCTACTAGTTCCTGATGATGCCCTTTGGGCTAACCAACGTACCCTCCGCCTTTATGTCTCTAATGAATAAAGTCTTCAAGCCTTTCCTAGATCACTTCGTGATCGTCTTCATTGACGATATTTTGATCCATTCAAGAACAAAGATAGATCATACCAGACACCTGCAGATGCTACTACTGAAACTTCGAGAGCACTCGCTCTTCGCTAAATTTAGTAAGTGCGAGTTTTGGTTAGAAGAAGTTGGTTTCCTGGTCCACACTATAAAAAAAGGGAGTAGCAGTGAATTAGACCAAAATCGAGGCAGTACAAAAATGGCCACCACTCAGAACATCAGCAGATATCAAAAGCTTCTTTGGTCTAGCCGGGAATTATAGGAAGTTTGTAGAAGTTTTCTCCAAGATTTCATTACCCCTCACCGCCCTTACCAAGAAGGATGTTACCTTTCGATGGACACCAGAATGCGAGATTGCGTTCATCGAATAGAAGAAACAGCTGACTTCTACACTGGTCCTTACGATCCCCTCAGGAACTGAGGTATTTCATATCTATACTGATGCCTCCCCGAAGGGATTAGGAGCTGTTCTGAAGCATCACAGCAAGGTGGTGGCCTACGCATCCCGCTAGTTGAAGCCGCACGAGTTGAACTATGCTGCTCATGATCTAGAATTAGGTGCTGTCATCTTTGCTCTTAAAATATAGAGGCATTACTTATATGTGGTAAGGTGTGAGATCTTCTTCGACCACAAAAGCCTTAAATACATCTTCACTCAGAAAGAGATGAACCTTCGACAACGTCGATGGTTAGAATTCCTGTGTGATTATGACTTTGCTCTCCAATGTCACCCCGGGAAGGCTAATAGAGTTGCCGACACTCTAAGCCGCCAGCCATCGATAGTTGGGAGTTGGATGGACCTAATCCCCAAAAGGCTACTCCAGTCCTTAATAAACTTGGAAATTACCTTGGTTACCCGAAGAGATCTAGATGAGTATCATGCCCAATTGTATTGGATGGAGATCCAATGCGACATCCGAGACCGGATACGAGAAGCAAAGAAGAATGATCCAGAGGTAGTTTTGATCATTCGATCTCTGCAAAGTGGGGCTCAGGAAGATTATAATCTGCACTATGGGATCTTGCAGTACAGGCATCATATATTCATCCCCTCCACAAGAGGAATTCATAAAGAGATTCTACATGAAACGCACCAGTCGAGGTACTCCATCCATCCCGGTGTTGTTAAAATGTATGCTAATATGCGCAGGACCATATACTGTCCTGGAATGAAAAGAGATGTTACCAACTTTATAGCCTAGTGCCAGACCTGTTAGATGGTTAAAGTTTAATGTCGCAGCCCAGGAGGCCTGATGAAGCCCCTGCCTATACCCGAATGGAAATTTGAGAACATTTCCATGGACTTTGTCCACGGTCTACCTCGGTCCCGTGCTGGAAATGACTCCATATGGGTTGTTATAGATCGACTCACCAAAGTAGCACGGTTCATTTCCAACCGACAAGGAGACAATATTGATATTTTGGCCAGGATATTCATAGAGCAAGTAGTGTGTTTCCACGGAGTGTCAAAGTCCATTGTGTCAGATCGTGACAGGCGATTCACATCCAAGGAATGGAGACGAGTGCAGGCATACTTGGGGACCAAGTTGGCCTTTAGCACTGCCTTCCACCCACAGACAATTGTACAAACGGAAAGGACAAATCGAATGATGGAGGATCTACTTCGACTTTGCATAGTGGAACACAATGAGTCTTGGGAACAACTGTTACTCCTAGTTGATTTTTCTTAAAATAACAGCTACTAGGCTAGCATCAAGATGGCTCCGTACGAATCATTGTACGGGAGGAGTTGCCAAACTCTGTTAACTTGGGCTCAAGAAGAGGAGCCAGAAGCCTTGGGAGTTGCTTATATCGACGACACCATGACATCAATACGATTAATCAAAGAACGAATGCAGGAGGCGCAAAGCCGACAAACCAAGTATTATAACGCGCGACACTGACCGGTGGAGTTCCGCACGGGGGAAATGGTGTTCCTAAAAATTAAACACATGCATAGTGTCTCCCGGTTGAGAAAACAGAAGAAGCTAGATCCCCGCTATCTGGGCCCCTATCAGGTAATAGAGCACGTTGGCCCAGTTGCCTATCGATTAGCCCTGCCCCCAGAACTAAGAAATCTTCATGATGTGTTTCATGTCTCTTCCTTGAGGCGAGTTCTCCGGCAACCAGAGCAACATTTACCTACACGACCAGTGCAACTGTTATTATACAGATCCGTCCAGCTTGAACCAGTTAGAGTCGTATATCATAAGGTAAAGAATCTGCGTAACAAGGCCATCCCAATGGTCAAAATATTGTGGTCAAATCATAGACAATATGAGTATACTTGGGAACCAAAGACGCTCGTCCACGAAAAACACCCCGAGCTCTTTCCCCAGACATGTCACTCCTTTTTCCCCCCACTTCAAGCAAATTTTTGAGAATGAAAATCGCTTTATTTTTATTGGATTGTAACATCACGACTTTTATTGGGCCAACAGAGCCCTAGTAGGCCCAATAAAAGTGACACAAATCCTACCCATGACCTGGTAAAAGGTAACCCTAAGTGGGAAATGGAGCTAGAGAGCTCCGATTTAAGTTCTATCAATTCCTGTAGCATCGTATAGTTAACACGAACGCATCAAAACTCGTTCCGTTGGACCCCGAGGTCATATAGTGGATATGACCATCCTTCGTAAAACATCGCGAAAACAAGATTTTGAATATCGGTCTAGAGAACTCCGATTTGAGTTCTGTCAGCTCATATGACCTCGTATAGACAATACGAGCACGTCGGAACTCGTTACACCACAATCCAAGGTCTAACGATGAATAGACATTTTGAACGATTTAGTGCGCCGCGACGCGCAGAGTTTGGACTTTTACCAAACAAACTCTGATTCGACCCTGGTCAGTGGCATTGGAGCCGTATAACCAATACAAAGTCAACATGAGTTTTTTCGATCAATTTCGGTACGAGAAGTCAACCCATTGTCAAATCAGGCATAATAATGCACAAAAAAGCGCGCACACCCGAATTATGATGCAACACCCCAACTTTGACCCAACTCCCAATATCTTGCACCCACTTTGACTTTGACCAGCTTGGGGGACCCAACCTAAGGTTGACTTTGGTCAACCCCCACCCCCCGAAAAGTCCATTTTTTGGATTTTTTCACAAGAGGTGTACATTCCTCCTACTCATTAATTAATTAGGGCCTTACCTTACCCCCCACCCACTTTGGCCCCCCAACCAGCAAGCCCACTCTTGGAGGCAAGTGGAGGCCCACCAACTCAATACCCTCACCTCTCTCTCTCTTCCCCCACTTTGAAAGGCCCTCCCCATGAGGGTAAATCCATTTCCCCCACATGAGGGAAATCCGTTGAACCTCTAGCTGTCCTTGGACAGCTGGATGGTGGGGATTAATCCCTACCTAAGGAGGGATTAATCCCACATTGCCTAATGGGAGAAGGATCCCTCTCCTCCAACCTATATAAAGCCAACCCCCTCCCTTGCCATGACACAGCTGAGAAAACATCTCCCTCACCTTTGCCTCCCCCCTCCCCACCTGGCCGGAGCTCCAACTTGCCGGAAAATCTTCTTCACCCGAGCTCCACCACCACCTCCAATGGCGGCTCGGCCAGGACCATCCCAAACCACCCAACCCTAGGTGGATATTATTCTCCTCGGAAACGAAAATTAGAGCGCGCGACCACCTTCCCTAAATTAGGTATTAAATTTAAATTGCTTAGCAACGAGAGTGGCCGAGGCAAGTGTCCAAGCTCTGAACATTCTGAGATTCCGTGAAACCACTAAATGCCACGACCCTCGGGTAGTTGGGCAGACTCGTAAAGTAGTGTACGAGTCACGTGTTGCTAATCATTCCCAACAAATAATAAAGGATGTAACTCCTAAACGTCTTGACCCAATTAAGCCGTAAATTAAAAGACGCAACCAAATTATCGGATCTTATTAATAAATGTAAACCAAGGAAATATTGAAAATGGAGAAGGAATTGTGAATGCCCCCTGAAAACTCTAAAGGAACGAAAAATACCTCCTGAGAACGAAGATGGAACTGAAGCCTACTGAATGGAGTGAATGGACTACTAACCATTTTCTTTATAATTATTCCAGTCATTTACTGCTCCAGTTTCCCTTATTTCATTTCAGTTCAGTACTTTTAATTCAGTACTACTCCAGTCTCGTACTGGGCAAGCTTATTTCAGTACAGTATTTTGAATTCAACTCAGTCTCGTACTGGTCAAGCTCATTTCAATTTTGTACTTTTAATTCAGTACTACTCCAGTCTCATACTGGTTAATATTATTTCAGTGCAGTAATTTGAATTCAACTCCAATCTCGTATTGGTGAAGTTCTTTCAGTTCAATACTTCTGTTTCAGTTTTACTCCAGTTTCGTACTGGTCACATTTCATTATGCAACATTTATTATCAGTAGTTTGAATTACTGCAATTTACAATTATAGGCATGGGTCCTGCTCTAATGAGCAGTTGTATGTTAAGGTTGAGCCTTAGTTGGGGATAACCGGAGATGAGGTGATCCTCCAGGTTTAGCCTCAAATAAGTGCCCCACGCTCCTTGTTGAAAGATGAGCTGAGCGTCGCTGCCTGAATGTTAACATATAGTAGGGCAGGACGCCGCAGTCCCGGTGCTTATTAACATAAATATTTGATTGATTAATTGAGAATTACTTGTGACAAAATTATGGCGAGTCAGTCCCTTCCACAGACCGTTCGTACGTGTGCAGGAAGGTCGACGACACAAGGCGACAGGGAGATGGATACCACGAGCGACTGGCCGTTATGTTGTCCCTGTCGGGTTTTCCTCCGCTGGTCAGCCAAAATGTTACATCGCAGAGTGTCGCTCACATCCAATAGTACACGAGGTTGTATGTTGGGGCCTGGGGCTGTGCAGTACGACAACCCCCAGAAGTAGCAGGATTGTCCACTGTCATCGACCGCCACATCGGTGAGGCCCGAGGGGCTCGCTACCCTACTGAAATGGAAGCGGTCCATACTCTATCAACATAGGGTGATTTGCGCGGCTTTGAATGTCTGTGGTATGTACGCGGCTGTGAATGTCGGCGATAAGTTATAAGTTGTGAATACCTGACACTCTGATGTACTAGTAAAACCCTTATTACAACTAATATATCTGCTGTTAACATTCTAGTTATAATATGCTAACTCTTTCATATTTAGGCTATCTTATACTGCTGGGTGTGTGTGTTCTCGTCCCCAGGATATGGATCCGAGGAGAAGATTTTTTTCCACTTAGCCTTGTGACTAACGGTTATTTAAATGACTACTCACAGGAAATGGAGCACCGTAGTGACCCCTTGCCACAGGAGAATGTGCCAGCAGTTAGGACTACTCAAGCTGAAGCACCACCGACGTCTCTAGAGTTTCGAGACGTGAGTACTAGCGAGCAGTATAGAGAGAGTGAGTGAGGGTTATATGTAGAACTCATATAACCTGCAGGCTTATGTAAAAAACATAAGTTATGGCCTTATACTCGTGTAAATATTTATGAAGTTATAAATATATATTATTGTTTTCCTGCTAATGTTTCCACAAATCTCTGATGTGTTGTGAAAGTTGTGATTATAGCCCCCAAGGTAACCAACTAGTGCATGGTAGAGTGGGTCGTTACCCCCTCAAAGGAGCACTGGGTGGATGCCTTGGGCACGTAAGATCCCCTTCGGCTCGACTCGGCCAAAGGTATTTGGGGGGGGGGGGACCTTGCATCTTCCCCATGAGGAGCTTCTTGTTTTGGGACATGATTTGGGATAGGAGAGGGGTTGACTGGTGTTGGTGGCCACTCCTAAATTTCGTAGGAGGGTAAGCATCTTCATCTGCTGCTCCTCCATCCGTCGATTTCGTCCTTCCAAAGCTATTACAGGCACGAGTCTAGCCTCGGGTTTGAGCAGCGAATTGACGAGCGAATGAGAGTGCGTTGGTTCGGTGCATCCCCCAGGGATGAATCCATCGGCGGTTCGGATGCTTCATTTTTGCCATTAGGGCTGACCTTGAGTACCGTTGAGATCAAATAACAGGGAAGGGCCGCTATGCAGGGACGACCAAATCACCGTCAATGTTCGCCGACGAAGGGAGTCGCAGTCGGCGAGACCGTTCGGCTATGGAGGGAGGGCTCACGGCCGCGGGAGGCCCCCGAGAGAGTCATGGGGCCGGTGTGGCTGGCCGCCCATGAGGAGCCTCGCGGCCCTGGGAGGTGGCCGCAAGATGCGGGGATGCGGGGCGCGACCGGCCGTCTGAGCGATGCCTCGCAACCACAGGAGAGGGCGGGGCGGCCAGGCGCGACCAGTCCCCCTAGGAAATTCCTCGCGACCGCGAGAGGCGACCGCGAATGGCGAGGTGGTCGGATGCGGCCGGCCGCCCGAGCGATGCCTGGCGGCCGCGAGAGGCGGCCGACCGCCCGAGCGGTGCCTGGCGGCCGCGAGAGGCGTCCGGCCGCCCGAGCGACGTCTGGCGGCCGCAAGAGGTGGCTGGTCGCCCGAGCGATGCCTGGAGGCCGCGAGAGGCGGCCGCAAGAGGCGGCCGTGAGAGGCGGCCACGAGAGGCAGCCGCGAGAGGCGGCCGCGAGAGGCGGGACGCGAGAGGCGGGACACGAGAGGCGGGACGCAAGAGGCGGGATGGCCGGGCGCTGCTGCTTGGCTACCTGAGCTACGCCTCGCAACCGCGGGAGGCGCGGTGGCCGGCCCCCGCCGTCATGACGACACCGGTCGTCAGTGTCTGTGCATAGCGAGAGCACGCGCGGCGGTCAAACCCATGATCTCCACTAATTTTGTGAAGATCATGGTGGGGTGGGCTATATGCACACCAATTCTTCCATAAAAAAGGAGTTCATCACCATCAACGGTTGTATTTTTATACTAAAAAAGTCTCACATGAATTTTTTGTGGGTTATACAGGCAGTAAATTTTTTCTCGTCAACACCCTACTTGTTCGGATTTTTGGAGAAGGAAGGTTGTTTTTTGGGAGCTTTAGCAGACCCATACGTGGATGGAAAACTTTTAGGACCGGATCCCGGACCATCCGTGATCAATTAAAAGCCTCTAATCAAGCTAGCCGATGTCCAGAAGTGCATGTCAGACTTTTCTTTGTTTGCATACTTTTCTTTGTTTGTAGACCTGAGATGTTCCTGAGCGGTCCTACTTTAAAAGAAAAGATATCTGGAGAGATTCCAGACCCCAAAAAATCTTAGTCTGGGACCCAGACCCAAGAATTTCTCTACACGGACATCCGAGTTCGCTTTTTTGGAGGAAGATGGTGCAGAGGAGATGCTTAATTGTTGAAATTATTAAAGTGGAAGTGGGAGGTCTGAATGAGCAGATCGCACAAACTGCGCAGGTAGTGCATATAGAGTTGGCGGCTTGACAGTTTTGGTTTCTTTGTTCTTGCGGTCTATTTTAGCATGCATCCTGGGATGTAATCTGGTGGTTAGCATTGGCTAACTGCTGCTATCGTGGTTTGGATTGTGAGACCGCGGAGTCCGCTAGAGAAGGAGGGTTCTCTGGCTCGTATTGGGCATACAGTTAATCGCAAATAGCGATAGTTTACCGTAGAAGCTTATGGTGGTTATTCGTGCGGTCTGAAGCCATAGTCAGCTGGAGTTGTGGACTCGGTCATGGTGATGTGCCAAGTCTGGTTGTTTCCTAGTCGCGGAGACTGCATAGGTTGTACGGTATGGTCGTGGAGTTCGCGGAGACCGGTAGATCGCCTGGTGCAGTTTTTTGTTTAGGATGTAAGACCCCCCTCTAGGAACACACGATACGGCAGAGGAGAGTCTTTTGCCCAGAACAGCCGTCTTGCGATAGCATCAGCACACGGGATAATCCTGCTGAGTAATCCGATATCACAACGCCAACCCAACCAAAATAAGAGCACAAAAGTCATAATATCACAATAAGAATATGTCCAAAAAGAGTACATCAATAATAGGAAGCTACATTAGCTCCTTTTATATCAGAGTACAACAAAATTACCCAAAGGCTACAACATAACTCTCAACTCACATCGGTCATAGAAGGATGTGAAGGTATCATCGTATTAGGCCCTATCTCCCTAGCCTGGTTGTCCTCCTGCACAAGGCGCTACTGTTGCTCCATCTGCATGGTATCCTCCTAAAATGGTAGACGTTGCAACCGTTAGTCGTAAAGACTAAGTTGCTATCACATCCGCTTGTTAAATTTTCTCAACGTGGTCAGCAAGATAGCCCAAACGCCAAATTAATATCTTCGGAACTACCCAGTTCGCACGTTGAACCTGCAGAAAACCCAAGGACTAGAGGTTTCACCCAACAAACAATTGAAGCACAAGAAAGTCTCTTTTATACATTCACTTCTTTACAATCCGAGGCATACATAGCGAGACATGATTTCGCTAGTATTACAGCTGTAAACAGAAAGCACCAAAAAACAAGCCGGGCGGACAGAACCGGAGTCCGCCGAGACCGCCGAGGTCGCCGAGGTCGCCGAAGCCGCCCGAACTACACTGCAATCCGCCGAATACCACGGAGTCCGCCGAAGCCGCTAAGCCGCGCGGACACACCGTTATTCGCCTCCTGCTGAACCCGAACTGAGGAACACCCCTACCCGCTTGAAGCCGGCGGACAGGTTATTGAAGCTGGCAAAGTTGAAACAGAACTGATAAGCCGCAGAGCGACCTCCTGCTGAGTCCGCAGAGACCGCACACTTCCAAGCACTAACCGAAGTCAAAGCCAAGCTCCTGGCTCCTTGAAGTTATCCGCGCGACCTGCACACAGCAAACCGTCAGCCTGAAACAATCCGCGCGGACTGGCAAACACAGACCACAGCACTTCGCACACCCCAACTTACTGTTCACTCACGTTACTTCGGTTACTGTAGATGAGCCAGGGGGGTCCTATTTATAGGCCAGGTGAGGAGTGTGGTCACCGCCCAAGAGATAGCGACACCGCCCCAGTCCGCGCGAATACAAACCACCATCCGCTGAGTCCGCGAGGACTTAGCCGGTCACCAAGGAAAACCGCCAGGAGCAAGGCAACCATTGACGAACCCTCTCCAGTCCGCCTAAGCTAAGCGGACAAGACATCAGCCCGCAAAGCTCCAACCGCTTCAGGACAACAAACCCCCTTTAATGGCTGTCCGCACCAACCCGAGGCAGTCCGCATGACTCACACCTCAATCTGCCACAAGTCCACGACCAAAGGCAGCTAAAAACAGACCGCTCGGTCACAGCGGACTCGGCGGATACGGCGGACACACTGAACTCGGCACCAAGTGTGACCAAGCCCAAAACCATTAAGGGCTAATGCGAGCTTGGCGGACGCAAAACCCCAGTCCGCCAAAACACCACAGCGCAGACCGCCACAGTCCGCGAGCATCTCGCACTCCTGCCCTATCGCAGCGGTCTAATCCCGGACTCCAACACCAGGCCGCCAACACGATCTCCACAGCAAACACCTGCTGTGCCACCAGAGCTCGACAAGGCCTCAGCCAAGCTCTAAGCTCAGTCCGCAACAACCCGAACCGCGGACACGCCAGTCCGCAAGCTACCCGCGAACTCGAGCCAACCCGCCTATCAGCACAAGCTTGCACCCGAGGCCACAGAGCAAAGCACCAGTCCGCAAGCCTCTCTATCCGCAGATACCAGGCCGCACCAAACCGCGGACTCCATGCAACAACCCGCTCAGAACACAGCCGGATTTCACCAGACTTTTCACCAGGCCGCAAACCTCTGTCCGCCCAGTCTGCCTAGTCCGCCAAAGCTGTCCGCCACAGGCCGCGCGGCCTGTCCCGTCACCCACTTCCACTTCACAAATTTCAACACTCCCCCTTGAAGTGAGAAGTGGTGACCAAGCCCAGCAAGCTGCACAAGCGTTCAAAGGGCCCCTTCGACAGTGGCTTCGTGAAGATGTCAGCAAGATTATCTTCACTCCGAACATGCCCGACCAGCAGAGATCCTTCCAACACCTTCTCCCTGATGAAATAGTGATCAATCTCTATATGCTTGGTCCTGGCGTGACACACTGGATTGTTAACTAGTTTGAGAGCACTCTCATTGTCACCCCGGAGTAAAGTAGGCCCTTGCACTTCTTCATGGACATCCTCTATAAGTCTCCTCAACCAAACGGCTTCCCGAGCAGCCAAGGCCGAAGCCTTATACTCCGCCTCCGTGGTTGAAACCGACACCGAGTCCTGCTTCTTGCTACACCACGAGATGCTAGCTGAACCTCAAGTGAACACATAACCTGAAGTAGACCTCCGATCATCCGAATCACCGCCAAAGTCAGCATCCGTGTACCCGAGCAACGCAAACTCCGCATCCCTTCCATAGAGGAGTCCCATCTCAGAAGTCACTTTGACATACTTCAGAATCCCTTTTGCCGCCACTAGATGAGATTGCCTTGGTTCAGCCATATACCGACTTACTCGGCCAACAGCATAAGCTTTATCCGGCCTTGTAATCGTCAGATAAATCAAGCTCCCAACAAGAGCCCTGAACACCAAGGGATCATGAAGAACCCTTCCCTCATCTCGTCGAAGCTTTAGCCCAGATTCCAGTGGAGTAGAGCACTTCTTCCCTTCGCCCATGCCAAACTGCTTCACAATGCGATCAGCATACCCTTTCTGGCTAATGAGAATCCCGCACTCCTTCCTCTCCACTTCCAGACCGAGAAAGTGATGCAACTCTCCCAAGTCCTTCATCTCGAATCGTATATCAAGCTCAGCTCTGAGCCTTGCTACTTCCTCCTCCGAATTCCCTGTGATGATCATGTCATCCACATACAGCAGGACCAAGACCAGAAGCTCTCCCTTCTTCTTAACGAACAAGCTTGAATCCGAGTTGGAAGCAAAGTATCCACAGAATTGCAGGTACTCTGCAATCTTCCCATACGACGCTCTAGGAGCTTGCTTCAACCCGTAGAGAGCCTTCCTAAGTTTGCAGACATAGCCCGAATGCTTCTCAGAGACAAAACCAAGCGGCTGATCCATGAATATATCCTTGTCAATCTCTCCGTAAAGAAAGGCATTCTTCACATCGAGTTGCCACAACCTCCATCCCTTGCTAGCAGCCAAGGCGATCACCACTCTTACAGAAGTCATCTTCACAACTGGACTAAATGTCTCCTCATAGTCTTCTCCATACTGCTGTGAGAATCCTCTAGCGACCAGGCGAGCCTTGAAACGATCAATGCTCCCATCAGCCTTCTTCTTCAACTTATACACCCACTTGCAAGTAACCGGAGTAATGCCATCAACCTTGGGCACAAGGTCCCAGGTTTCATTCTTCTTCAGAGCATCAATCTCTTCCTTCATGGCACCTTCCTACTCCTTCACTCCAGTGGCCTCGTTGAAGTTTGCAGGCTCTCGCTCATCCAGAGGACCTACAAAGAAGCAGGAGACAAAGCTCACTGCATTCCCATCACAGTACCGAGCCGATGGCTTAACCACCCTCTTCGATCTCCGAAGACACGGCTCCTTGCTCACGGCTTCCGTTGCTTCTTCAGGCTCCACTCCTACCTGGGGCAAGCATTGAGCAGTGCTCCCCCTGCTTCCTGAGCCAGAAGGCTCAGCCTCGGAGTTCGAAGCAACAGGAGCTGCTGGTGAAACAGCAAGCTCCTCTTCCAAGCCTTCAACAGCCACCACCGGTGCTTCCTCAACTTTGCTACTTCCAGTTAGCTCCACCGAGCCACCTCCATATGACGTCAGCTCGTCAAAGACAACGTCTCTTGATACCACGAACTTCTTCGTCACATGGTCCATGCATTTCCATCCCTTCTTCCGCTCATCGTAGCCAACAAAGACAAGTTTCCTTGCCTTCGCATCCAGCTTTGTCCGTGAAGCATCCGGGACATGCACATAGCAAGTTGAACCGAACACCCTAAGGTGTCCCACACTCAGCTTCTTCTTCAGCAACAACTCAATAGGAGTCCTCATGTTGATAGGGCTGAGTGGCATCCGGTTGATAACATAAGCAACACAAGACATTCCCTCCGCCCAAAAGGACCTTGGGATATCTTTCGCATGAAGCCAGCATTTGCAGGTCTCCGTCAGATGACGGATCTTCCGCTCCGCTACCCCATTTTGTTGTGGAGTGTGAGCACAAGTAAGCTCCCGTTGGATCCCGTGCTTCCTGCAGAAGTTAGAAAACTCAGAGGAAACAAATTCACCCCCGTTATCAGTTCTAAACTTCTTAATTCGCAAGCCAAGCCGGCCTTCTACCAACTCCTTGAACTCCACGAACAAATGAAAGACTTCCGACTTCTCCTTTAAGAAGTACACCCAAGTATACCTTGAGTAGTCATCAACCAAGACAAGCATGTATCTGCTTCCACCAAGGCTGGCAGTAACCGTCGGTCCCATCAGGTCGCCATGAATACACTCCAATGGTTTCTTGCTCCTTGTTTGTGATTTATCAAATGGAAAGCGATGTGCCTTACCATATTGACAGCTCGCACAAACATGCCCATCACCAAAGGAGGACAACATCAGCAACCCCCTCACCAGACTTCTACTAGCCATTGCCTTCAGCTTGTCCATGCCAACATGCCCCAGCCTCTCATGCCAGATAGCAGCACTATCATTGGCCCTCATTCTATCAACATAGGCACTGGTGGAAAGAACAAACAAGTTCTTCACCCTCCTCCCAACATGAGCAACATCAGCCTTCACCGCTGATACATTGCGAAGGAACCTCACGTCTGTTGGCCCAAACAGAACGTGATACCCAGCGTCCACCGTGTTGGTCACCGAGAAGAGGTTCTTCTTCATGCCCGGCACGTGATACACACTCCTTAACGTGAGTGGCCCCTGATCACTACCCAAAGACACGACCCCCTCTTTCTCTACTGCATAAACAGTATTATCAGCAGTGATAATAGCTTCATTACCTGAGTAAGCCTGCATGGAGGTGAACTTCGATTTGTCTCCGGTGAGGTGATGACCACACCCGGAGTCGACGATCCACTCGCTGTTGAAGTCCTCAGCAGATAAGGCCCGGACACAAGTGCCCGTCATGAAAGCTCCTCCCTATTCTGCTTCTTCACTTCTCGAGCAAGCTTCCTCCTTTCCCGCAGCATGCCCAGGATACAGTTTGACCTTGCAGTCCCGCTTGAAGTGTCCTCGCTGATGACACCGGTAGCACTTCAGATTCTTCTTCCAGTCCTTAGGAGCAT
Organism: Platanthera guangdongensis; assembly: GCA_039583875.1. Classification (NCBI taxonomy): domain Eukaryota; kingdom Viridiplantae; phylum Streptophyta; class Magnoliopsida; order Asparagales; family Orchidaceae; genus Platanthera; species Platanthera guangdongensis. The sequence goes on along the minus strand of CM077164.1, from coordinate 41,800,612 downwards.
TGCTCCTCTCCGGCGGATACGAAGTTGAAGTCTCCTTCTCACCAGCGGCCTGCACCTTCTTCTTCTTCTTCCCTTCCCATCCCTTCTTCTTGCCTGAGAAGAGGGCTTCGCTGCCTTCCTGATTCAGATTCACTCCAGCCATCTGCCTTGCTAAGCTCTCCTGCGAGGCAAGCAGATTCTCCAGCTCCAGCAGAGACGGCTGAGTAGCCCACTCTTGAACAGATGTAACAAAGGCCACATATTCCTTCCGCAAGCCGCGGATAATGTGCCTTTTCATCTTTGCCTCAGAGATAGGCTCATCAGGATCCAGAGCCGACAGCTCAGCACACAAGCTCTTCATCTTTAAGAAGTATTTGGAGATACAAAGGTCTCCCTGAGTTGCCTTGGCCAACTCATTCTCCAGGAACTGAAGCCGCGCCACATTATTCCTATTGAACAACTCATCAATGGTTGTCCAAATATCAGCAGCCGACTCACATCCAATGATGTGATCAAACAGTTCCGGAGAGACAGCTCTCTTCAGAATGAACTCTGCCTTAGCATTTGTTCTTCTCCAGAGCCTCACCTGCTCAGCAGTACCGAAAGCAGCAGTAACTTCCTGTCTGTCGTCACCACCGACGACTTCCCACAGCTCCTCGCCAAGAAGATAACTCTTCATGCACGACTTCCACTTCTTGAAGTTAGTTGGCGTTAAGAGTTCAATGCCCAGACCTCTTGCAAAGCTTCCTTCCATTGCAAACACCTGTTGGCGCCCTTCAGCAGCTCCGAGAAACAACACAGGTTGATCACCACTCAATCACTGAGTCACAACGCTGGCTGACTTCCGCTCACGCAACGGAACCTCCGAAACCTCAGAAACCTCGCTTTGATACCATGTTAAATTTTCTCAACGTGGTCAGCAAGATAGCCCAAACGCCAAATTAATATCTTCGGAACTACCCAGTTCGCACGTTGAACCTGCGAAAAACCCAAGGACTAGAGGTTTCACCCAACAAACAATGGAAGCACAAGAAGATCTCTTTTATACATTCACTTCTTTACAATCCGAGGCATACATAGCGAGACATGATTTCGCTAGTATTATAGCTGTAAACAGAAAGCACCAAAAAACAAGCCGGGCGGACAGAACCGGAGTCCGCCGAGACCGCCGAGGTCGCCGAGGTCGCCGAAGCCGCCCGAACTACACTGCAATCCGCCGAATACCACGGAGTCCGCCGAAGCCGCTAAGCCGCGCGGACACACCGTTATTCGCCTCCTGCTGAACCCGAACTGAGGTACACCCCTACCCGCCTGAAGCTGGCGGACAGGTTATTGAAGCTGGCAAAGTTGAAACAGAACTGACAAGACGCAGAGCGACCTCCTGCTGAGTCCGCAGAGACCGCACACTTCCAAGCACTGACCGAAGTCAAAGCCAAGCTCCTGGCTCCTTGAAGTTATCCGCGCGACCTGCACACATCAAACCGTCAGCCTGAAACAATCTGCGCGGACTGGCAAACACAGACCGCAGCACTTCGCACACCCCAACTTACTGTTCACTCACGTTACTTCGGTTACTGTAGATGAGTCAGGGGGGTCCTATTTATAGGCCAGGTGAGGAGTGTGGTCACCTCCCAAGAGATAGCGACACCGCCCCAGTCCGCGCGAATACAAACCACCGTCCGCTGAGTCCGCGAGGACTTAGCCGGTCACCAAGGAAAACCGCCAGGAGCAAGGCAACCATTGACAAACCCTCTCCAGTCCGCCTAAGATAAGCGGACAAGGCATCAGCCCGCAAAGCTCCAACCGCTTCAGGACAGCAAACCCCCTTCAATGGCTGTCCGCACCAACCCGAGGCAGTCCGCAAGACTCACACCTCAATCCGCCACAAGTACACGACCAAAGGCAGCTAAAAATAGACCGCCCGGTCACAGCGGACTCGGCGGATACGGCGGACACACTGAACTCGGCACCAAGTGTGACCAAGCCCAAAACCATTAAGGGCTAATGCGAGCTTGGCGGACGCAAAACCCCAGTCCGACAAAACACCACAGCGCAGACCGCCACAGTCCGCGAGCATCTCGCACTCCTGCCCTATCGCAGCGGTCTAATCCCGGACTCCAACACCAGGCCGCCAACACGATCTCCACAACAAACACCTGCTTTGCCACCAGAGCTCGACAAGGCCTCACCTAAGCTCTAAGCTCAGTCCGCAACAGCCCGAACCGCGGACACGCCAGTCCGCAAGCTACCCGCGAACTCGAGCCAACCCGCCTATCAGCACAAGCTTGCACCCATGGCCACAGAGCAAAGCACCAGTCCGCAAGCCTCTCTATCCGCAGATACCAGGCCGCACCAAACCGCGGACTCCATGCAACAACCCGCTCAGAACACAGCCGGCTTTCACCAGACTTTTCACCAGGCCGCAAACCTCTGTCCGCCCAGTCCGTCTAGTCTGCCAAAGCTGTCCGCCACAGGCCGCGCGGCCTGTCCCGTCACCCACTTTCACTTCACAAATTTCAACACCGCTCACCCCAGCGACTCTTAGGCACCGGGCGAAGGAAAGTAAGGCAGAGCTCAATATAGCAGTAGTATATATAATCAACGGATGACAAGAGCATTCTAATCAGCAGTTCATATATGTATATATTGGCACATTTAAACTAAGCAAGTATGAACAGTAATCAACAATAAGTAATTGACAATTTACACTAACAACACATCAATCATAAGAACCGTATTTAACTTAATTTATATGAATGCTCATACAAATTTATAAGTTAAGGGTCAGGTACATCAAAGTAATTCATCATATAAAAATGCTCATACAAATTTATATGATGAGGATCTCATGCGGTGCAATGCAATGTTATGATATGAATGCAATATGATGACTCACCCATGCTCACACACACGCATACTGTTATGCCAATATAAACTTGTAGTTCCCACTTTTCGAACAGGTAGCTAACCTCCCAAGCGTTATCTATTGTGGCCAAACGGTGACAGTGGAGCGGGAGTCTCCACTACTAGGAGGGCATACACATTACCAATCCTAGGCCTCCGTATGCCTCAATGTTAAGAACACAACAGTAGAGCCCCTGCATACTATAGCTCAGAAGGGATCTTGGGTAGATGTGCACCAAGAACATAGCCCAACTGGCCTACAACTGGAACAGAAAGGGTCTTCAGGAGCGTATCACCGAAGAACACAGCTCAACCGTCCATTGGCATGAAAGGAGCCTTCGCGAGTGAGCACCGAAGGACCAAGCCCAACCGTCCAAAGTATAACTGTCAGCTCCCATCGGTGTGACGACTGGCGATCCCGTACACCTGCCACTAAGTCCTCTTCACAGGATCTTATGCTGTGTGTCAACACACACATCCAACTTATGCCGTTCACATTATCATGTCGTCACACATTCAAGGTCTCCAACCGAGTCCCTTCACATTATAACCAACGTCGTGCTCCAAGGCTCACAAGGGTCCACATTTAATACATGTGACAATTCCCCTCTGTTACCTCACCAGTCCCTCACTGCTACCCATAGGGAGTTAATGTAATTCTAAGCAGTGGACAACATTATTCATCCCTTCAATATTGAGATCAAGGTTCAACTCATCAATGGTCATAAGATATACCTCATCCAATTCCTTCTCTAGAATTAAACATGTGCACATTAATTGTACCGTTTCAATCATCTCAAATAGAGCTCATTTCATAAACCTACAAATCATCACGACACGTACAACTCCCATATTTATTAATCATGCAAAGATGTGATCATATTATCATTAGTTATTTGCCACCAAATCTCCCGGTAATCAATTCAAACAATAAGGTAACCATCAATTAATAAGACATCACAACTACACGCGACAATTTACTAAAATCGGATTTCAAGAAGTTACAATCCACCAATAATTACGAGGAACCCCAAATTGGGAAGGTGTCTTCAAGAGCTACAACTTCTGCGTTGATCCTGGGGTCTAAATCCAAATCCATCACACCCGAGATTGGATTTTAGTCCAGCCGTGTATACTTAGACAGAACACAGCCTACACACATATTATTGCGGTGCAGCAACTTTGACTGAACATTCCCGGAGCTATAGAGCTCCTATTAAAATGTGTAACCATCAGTTGGAAAGATCCCTCCGAGGGATACCACTTTCGTGTCGAGCCCAAGACCTGAATCAGGCCGGATCGTACCTAAAAATGGCCTTGAAGACTGCTGCGCACAGAAAATAGATTTCTGTACAACACCATGCATGCATCATAAAGACGAATGGATGGAATCCGTTCATCTTCATCCTCTAGCCATCATACAAAGCACAACCAACATTTCTCTACCCTATTTCTCCCTCGTCAGACCATGATTCTTCATGAGATCAAGTCTGCCATCTTTGTAATGAAGAGAGGAGATGATTGAAGTTCATTATACGACGCTTGACGCCCTAGAATAAAGTTTTAGCATGGTCCCTTCCTAGGAAATCTCCATTAAACTCCAAAATAAAGCTTTCTTGAGCCGATGTCTCTCCTACACTTTAGATCAAAAGATCTGGCACCAAAGGAGAGGGTAGGAAGCTCACCTCATTTTCGGCCATAGATCTCGTTCTTATTCTTGGCGGCATGGCTGCGTCCGATCCTCTTCAAATCATTCTCCTCCTCCGAGAGGGAGTCCACCCTGACAGCTTCTTCGTTTCCTGGAGACAAAGAACCCCGAGAGAGAGAAGGCCCGATGATCTTCAATCGATTTTCCAGGAAAACTCCGCTCGACAAGGAAAAAAGAAGGCGTTCTGCTAGGGTTACATATGCACCTCTTTATAAAGTACGAACCCACTAACTTTGGGTTAAAGTTACCACGCCACGTGTAGTTCTCACATTCGACCGCCTATTATTACATAAACGAAGTCTTGTTGAAAAGACTGTTCATAGGGAGTCATTTATCCCGAAACCCGGTTTGACCTGGACTTCAGTCTAGCCGAAATTCTTCTAAGTCAAATCCGTCTAATATACTCGACGAATTGGCTAAAGCTTTAAAGCAATTCCAACGAATTCTTCGAAAATTCCATGGTGATTTTGACGAATTTGTCGAGAATACTCGACGAATTTGTCGAGCATACTCGACAAAATGCGATGAATCAGACTTTCTCCTTTGACGGATTTCTCTAGAACACTCGTATCATTCTCGCCAAATTCGTCGGGTATCTTCAACGAAATTCGACGAATTATACTCTCTCACCGAATTATCCAAGTCATGCTCGACGAATTTGTCGAGTATGACTCAACGATTTCATCAGATATATCCGGCAAAATCCTACGACTCCGACTTGACTCGACAGAAACACTTCAAGCCCGCTCTTACAATCAATCCCTGTGGCCTTGGGTTCTCTTCCCCAACCTTCCTACCAGCCTAAACCACCCAAGGTGATTCCAAAACACACACCAAGGGGTTTAGCTCGAAATGCGACGTTATATAGGATGCATAGTTGTCATCTTGATTTCTTAAGTCCATGCAGACTATGGATTGCATTCCCCTTATCTATGTGCACTGGTTGTTCTTAATGTGTGAGCAGTTAGACATGTTACCGCGCGTGGTCTAGTTCTGATATCTGCATTCATGCGCAGATAGGTGGTGCTAGCCACAGGTTGATGGGCGGTAACCATATCGCTATGGGTGGTGACCGCACTCCCCTTGTCGCTTATAAATAGGGGTCCCTGACTCGTCATATATAACAGCAACAGTGAGAACTTAGCTTGTATTTTGAACTTGCGGTTACAATTTTTCTAACCGGGCAACTAAGTGACGTTTAATTATGTTGTGTAAGCTATACGGGTAGCACCGAGCGACTAGGAAACTGTTGGGAAGCTTAGTGTGTAAACATTCGCAAATATAGTCTGTGGTATACAACAAGTCTAGGTCAAAGATTTAATAGAAGCTCAAAGACCTATTCACCCCCCGATAGGTGATTAGCTAACCTTCAGTTAAGTAACTTTCAAGTGGTATCAGAGGGAGGTTCCTCAAAAAAGATTTAACAATCTGAGTATACCTCCAAGGTTAGCTAAATGGGTTACACTTGTGGGTTCAAAAGAGAACCACAAGGAATGGATCTTCAAGTCTGCAACAAGGAAAACTTTAAGACTTGGAAAGAAAGGGTCAAGCAAATCATGGAAGCCTCTGATCCTAGGGTCCTCGCAATAGTTAAAGAATGACCTTTCATCCCCATGAAGGTCTCAACATCAGATGCAAGCATCCAGACTCCAAAGAGTTATGCAGTGATGTCTGAAGAAGAAATCAACATTGCATTTATGGACAAGAGGGCACAACACATCATGGTGAGTGCCATGGATGACTCAACCCTCATGAGAGTGGTCCACTGCAAGTCAGCCAAAGAGATATGGGATTATCTCACTGGCTATATGGAAGGGGCAAAGAAAGTCAGTCTTTCTGATAGTGGTTCAGAGTCTGAAGATGAGAAGAAAAATAAAACGACCTTTGTGGCTAAGAAGGAGAGAAGCTGGACAGATTCTTCATCCTCAGATTCTAAAGATAAAGAGGAAGAAGCCTATAGGGCTGATATCTATTGCTGCAGATCCAGGAGAAGAGGAGGAATATCCTGCAGTCATGATAGGAATAAGGGCCCCTCTATCACACTCAGACAGTGACAATGAGGAGGATGAAGAAAACTATGGATGCCATGTGTTGATGGCAATGTCTGCAGAAGAAAGAAGTCAGGAAGAATCAGAATCAATCAAGGTACAATCTCTCTCAAATTCTGCATCTTTCTCTGACTTTGAATCCAGACCAGATACTGGTACATCTTCATCTTGTGATGAAGATTGCTATGAATCTGTGGCTGATGTTAATCAATTGATTGACAAGTTTGGACTACTCCTAATTGCTCTAAAGGAGAGCAGATTAGTTGCCAAAAGGCAAGCCAAGGAAATAGAGGTCCTAAAGCCTTAAAAAACTCTCTATAACAATAAATCTATTGAACTTTATAAGAAAAGGCATGAGATGTCTGAGCTCAAGAAAAATCTTGTGTGTCAGAACATGCTTCTAGAAGAAAAAAAGAAGCACATCCGATATCTAGAACAAAAATTCTCATAGAGGTTGGGGATTGTGATTAACCCTTCTCAGTCAAAGGGTCAGTTACCAAAAGCTGCAACTTGCCAAGTCCCTGAGAAGCTGGGTATTGACCACATCAATCATCATTTCAAATCTGATTTCCCTAATAAGAGGACAATGTTTCAGAAGGCAAATACACCTTCTAAAACTGTCAAGTTTGCACCACTCCAGAAAGATCAATCAAATGTGTGCTCCATCAGTGGGGTAAAGACACATGATCCAAGAAAGAGTGACACTGTACACTCTAGCCACAAAGTTCATGAGAAGATCTTTAGATTTGGATCCAAGTATCCTCTATCTAAGGAAATGAGAATGTCTACTAAGTGGCAAGCTCCAAAAATACATCAGGCCCATTTTGGACCAGCTGTATTTAGTTTCCCAGCACCTTCACTCAGGAATAAGGGGGCAGCATCATGCAATGCTCATCCAGTAAAGTCCAGTGTTTCTCACATCTCTCATGGACATCAAGTCTGTGTTGTCCTATAGAGAAGGTACAACATTCATAAATGTTGATGCTGTGGGAAAGTGGGTCACTATGCCATTGATTGTTGGCATAACCTAACTGTGACTAGTGGACAGAAAGGTGCTCAGCCCAGACAGAGAGTTGGGCAGATGTTTTATGATGCTAACAATAATATAGGACTCAATTATCATTGGGTGCCTAAGGGAAAATGAATTTTATTTTGCAGGATAGTCCAAGTACTTGTCCACTTAAGACTTGTTATTTGGACAATGGGTGTTCCAGGGAAATGACTGGGACATGATAGTTGCTCTTGGAATATGCTCCAAAAAAACAACAAATTAAGGTTGAGGCTGTCAAGTAAGTAATCCTCAAAAGCTAGAGGAAGCAAGCCTCAAGGTATGTATCTCTCTCTTATATAGAGATTAAGTTAACCATTTGTTAAGTTATGTTAGTTGTGCTCAAGATGAATCTAATCTAGCACATCAAATAGAAAAAACAGTGATTCAATTATTCACACTATTAATTTTGGTAGGCTTTACTCAAAAATTTCAAATAACTTATTAGCAAGCTTTAGGGCAAAACAATGCACAAAATGAGTGCCAATAGAACTGGCCCATTGACATGCTAGGTCCCCTTCTATGTAACTTGACAAAATTTTTACTAAGTCAAGTAAAATATACAACCAATCAGTAAGGAAAACCAGAAATTAAACATGTATGGAACAAATAAAAGAAAAGCAGATGGATATAGTAAAAGCTCTAAGTGCCCTGTATCATAACAGGAATCATTGAGTAAGCCGTAAAGTTTAAAATACTTAATTTAATAGTCAAATGAAAAATTTAATTAAATTGATTAAATCTTTTCATTACATATATAAAGGCGACAAGAAACGAAAAGCCACATCGCTCTCTAAAGCCTTAACCCTAGCCGTCGAGACCGAAACCATCTCAACGTCTTGCCGCTCTGTTACGATGACACAAAATGTCATCAAGGAGCTTCAGGATGGATACAAAATAGTGAGGGATGGATTCAATCATGCCTCTCCTGAGATTAAAGTCGTGTTAAGGATGATTGAGGTCGCATGCTTGGAATACACCCTTTCCAAACCCTCCACCATTCTTAGAAATGAGGTTGTGAAATTCTTCTCAAACATAAAGATGTCCCCATCTCAAAACTCTCTTAGGTCTAAGATTGAAGATATTAAAATTAAGGTAAACCCTAAGAGGTTAGGAAAGGCACTTCATATCCCCTCCGTCAACCCTAGCGAGGAAGAAGAGCTCGCTGACACGGACAGAGACAATGTTATCACATGGTGTGGATATAATGAGGCCAAATCTAGGTCTCTGAAAAGGGAATTCTTCAATCAGAGAGGACAACTGCCAGCAAACATTCTAGGAAAAGCTCTTATCTGCAAACCTGGATCGCATGACACCATCTCCAGGTTCATGTTTGAAATTATGACCAGAATAATCCTGAACAGAAAGACCTCATGGTCTTCTCTCATCTATTAGAGAATAGTGGACTACATATCCTCTCCAAACATGGGAAGAATTATTTCCTTATACCTAGTGAACACCTATCCTGACACTTTCATACAGGAACAGGGGGTGAAGATTCACTACCTGAAAAGAATGAACATAAAAACTTTGGATAGATTCTCTAGAGTCCTACCAATGAGCCAACCTATAGGAATAAAGGAATCCTCCAAGGGTACAAGGAAGAAACCCACTGAGGAAGAAAGAACTTCCAGCCCTAAATTTGTTCTTGGATCATCCTCTCCAGTTGATGCTGGTCTGCAGGTTGACTTATCTCTCAGTCAATCCTCTGCTAACATTCAACTCCAGGATGCTGCTGTGCATGTTGATAATATCCTTGCTAGCCCAAGATCAGGACAGGTGTCATAGAATGCTGCTGAAGAAGTGGTTGCTGCAGAAGATAATAGGGAGCCTCCTAAGACTTTAGATACTTATCTTAATAGGTCAAGTCAAGAGAAGGATGCTCAGTTTGAGGGGGAGCATGATCAGATGGAGTTGACAGACTTGGATCAAGTTGTCAATAAGATAGTTGAGTCTGCACCACAGGTAAAACTTATTCCCTCTTAATTAATAGTGTTAAAACAGCTTTAGCTAAGGAAATGTTTCCTTCTATAGGTGTTGTAGTTGAGGGGGAGCCTTCTCAGATCCCTGCTCAGAATGATATACCTCCTCCTATGGGCCATACTTCATATACCCTCATCTCCAATGAGGAATTTTTAAACCAAATTAAAGTACTCTTGGATAATCAAACCACAACCCTCAAGGAGTATGTTGATCAATCTATTGCCAAATTGAGGGATGAAATATTAGCTGGAGTAAATTAAACTAAAGAAGAAATTTCACACTTAAACAAACAGGTCACCACCTGGTTTGACAAGGCTGGAACTGCTCGACTCAAGCTGACCACCCTCATGGAATCTTTGGACACAAGCCAAAAACTCACTATAACTGACATAGGATATGTCAAGAATTATGTGAGGTCAACTGATAAGGTGATCAAGGGTGCAGCAGACCATGTCAATCTGCATGTCACCAAGGTTGCTCTCCACTCCATGGAGCAGGCAATTCTCTTGAGGAATGAGCTGCTTACTGACAATGAGAGAATATCCCAATCTTTATCAAACAAAACTGAAGCCAACACCTCATTGCTGCAAAAGACAATATCCGAAGAAGGTAGAAAGGGGGAGAGCAGCCATGCTAAGTCCGCATCACTCATTGAATATCAAGCTTTCAATGTAATTAAAGGCACCAGGGTGGCACTACACCTGCCCCCTCTTGGATAGAAAGAGGCTAGAAGACCTAGACTTCCCCGCACAAGCCAGAATTGCACAGGATGCACAGCTTGCTGCCAGAAGAAAGAGGGAAGGAACTCAATTGGATTAATAGTTCATGGCAAAGAAGAGACCTGAGAACAGAGATGACCCAGACTATGAACAACTAAGTGAGGCCTCTAAATCCATCATAAGCCATGGACAAATCTTGAAGAACATTGATAGTGTATATCCTTTTGAGGAATAAATAAAACATTTGAAAAGAAATTCCCTAAGAGAAGGAGTATTCAAGGAGAATCTGGTCAGGAAGAACAACCCCAAGAAAATACCTTCCAAATATATTACAAAGCCATTCTTTTACTTCAAGAGGCAGAGGAACAAGCTAAAACTTGAAGAAGACTGTTGGAACTAAGGATGCTGGTGAAAGTTCTTCAAAGAATAACTGATAGAAGACTGCAAGACCTAAGCTTATTTAAAAATTATTGTCTGATCTATGTCTTGTAATGAAAGTCAACAGTGTAAAAATTTCAAATTTTTATCAATGAAATTAACATGTGTTGACCCTGACTATATTGATGTGATAAATATATATCTATGATAAACAAATATGTTGTTCCCTCATATATATCCTGAAATCAAAAGTTTGCTACTGTTTGGCTAAGTTAATGATTAGGTTCATCTTGATCATAATGTTTATCTTGTAAATGATTACTGAAGTTCTTGTTGTTAATCATACTATCACATTGTCAATGATTATTAATTCACCTGTACCATTAGTCTATCAATCATAGTGTTAAGTCATCTCATCTAGGGGGAGTTATCCTGTACTGGGATGACTAGTTGTCATGATAATGTTTCATCAAACCTATCATGATATTTTTTGTGTTGATGCACCTTTGCATGAATGTGTGTTTTGACTTCTTCAAATAGGGGGAGATTGTTGGGAATTGTGCCCTACAATGTTCCTCAGGATATGAAGTTGCATCATCAATCATGATAAGGGGCATAATGTATTTGATGTGTGCTTTAGTTCTTGCATGCAGGTAGTCCATGTTTGGACAGGTGAAGAAAAATGAGTTGGGCAGTAAACTCAAATTTTGTCAAACTCAGCTCAGAGTTCGTCAAACTCAGCTCAGAGTTCGTCGAACTCAGCTCGCTGATCATCGATCTCAACTCAACATTCCTTGGGTTAAGCTTAAGAACTCAGGATTAAAAATTAGTTGAACTCAGCTCAAAGTTCGTCGAGGTCAGGTTACAGTTCGTCGAGCTCAGCCCAACGTCTGTTAAGCTAAAGCAAGAGAAAAATTTACTAAGGCAAAAAGCGCTGAGACCGCTGATAAGATCAAAGTTCATCGAGCTCAGTTTGCGGTTCATTGAGCTCAGCTCAACGCTTGTCAAGTTAAAGCTAGAAAATCTGTCTAAGGTAAAAGTGCTGAGACCGCTGAGAAGAAGGCGTTGAGACCGCTAAGAGAGCTATGATAGCTGAGAAGATAGCATTGATACTACTAAGATAACCGAGACAGCTGAGAAGATGGCATTGAGACCACTGAGACATCAGAGATGGAACCTACGAGATTTCTCTAAGTACAGAAGCGTTGAGTTAAGTAGATTCACTCAACGTTTCTAATAAAGTAGGAAGCGCTGAGACAGTTAAGAGGTAAACAACTGAGACAATAACTAACTGGATTTTTTCTAAGTCCAGAAGCGTTGAGTGAAGCAGGTTCACTCAATGCTTCTAATGAAGAAGGAAGCGCTAAGACTGTTAAGAGGAAAACCACTGAGACAGTAAAGTGCAAAAATCACTGAGATAGCAGATAAGAAGAAAGCGCTGAAACAAAGGCTTGTCTCAGCTGATAATGAAAAACCGCTGCGACCGCTGAGACAAAACCGCTGAAACAGTTAAGTGCAAAAATCGCTGAGACAATAGATAAGAAGAAAGCGCTGAGACAAATGCTTGTCTCAGTTGATAATGAAAAACCACTGAAACTGTTGAGACAAAACCGCTGAGACAAAGCTAAGAAAATTTCTAAGTCCAGAAGCGCTGAGAACCAAGACTGATGGCATTGAGTGTCTCAACATCACTCAATACTTGATGGGATTTTGGAATATTTTCCAAGTCCAGATGTTAATGACCACTGCTGATGTCATCAAAGTCAAAATTGCAGGAAGCCGTTACGGGAAAGTTGCTATAGCTCCGAAAGATATTTTGTCCCTTTCTGATGGAGTTTGCGCTCACCAATCCTTGGTGGGCCCACATACTATGGTGTAGTTGATTCAAATCAACGCATATAAAAGGGGAAACATAAAAGGGATTAGGGTTAACAAATCAAACGAACACAGAAGAAGAAAAATTGAAAAGAGGCAGCTACACGATCTTCCATCAAGCTTGAAAGCTAAAGTCCAGCCAAGATAGCCTGAAGGCAAAGAAGGATAACTGAAGCACTTCAAAGCTCAGCAAGGTTGTTCTCAACAGAACAATTTAGCTGATTCATCTCATCAGCAAGGTGGAAGTTGCTCATCTTTGCAGCAGTATAAAGTGATAGTTGTAGAAGAAGGCTCATTCCTTCTACAACAAGTGAGCTCGACTAAAATCTACTCAGTCCAACAAAGCTGACTCAAAGATATTTTTTGAGTCATTTGTTTTACGTTCTTCAACTTATTGTATTTATTTCCTATAGGATTCAGGTTTCCTGAATCTGAGTGTAGGGCACTTTGTGCCTGTGGTAGGTGACAAATTTGACACTGAGGTAGGTGCCCTGTTGGGGCATTGAGGTAGGATCCAAGTGAGGATCTGAGCTGTAGGGATTAAGTGCCTGAGGTAGGAGAGTGCTGCTCTCTAAGGTAGGATCTAAGTGTGGATCTGAGGTACGACTGTCCTCCCAGCCTGAGTATAGGTCCTTGTGCCTGAGGTAGGAGACCGAAGAGTCACTGAGCTGTAGGTGACAAGTTTGTCAATGAGATTATAGGCCTTGGAGGAGGCTAAGCTGTAGGTACCTATAATGGTACTGAGTTGTAGAAGTGTTGCAACACTCTGAGAGTAGGACTGTATGCCTGAAGCTGTAGGGCTAAAGAGCCTGAGTGTAAGCCTTAGAAATAAGGCTGAGGTAGGTGATTGGTGGATCACTAAGCTGTAGGAGTTCTGCAGAGCTCTGAGTTAGGAACCCTTGTGGTTCTGAGTTGGATTCTGAGAAGAATTTGTGTGTAAGGCTGAGGACCTGAGGTGTAAGCTCTAAGGAGCATAGTGGAGAAGTTATGCCTAGTCCAACAAGTAAGTTGGATAGGTGTGAAAGTGAGTGTTAGATCAGAAATACTCTAGAGGGGGGTAAATAGAGTATTTAAAATTTCCTACCTACTATTACAGCTTTTGCTGTAAATCAAAAGTGCAGAAATTAATAACCTAAATCACAAGCACAAAAAGAACAAAAGAAAAGAAGACAACCAGACGACACAAGAATTTTATAGTGGTTTCCCAACCTGGGTATATCCACTCTTCTACCACCCTTGGTAGGAATCCACTCAGATTTTTGATCAGGTGCCTGACACCAATGAGCTTTTGATCAGGTGCTCAAAACCAACCCAAGTCTTTTAATCAGGAGACTTGCAACCAAGGAATCACTTTTGAAGGGAGATGACAACCCTTTACAGAGGTCGGGGTGAGAGAGTGATGGAAGTCTTCTTTTCTCAATCACAATGAGAAGACTATGTGGATTCAATGATGTTGTCAAAGCCCCCCCTGAGATGAAAAAGGGTACAGGAGAACTGGAGCTTTGCACAGGGTGATAGACCTTTAATTGAGAGACTTAATCTAGGAGCTTTAGATTGATAGTGCTTGAATGTCTTTAGCAAGGTCCTGAAGAAGGAGAACAGGAAGACTCTTGATTTCAAAAATGTATTCTTCTTGTTTCTTCTTCAATTTTTTGTATGCTTCTTAGTCAGTTGTATTCTGTATGAAGCTTTTTCTGTGTCTCACTTGATTGATTCTGTATATGTCTGTCTGTCTGTGTTATTCTCTTCTTCTGTATATGCCAAACATTTGAATTTTTGTAATTAATGCTGACAACCTTGAGAATAATCGGCATTGATTTATTTCCCCAACTGTCCCGTGGAAAACGACAAGCAATAATCCTTGAAGAAGACCATAATTAATGCTCTTTCTAACAGATACATTCAGAGAATGTTAGAGCATTAATTACCCAGGAATTATAGCATTAGAGTGGCGAGAGAAGGCTGGAAATAACTAAGTCTAGAATCGTCGAGCAGATGGCAGAATTCGTCGAACTGAGTTCATAGTTCGTCGAGCTAAGATGTTGTATTCGTCAACCAGACGACTTCTGTTCGTCGAGCTGAGTTCCATGATCGTCGAACTGAGAACTAAACTGCTGTCTCTTTTGATCTTTGCCTATTCGTCGAGCTGGTAAATATGTTCATCGACTGGAGTTCAGCAATTATTCTGGAGTTGTCAAATATCCTGTGTCGACACAATTTCTCCGGTGTGTTGACACAAATCTTCTGTGTTGTGTCGATATAGCCTTTCCACAATGTAGACTGATGATCTTGGTGTCGACACAAGTTCTTCTAGTGTCAACATAACTCTTCTGGTTCCAGAATCCGTTGAGCAAAGAACATGGTTCGTCGACCTGAGACTGGAGAACATGGTCTCGACAGAATGCTGTGATACTCCAAAGATTCGTCGACCGGAGAATGGTGTTCGTCTAGCTGAGTCTTGAGAACCTTGAATTCGTCGAGCTGAGAATAATTCTGGACTTAGCCAAATTTATAATTTCTGGAATCCGAAATGTGAAGTAGAGAGTCCAGTGATTGTCGACCAGAGAACTAAGTTTGTCGACCTAAGAACTAGGTTCATCGACCAGAGTCAAGAGAACAGTCTGGACTTAGAATTCTGAAGATGAAATCCAAGGATCGTCGATCTGGACTGAAGTTCGTCGAGCTTAGCTCCGAGAATATTTCTCTATGATCTTCGAGTTGAGAACGACTATCGTCGACCTGAGTTCGACGAACGTCGAACTCATTTTACTTAGTATCTTTAGAATTCTCTAAATCTTGAGGAAAACTCTATGTCTTGAGTCTCTGGCAGTGTGATGTTGGCTTGTCCATGTGATGTTGACTCTTAGGACTTGACCTAGATTCTAGGACACAACTTTGACCCTTGCTATACATGTTGGGTCACATCATCCTAAGTTAGTGAACCTAGCCCAAATCAAACGTCGAACGTCGGAACGACTATCGTCGACCTGAGTTCGACGAACGTCGAACTCATTTTACTTAGTATCTTTAGAATTCTCTAAATCTTGAGGAAAACTCTATGTCTTGAGTCTCTGGTAGTCTGATGTTGGCTTGTCCATGTGATGTTGACTCTTAGGACTTGACCTAGATTCTAGGACACAACTTTGACCCATGCTATACATGTTGGGTCACATCATACTAAGTTAGTGAACCTAGCCCAAATCAAACTAGGGATCCAACAATCTCCCCCTATTTGGGTGAGGTCACTAATAGACTCAAAATAAAAACATAAGGCAAGCAAAGCAGGAAAAAGATATATCTGGCAGGGATAATTAACACATGCAGCAGATATATTTACATAAAAGCTTTGTTTAGACAATAAGAGATAGTTTAAG
Organism: Platanthera guangdongensis; assembly: GCA_039583875.1. Taxonomy (NCBI): domain Eukaryota; kingdom Viridiplantae; phylum Streptophyta; class Magnoliopsida; order Asparagales; family Orchidaceae; genus Platanthera; species Platanthera guangdongensis. Next base: position 41,784,596 of record CM077164.1, on the reverse strand, counting down.
ATATAAAGACAAAAACAATATAGTTCATATTTCACTTATTTTGCTTTTTCTCCTGATGTTTTATGTCCTTGCCCTAGTCTCCTGGCTTGGTGAAGACTATTTCCCTATTTGGATTTGAAGCTTGTGCCATAGTCATTGTCATGTCAGCAGCCCCTAAAATCTTCAGAGATGTAGCTCTAGGAACCACTGCTTCAGGATGCAATTTCATATAATCATCAACATTAAAAAATTTGTTAGCCTTATCAACCTTTTCAGTTCTTCTCTCCTGTACTTGGACATTGTAGTGTATTCAGAAGTATCCTTTTCTTCAACCTTTGCCTTGTTAATCATAGAGAGGCCTACCAGTTCCTGGAACCTGGCCATTTTAGCTGTGTTGGCTGTTTCTGGATCTTCATAAGGAACAGGAGGAGAGAGTGGCCTTTTTGGACTTTCAGCTTTGAAAGTCCACCTAGTGTCAACTATCTTCACCTAGGGGGGGGGGGGAATAGGTGACGTGCAGCGTTTTTGCGGAATTTGAGATTGTACCTGCACAATAAAAATAAACAGCACAGCACACAGAATACACAAGCTATTTATAGTGGTTCCCCGATTTGGGTACATCCACTTTCCCCCTTCGACCTATCTCCCAACAAGGGACGACTCGGTCTCTTCACCAACAGGATTGAAATCCAATCCTTGCACTATAGGAAGGAACCCTTCCACACGTAGGAGTCAACACTCCCACAACACGGGTTGCACCCAACCCTTACAACACGGAACAAACGTTTCTTTACAACAAAAGTAAAACTAGAATGTACAAGAGATACAAACTACGTTTGGAGACTTAGGTGTCCCTCTTCGTTGACGACGTATTTTTGAAGTCCACGAAGAGTCCACTACCCAAAATCTCTCTTGGAGAGGATCTCCCCGGAACCGGCGGCAGCAAGATGGGCGGCGGCAAGGTTCACGGGATCGGCGGCGACGACGATGTGCGGCTGCAGTACTTTGGAGATCCAAACTTCGTAACGAAGCTAGCTAGGTCTACCAACGGTCACACGAGGATCAGTCGTCTCGATCGATTCGGACGGGGAAGTTTTTCCCGATCAACAAATCGAGAGACAAGGGATCTCTGGATAGACACGTGAGACTCTAAGCTTGGCTAAGATTCTGTCACCGGAAGATCACGAAGAAATCTCGATCAAAGGCGGCGACCAACTAGCTCGAGCGCGACGGCGGCGGCAGAGTGGAGATCGCGATTTTAGGTCAAGGTTTTTGCTCGGCTTCTTTCTGTGTATATTAATGTTCAAGAAATACCCGTATATATACTGTAGACACTTTCAATATGACCGTTGTGGGTCCCACAAGTAGAAACCCGAAATTCGGTTCAAAATAGTGCCAACGGCAGAATCCGGTTCAGGGAGTTCCAGAAAAATGCCTAAGTCAAATCGTCGAGAATCAAGGGTGATTCTCGACAATTCGGTGAGAATCACAAAGTGATTCTCGTCGATCCGTCGAGAGTCACAAAGTGATTCTCGTCGAATCTGACTTGATTGCACTCAGATTTAGCCGGCGAGAATCAGCAAGTGATTCTCGTCGATTCGGCGAGAATCACTAGTGATTCTCGCCGAATCGGCGAGAATCACTTGGCGATTCTCGTCGATTCTTACTTAGATGAAAAATCATCTTTCCATCCAATAGCTGCTCCTTGAACCATCCTTGCTCCTTGTCTGCTCTAGCCTTAACACAGCCCTGTACTTGAAGTTAAGTACACTCCAATAGAGAGAGTACACGTAGGCCAACACACTGATCTGCTCAACGAGGGATTACGTCGTGCAGACCCGTGTATATCGACCTACTGCACCCTGACATTGGTGTGCACTTAGCGTGGAACAACTGCAAACACAACTTGAAATATTTTGTCAAAAACATTGTCTATTTACCTTAGCTTGTCCAGGGGCTTCTTCAAATCAGGTACGTTGTGGATACAATACCCAACAATCTCCCCCTATTTGAAGAAGCCTAAACCCTACAAGCTAAGGTGAATAGAGCATATGGGAATGAAAATCATAAATGTGAAAGAGAGTTGAGTGAGGTATTCATTACCGATACCAATTTCGTGCGAGCAAACTTTGGAGCCACCTTAGCCTTAGCCGAGAGGGTAATCTCCCCCTTTTCGGCTTCTGCAAATCTGGGTCTGTAGTGTTTGACCCCTTGCTCCCCCTCAGTTCTTGCATCTGTGCTCATACTTGAGTCCCTTGCTCCCCCTCAGTTCTTTCACGAGCCTGGAGCTTCTGTAGTCTTCATTCCTCATGGTTTAGCATTCCCAATTCAGTTTTGAAAAGACTGAACTTGGCTTCGTCTAAGGGCTTTGTGAAGATATCTGCAATCTGCTTGTCCGTGGGGACATAACAGAGCGAGATGTCCTTGTTCTCCACGTGCTCCCGAATGAAGTGGTAGCGCACTTCAATATGCTTCGTTCTGCTGTGCGATACCGGATTGTTGGCAATCGCAATAGCACTGGAGGAGTCGCAGTACATCGACACTTCCTTGAACTGAAGGTCGTAGTCGGCTAACTGGTTTCTGATCCATAGGAGTTGTGCGCAACAACTGCCAGCCGAGATGTACTCAGACTCTGCTGTGGAGGTAGCTACACAATTCTGCTTCTTGCTGTTCTAAGAGATAAGCCTTCTTCCGAGGAATTGACACGTCCCAGAAGTGCTTTTCCTGTCATCTCTACTCCCTGCAAAATCAGCATCTGAAAAGCCTATTAGCTCGGCATCATTGTTTCTCGGGTACCACAAGCCAATATTGGGAGTACCTTTAAGGTATCTTAGAATTCGCTTTGTAGCGACATAGTGAGATTCCTTAGTGTTCACCTGATACCGGGCACAGACACATGTGGAGAACATAATATCCGGTCTACTGGCAGTAAGGTAGAGCAGGGATCCAATAATGCTTCTGTATTTGGTTTCATCGAAAGGTTTACCTTTCTCATCCTTATCCAGAGACATAGTGGATCCCATTGGAGTCCTCATAGAGGTTGCATTCTCCACCCCGAATTTCTTAAGAAGTTCATTTGTGAACTTCGTCTGAGAGATGAAGATTCCATCCTCAGACTATTTCACTTGAAGTCCCAAGAAATACTTGAGCTCTCCCATACTGCTCATTTCAAACTTTCCTTGCATAAGTTTGGAAAACGTTTTGCAAAGATTGTTGTCCGTTGAGCTGAATATTATGTCATCGACATAGATTTGCACTAGCAAAATCTTGCCTTTGACTTCCCTGAGAAACAATGTCTTATCTATTTTACCTCTAGAGAACTTGTTCTCAAGAAGAAAACTAGATAAAGTCTCATACCAAGCTCGTGGAGCTTGTTTTAACCCATATAAAGCTTTATTAAGAAAATATACATGATTGAGATAAGTAGGATTGACAAAACCTGGGGGTTGAGCGACATATACTTCCTCTTTCAGGTCTCCATTCAGGAATGCTGATTTCACATCCATTTGATAGACTGTGAATCCTTTGTGCGAAGCATACGCAAGGAACAGTCTGATTGCCTCGAGCCTTGCCACTGGTGCAAAGGTCTGGTCGAAGTCAATCCCCTCCTCCTATCTGTAACCTTAAGCCACCAGCCTGGCCTTGTTCTTTATGATGACACCATGTTCATCCAGTTTGTTTCTGAAGATCCACTTGGTGCCAATCACATTCTGCTTGTGTGGTCTGGGAACCAGTGTCCAAACGTTGCATCGTTCGAATTGATGTAGTTCATCTTGCATGGCCAAAATCCATGCCGTGTCTTTGTTCGCCTCGTCGAACTTCTTTGGCTCAACCTGTGACAGGAAGCTAAGATGCAAAACTTTGTTAATAGTACCTCTTCGAGTTCTGACACCGACACGAGGATCTCCGATGATCTGATCTCTAGGATGATCCCTCACGTGCCGGAGCTCTAGAAGTCTGGCGTCTGGAGCTTCGACAACTTCTTGGGCTTCTCCTTCTTCTAAGAGATTTGTTCCATTTTGATCTTCAACATTTCCAGATGACGTGGAGGTGGAAACTTTGACGTACTTAGGAGTTTCATCTTTAGCGGTCTCATTGAGATCCAGCTGTTCAAGTCGTGCACCTTCATCTTCAAGAATTCCACTGGAAGAATTGCTGTTAAGCAAACTTCCTTCATCAAATACAACATTGATTGATTCTTTTACCACTAGGGTTTTCTTATTGAAGACCCTATATGCCCGACTGTGGGAACTATAGCCCATGAATATGCCTTCGAAGCATTTTTCACCAAATTTAGTACGCGGGTACTTCCCATTATTCAGTACATAGCATCTGCAACCAAAGATCCTCAAGTAGGACAAGGTTGGTTTCCTGCCTTTCAGTAGCTCGTAAGGCGTCTTACGATGATGCTTGTTGATCAATGCTCGGTTTTGTACATGACAAGATGTGTTGACAGCCTCTGCCCAGAAGTATTCTGGGAGAGAAGCGTCTTTCAACATTGTCATGCAGGCTTCAATGAGAGTTCTATTTCTCCTCTCTGCAACTCCATTTTGCTGAGGAGTGCGTGGGGAGGAAAACTCATGAAAGATACCTTGTTCTTCACAGAACTCTGTCATAGCACCAGATTCGAATTCTGTTCCATGGTCACTTCTGATTTTGACCACTGGGCAGTTAAATTCGTTCTGAACCTGCTTGACAAAACTAGTGAAGATGTCAAACGTATCCGACTTTCGTTTTAAGAAGAACACCCATGTAAACCGAGAATGATCATCAACTATCACTAGCGTATAGGACTTGCCTCCCAAGCTATGAACTTGCATTGGACCAAACAGGTCCATATGTAGAAGGTAAAGACATCGGGAAGAGTCTTTGTCTGCAATGCTCTTAAAGGTAGCCCGAGTCTGTTTGCCCATCTGGCATGCAGGACAGGGGCTATCTTTGATGCATTTGATAACGGGAGCTTCCCTTACTAAGTTTTTAGAAAACAGCATACTAATTGTTTTGAAATTAATATGTGCCAATCTCTTGTGTCATTGTTCACAAAGAGATGCACTGCCTGTTGCCACAAGGCATACGGGGGTAGATGAATCTAAACTGAGAAAATCTAAGCAGAAGATATTTCTGCTCCTAATGCCTGATAATACCGTCTCAGAAGAGATACGTGAAATTATCAGACATTTATCCTTGCAGAACTTAACGTCATAACCTTTGTCGCATAACTGACTTACACTGATCAGGTTATGGTTTAACCCTTCAACATAAGCCACGTCGGTGATAGAGATTATGCCGTTGGAAATCATACCGTAACCTCTGGTGACCCCTCGATCTGACCCTCCAAAGATGAGTTTGGGTCCATTCTCGACTGGAGTATAATCACGCAGCAGGCTTCTTGTCCCGGTCATGTGCCGGGAGCATCCACTGTCCAAGTACCAGATTGGCATTTTGGTGGCCTTTGGACATTCCTGCAAAACAAAATTAATTTCCCTTAGGAACCCAATCGAACTTGGGTCCTAGATTCCTGGTTAGCATACTCCCCCTCGGTCGGTTAACCCTACGAGTGGTCGGCCTCGCATTGCTAACATAGGGAGTCTCGTGATACCTTGGATTAAACCAACAATCCACGGCAAAGTGACCGACTTTGCCACAGCACCAATAGTCAAATCTGTTGTACCTCTTCCTAGGCTCCTGCCTTACCCTGGGAACGGAGGGTACAGCCGGGGCTTTGGATCTGGAGGTGGGGGCCTCACAGTGATTGCAGTCACAAGACTTCTTCACCTTCTGTATAACAGACTTGGCTTTTGGTGCCTTTCCATTATGGCCGCTAGAGAATTGACCATAATTTCCCATGTGGATTTCCTCATAAGGTGCCTTGAAGGCACTCTCACCGAAGTTCCGAGGAAAGGTCCAACCGTCATATCGGCTCTTTGGCTTTGCAACCGAGGGCCGGAAATGATGGCCAAATGTTGATTCAAAGTCATGTTGGTTGCAAGGAAAGCCAGGCTTTCTGAACGCAACAGGACTAAGCGGAGCCTTTCCCTTGTCATCAGCAGAGGCCTTCTTGGCGGCCTTATTCTTCCTCTGGTTCCTGTTTCTCCTGGATGAGGAACCAGATACCCCTACATGCCCCAAGCCAGCTCCTTTGGCCTGAGCAGAGAAGGTATCAACTACTGGAAGAACAGTTTTTGGCATAGAGAAGCTCTTGACGATCTTCCTTTCTGCCGCAAGTTGTTCTTCCAACTTGTCAACTTCCTCCTGCTTAAGATCAAGGAGCTTAAGAGACTCTGAGTGCTTTGAAGTCAGGTCAAGGTGCTCCTGTCGGAGAGAAATCAAACTGGTGACCTCTTCCCTTAGGGAAACACACTCACCCTTAAGGAATTTTACTTCCTTTTTATCAGCCTTCAATCTCTTACGGCACTCCTCAAAAGTGTTGAGCAGAAGCTCATACTTCTCGAGGAGCTCAGCTTTACGGGCCGAAAGGCTATCCTCAGGTTCATCATCCTGAGACTCAGGATCAGAGTCAGAGTCGGAGAGAGGGGTGTGAGCTTTTACCTTCCCAGTAAATGGGGGACATTCTCCTTCTGAGTCGGAGCGACCCACCAGCCCGAAGTAGGCTTCCTCATCATCACTGGAGTCTGAGGAATCAGACTCACTTAGTGTCTTTGGCCTTTTGGCGATGTAGCTCCACTCTTTCTTCTTATCTCTAGAGGATTTGTGCTCCTCTCCTTTCCCTTTTTCTCTCTTGCCTTGATAGCAGTCGGCCACGACGTGTCCTGGCTTATTGCATCCAAAGCAAATAATGTCAGAAGAGCGATGTTTGTTCGGTTTGGAAGCATACCTGTCAGAAGAATAATTTTTCTTCTGATGCCTGGAGGAGGAGCCGTCTTTCTTTCTTTGATTCCTCATCTTGAGGAACTTCTTGAACTCTCGGGTGATGAGGGAGAAATCCTCCTCCGACAGCTCTGAGCTGGAGGAGCATGGCTCGGAGTCCTCCTCCTCATCCTTATTCCTGGCACGGTATGAAACCGCACCCTTGCCTTTTATGAAGTGACTGGCTTTTAGAGCCACAGTCTTTTCTTTTGCTGCAGCCTTCTCTGCTTCTTCTGCTTTCCTGGTGTTCAGTTGAAGCTCATAGGACATTAGCTTTCCAAACAGAATTTGCGGGTCTGTTTCAGCTAGTCTGCCAAACTCTCGGATGGCGCAGATCTTTGTGTCCCATTCCTTAGTGAGGGATCTAAGGAATTTATCATTGAGTTCACCATTAGTGAACACTCTTCCGTATCCTTTGAGGGCGTTGACAATCTTGAGGAAGTTCTCATAGGTGACTCCGATCTCTTCCTTAGGCCCTTGTCTGAAGGCCTCATATTTCTGGTTCAGGAGGGATCTCCGATCATCCCTCACTTCATCAGTCCCCTCCATTAGGACGATCAGGCTATGCCAGATCTCATGTGCTGTCGTGCAGTTGCAGAAGTTCTGCATCATTGAGTCATCAACTGCGCTGACCAGAATGTTCTGCGCCTTCTTGTCCAATCTCACTAGCACCATCTCGTCCTTGTCCATTTCAGAAAGTTTCTTCGGCACTTTCTTGGTAGGATCAATGGTGGAGACCTTAGTGGGGACATAAGGTCCCTCGTCCACGATCATGAAGAGTCTAGGATCAACTGCCTCCATGTAGAATCTGATCCTTTCCTTCCAGATAGGAAAGTTGAGCCTGGTGCACACGGGGATCTTGCCAGTGAACTTGAGCCCGTCCATAGTAGATGTTTGCCTTCCTCTTGACACTAGCGGCATGATTCAACTCAAGGTGTTAACCTTTTTGATGAGCAACCTGGCTTTGATACCACTTGAAAGTACACCTAGTGTCAACTATCTTCACCTAGGGGGGGAATAGGTGACGTGCAGCGTTTTTGCGGAATTTGAGATTGTACCTGCACAATAAAAATAAACAGCATAGCACACAGAATACATAAGCTATTTATAGTGGTTCCCCGATTTGGGTACATCCACTTTCCCCCTTCGACCTATCTCCCAACAAGGGACGACTCGGTCTCTTCACCAACAGGATTGAAATCCAATCCTTGCACTATCAGAAGGAACCCTTCACATGTAGGAGTCAACACTCCCACAACACGGGTTGCACCCAACCCTTACAACACGGAACAAACGTTCCTTTACAACAAAAGTAAAACTAGAATGTATAAGAGATACAAACTACGTTTGGAGACTTAGGTGTCCCTCTTCGTTGACGACGTGTTTTTGAAGTCCACGAAGAGTCCACTACCCAAAATCTCTCTTGGAGAGGATCTCCCCGGAACCGGCGGCGGCAAGATGTGCGGCGGCAAGGTTCACGGGATCGGCGGCGACGACGATGTGCGGCTGCAGTACTTTGGAGATCTAAACTTCGTAACGAAGCTAGCTAGGTCTACCAATGGTCACACGAGGATCGGTCGTCTCGATCGATTCGGACGGGGAAGTTTTTCCCGATCAACAAATCGAGAGACAAGGGATCTCTGGATAGACACGTGAGACTCTAAGCTTGGCTAAGCTTCTATCGCCGGAAGATCACGAAGAAATCTCGATCAAAGGCGGCGACCAACTAGCTCGAGCGCGACGGCGGCGGCGGAGTGGAGATCGCGATTTTAGGTCAAGGTTTTTGCTCAGCTTCTTTCTATGTATATTACTGTTCAAGAAATACCCGTATATATACTGTAGACACTTTCAATATGACCGTTGTGGGTCCCACAAGTAGAAACCCGAAATCCGGTTCAAAATAGTGCCAGCGGCAGAATCCGGTTCAGGGAGTTCCAGAAAAATGCCTAAGTCAAATCGTCGAGAATCAAGGGTGATTCTCGACGATTCGGTGAGAATCACAAAGTGATTCTCGTCGATCCGTCGAGAGTCACAAAGTGATTCTCGTCGAATCTGACTTGATTGCACTCAGATTTAGCCGGCGAGAATCAGCCAGTGATTCTCGTCGATTCGGCGAGAATCACTTGGTGATTCTCGTCGATTCTTACTTAGATGAAAAATCATCTTTCCATCCAAGAGCTGCTCCTTGACCCATCCTTGCTCCTTGTCTGCTCTAGCCTTAACACAACCCTGTACTTGAAATTAAGTACACTCCAATAGAGAGAGTACACGTAGGCCAACACACTGATCTGCTCAACGAGGGATTATGTCGTGCAGACCCGTGTATATCGACCTACTGCACTCTAACATTGGTGTTCACTTAGCGTGGAATAACTGCAAGCACAACTTGAAATATTTTGTCAAAAACATTGTCTATTTACCTTAGCTTGTCCAGGGGCTTCTTCAAATCAGGTACGTTGTGGATACAATACCCAACAAGCTTGTTGATGTTGTTGCTGTTGATGTTGTTTTCCTGAATATTGTTGTCTGTGCTGGCTGCTTTCATGATGAGATCTCCCTTGATGTCTTTGATATGTTTGCATAGGGGCAGATCTTTGAGAACTAGAACCAGAAGCACCAGCTGCAGGAGGAGGAGGTGGTGGATCTTTCCTATATCTTTGAACTGGTGGAGGAGAGTACCTTCTACTCTTCTTCCTTTCCTTTTGCTGATTCTTGGATAGCCACATCCATGCTGGAATCCCCTTGTATGAAGTTATCTTTTGAAGGATATAGAAAGGGGTGTCATTGTTTGGATTAGGCTTGGGAGGAGGAGGAGATTTCCTTTTCTTTGAAGCTTGCTTCTTCTTCTTTGCATCCTCCTCATCTGAATCATCATCCTCATCTTCATCATCATCATTGTCAGAATCCTGAGGATTATCATATAGAGCATCCATAGCCTTTAAAGCTTTAGCAGAGATAACAAGTTTTTCAGGAGCAGGAGCAGGAGTTTCAACAAGAGCTGGAGTTTCAGTAGGAACAGGAGGAGAGGCTACACAAAAATTAGAATTGATTTGGACAGAGCTTTCAGCTGCTGCCTTAATTTCTTCTGCAATATCAGCCAAGATCAAGTCATCTAGATCTGGCATTGGAGAGTCATCCATTATAAAAGTTGGTGCTGAAGATACTATTGAGGAAGAGGGAACAACTACTACTTCTGGAAGTGAAGTAATTTCTGACTGTGCAATAACAAGACTGTCCTTAATTTGCTTAACAACTTTGGAAGAGATAGGAGCAGTATATGGTATAATAGCCAAGGATGGCTTAGTGATCTCAGTTGGAAGACAATGTATATGTATAGTATCAAAAATACTCAACAATTGTTCCAAGGTAACTGTGGGATTAAGAATGAAATCACCAACAGTATTAGGTTTTTCAGAGTCTGATTCAAAATCTATATCAGTCTCAATAAAATCAATCAAATCTTTATCAACCAAACCTGTATCTATGTATTTTGTACAGTCTACTGCTGTGTTTGAAGCTGCTGCTGCTGTAGCTGAAGCATCTGGTGCTGAAGCTGGAGCTGCTGCTTCATCATCAGGCTTCTCCCCCTGCATGGTTTCAGTAGGACCTGAAGCCATGCCCCTGACTGAGGAGGGGGCAGCAGTAAGAGCAGAGATTTGGTCTGAGAGAGAAGATATGGTGGTAGCAAGAGGTGTAATGGCCTCTGCTATAAGGGACTTGAGGAGGGGAGTGATGATGGAAAAGATGGAAGAGATGGTGGAGGGATCCAATGATGGAATGGTAGATTGTGTTGCAGAAGGTGTAGAAGTTGGAACTATGGGAGGGATAGAGAGTGAAGCATCAGGAAGTTGAACATCTGAAGGGATGGTGGATGTTGATGGAGATGTATGGGTGGCATCTTGCATGATGGTGTCTGTTGGGAGATGGTAGGATGGTATTGAAGATAGATGTGGGGGAAGAAGAGATTGTGGTGGTGTAGGAATGTAAGTGTCATGGGGGGGGGGGGAATCAGGAGATGTTGGTTGTTGTTTTTGAAGAGGGGAAGATGGAATGTCAGTGATGTCAGGTGGTGGAGATAAAGCTGGTGAAGCATGTTGAGATGGATATGGAGTAGGAGCATGAGGATGTTGTTGTTGTTCTGGTGTGGAAGAGATAATAGAAGAGGAAGTGAGTTGTTTTGCTGGAAGGGGTGCTGGAAGAGATGGTGGTGTGGGATGAAGCTCTTCAGCAGGTAGGGGAGTGGATTTGACAGCCCTGGTGCCTTTAAAAGCTGGGGTGGAGGAGGTAGAAGCCTTAGTGGGCTTGGTGATGGTCCTCTCCCACCTGCCAAATAAGGCACAAGCAAAGCCTTTTACTGGCATTAATGAATATGGTGTAGGAGACCAGGGATTCAAAAACCTTTTCCTTGAGGAAGATCCCTAGGATCCTTCCAAAACACACTTCTTTCTTGCTATTTTTCTTCTTTATCAGATCAAAGAGGATCTAAGCCCAGTCAACTTGCTTCTTATTTATGACTGTACACATGACCAAGAACTAATGCCTTGTGATGTAGTCATGAGCAGTATGCTTGCCAAGCAGGACCTTCCCAACAATGTCTGTCAGGAACTTGTATGCTGCAGACAAATGCTTCTTCAACAGTTTATTTGGGTTGTCACCAGCATAACCCATTAGATTGAGCATCATATTAAACTCTTCAGAATCAATTTCTAAGCCTTCTTCACCATTTGTTAAACCAAATATTTTAGTTAAAACCGCGGGAGTTAAGGAGACACTGTTACCCGCAATTGATCCTGTCATGGTATTGTCCTCAGAAGAGGATGAGGTATACACCCATTCCCTGATTTATGTTCTAGCCAACTTTATCCTGGTGGTCATCAGGTTCTTCAGATTCTGTTCTTCCATAAGTTCCAGAATATATAGAAAGATGGGATCTGAGTGCTGGAATGATTCGAAGTCGACATCAAATCCAGTGTCAAACTTCATAGCAGCTAGAGCTCCTGCTGGAATCGCCATGGGATCACCTGCAAAAGAGAGAAACGGCGATCAAGTGCAAGAGAACAGAAAGCGCGGGACGAAGGTCGAAGAAAACCTAGATATAAGGTTTTCAAGAATATTAATCGACAGACTCCGTTCCACGAAAATGAAATTAATTCTTCGAGCTGAGATCGACGAAATAAGTTTGACTGAAATAATTCGTCGATCTTGTCCTGAAGAATTGAAAATAGTTCATCGAACTCCGTTCAGCGAATATCTTCTGAAGCAAGTTCGTCGAACTCTGTTTGACGAATATTGTTTTACTCACAGAGAGTTCGTCGATCTCCGTTCTGCGAATGTCTCTCAAACTTTCCACGGAGTTCGACGAACTCTGAAAAATTCCTCGACTAGAGACAGAAATTAAATAAAGTCTTCTCCATTGATCATTCCAAGTTGATTCACAAAGAACATATGATTTCTCTCATCCAGAGGTTTGGTGAATATATCAGCTCTTTGTAAATCAGTGTAGATATAAACAAGCTTAAATTTTTTTTTGTCTACACACTCCCTAATGAAATGATGTCTTATATCAATATGTTTTATCCTAATATGGTGAACTGGATTCTTGGCTATGACTATAGCACTTGTATTATCACAGAGTACAGTTAAATTATTTAAGTTGAACCCATAATCTAGTAGCTGATTTTGTATCCAAAGCATCTGTGAACAACAGCTGCCTACTGCAATATATTCTACTTCAGCAGTTGAGGTTGACACTGATGTTTGCTTTTTACAAAACCAAGATACTAATCTCATACCCAGGAACTGACAAGTTCCTGAAGTACTTTTTCTATCTACCCTGCATCCATCAAAATCAGCATCAGAGTATCCAGTTAACTCAAATTCTGATTCTGCAGGATACCATAGGCCTAGATTATGACAACTCTTTATATATCTCAAAATCCTTTTTAGAAAAATTAGATGAGATTCTTTAGGGTTCACTTGGAACCTAGCACAAAGACATGTGGCAAACATAATGTCTATCCTACTTGCTGTGAGGTATAATAGGGACCCAACAATGCCCCTATAAAGTTTCTGATCCACAGGTTTCCCTAGTACATCAGAGTCTGAAGGATCAAGCGCATACCCAACTGCAACAAAAGCCCGGACTGTTGGAGAGGGCGCTACTTAATTTCTTAAATAAGTAGCAAAGCGCCACAGGTCAAGTGAAGGAACGCCGGACCCAACAATCCCCCCTTGGCGTCCAACATAACCCGTCAGCTCAGAGGTGGAGTTACCACATGGCCCACCTGGCTCAGAGGTGGGGTTACCACATGTCCACGGTTGCCTGACCCGCTAGACCCACACAGGTAGAAGGGAAAAATCAGGATTTAATAGTGCCCCCCGGTCTTGAACCTGTGACCTCCTCTAATACCAATTGAAGGATCAAGGGCATACCCAACTGCACCAAAAGCCCGGACTGTTGGAGAGGGCGCTACTTAATTTCTTAAATAAGTAGCAAAGCGCCACGGGTCAAGTGAAGGAACGCCGGACCCAACAGAGTCCACAACAGCATTGGTAGTCATGAGAGTTTTCTTTGCTGAGGCATCAGCCATCCCAAACTTCTTTAGAAGTTCTTTAGCATATTTTGCTTGAGAGATGAAGATGCCATCAGGGAGCTGCTTCACTTGGAGACCAAGGAAGTAGGAAATCTCACCCATGCTACTCATTTCAAATTTGGAATGCATGAGGTCAGAAAACCTCTTGCATAATTTGGAATCTGTAGAGCCAAATATAATATCATCCACATAAATTTGTACTAACAAGATTTGGTCCTTATGATGTCTAGTGAAAAGAGTTTTATCTACAGTTCCTCTTATAAATTTATGCTCTAATAAGAAACTAGCTAAGGTCTCATACCAAGCTCTTGGAGCTTGCTTTAGACCATAAAGAGCCTTATGCAATTTAAAAACATGAGAAGGGTAAGTTGGAGAAACAAAACCTGGAGGTTGTTCTACATAAACCTCTTCTTGTAGTACTCCATTCAGAAAAGTACTCTTCACATCCAGACTTTGAACCTCTTGTATGCTACATATGCAAGGAATATTCTTATGGCTTCCAACCTTACAACAGGTGCAAAGGTTTGATCATAATCAATTCCTTCTTCTTGCATATATCCTTGAGCAGCAAGCCTAGCCTTGTTTCTCACAATAACTCCTTGAGCATCTAGCTAATTTCTGTAATCCAATTTGGTTCCAATAACTTGGTAGTTCTGTGGTCTTGAAACCAAATCCCAAACTCTACATCTCTCAAACTGGTTTAATTCCTCCTGCATTGCAATGATCCAATGGGGATCTTGCTCTGCATCATGAATGGATTGAGATTCAGTCTGAGAGAGAAAACATGCATGCATCAAATCTTAGGTGAGTTGATGCCTTGTCTGTACACCTGCTGATATGTCTCCAATCACTTGAGATCTGGGGTGATCCCTAAGTGTGACAAGATCAGTGGGTGGAGTTGGTTGTACAACAGCAGTTGAAACCAATTCCTCTTGTGGAATTATGTTGGCTGTTGGAGGAGAGTCAGTCCCTTCAATGCTTTCTTCTTTACTATCTTCATTGACTTGTGGAGAGGGATGAGTTGGATCCCCTTGGGTAAGGTTTAGGTCATCCAACTTCTTACACAAGTGAGACACCTGTAAAGAGTCACTGGTAGAAACTTCTTTCTCCTTACAATACGTGTTAGCCTCATCAAAACTTACATGAATTGACTCTTCAATTTTTAGTGTTGATTTATTAAACACCCTATAGGCTTTGCTTACTTGGGAATATCCAAGAAAAATTCTCACTTCAGCCTTGGACTCAAACTTTCTAATGTATTTCTTGTTGTTATTGTGTATATAACAGGTACAACCAAATACTTTAAAATAGTTTATTTTAGGTTTCTTCCCTTTGAGAAATTCATAGGGAGTCCTGTTCTTTAGTTTGTGAATTAAGCTCCTGTTCAGGGCATAATTTGCTGTGCTGACAGCCTCTGCCCAAAAGGTTAGGGGCATTTAAGCATCTGCAAGTAATGTACCTGCAACTTCAATGAGTGTCCTATTTTTTCTTTCAGCTACCCCATTTTGTTGGGGAGTTCTAGGAGCTGATAAGAAATGTCTGATACCTTCCTTCTCACAAAAATTACGCATAAGAAAAGACTCAAATTCTGTACCATGATCACTTCTAATCAATGCAACATGAGTAGAGAACTCAATCTGTATGGTCCTGAGAAAATCTGTAAGAACTTTGAATGTATCTGACTTTGATCTCAGAAAGAATACCCAACTGAACCTGGAGAAGTCATCCACTATAACTATAGTGTAGGATTTTCCTCCTAGGCTTTGTACAACAATGAGTCCAAAAAGATCCAAATGTAGCAAGTAAAAAATCCTAGGTGAATCACTCTTATTAATAGATTTAAAACTAGTTTTAGTTTGCTTGCCTAATTGACAAGCCTTGCAGAGACCTTCCTTCTTATAGGGACCAGAAGGTAGACCTCTAACAAGGTTGTGCTTAGATAGCCTAGCAATGTTTTTCAGATTTACATGACCTAGTCTTTTGTGTCATAAGTCATTCTGATTACTAGTTAAGTTAAAGCAGATATCAGTTTTGGCAGAAAGAAAATTTACTAAGTATATGTTATCTTGTCTACTTCCAGTTAAAATAGTTTTGTTGTTTTTATCAATAATAGAACAAGTGGATGGGTTAAAATGTACCTGATAACCATCATCACATAACTGACTTATGGAGATGAGGTTATGCTTGAGTCCACTTACATATGTCACATTTTTGAAT
Organism: Platanthera guangdongensis; assembly: GCA_039583875.1. Taxonomy (NCBI): domain Eukaryota; kingdom Viridiplantae; phylum Streptophyta; class Magnoliopsida; order Asparagales; family Orchidaceae; genus Platanthera; species Platanthera guangdongensis. Next base: position 41,768,940 of record CM077164.1, on the reverse strand, counting down.
GTGACAGCTCCTATTATCACTTCTCCAAATCCTTCTGACCGACCACATTTGGAGTCACCAAAGATAACTTTTGGCCCCAACTTGGACTTGTAGTTGATTAAGATGTCCTTGCTGCCAGTCATGTGTTTGGAGCAGCCACTGTCCAGGTACCAAGTTTGATTTACCCCTGGACAATTCTTCACCTGCAATAAAAGACAGTTAATGGTTTTTGACCCAGGTTACCTTGGGTCCTTTGTATGGCTGATAAGAAAAACTAGAAATAATTGAGAATTTAGGTTAGGACTTATATCATAGGGGGTGATATCTCCTAGGTGGGATGATCCAGTCAGCTAGTGGATTAAAAGGTTTCTTAGGAATATGTGAGTTACTGTTACAGTTTTGATTAAGTCTTCCTAGGTTCGATGAATTGTTGTAAGTTCGTCGAGCAGAGTTTGACGAATTGGGTTGAGATCGTCGATCTCTGCCCAGAGAATGAACATGTCCATTCTCTGTGCCCCACGTTCGTCGACCTCTGCTCGATGAACCATACAAAGTTCGTCGATCACAGTTAGATGAATGATTATTATTATAGTTTGCGTTCAGAGATTGTCATTCTACGTTCGACGATCTGTTCCTATATCATCGATCTGGGTTCGACGATAACTGCTGAACATTGTTATTATTATTTTTATCATTCTTCTGATTTTTAATTTTATCCTTAGCTTCAATTTGTTCCAAAATTTTATTAACTTTATTTACTTGTTCAGTGTTTTTCTTTCCTTTATCAGGGATAAAATTTATTGGTTTTGACAGATGATTCCTTTGGATTAGGGTTGGTTCACTAGATGTGGCTCCTAATCCTAATATTCAGTTATTTGCTCTAGCATTAACTGTGCTGGTTATATCTGGCAATTTCAAACTTCTGCCATTCAAGTATTCTTCTAATATCTTAGCTTTGCTAAGCTCTGATTTCAGAAAAGTGATTTGTTCATTTGTAGTTTTAGTTCACTAGATAGAGTTTCATTTTCAGAGGTGATTTTATCTAAATCATTCAATTTATCTCTGAGAAGTTTGATTTCCTTCTCAGAGCTTATCAAATCTAAGCATAAGTTTTTAAATTCAAATTTAAATTCATCAGATTCAAAATCATAAGAAGCTATTACCTGATCTCCAGCCGACAAATTTTCTTCATCATCAGATTCATCTGTATCTGATCTGCTGCTGCTTGCACCAATTGCCATGAGGTACACCTCCTTTGCCTTGGCCTCCTCTTCTTCTTCACTGGAGCTGGAAGATGTAGATTCATCTTCTGTGTCACTCCATGTTTCAGCCACAAATCTTTTGTCCTTCTTTTTGTGCTTGCTGGAAGAGGGCTTGCTGTAGTGCTTGCTTCTTGATTCTTTTTCCTTTCTTCTTTCCTTCTTTTGATTTTCAGGACATTCAGACATGAAGTGTCCTGGCTTCCTCCACACATAACACAATACCTCTTTAGTGGGGGTTTTGTCATACCTTGGCTGACTATCATTTCTGGATGACTTCCTTCTGAAGTCTTTCCTTGCCAGTTTGTAGAATCTCTTGGCAAAGAGACTCATCAGCTCTTCATTAACTGTTGGAGCTTCAGTTTCTTCAGCAGCCTTGAATGCAATGGATTGTTATTTCCTTGCTGGGGGAGGAGTCCTGTGTTCCACTACCTCTCTGTACTTGATTAGTTGCTCATATGACTTCAGTTTTCCTAATGGAGATTTAGTTGAAATCTCATTCAGGCATCTTGCCTCCTTGATGGGCCAGATCCTGGTGTCCCATGAGCTTGGGAAGCACATTAGGATCTTGTAATTAAATTCAGTCAAAGTGATTTCTTTATCTAAGGTCCTTAGCTCACTGATGATGGAGCTAAGCCTGTTGTACATCACTTCAACTGTCTCTGCCTCATCCTTCTTGAAGTTTTCATATTGGGTGATGAGGTGTGATCTTCTATCTTTCCTCTCATCTACTGAGCCAACAACTATTTGATTGAGTGAATCCCAGATTGCTTTTGCAGAGGTGCATTCAGCCACCTTATGAAAGATATCATCTGACATAGTCTGAGCCAATATGTTCATGGCTTTGGCATCAACAATCTTTGCTTTCTTCTAAGCATCAGTCCACTCAGGTGGTGGGACTGCATTATTGCTAGAAGATGTTGTAGCTGTGGATGCCTGTGGGGTACCTGTCAAAATGGAATTATAGATGTCTTCATTAATGGAATTCATATATAACATAATTCTTGCCTTCTAGATGGCAAACTTGTTAAGGTTGCAAACTGGAGGTCTGGTGCTTGCATAGTCCTTGTTTTGTGCCATGATGTGTTTATAATATAAAAGAAAATAAAATAATGTGTAGATCTAACAAAGGATCTTTTGGTTCAAGATTTAACTTATAAAACCAAATGAACCTCCTCTGATACCAATTGAAAGTGAGTGTTAGATCAGAAATACTCTAGAGGGCGGGGGGGGGGGGGGGGGTGAATAGAGTATTTAAAATTTCCTACATTCTGTTACAGCTTTTACTGTAAATCAAAAGTGCAAAAATTAAGAACCTAAAACACAAGCACAGCAAGAATAAAAGAAAAGGAGACAACTAGACGACACAAGAATTTTATAGTGGTTCCCCAACCAGGGTACATCCACTCTTCTACCACCCTTGGTAGGAATCCACTCAGATTTTTGATCAGGTGTCTGACACCAATGAGATTTTGATCAAGTGTTCAAAAACCAACCCAAGTCTTTTGATCAGGAGACTTGCAACCAAGGAATCACTTTTGAAGGGAGATGACAACCCTTTATAGAGGTGGGGGTGAGAGAGTGATGGAAGTCTTCTTTTATCAATCACAATGAGAAGACTATGTGGATTCAATGATGTTGTCAAAGCTCCCCCTGAGATGAACTGGAGCTTTGCACAGGGTGATAGGCCTTCAATTAAGAGACTTAATCCAGGAGCTTTAGACTGATAGTGCTTGAATGTCTTTAGCAAGGTCCTGGAGAAGGAGAACAGGAAGACTCTTGATTTCAAAAATGTGTTCTTCTTGTTTCTTCTTTAGTTTTCTGTATGCTTCTTAGTCAGTAGTATTCTGTATGAAGCTCTTTCTGTGTCTCTCTTGATTGATTATGTATATGTCTGTCTGTCTGTGTTATTCTCTTCTTCTGTATATGCCAAACATTTGAATTTTTTGTAATTAATGCTGACATCCTTGAGAATAATCGGCATTGATTTATTTCCCCAACTGTCCCGTGGAAAAATGACAAGCAATAATCCTTGGAGAAGACCATAATTAATGCTCTTTCTAACGGATACATTCAGAGAATGTTAGAGCATTAATTACCCAGGAATTATAGCATTAGAGTGGGGACAGAAGGCTGAAAATAACTAAGTGTGGAATCGTCGAGCAGATGGCAGAATTCGTTTAACTGAGTTCATAGTTCGTCGAGCTGAGATGTTGTATTCGTCGACCAGACGACTTCTGTTCGTCGAGTTGAGTTCCATGATCGTCGAACTGAGAACTGAACTGCTATCTCTTTTGATCTTTGCCTATTCGTCGAGCTGGTAAATATGTTCGTCGAATGGAGTTCAGCAATTATTCTGGAGTTGTCAAATATCCTGTGTTGACACAATTTCTCCTGTGTGTTGACACAAATCTTCTGTGTTGTGTCAACATAGCCTTTCCACAATATCGGCTGATGATCTTGGTGTCGACACAAGTTCTTCTAGTGTCGACATAACTCTTCTGGTTCCAGAATCCGTCGAGCAGAGAACAGGGTTCGTCGACCTAAGACTGGAGAACATGGTCTCGATAGAATGCTATGATACTCCAAAGATTCGTCGACCATAGAATGGTGTTCGTCTAGCTGAGTCTTGAGAACCTTGAATTCGTCGAGCTGAGAATGATTCTGGACTTAGCCAAATTTATAATTTCTGGAATCAGAAAGGTGAAGTAGAGAGTCTAGTGATTGTCGACCAGAGAACTATATTCGTCGACCTAAGAACTAGGTTCATCGACCTGAGTCAAGAGAACAGTCTGGACTTAGAATTCTGAAGATGAAATCCAAGGATCGTCGATCTGGACTGAAGTTCGTCGACCTCAGCTCAGAGAATATTTCTCTAAAATCGTCGAGCTGAGAAGGACTATCGTCAACCTGAGTTCGACGAACGTCGAACTCATTTTACTTAGTATCTTTAGAATTCTCTGAATCTTGAGGAAAAATCTATGTCTTGAGTATCTGGTAGTCTGATGTTGACTCTTAGGACTTGACCTAGATTCAAGGACACAACTTTGACCCTTGCTATACATATTGGGTGACATCATCCTAAGTTAGTGAACCTAGCCCAAATCAAACTAGGGATCCAACAAGGTGGAAGGGAAAGTGGATGCACCCAATTGGGGAACCACTATAAATCCTTTTGTTTATTGTGTGCTTGTTTTTCCTTGTTATTGCATGATTTAAGGACATGCTCTAGTTAGCATAATTAGAAATCAACAAAAAATTTAATAAAAGCTCAAAGACCTATTCACCCCCCTCTAAGTGATTAGCTAACCTTCAGTTAAGTAACTTTCACAGACCAAAGCATCCTTCAAGGGCATTGGAACTAAAGACTATGTATGGTGTTTATACCTCTTGCATATGGACTTATTTGGTCATATGCCAGTTCACGGTCTTGGTAGGAAAGTCTACACCTTTGTGGTGGTTGATGACTATTCCAGATTTGCTTGGGTATTCTTTCTCAAGAAAAAGAATGAAACCCTTAATATCTTCATAAAGTTTGCCAAGCAAATTTAGGAGTTTAATAGTACTGTGGTCAAAATAAGAAGTGAATATGAGACTGAATTCCAATCTGATAGCATGACAACGTTCTGTGAAGAGCAAAGTATTCATTAAGAATTTTCTTATCCAAGAACTCTCCAGCAAAATGAGTTTGTTAAGAGGAATAATAAGACTCTCATAGAGGTTGGAAGGACCTTGTTAAGTGACACATCTCTCCCAGAATACTTTTGGGCTGAGGCAGTGAATACTGCATGTCATGTCCTTAACAGAGCCTCTATCACCAAGAGCCACAAGAAGACTTCCTATGAGATCTTGAAGGGCAGAAAACCAAATATGGGCTATATCAGAATCTTTGGTAGCAAGTGTTATGGGCTTCACGATGGGAAGTCATTTGTGACTAAGTTTGCTGCTAAGTCCTTTGATGAGATTTTTGTTGGGTACATCAATCATAGTAATGCCTATAGGATCTACAACTTGAAAAGCCAAGTTGTAGAAGAATCTGTACATATATTCTTTGATGAGTCTACTATGATTAATATTGAATTACCAAGCTCCTCTTCTAGTACTGCAGGTACAAAAAAGATGATAGACCAACTGACTATCAAAGAAGCTGCTCTAATAGTCCAAGATAAAGCTGATGGAATGGACATTCCAGTATAAGTACTGCAAGTCACAAGTGAGGTGGATGAAGATCAGCAAGAAGCTGCCCCTGTAGCTAATGCTGAAGCAAGATTGCCTCTAGCAGTCATGCACCTGAGGGATCATCTAAGACACCAGATCATTAGTGATGTCAGCCAAGGAGTGGTGACCAGGAGCAAAAGTATCAACATAACACTATACTCAAGCTTCCTGTCATAACTAGAGCCCAAAAGATTTGAAGAGGCAAACATAGAATAGTTCTGGATTGTTGCTATGCAAGAAGAACTGAACCAGTTTAAGAGATGTAAGGTCTGGAAGCTAGTTCCCAGACCACAAGGACATAATGTCATTAGAGAAAAGTGAATTTACAAGAATAAACTTGATGAAAATGACATTATAATCAAGTACAAGGCAAGGCTAGTAGCTAAGGGGTACATACAAGAAGAAGGTATTGACTTTGATCAAACCTTTGCCCCTGTAGCAAGATTGGAAGGTATCAGATTGTTCCTTGTATATGCTACACACAAGGGATTCAAAGTCTACCAGATGGATGTGAAGTCATCCTTTCTGAATGGTGACTTAAAGGAAGAAGTCTATGTTGAGCAGCCTCTAGGTTTTGTTGTTCCTAACTCACCTGATTCTATTTATAGACTTAGGAATGCTTTATATGGGCTAAAGCAAGCCCCTAGAGTATGGTATGAGATATTGTCTAGCTTCCTCATTGAGAACAAATTCTCAAGGGGGAAGATAGACAAGACCATATTCTTAAGGGAATCTAAGTGTAAGATTATTCTAGTCCAAATATATGCAGATGATATTATATTTGAATCTACTGATGACAACCTTTGTAGAAAGTTTGCCAAACTTATGCAAAAGAAGTTTGAGATGAGCAGTATAGGTGAACTTAAGTTCTTCTTAGGTGTTAACCCCGAAATTAGCGATCCTTCCCAAGTCAACTAGCTCGCTAGTCGCGGCCTGCTCCAGTTTCCTCCTGGAGGTTGCGACGTCTTAGGATGGGCGGACAGGCTTTCTGTCCGCTCTGGCCGCACGGCTTGGGCGGTCTCAGCTGTCTGACTGCCCAGGCCGCGCATCGTTCCCTTAGTCGGTAGGGGCCGCAAAATGCTTCTTCAGTCTGCCCTGTAGTCCACGTTCCTTGTCAGCTTAACCAAAACTTTGTCTCAACATGTGTCCCTTTGCTGGACTCGGATATCTATCCGCCCAGGCCGACAACAAGCTGCTACTCCAGCCCGCTCCTACAGGTCACTCCTCAAGTAGACCAGACCGCCACATTGTCAAGCGGGCTGCCTCCAGGATGCCCACCTCGCCAGAATGCGTGACCTGCCAGGTCTCCAAGCCCAAGCCGCCCAGCAGGTGCGACAAGTTCCATTCAACAGAGTGGTAAACTCCAGCAATATGGTCAACCTGCTTCTTCAGTCCGCCTAAGGAGCGCGGACGCTCTATCTCTCCGGTTACCCGCAAAGATCAGCGGACATGTCCCATTCACCGTGAGCTGGGCAGACTCGAAATGCAGTCAAACCTTCCAGTCCGCCTACATTGATGAGCCCTAGCTCCAGCTTCAGCAGCCAGCCACTTCGTTCACAGCAGAGGCAGACTCAGTTTACCCACCGCGAACTCAGGGGATTCTACTCGCAGTCCACCACACAGCCTCTAGCACTCGCTTCTCCCCAGCAGTAGGCGGACAATTTCTTCAGCTCGCACCCTAAGCGCGTGCTCGCTCAGCTCTGCAGTGGCGTACTCATTGCGCAGTCTGCCACTCAGCCTACAACACTCGCTTCTCCCCAGCAGAAGGCAGACAACCTCTTCAGCTCGCACCATTAGCACATGCTCGCTCAGCTCTGTAGTGGTAGACTCATTGCGCAGTCTGCCACTCAGCCTCCAGCACTCGCTTCCCAGCAGCAGGCGGATATCCTTCAGCTCGCACCCTTAGCGTGTGCTCGCTTAGCTCAGCAGTGACATACACATTGCGCAGTCCGCCACTCAGCCTCCACCCGCTTCTCCCCAGCAGCAGGCTGACAACTCCCTCATCCCACACAGTCTTGGCGCGGGCTCGCTCAGTACAGCAGGCGCGGACTCTTCCCAGTCCGCCATCAGCAGAACCAGCTCCAGAAGGCAGTTCCAGTCTGCGTGGCCTGTTGCGGACTCGGCGGACTCCATCTTATACTCGCACAAGTTACCGCTTCACTGGGGGTAACGTCACCAAAAGCCGTTACCTCCTCGGGCCTATAAATACACCCCATGCCTCTCATTTGCGGACAGTCTCATCACCCTCGTGCTCGAGGACTCCTGACGACAAGCTCAACTCTTCACCTCCTGCGGACTCATGCTCTCAGTCCGCGCCCCCTCTTCTTGTAACCACGCGACCTATCGGCCTCAGTCCCCAGTCTATGCGACCTCCTCTCTGGCACCTCCTTTCCTTAGCCGCCAGCTTCCCTAGTGTACCCTTTATTTGCTTTCTTGCAAAGGTGTAATACAAGCTATAATAACTCAATATTAATCAAAGGAAAGCCCATTGCAAGAGTGGCATTTAAGTCGCGACGGGCGAAGTTTGTTGTTGTCGCTGCTAGCGGCTCCCTTTCTTCTTCTCAGCTCAACTCCCTCAGCATCAACTTGCAAGCACAACTGTCAAAGTAACCGTCTGCTCGACCGCTCCTGATCGACCTCCTCTACTGATCATCAACCTCCTCTTCTGATCAACCTTCTCCGCTGATCATCAGCCTTCCCGTCTGCTCTCAGCAAACCTCTCCTCTATCCCCGCAACCCTTAAACAAGTGCTTGATCCACTCTCGAGCATTCAGAAGCTTCCTCCTCTCCATCCCCACAACCATTAACCTCTTCACCTTATCCACCTAGCTTGTGAGATCGAACAACCCGTTAACTAGGCGGTGTCGTTCTCGCACATCAATAGCTAACATGCAGCCTTCAGATCCGAACAAATGTGAAAATCAACAGTTACTTATGTCAGACAGCCAACCCTCTCAAAACATTCCTACCTACCAGTGAAAACGCTCTCTGGGAAGCCCTCTTGCTGACACGTCGGGAAACTTCCCTGCAGATAGCAGCAATCAATGACACCCTAGCCACTATAATTCAGCGACTAGACTCTCAATCTGCAGCAACACCAGTTGCTATAGTCAATCCAGCAATGGAGAATTCACATTTTAATCCGCCAACTTTTCTGCCAGTTGATCCTTATGCTTATCTGGCAAGTTATCCATCTAGGCAGACCGCAGTCACTTTGCAGCTTCCAGTTACCAAGTAAAGAGAAAAGTGTCTGCAAAGTCAGTCCTCAAACCACCGCTTGCTCTTTCGATCACTCAAAGAAACCGCCTGAATTTTCCACTAAGAGGAAGAGAGGACCAGAATATTTGCTCCTTACCGGACAACCTCCAAAGTCTCCCCCAAAGGGCCTTCGATCACAAGTAAAGAATGGAAGGTGTTCCCAACGTCGTCAACGTCTCTTCCCAAGCAAAAAATCCGGGGTTGATAGCACAATGGGTGAGGCGACACATGTCTTGAAGGGCAAACCAAGCGGTGAAAGATCTTCCCAACCAGTTGATCGAAAGGTCAAAAACTCTGAACCAATACTGTAAGTATCACAGAGAAAGGGGTCATGCAACAGAGGATTGCAGAGCTCTTCAGCAACTAGTGGAGAAAATGCTGAAGGAAGGTAAATATCAACATCTACTCGAGGAGGGTGTCTCATCTCATCCATAAGACTCAAAAAGCAAAAGGAGGCAGGCGACTTTCTTGCCTAAAAAAGTCTCCCAAAGTCTCATGCAGTTCATTATCGGTTACTCTTACTTTGCATGTTTCAAACATTCTCTTTACAAAGCACTTCTAAGTGTTGATTCTTGCATTTCAATAAAATTTACTTCAGGGATCCTGTACTGACATATTTCCCTTTTTGGAGTGCTTCTTCTTCTATTTTCTCTTTGCCAAAGAGATCACTGAACCACTGAGATATCGCCGAGTCTTGCTTATAGGCTCCCTTGAGATTGGATTCCGGCGTAAGGCCACAATGACCACATATCGCGGGGAGTGTTCTCATATGTGTAGTGGGAGCTATCCAACTCTCATGTGGAGGAATACGGGACTTCAGATACCTAGCGAGTATCTGACATAAAGTGTGCGTCAGGAAGGCCCATGTGTTAGCTCTGCTGTGCTTCGTTAAGGATACATCACGGTTATGATGATCTTTGTCGAACAAGCAATGGCGATCAAGCGTAGCCTTATCTCTTCGATCATCTCATGACTGATGGCCGAACACTCTATGGTACTCTCAATCCGTGCTTTCGCGGGGCCCACAACTCCACTGATCTTTGTCACAGGCGAGTAATGTTATAGACCACTTGGCGCACCTGGCCTGACTGATCAGCGATGTTGTAACCCGAAGCATGAGAGCAGTGTATCTAACGATCTTTCTCAAGATTTCCCGTTCTTTTCTCTTTTGTGCCTTCCTAAAGGATGCACAACTAGTCTGCTCTAAGTAGGACTATACTCGTGATGACCTTTCTCAGGCAAGCGATGCATAAGGCCCACAGGTGATCTCCTGTAGCAGCATCCAGTCTTTCTTGGTCATCTTCGAGTATAAACCTCTTTTGTCAACCGCCTCTTTCACAGGTTAACAGGTTAAATCCCACCTACCAAAAGGATTAGCAAATATTCATTTTACTTACTCTCATCTTATATGCATTGCTTGCTTAAGCTTTATCAGATGATGATCTACAAAGCTCTTCACTACTCTTACTAAATGCTAATGGCATCGATCATTGATCAAAAAATCTGGCTCTCCTTGATTAATAAGCCATGCAAGCAGAGTCTAATTAAGATGATCTCTTCTTATTGATCTGGACTTCATTTTGAAGATATCATATCTATTTTATTAAAATTACCATTGCGGTCTAATCTTTATTCAGATTGTCAGAATTCGTCAAGCTTCTTCTCTGCTAATCAGATCATATCTATCCTGTCATATCAACAGTCAACACTCGACTTATTGATCTGGACTTCATGCTAAAGATATCTCTAATCTAGCAAGAAGATCACTATTCGGGTTTGATCTTCATTCAAATTATCAGCGGAATTCATCAGACACTTCCTCTGCTATATGATCATATTCATCACATCTCATCAACCAGTTAACATTCGCAAGTTCCTCTTCAGGTACTTGCAACTTTCACATATTATATCTGCTTCTAACTCTCATTTTGCAGAGATCAGCATATGGTTGCAAAATTTCTTCACAGGTACTTGCGAACTTTCACATATTATATCTGGTTCTAACTCTCATTTTGCAGAGATTAGCAGATGCTTGCAAGTTTCTTCACAGGTGTTGATGTGCGAAAATGGCACGGGCAGCTAACACGGAGGGGGTGTTCGATCTCTCAAGCTAGGAGAGGAAGAGGTTGAAGGTTGCGGGGGAAGAGGAAAGAAGGAAGCTTCTGAGTGCTTGAATCAAGAGTGGAGCAAATGCTTGTCAAGGAGGTTGCGAGGATAGAGGAGAGGATTGCCGAGAGCAGCCGGGAAGGCTGATGAGAGAAGGAGGTTGATCAGCAGCTGCCGAGCAGACAGATACTTGGACGGTTGTGCTTGCAAGTTGATGCTGAGAGGAAGCTGAGCTGAGCTTGGAAAAAAGAGAGGGGGGCCGCTAGCAGCGGCAACAACAAACTTCGCCCCGCCGCGGCTTAAATGTCACTCTTGCGACAGGGCTTTCCTTTGATTAATAGCGAGAGTTACAACTTGCTAATACACCTTTACAAGAAAGCAATAAAGGGTACAAGAAGGAAGCTGGCGGCTAAGGAAGAAGTGCTAGAAGAGGCCGCGCAGACTGAAGAGCATAGTCGGCAGGCAGCGCGGTTAAGGTCAACTGGAGATAGCGCGGACTGCAGAACCAGACGCCGACAGGCCGCGCGACTAAAGGCGCAGAGGGGGATGCAGACTGAAAAAATGGAGTCCGCAGGAGGAGGGATGGCTGGATGACTTCGAGCGTGGGCGCATTGGCGATGATCCCCCCTCTTATGAGAGGCATGAGGGTCTATTTATAGGCCTGAGGAGGTAACGACTTGCGGTTACGTTACCCCCGGTGAGACGGTAACTTGAGCGAGATGGAGACGGAGTCCGCCGAGTCCGCAATAGGGCGCGCGGACTGGGGCTTGGTACTGAAGCCGGTGCTGCTGACGGCAGAATGGGAGACTTAGTGGCAGACTGCGATGCGGGTTCACGGAGTCCGTCACTGCCGAGATGGGACTGTCCGCCTACTGCTGGGGTGGCGGATGCTGGAGGCCAAGCGGCGGACTGTAAGGAGAATCCGGTGAGTCCGCCGCTGCTGAACTGAGCGAGCTTTAAGGGGGCGAGCAGGAGAGTGCCCGCGGAGTCACCGAGTCCGCACGAGGTTATGTGGACTGAGACTGTCTTCTGGAGGATCTGATGCCCGGCGGGCTGGAAGGAGTCTGCTACTACTGACTGAGTCCGCGCCAAGGCCGCGGACTGAAGAGGAGTTGACCCTGCTGTTGTCGAGAGGCCGGGGCTGGCCAAGGAAAGGCGGACTGTAAAGAGAGTCCGCCAAGTCCGCGGCTGCTGCAAAGCTGAGTCTGCTTGCGTTGGAGATGGAGCCTGGCTGTTGCTATTGGGGTTCAGCGGTGAAGGTGAACTGGAAGTCTCGACCGTACTTCGAGTCCGCCGAGCTCACGATGAACGGGACGTTGCTGTTGGTCTTGGCGGGTAACCGGATGGCGGCCTGGGGTAGGTAGGTAGTTGAGTCCGGCAGAGAGGGTCCTGTAGAGACAACCTTGCAGTTAAGCTAAAAGGGGAGCGGCCTGCAGATGCAAACTGTAGGAGCAGTCCGCGGCCCCTACCGACTAAGAGAAGGCACGCGGCCTGGTCGGTCAGACGCTGAGACCGGGAAGCCGCGCGGCCTGAGAGGACATAAAATTCTGTCCGCCCTCCCCAGAGCATCACGACCTCCAGGAGGAACCCGGGGAAGGCCGTGATGAGCGAGCTGGCTACCTTATGAAGGATCACCGATTTCCGGGTTAACATAATCCCCAGCACTTTTTTAAGTTCCGAATTGAACTTCGAAAAAGTTGGAGACCCACGAAAATCGTGATCCACCCCAAAGGAAAGAGAAGGAGCAAGGAGAGATAGAACCTAAAGCCTCTCCTTTTGAGTTTGGTGCTGTCTGTCTATTTTCCTGCAAGAGGAAAGTAAGGGTAGGCATGTATGGGTGGTACATCTTGTGCGTACCTGAGTCTGCCTTTGCAAAAATGAAGAAGATGTGTCATCCACTAAGTTCTGCAAAATGAAAGTAAGTGGAAAACATAAAAGCATAATAACTTGCAAGTACCTGATGGAGGCTTGCAAGCACCTGTTATCCTCTGCAAAAAAGGAAGGGTGAAGAGTATACAAGAAGGAAAAATGAGCTGCAAGTACCTGGAAGGGACTTGCAAGTCTTTGCTGGTTTCTTTAAAAGTGAGGTTTTGAAATAAATTCGGGAGTAGAGAAAGCTACATACCTGAAGGCAACTTGTAGGTATCTGTTGGTTTCTGCAAAAGAAGAGTTAAAAGTAGACACAATATATGAAAGTAATTTACAAGTACCTGTGAAGAAACACGCAAGTATCAGATGATCTCTGCAAAATGAGAGTTAGGAACAAACATGACATACATGAGTAGCTTACAAGTACCTGTGAAGAAACTTGCAAGGTTTGCTGATCTCTGCAAGAAGAGAGTTAGGAGCAGGCAAAACATGAAAATAGCTTACAAGTACCTGTGAAGAAACTTGCAAGGATATGCTGCTTTCTGTAAAGTGAGAGTTAAAACAGGTATTGTATACAAAGAATAAGCTGCAAGTACCTAGATATGACTTGCAGGTGTCTGACCACTGCAAAGAAAAGAGTGAGCCGCAGACATAGAATAATGAATTAAACTGCAAGTACCTGGATGAGACTTGCAGGTGTCTGCTAATCATTACAAAAAAAAGAGTGAGCCGTAGACATACAATAATGAATTAAACTGCAAGTACCTGGATGAGGCTTGTAGGTGTCTGCTAATCACTGCAAAGAAAAGAGTGAGTGCCGCAGACATACATATATAAAAGGATCTTGAAAGTACCTGAGAGAAGTCTTGCAAGTGTTAACTGTTGATAGGATAAGGATGATATAACCAAATAGTAGGGGATGCCTGATACATCATGGTAGAGCTTTGAGGAGACAATGCATATAAGATGAGCAAAGTGAATGCTGGAAATCCTTTTGGTAGGTCGGATTAACCTGTTCACCTGTGAAAGAGGCAGTTGACAATAAAGAGGTCTATACTCGGAGATGACCAAGAAAGACTGGATGCCGCCATAGGAGATCACTCGTGGGCCTTATGCATCGCTTGCCTGAGAAAGTCATCCGAGTATAGTCCTACTCAAAGCGGGCTGGCCGCGCATCCTCTAGGAGGGCACAAAGGAAAAAAGTAAGGGAAATCCTGAGAAGGACAGCTAGAGGCACTGATCACATACTTTGGGTTACTACAACACTGATCAATGAGACTGGTTGCGCCAAGAGGCCTATAACTTGTATGTGGATTGATCAGTGGAGTACAGACCCGCGAAAGCATGGATTGGGAGCACTAGAGAACACTCGGCCATCACAATTGTGAGATGATCGAAGAGATAAGAACTACGCTTGGTCGTCATTGCTGTCAAGCAAAGATCACCGTAACTGTGATGTATCTAATAGAACAGCAGAGCTAACACATGGGGCCTCCTAGCTCGCACTCTGTGTTAGATGCCGGCTAGGATCCAAAGTCCAGTATTCCCCGCATGAGAGTTGGATAGCAACCACTACACACATATGTGAAATCCCCACGCGATATGTGGTCACTGTGGTCTTACGCCAGGGTACACGCCCGTGTCATCCCAGTCACGTCCGTGACCCAGGGCGTGTAACCCACTCGACACCTTGTCGAGAGAAAAGTGTCGACCTCTCGATATAGCGGGCCAAGCCCTGTGACATGCCGTGTCACAGGGCGTGTACCCTTGCTTGCACTCGACAATCGTCGAGCACAGATCGTCGACCAGAAGGGGACACGCCCCATGGCACGCCTCCTGTCACACACGTGTCCAGGGCGTGACCAACCGAAAATCGTCGGGCGAATTTCATCGACCACGCGCCCAACTTCTAAACCTGAGCAAGACACGCCCTGGACACGGCCGTGTCCCAGGCTGTGTCACCCAATATTTTCCCATTTCTGAAATTTGGGCTGTTAAAACCCTCCCCTCTTTCAAGAAATTTCGTCCACGAAATTGCACAGAGGAAGGAAAAACAACAAACATACTGTTATAATGTCAAAATAATATGTTACAACCTCCATGTGTGCACATTAATCCACAGTTTCAGCTAGTGATCTCTAGCCATAAACATTATATATACCCGCCAACAACATATACATATATCATAATCGATCGATCACTTCAATTGCACAAAGTGTGCACCAACATTTCAACATGTAACACAACATATAACATATGTGCACACAACCACCGCATTAATTATTTCCTTATATACAACAATATTCACATCACCAAGGTGATACAAGTCATTATTCTTACTTCCGCTCGGCCTCCCGATTTTGCATCTCTCGCATAAGAGCCAAATTAAAACACTCGAGGCTGAATTTCACCAATTGAGCTTTGCGGCTCTTGTACTTCCAAATTATGCAATCGAGGTTGCGTCCAGGATGCAGATGACTCGGCCACTGCTTTCCCCTTTCTTCATAAGACGCACCTGTCTTTTTCTCACTTCCCACAGGTGAATTCAAACAAATTTCGCGATGTGTCCCTGATTCCAACAGTTATAACATATACGTGTATCAACACATCCTTGCCCATAAGTTGCACCCGAAAGAAACAGTCGACAGACTGATTCAACAAGCTTAAACCTTTTCTTCTCTCATCTTCTAAACTCTGATTGCCCGACTGCGGCACCTTAAATTCTGGCTTCTCCAATGCCAGTCTCTTCTTTTCTTGTACCCTCTTTAAATCTTTCTCCAGGGCACGGGCCCTATCGACCAACGCTTGGAAGCTTGGTTCACTGAACTCGGGAGGACCAACCTCAACTCATCCCGCAGTCTCTCATAAAAGCGATTCGTCTTTCGCACTTCCTCCGCGAAGGTATACCCCGCATATCTCCCCAGTCTTGTAAACTTATGCAGGTACGTATCAATATAAGCCTCACCCTGCACTAGGCGTTGAAAACTCGTTCTCCATCGCAATCCGCTGCGAAATCGGCAAATACTTGGCGAGAAATAATCTGGAGGATTCCTCAATTGAAACCTCCGCTAAACCTCGACCTGCAAGTGATGTACCTCCATCTCATCCCACCAAGTCTCGCATCTCCTTCTAGCAGAAAAGTGGCTAGGGTCACTTTTGCTCTTCTGCAATCTTGATTGCAGTCAGGATCCTCTACTCGAGCCAACCAATCTTCCGTCTGCGTTGGGGAAATCGCCCCACCAACGTAGGTGGATGAAAATCGATATAGCTTTTTAATGACTCATTCGTTGCTTGCTCTCCACCACAACTGCCGCGCGCTCTTGCCTTGAACCAGGCGATAATGGTACCCCTGCGCTATGTATTCCCAGTCGGCTGGCCTGGAGCACTGCAAGCACCGTCTCCTTCACCACCAGAGGGTCTCCGAGAAGGAGGCGTAGGCGCTTCAATGTGTGCTGCACTCTCATCGGATGCTGATGCTCAGACTTCCCAGCACCATCCTCGCCACCTAGCAAATGTACAAAACACCATTAAGCAGCCCATGTCATAACGGTAATTATACCATTACTACACACTCATTGCCACTTACAATGATGAAATACTGCCTAGTGGACATTCGTGAGTCAAATATGTTCATCGATCCCAAACAATCTCAACCATGGCTTTGATACAACTTTTGTAACACCCCCACTCGTCACATGGCATATACAGTGGTCCGTCTGGGGGCCCCACGCATATGTCACAGAAGCGGGCAGTATTACTTATGGAAATCAAAATCTACTCCCCCCTTGCATCTAACTAAATACTCTAGCACAAAGCATTTTAAGTTATCAGAAACTCAACTCAAAGAATGTTCCACTATATATAAAACTCCACACTTTATATATCAAACAGGAATGTATACAACTCATACCCACTGGCCTTAAGGCTTAAGTTTCTCTTTACACAAATACTTTTGTTACATCTGCATGCAGACCGGTCACACATGAAATCCACCACCGATTCGCGCGGACCTTCGAGGG